>OY744533.1:88587641-89157641 GCA_963556195.1 Sepiola atlantica
TAGGGCCATTATCTAACAATATAATCTGGAACAAAAAACTAGATCTAATATCCGGAATGTTCTTGTCTTGGTTTTCTAACTGGTGTCTGATAAACTTTGCTAGGATGTCATGAGATAAAATTCTGCTTTGTTTTTAAATTCCCAAAACAGTTTTTCATGGTAAACAACTGATGATCCCTTAAATAATGTTAAGGCTAGCGTAAATTCTGGGAAGCAAACTAATATAGTGACTGTAAAAAGTAAATTGACTTACAAGCAAACTAATTTTCCAACGAAAGACTTGGGACTAAAAGTGGATGGTTTTTTTTCATATAGTTTTAATGGTTGAAATACTTCCAAGACTCTATATATGATGAGAGCCAGAGGTTTTGCCTTCTGTGCTCAAAACCATTGGTCAACATGTTGTATTTAATTTCTGTATTAATAAATAAATTTTCATATATATATATATATATATATATATATATATATATGTAAATTATAACTAAAAGGTAAACTTTTAGAGAGTTGGACCTATTGTGAAATAAGGAAAGCTCAATATACTGGATAGAGCAAAAATATGGTGAGTCAATGAAAATTGATAAGACCTGCAAATGGAAGCAAATCGATATCTTCAGTTGTTCAAAACAAGGAGCAGTTTAGTTAATAAAAACATTTATTTTTCTTCTCTTTCATTCCTTAAACCAGGCTTTTCAAAGATTAAAATCTTATCATCAGAGGAAAAATTATGATCGATAAGTTGACAGGATAGGACTGTCAAAGTTTAAAATTTGAAAGAGTTTTTTTTTTAAGTTTTAAAGTTCAAACGGGCATGGGAATCTCCAATAACGAAATCCAAAAAAAACTTGGGGCTCAGAAATATTGGTAAATCCAGAAATATCTGTATAAAAATCCAACGACGACGATTACACTCAGGTCTGTTGTCCTCGGAGAGGGATCAAATAAGTTTGGCCATGTCGAGGAAAACAATATTCTTCCTGTTTTCAGTTAAGCGTATTCCAAGGAAAAAAAGTTTTGAACAACTGAAGATATCGATTTGCTTCCATTTGCAGGTCTTATCAATTTTCATTGACTCACCATATATTTATATATATATATATATATATATATATATGTATATATGTATATAAAATTGTTTATTTTCTATTAAAAGTTTGAATGAGATTATTAATAAGAGTAACAACAGCCCAAAAATGCAAAATAAATGAATAAATATTAAAATCTCATATAAATAAAATGGATCGATTGCAGTCGAAGGCGACGAGAAAGTTCCTTTTTCATTGGTTACTACACCAAGATGTAGGGGAGGCCGCCACCACTTTCACTTGATTACTCCACTTACCCTTGATCCTCACCTTATAACGCTGAGTTTTTAGTAAGAAGGCTTCAAGTACCATTTTAGGCAAGGTCTTTGACATAACTCGACCTAGGATTGAACCCTGGTCTCCTGGTCCATTAGAGAACATTAACCATTATGCAAAACTGTTATGAACTTTTATTCTTTCTTGTTGATGTTTTAGTCATGAAAACCAAAAAAGAATCCATCGACTTTTGTCTTGTTAAATTTTACAGACTTTGCAATATTGCTAATTTCGGGACCAATTTTATTTCCAGGTGTCTCGATTCATGTTTGAAGGTCGAGAAATTAAACTGAGACGAGACTGCTCCACGTTTATAACAATGAATCCGGGTTATGCTGGACGTACGGAACTTCCGGATAATTTAAAGGCACTTTTCCGACCAATTTCAATGATGGTGCCTGATTATTGTAAGTCATTACAAATTACAAATCTGCAAGGAAACCAGTATGGTATTTTGTCTCCACAAATCTGTGTATTGTCTATCTTCTTTCTCTCTTTATATATATATATAATTATTTTATTATTTATACAGACATGTCCAAAAATCCGCTACACTAGCATGTCGATGTTATCGATCAATAGTTATTAGAAACTAAGATCTCATCAGGTGGAAAAAAAGTCTAATCTTTCACTCAGATGTTCATATTGGGAAAGTTTTCTCAATATGACAGTTTTTTCCAATATGAACATCTGAGTGAAATTCTGTGGATTTTTATTCTGTGGATGTCTACTTTACCTGGATTCTATGAAAAATACAAGTATATTGAAATCATATGCCATATGCCCTTAATAGGGTTAAGATGAAAATATATATACACTAAATGTACAAAAGCAAGAAAATTCCCAAATTGTTACACTTTTATTGTCATTAAGGGTATGACCACATATCAACCAAACCATTTTATTATCATATCACTACAATATGAATTTCTATAGATGAGTGGATGAAGTGTGTGAGGTGTGCTGAAGAAAAATTCCTACTAGTAAAATACATAGCCCTGTTGTGCTCGCATACCCTTAATGACAATAAAAGTGTAAACATTTGGGAATTTCCTTGCTTTTGTACATTTAGTGTATATGAATTTTCATCTTAACCCTATTAAGGGCATATGATTTCAGTATACTGGCATTTATCATGGAATGTCGCTACTTTTGTAAAGGCTATGCCTCAATACAATACCTTCTCATAACTGATATAGTTAGTAGTTTGACTAATCAAGATATATGGTAAACTGAAATTAAAATGCCATCAACTAGACCCTAGAACCTCTATCTCTGCCAAAAATCAGCTGAATCCATCAAATAGTTGATGAGATACAGGGTGGCACATACGTACGTACACACGGATAACACAAAATCATGCCTGACTTTTCTGGGTCTCTGGGTTGCCTTGACTAATGATGCTGAAATTCTACACACTTATAGAACCTATCAAATAAAAATTTTTTGCAAAGTTTTAACTACTTTGGTTTATTGGTTTTTGAGTTATGATTGATCAAAGAAATGAGGTTTCTAGCATAGGCCATTCGTGAAGTATGTTAAGGGATAGAGCGCTCTCGCGCCTCCCTTGATATATATATATGTATATATATATATATATATATATATCTAATATATAAAGTAGAGACGATTTTTCCCCTGTACCTTCTCGGAGAATAGGAAAATAAGCACATGCATCACAGGCTACTAAACTCACCATTACATTACACTTATTAATACCAGCGTGTTTTAGTACATTCGTTATTCTTTTTTCACAGCTAACACTAAATATTACATTTGGCCCACCATCCACGACTCTCCAAAAAACCAACTCCATATAGGTGGTAGCAAAAAGTTTTCTCCCTAACAATTATGTACTGTCACTCCACTCATCGACACCGGGAACTAATAAACAGTTTACTTTTCACAAAACAGTCCGTCCTTATTTATTATTTGCCTGGTATTAATTTACTGCATAATATAAAGCAATACGCAAAGACTTAATGACCGCTCCCGTTCACTCCGATGATTTTCCGCTAATATCAGATTACGTTCTTTCTCATTCTACCTATGAGTTGGCTTATTTTCACATGTATTTTTAAGTCGAAACTGTGGCGCAGTGGGTAAGAAGGCAGGTTTCATGATCGACTGTTCCAGCGTTCGATCCCATTCTACGCGGCCACTTTTTTTCTTTTTTTTTTAATTCAAAACACTCGCCAACACGGTAACTATAGGCCTTTTTTTTTCCATTCGACGTCATGCAACAGGTAGTACTTTCTCCCGTGCAACGCCGGGCGACGGGTTCAACTAGTATATATATATATTTCTCTCTCTCTCTCTCTCTCTCTCTCTCTCTCTAAACTATCATCAGTATTCTTTTTCAAAGGTGATGATATGTTATGTATACTTGTTATTGTGTAGAAAAATAATATTTAAATTTGTAGTGCAAACAAACAAGCAGTTTGTTTTTTATTTAAAATTTTCACATTTGTTGAGTGAGCGAATGACAGATCAGCAATCGCCATGTTGGCTTTAGAATTAGACCAAAAACAACCAAGGACGATAACTCGATTTTACTAAAACTTCAGATTGTGAATTAATCTCTTTTCAAAATAGCACCCCAACTTGAAAGCTGCAGAATTTATCGTGAATAATTTACCCTCCCTCGGCTATAAGAAAAAACTATCTGCTCATGTGTGTCTTTCCTTAGGGTTTTATACTCTCTCTCTCTCCTACTTCTCATAATTGCTCACTTCCCCAAACCACTTGTGTCTATCTTAATATATTCTTCATAAAAGAAGACTATTTTTCATGAGGTAAATAAGTTAGTTGGCTTTTTTAGCACTGTGGTCGGAGTCGGAACTCTTGTAAATGCATTAAACACTAGATAGAGATGAACACTTACCAAATTCAAAGTGTACACGGTGTTTTGCTTGTCAAGCAGCCATTTACAAGATGGAAAATGCTCATGCTCAGATTTGTGGGGTTCTGTAGGTGTTAGTAAATCGCATGGTGGGCGCCGACCCATTTTAAAAGACGGGATATTACAACAGTGAGGCAGAAGGAGAAACGCAATTGACGTGAGCAGACAAGGAGCAGATTCATGCAGTTGGGAGAGCATTTTTAGTGGTTATGTTAGCGTTGTTCTGATGTTGTCTGAAAAAGAGTTCCTCCCGAAGTTTAGACCATCGTTGAAACCTTATTGTGCCGCAAAGGATTGTTCAACTTCTTACAAACACTTTTTAAAACCGATTATAGTTTCAATGCTTGAAGTGGACTTGGCATGATCTGTTCCCGTTCTGTCATTTTCTCTAATATTATTGTAAAATGCATCGATCTATCTCCCCCCCCCCCTAGCTATAGATGAAATAGACCCTTAAGCCTTGTTAGGTCAACTAGCTCAGAAGAAGGAAAACTCTGAAATAACAAACGTCCTTCTCTGCTTTTCCACACATTTCTTTTGGTCATCTAGGATTTCTCGCTGCCACTGGACTTAAGCAATATTGGATCAGAAGACGTGTAGTAGGTAGTTGCACCACACTTGCTTCATTGAAAACTCTCCATCGCAAAGGTTTTCTTTTCAGATAATTTCTATTGTCTCGGTGGTCCTGGGTATGACCTTAAAAAACATCATCTTAGTTACTATTACTCCCAGGTCCACTCTGTAGTACCTGCCAGGGTCCCATCTATGGGTTAAATAGAACCGGTCTTGGGTAAGGCACTAAACTACATCCAGTCCTGTCGGCAGAGCTACAAAATACGATGACTGAACCTCTGCAGAGAGTAAAAGTCTTTCAATGGAGCCTTCCGTTTACCATGGGCGGCAACCTGTAATGTCTGAGGACAGGATTCTGGTGACTGAGCAGTTTATGACCAAGGTTAAGAGTGGTCATGAGCTGCAACACTCCACTTTGACCCTTACCTGGGTGGACATGCCCAATCTGATCAATCGGCTTGTCATCCAATTCAGTTCAAGTGCCGTAATCCATGCGACAAAAATTAAAACGCTTTCTTTCTGTCTGCTCACATCGTTACTCGATCCAACGAATCAAATTTCATCAAAGCGTTGTACCAGCAGCAGTCAGCAAGACACTATAAAAGCCGTGTCCATCTCCACCCTGGCTCATTTCGGGCCCTTTTTTTCTTCCCACTTTCACTCTCAACCTGTCTCCTGTCTGCTTTTCTCTTTCTTTGGTATTTAAAAATTAGAAAAATGTCCCATTGTGTTTACATTTAAATAAATGAAACTGATAAAATATATAAGTAGATGAAGATCGGAAATATTCTTCAGTTATCATCCATGGAAATCCCTAGGTTAATTAAAGAAAATGCGAATAAGAAGTTAATATGTAATAGGATGGAATAAATAATGTTTAATATGTTTTAATGCTAGTGTTTATTGATTGTTACTTTTTAACACGTGTGTTTATTAAAACTTCTTTAATTAACCATGGATCTTCCATGTTGTTATTATTATGATTTTTTATACATTTTTGTGTCTTTAGATTAATTTTGTTATAAATTTTTAATGGTTTTGAACACTAATGTTCATTAAACTTCTTTTAAACTATTACACTTCTTTTAAACTATTAAACTTCTTTTAAACTATTTAACTTCTTTAATTGATCATGAAAGTTCCTGTCTTTATTATTATTAATATTATTATTTCATAGCAGCTTTAACTTTTGGATACTTTTAGTTGGAGTGTTCTTTTTTGAACATCAAATCAATTTCCTTGACGTTAGACATTCAAGCTGTACCTTAACACTTTCGCTGTTCCAAATAGGCAAGCTTTTTGCAGAATTGGAGAAGAAATTGTCTCGTCAATCTGTTTAGGCCATTTATGGTGGCTTTTCGTTATTGTTCAAAGCATTTCAATTACAACGGGGAATCACCTTTACTTCTTTACATTTCCATAGTCTAACTAATTCCCATTTTAGATCTTGATATTTATCTATTTTTTTGTGTTCTTTCTCCTGCACTCTGGTATCGAAGGGGCAGGCTATTATTATTATTATTTACTCACTAGGAGTTCTAACACAGGTCATCAGTGATTGCTCACCAACAACCGGTGGTATTTCTTGGAGTCTGAGTGACAACAAGTCTCCCCAGATTTCCAGTATTCTCCACCTCTTTTCGATAGCCACCGCAAATAAACTTGCAGTATCACAACAGCCGTTTACCATTGATCTCGGCTGGTAAGGACCATTGGTCTTCTCTGGGATTTGGGTGGCAATAAGCCTCCCCAAAGTCCCAGCAGTCTCTGCACTTCCAGTGGAGGTCTGGTTTGTGCTGTCCCTCCTCAGTCTTCTCATCCTCCTTGGCCCTATGCAAATATTGTGTGTGGTGTCAGCCTAGGCTGGTACCAATTTTTTTTTTTTAATTTAATTTTTTTTTATTATTATTATTATTCTGATGTGTTATGCATTTTCTTTGTTTTTAGGTTTGATTGCTGAGGTAATCCTTTACTCTGAAGGGTTTGAGGCTTCCAAAATGCTCGCCCAGAAGATGACCCAAATGTATAAATTGTGCAGTGAGCAACTGTCTCAACAAGATCATTACGATTTTGGCATGCGAGCCTTGAAGTCAGTGTTAGTTATGGCTGGCTCCCTGAAGCAGCAGAATCCAGATAAAAATGAAGACGCTGTCCTCATCAGAGCACTTAGGGACAGCAACCTCCCGAAATTTCTTAAACAAGATGCCGTGCTTTTCCAGGTAACAAGAAAGGGAAAATTCTTCTTCAAGTAGATATAAAAGAGTAGAAAGTGACTAACTTGGGTTTACTTTCGATAGCCTCGTAACTCTCGCTTCTCTTATTTTGTCCTTTAGTCCTCACATCCCATGAGCGATGTTTCTGACAAAGGGGGAAGAATTGCTGTTTTCTAGGTCGGAATCTATCCAGATAATACTTAGCGTTGGCTGGGTTTTGACCTTAAAGTGGTATTTGTTTGGGGTTTATTTTAGCTCTTTACATCAAGTGGCTTCATGCCTTGTCTGGAGCAATTTCCATTTAAAAAAAATGTCACTTAATATTTGCAGAAAACTAATCATATTTGTCTTTCATAAAAATGTTAAACAAATCTTTTTCATTTTCTTAATCGGAAAATGGTTTAAATTATAACCATATTGCACACACGGTCATGTAGTTTGCTTCAAGCATTCTGTATAGTGTATAAAGTATTGTTATAGAAGGTCATGACAGTTGAAAGCAGATAATATATATAAAATAGGAAAATATATACAATAGAGAGAAAAATAATATAGGGTGGGCAAAAATAAGGGTCCTATTTTTAAAAATTCATAACTTTTTTATTTATTGATTTTTTTAATTTTTTTTTTTAGAATAAGTAAAGGACCCGTTCCGAAGCAAGCATGAGCCGTATTAGCCCTAAGGAACGTACCCTCATTTAGAAAACATTATTTTTGCTTAAAAAACTCAAAACAGTGTAAAAAACAATACTTTAGTTTTTGTAAGTTTTAAGAAGTGTTTTTCGGCTAAAATTTGTTTTGTTTATTTCAAAAAATCTCGGAAGGGTCAGTCTACACACACATAAAGTTTGGTGAGTTTAACTTTTATTTTGTGGAAGTTATTCAAATTCAAGTTATTCAAATTTAAAGATAGGACCCTTATTTTGGCCCACCCTGTATATATATAAAAAGTAATATACAGGGTGGGCAAAAATAAGGGTCCTATTTTTAAAAATTCATAACTTTTTTATTTATTGATTTTTTTTTTTTTTTTTTTTTAGAATAAGTAAAGGACCCCTTCCGAAGCAAGCATGAGCCGTATTAGCCCTAAGGAACGTACCCTCATTTAGAAAACATTATTTTTGCTTAAAAAACTCAAAACAGTGTAAAAAACAATACTTTAGTTTTTGTAAGTTTTAAGAAGTGTTTTTCGGCTAAAATTTGTTTTGTTTATTTGAAAAAATTTCGGAAGGGTCAGTCTACACACACATAAAGTTTGGTGAGTTTAACTTTTATTTTGTGGAAGTTATTCAAATTCAAGTTATTCAAATTTAAAGATAGGACCCTTATTTTGGCCCACCCTGTATTTTATGTTTAATTATATGCCAATCCTGACATTTTAGGATTAGAATCTTTTCACCGGAAGTTAGAATTATTATGTTTATGAATTTTCAAATAAACCGGAAGTTTATGGTTATCTTCGTGATGTGATAATGTCAAAAACTGTGCTCAATAATGTTTTTCTTATTGATTTTAAATTAAAACAGTGTACTATACATAATTATAAAATGTTAAACTAGCATTGTAACGTAAAATATAACTTAATTTATAAGCTATATGAATGCACTATATAAGGAAAAGTTTAAGTTAAAGAACTAAAACAATTCAAGAGTTATCTCGGCTGAGATATTCAGATATATATTCATTTAATGCTAGCTGGAATTGTGATTGATAAAATCTATTATGCTGAGGATGAAAATCATACACATTTTGAAATTTTACTTAAATGTAAATTTTTTTTCTAAGTTAAAAAGTTGGAGAATAAAAATAATTCTGTGTAATTTGACTATCAAGAAAGATTGAAAGAAATCACATACAAAATTGATTTCTTGTAATCGATTTTATGTTGATTTTTTGTAAATAGATTTTTTGCAACAAAAAATTGAAAACATTTTATTATTACATGAAATTGAAATCAGCCAAATCTCACGATTATACAAAAAAAATTAAATTACTTGATTTAATTGTTTTTATCAAAACTGTATATGCAAAAAAAAAAAAAATGATCTAAAAATATTTATCTTACTCCCACCCCCTTCGAGTTTTAACGTACATAATAGTATCTAGTTAAAAAGAGTGGACATCTTATTTTTTCACTTTACTTTAAGGTAATGTAATAGAAAAATAAACAAAAAGTTATTATGTACGAAAGAGTTGAAATCATTAGATCTCAAGGGATTTTTCCCTGAAAACAAAAATGGAAAATCTAATAGATTATTTTATTTTTGTTAAAATTTTTTTAAACTTTTTCTTATAATTATGTAAAAGATATGAAAATATGTGCTTTCAAATTTCTTAATTTTTGTAATCATCGACTATTTTGATATTCTAGAAACTATTTTTATGTGAAAAGGGCCACTCTTCTTAATGTGTTAATCAAAATAAATAAAAACCTTAAAAATTGTCTCAACATAACCATGATTTTTATTTTAGTTTGTTATTTAAACTAATAATTTAAAATTTATTATATTTTATTCATTTAATCCAATTTTTCAACAAAATGTGTACTAGTGCACCTAAAGTTCTTCTTACCATAATTGGTGTTTTTACTTAACATGAAATTATAAAATGCACCTCAGTTTATTTTTATCAGCGAAAATTCGATTGTATTTGTAAAACTCGGAGCTAATCTGGAATAAAAGAAAATTATTATTAGATATAATTAGGAATTCAAAGTTTTAATAAGGTATATTTATGAAAAATATTACTTTATACTAAAACTTATATGTTTCCACAACATAATTATTTTCTATCACCAGCTAAACATATTGTCTTGAATTATTTTGTACATTTCTGTTTCATACTCACTTACAAGAGATTCCTTTTTAAAGAATTTCTCTCGAGAAAGTTCAATAAAATACTTTTTCAAAAACCAAAAATGTGTTCATATGTTTCGCTCCGGGTGTATGTGGCAGATAAATCATGTCATGGAATATCATAAATTTGTTGTTTTCATATTTACAAAATATATATTTGAACCTGCAAAAAATATTATTATATTTCAAGCTACAGTTAAGTTTTTTTATATATTACATTTCAGTTGGCTACTGGTTAAGTAACTATTCAACAATATGTGAGTTTTATTAAAAGAATTTAAAATTTAACCAACATTAAAAACCAACTTCTTTTGTCGAAACATAAATTTACAAAAAAAAAATAGCAAACCTGCATCTTATCATTAATTTAATGTTAATAAAAAATGCTGTTTGTCTAAGATGAAATTTCTAGGTTAATTAAATTTATTAACGTTTTTTGTTGTATTTTTTTCATAAATTTTAAGCTTTTTTCTACTTTAGAGAAAATGTTAAAATAAATGTGAACACATGTATTTCGATTTCTTATCAAACATTCAACGTCAGTGTGTATCTGTTTTTGTCTAAATTTTGACCATACCTATTGAAGCATATGTCATTTTGACCATACCTATTGAAGCATGTCATTTTAACCATACTTATTATAGAATATGTCATTTTTACCATACCTATTGAAGCATATGTTATTTTGACCATACCTATTGAAGCATATGTCATTTTACCATACCTATTGAAGCATATGTCATTTTACCATATCTATTGAAGCATATGTCATTTGATCATACCTATTGACGCATATGTAATTGGGACCATACCTATTGATGCATATGTCATTTGACCATACCTATTGACGCATATGTCATTTTGACCATACCTATTGAAGCATATGTCATTTTGACCATACCTATTGAAGCATATTTCATTTTGACCATACCTATTGAAGCATATTTAATTTTGATCATACCTATTGAAGCATATGTCATTTTGACCATACCTATTGAAGCATATGTCATTTTGACCATACCTATTGAAGCATATGTCATTTTGACCATACCTATTGAAGCATATGTCATTTTACCATACCTATTGAAGCATATGTCATTTGAGCCCTTTAATTTTTTGCATTTCTATTTTGTTATACTTCAGGCAATTCTCCAAGATCTGTTCCCAGGAATTCTAATTCCAGAACATGACTATGGTGTGCTACAGACTGAAATTATCAGCGTGATGGAAGCCAAAAAACTACAACCAATTATGACTATTGTTAAAAAAGTTATCCAGTTTTATGAAACCATGATAGTTCGTCATGGCGTTATGTTAGTTGGGCCAACTGGTGGCGGGAAAACAACTGTCTACAATGTAAGTGTAACTTTTAGCATCAAAACTTTGGGTTCCAGAATCAGAAAGATTCCAAATTTAATATGACAACTAGAATACTCGTCTCAGGACGGGTAAAATTAATTCTCCGAAAAAGAACAGTCTTGCACTGCTTTTATGTCTCCTTACACAGATTAAAATGAAGATATAATGATACTAAACCTTATGCTTAGAATCCTTATTCCAATTTTTATCAAAATTAATTACATGATTTTGATTCTAGAAAATGTTTAAAATTTAAGGCTTAAACTTAAGGAGTCTTAAGAAGAAATTTACATTCGTGAAACATGTGACTACGGACCAAATTTAATGCAAATTTTATATATTTGAATTTTAAAATGGGGTGTTGTGCCTATATCATGGCCCCCTAAAACCCTTCAAAAATATCTCAAAGAAACTGAAATTTCGGGAATATTTATTAATTGATGTCTTATACCCGTTGTTAAAATTTCACATGAATCAGAGATAACTGAATTTTCATGAAGGGCTTCCATCCCCTTAATACCTATTTTTCATAAAACAAAACTAAACTAAATATAGCCTACATTACGATCCCTTACGCCTAGCAGCTACGTTCCAAAATTCATAATGATAGGTTAATTAGTTTAGGATTGAATTTTATATATACAAATATACAAACATATACACGTACCTAACTTTATAAAGATAAAGATAATCTTTTTTTTTAGTTCAAAACTGACGAGTCCATAATGATATATTCTTAAGATATGCCAATTAAATTTTTGAATTAAGCACTCAAAAATGTTATTTCAAACATAATGTGACAAATCCGTGAAAATGCTATATACAACTTAACGTGACAAATCCGTGAAAATGCTATTTCAAACTTAACGTGACAAATCCGTGAAAATGCTATTTCAAACTTAACGTGACAGATCCATGAAAATGTTATTAACAACTTAACTTGACAGGTCCGTGAAAATGCTATTTCAAACTTAACGTGACAAATCCGTGAAAATTCTATTTACAGCTTAACGTGACAGGTCCGTGAAAATGCTATTTCAAACTTAACGTGAGAGGTCTGTTAAAATGCTATGCTAAACTTAACGTGACAGATCTGTGAAAATGCTATTTCAAACTTAACGTGATAGGTCCGTGAAAATGCTATTTAAATCTTAACGTGAAAAGATCCTTGAACATGCTATTTACAACTTAACGTGACAGGTTCGTGAAAATGCTATTTCAAACTTAACGTGACATATCCGTGAAAATGCTATTTCAAGCTAAACGTGACAGGTCCGTTAAAATGCTATTTACAACTTAACGTGACTGGCCTGTGAAAATGCTATTTCAAACTTAACGTGACTGGCCTGTTAAAATGCTATTTCAAACTTAACGTGACAGGTCTGTGAAAATGCTATTTACAACTTAACATGACAGGTTCTTGAAAATGCTATTTCAAACTTAACGTGACATGTCCGTTAAAATACTAGTTCAAACTCAACATGACAGATCTGTTAAAATGCTATTTCAAACTTAACGTAACAGGTCCATAAAAATGCTATTTCAAACTTAACGTGACAGGTCTGTTAAAATGCTATTTCTATCTTAATGTGACAGGTCCGTGAAAATGCTATTTCAAACTTAACGTAACAGGTCCGTAAAAATGCTATTTCAAACTTAACGTGACAGGTCTGTGAAAATGCTATTTCTATCTTAATGTGACAGGTCCGTGAAAATGCTATCTCAAACTTAACGTAACAGGTCCGTAAAAATGCTATTTCAAACTTAACGTGACAGGTCTGTGAAAATGCTATTTCTATCTTAATGTGACAGGTCCGTGAAAATGCTATCTCAAACTTAACGTGACAGATCTGTGAAAATGCTATTTCAAACTTAACGTGACAGGTCCGTTAAAATACTATTTCAAACTTAACATGACAGATCTGTGAAAATGCTATTTACAACTTAGCATTTTCACGAACCTGTCATGTTATTTCAAAGTTAACGTGGGAGATCTGTGAAAATGCTATTTTAAACTTAACGTGACTGGTCCGTTAAAATGCTATTTCAAACTTAACGTGACAGGCCTGTGAAAATGCTATTTACAACTTAACATGACAGGTTCGTGAAAATGCTATTTCAAACTTAACGTGACATATCCGTTAAAATGCTATTTCAAACTTAACGTGACATATCCGTTAAAATGCTATTTCAAACTTAACGTGACATATCCGTTAAAATGCTATTTCAAACTTAACGTGACAGATCTGTTAAAATGCTGTTTACAACTTAACGTGACATATCCGTTAAAATGCTATTTCAAACTTAACGTGACAGGTCCGTTAAAATTCTATTTCAAATGTAAGTGTGACAGACTGACAGACAGAGCTTCTTCTAAAGATGCTAGTATACATCTTAAATACGACGCGTCCATTTAATTTGTACTGAAAATGTTATTTTGTCTACATTTCTTTTTAGTACTCACTCCTGAGAGAGTTCTTCTTTAAGTATTTCCTGTGCCAAAAGTTCAATAAAATATTTTTGAAAAAAAGACAAAAATGTATTCTTATGTTTCTGTCATTAATGATTCCCACAAAGGCTTATATGATGCAAACATGATGCCCCTTATGAAATACCACACATTCACATTTGCAAAGTATAAATTTAAATCCCATCAATTCTCTCTGGAAAAATGTATCTATTTATTTAAAGATGAGTTTTTTTTTAATTACTTTTCTGTTTTATATATATATATATATATAATATATATATGAATAAATATTAAATTTTTAATACTTACAGACACTTGCATTTCAAGCTTATTGCTCTCATTAGTGCAGGAAAGTAACAATTTCAGACGGTCGGGATGCGCGAACCCAGTTCACAGAGTCAGCCTAGAATCTGCAAGCGGTTGCTATATCTACTCGGACACCGAAAACTGTCACGTAATTAAGAGAAATTAAGATCTATATGTACCTAGAAGCGGGCACAGATAGAAGACTAGTCGAGAGTGTTCGACGAACGTATTCGGAACTTTGCATTAGAGGTTTTATATATATATATATATATATATATATATATATATATATATATATATTGGCATGAAAGAGACAATATTTATTTATCATGATGAATTAAGAATTAAAAGGATGAAAGGGCAGCTGAAAAGTTTCGTACCTTGCTCAACAGAGCCAAATATCGAGGTATCGTGTAAAAAATATAATAAAGATGCTATGAGAATTATAGCGAGGGAAAGGGGTAAAAAAAAACGAAAAAAAAAGTTCAATCAAATAAAAACAACATTAAGCCCGAGGAGATTTTCTCTTTGCTTCAAAGAGGTCTCAATGACTTAATATAGATTGTTTCTAGGATCTTGAGATGGTAAGGAGAGTGCGACTGACTAAGAATGGAGAATAAGTCGACACTGAAATTAGAGGCACAGGTGCGGTTATTTATAAGATGTTCGGCTATCGACGAACTATAAGTATTATGTAAAACGTCTGTTGGTGAATAATTTGCATTGTGAATTTTTGTGGACACATGTTGTTTGACCCGGATGTCTAATCTTTGTGACGTCATCCCAACGTAGTGCATACTGCAACTACATTTAAATAAATAAATAATAGAATTATTGTGATGTGGGGGAAGGACATCTTTTTAATAGAAGTCAAGGTCGGTCGGGAGGAAAAAAAAACTCGTGTATTCGCAGCAAAATAACATTGTTGTACAGGCAAAGAGATTTGTTTGGCGAATCTATCACGAATGTTACCAAGCCAATGTAGACGAAGGTAAATAGGGCATCTGTCTATAGAAGCGGATTTGCATTTGTAAAAATTTGATATTTTGGTTTTAATGGTAGATTGTACAATGTCTAAAGGATAGCCATTGTTGCAGAGGGTCTTAGTGATGAATTTAATTTCTTCATACAACTTGGTCTTCGAACAAATCATTAAGGCCCTATCGGTAAGGGTCTTAATAAAATTGAACTTTTGTTTTGTGGGACAAAATGAGTCCCAACGAGTGTAATATATATATATAATTATAAATATTTGTTTTTATATACATACGTATATGTTTCATCATTTCGGGAATTATCAGTGTATATATAAGTATTCATACCGTTTGCATGATTCGAAACCCCGGAACACGAGTCATGTTATAACCCAAATTCCGCCGCCTTAACCTACACGGCCACTATGAACAATCTGATAAATTAGCGAGAGTTTAAACCTGTTATAGGCAGCTGTCGTCAAGAGTGTTCAACTACTGAAGGAACATGCATTAGAGCTATGATGACGGCTGTGTTAATACTACTTACTACAGTGCCCAGCCTAAATTGGGGGCGAAAAATTATATATATATGTAGAAGATGCATTCATTCAATCTGTGTCTAATGCTTAAGATGCTATTTAAAACTGACGCATAACAGATCGACTAACCCTAACCCTAAAACTGCCAAAGAGATTTGAGAACTTATCTAATCAACAAATTCCGCTTCTGTATGATTCTTATGAAAATGTAAAAACAATATATATATATATATATATATATATATATATATATATATATATATATAAAACAAGAATAGTTGTAAGACTCTCAATAGATACGTGGCACAACGGATAAAGTGCTAAGTGGCAGTCTTCTGGGGGTTGAAAGTTCAGCCTCAGTAAGAATATAATTAAGAATTATTCAAAACTTCTACCCTGTCATCGCTGATGGAATGAGAACAATCTATACCCATGGATTAAATAAAGGGTTTAGTTCGAAATTCCATACAGATTCCCGAGTTCGACAGAAAGATTTCCGAGTCCAACAAGATGCACCCCAAGAAGGTCAGAGGTTACATCGATCAAAACATGAGAATAACAGCCAAGATGAGAACAGTAGTCATGATGATGGATGGATAGATAGATAGATAGATAGATAGATAGATAGATAGATAGATAGATAGATATTTAGCATCTCAATTATGTCTGACTAATGCCTTACGTGTGTCTCCTAACTTCAAATCCCTTTTTATGTTCATAAATGTTTGTTTTTATATTTAGAAAACAAGTTGTTAGTATACAGGGTGATTCATAAGTCACTTAGCTATTTATTTTTGAAATTCTAAAGTTAAAAAATACGGTAATACAAAACAGAAAGTTTATTCAACAAATTCATTTATGGGAGTTTAAAATTACAGTAAATTTTCAAAATTTCCACCTTCGTTCTGCATGCATAGCTCCATTCTTTTTTGCAAGGAATTTACGACTCTTTGGAGCATATTTGATTGATTAATTTTAACAAACTCGGCAGTGATTTTTGATTTGAGGTCGTCATTGCCTTTCAACAAGTGTGGGAGATTCATCAAATTTGGCCATATGAATAACAATAAAAATTCGCTCTTCAATTGTAAATGACATACTGCCTGAAAAAAAAAGCACATATGATGATTTACACAAATTTAAATAAATAAAAATAAATATATATAGAAACAAATATATAAACGAACAAATTTAAAATAACAAATAGCAGTAATTAGAGAGTAAGATAACAATTATCAAAAGTTCATAGTATGTTTTTGCTTCATATGGTAATCATTTTAAATAGCTAAGTGACTTATGAATCACCCTGTATATCCTTAAAGTTTTCATTGAATAAATCTTATCTTTTGATCCAGATTCTTTCAACCACATTGACGAATTTATCGGCTTCAAATTTGAAGGACCCGGTCTTCAAACCTGTGCATTGTCATATCATGAACCCAAAATCAATTGACATGGAGGAGCTGTATGGCGGTGTCAATAAATTAACTATGGAATGGCATGATGGACTAATGGCGATTATTGTCAGGATTGCTGTAGCTGTAAGTGTAATTAATTAATTAATTAATTAATTGATTGATAAATGGATAAAAGGAATGTGGGTCCTACTACTCTTTTGTAAGGGATGGGTATCACCAAATAACCCTTGTTGCACAGAAAAATTCTATAACAATATCAGCGAATGTGATCTGGGTTAACCTATGCGTTAGTCGCCTGATTGTACTTTAATGCCAGTTACTGAGTTACCACTGTCGACCAAGGGAAGAGTCTATCAGACATGTGTACACAGTGTGATGATGTATGGTTGAGGACATGAGTTGCATGGAGAGAAATGATATGAGAATGATATGATGGATGTGTAATCGAGGTCTTAAAGACTCTGGTTTATCCGTAAAAGAAAGCTTCTTGAAAAATAAAATTCTGATGCTCCACAAACTTCCAATTTCACCTCTTTCTCTCTGCACTTCACTCTGCTCACTGAGCAACAACGACACTTCAATCCAAAGAGTACAGTTCTTATACTGATCAAGGGTGACTCTATGCAAATTGACTACCAACCAGAGCCATCTAGCGGTTAGAAACTCCACACAACCAATTTGCAAAAGGGGGATAACTCAATTGGCAACTAAACCACAAAGACATGCTTAGTTCTGATGACCTCAGAGGAAGATTAAATCTTGACAGTATAGGGATATGTGTGCAGAACAGGCGACTTCGATGATATGGCCACATGGATGAGAGTTCTTCGGTTAGTAAATGTAGAACACTTAAGGTAGCAGGTTCAGTTCACAGGGAAGGCCAAGGAAAACATGGGATGAATTTCTACAAGCCGTCCAATGCATGTAAAACGGATGTTAAACCGAATATGATGATGACTAAGTAAATTCTTCTTCTTCTTTGCGTGTCTTTGAAGCATGTGGTTGTATGACAGTTTCCCACATTTTTATGCAGTCTTTTGAAATAGTGTTGTTCTTTGCAAGATCTTTCAAGCTGCACGGGTTGGGCAGTAGAAGGAAGGCAGACCAGGCAGTGTTGCATCGTATGGTCCTCCTCTCCACATTCACAGATGGTTGGGTCAGTTTTGTAGCCCCATCTACTCATAGCAACTTTTGAGTGCTCCATTCCTGTTCTCAGACGGTTTAGTGTTCTCCACTGGAGCCAGGATGCCTCTGAACCGGGATGGAGTTGCTCAGAAGCAGTGAATGGCTGGCATACATACGGTCAATTTGGTCTGAGGTTACCCTTACACTTCCGGCTGAGAGAACAAAGAATCTATGTTTATATAACCCTAACCCTAACCCTAACACCTGGAAGCAAGAAGAAACTCACAAAATGAGTCAGAGACAACCGTAGCTTTGATGTCCCTTCTCCCTCGACTTGTGCCACTAGAGATGATGATGATGACCACTGATAAATCCATAGCAAATCATCACAAAAGCTGCAGCTGCATTTACCCTGAAAACGAATGTCATGAACATCAAAATATGGTGCTTAGATGCACTGGCTACGGTGAAAGTTGAAGTTACCATTAAAAATGTTTTAGATTTATAATCAAATAAATCAAAGGCAGCCACTCTTCATATTTTTGCATTGAGAAATATAATTCTTTTGCTATGAATGTGTTGTCTCTGTATATATTTCTGCCTGTCTAGCTATGCAATTAAACACTAAGTCATAAAGTTTAATACAGGATGCTGACAGCTGTGAGATGTCCAAGACGACAGGTTAAAAATATATTTGGAACTCTCTGCATTGTATATGTACATAAACATTTTATCAAATATATATATATATATATATATATAGGATCAAAATAAACCAAAGTGAAAACTTATAGTATATGGAACCTATTGTGAAAAGGATTAGCTCAATATACGAGATAGAGCAATAGTAGAGATAGAAGAAAAAAGAGTGATAAATATGCGACGATTGTCTAAATTTATTTCAAATTTCAATTGTTCAATGCAAGGTGTAATCAGTAATAAACTAGTGTTTATTTTTCTTTTTTCTTTCCTTAAGCCAAGGCTTTTCAAAGATCGAAATCTTATCATCAGAGGAGAAATACAGATGGATAAGTTGGCTTTCGAAAAAAAACAAAGTTCAAATATTTGAAAAATATGAGAATTGTTATTAAAAAAACGTATTGAATGAAAAGAAAAGTTCCGTGAAAAAGATAAGCAAAAATGTCCGGGTGGTAAATTTCCGTTGAAAAAAGTCCGGTGAAATTGTAGAAAGTGAAGAAAAACTCTTTGCGTGGGAGCAGATTGGAGAAAGTGCTCAAAGTGTAGGTAAGTCCAGATGCACTTAAAGGAGGTTGATAAGATTTCGATCTTTGAAAAGCCTTGGCTTAAGGAAAGAAAAATAAACACTAGTTTATTACTGATTACACCTTGCATTGAACAATTGAAATTTGAAATAAATTTAGACAATCGTCGCATATTTATCACTCTTTTTTCTTCTATCTCTCTCTCTATATATATATATATATATATATATATTTATTTTTTAACATAGTTCACCCCAAACAAGGCAGGCCGCCACTGTAGACGTAAGGGGCTACTGAGAAAAAGAAAAGGGGAGAAGGTAGGGGGTGGTCAATCTAGATTGGGATCAGCGCAGCGAGGTGTCTGTTTACATTAGTTTTAAACTTCTGCATGTCTGTACTGTTGGGGAAACAGGGGGCAGGGAGGGAGTTCCAGAGGCCAGCAGCACGAGGAAAGAAGCTATTTGAGTAGAAGGCTCTCCGACATCTGGGGACCTCCACAGTGAATGAATGAGATTTAGTTGATTGTCGGGTTAGTCTAATGAATTTCCGTCGAGGGGGCACCAGAGTAGCCAATTCATCGGAGCATAATCCATTGAAGTATTTGTAAAACAAGCACAAGGATGCTACATTGCGGCGATGGGACAGAGGCTGGAGCTTGGCTGACAGTGAGGGACCTATTAGGTTGGCGATTCTTTTTTGGACCTTGTCAAGGAGGGAGAAACTAGTAGATGATGCACCAGTCCAGATGTGACAACAATACTCCATGCATGGGTGGATATATATATCTTGTCTTTCTTGTCAAACAACATTTAATTTTGTAACAACCTTAAACTTGTTATAATTTGCAGGACACCAAAGAAGACCACCAGTGGGTGATTTGTGATGGTCCGGTTGATGCTCTTTGGATTGAGAACCTAAACACCGTCCTTGACGATAACAAAATGCTGTGTTTAGCAAACAGTGAAAGAATCAAATTGACACCCTTCATACGTATGGTATTCGAAGTGGAAAATCTTGCCGTTGCTTCTCCTGCCACTGTTAGCCGGTATGTTAAGACCTTGAATTGATATTTATTACCTATTCTTAACATTTCACAAAAAATCAGAGGTATCTGAATTTTTATGAAGGGATTCCACTTTACCCCCCCCCCCCCCGTCTTTTGCGAAAAACTAAATTAAACTAAATATAGCCCACATTAAACAGCTGTATTCAAAAATTCATAATGATCGGTTAATTAGTTTAGGAGTGACTCCTGTGCATACAAATATATAATTGTTAGTTTACAATTTCTTGTGAACAAAATGAATGAAAGAAAAAAAACAGATTTCAGTTTTTTGTTTGATTTATTGAAAGTGACATTTTTTTCTGTGTCTGAAGTGAAGAAAGAAATACATTTTGATTTTGTTGAAGAAGAATTGTCGGCAACTTTCGTTGGATTTCGTCTACGGCTTGTTCTTCGATCTTATCAGTCCACCCACGGGTCTGTCTCGTCTCTCTGTCTCGTTCTCACAAAATGATTGATTGTGTGTATAACTTATTTGATCTGAGAATTATACCACCTGCCGCCATTATTTTCTACTTGATGGCCAAAGTTTACACTTTCAACAAATGGCAATTCATGGTTTTGTTTTCTAAGTTGTTGGTTTTTTTGGTAAATATTCAGTGTATAAAATGGATGTGGCGAGTATGATTAGCATCTTGGGTGTGTATTTACTTTGGGAAGCAAATATGTGTTTTTCAGTCAGTTTCCTCCACCTTATTGTCAAATCACCAAACATCTGTTATGTGATAAGTAAAACAGTTTCATAAACGAGTGTACCGTATTTTCTCGTGTATAATACGTGAAATGTTTAATATAAATTAAAGACAAAAAAGGAGGCTCGTATTATACACAAGTACAAGGTTTCAGAATTTTAAAAAAAAATTAAGTTTTGATCACCAGGAAAAAAATACTCACAAATCGAGAAGGAAGCATTGAGTGATATTTTTTGCAGTCACCAAATTTCATCGATTCGTTCATGGAAGACATTTTTGTTGCAAACTGACCATAAGCCACTGCTAACGATTTATGGGCCAAAAAAGGGATTACCAACGCATACTGCAAACAGACTGCAGAGATGAGGAACCATTATTCTCAATTACAATTATAAAGTGGAGTTTCTGTCATCGTCAAAAATTAGTCATGCCTACGGATTATCTAGACTTATGCCAAAATATGCTGAACCCCTTGAAGACACATTGATTGTTTCCCTACAAACTGAGTTAGAAGTTTAAAAAAATACATTGTGTAAGGTTATTGGGGAGCTTCCGATAACACTCAAGGAAATAAAGAAAAAACGCTAAGCGACGATTTTTTAACAAGCATAAAAAATAAAATGAAATAAAAACACTGACAAATCTCGGAAGTGTATTCAATCTGTGATGAAGTAGTTATATATGGCTATCACGTGGTTATTTCTGCAGCATTGCAGAAAAGAATACTAAAAGACTTTCATGTTGGTCAACCGGGAATTTTGAGAATGCAAAGTCTCATGAGAAGCTATATCTACTAGACAAGTATGGACAAAGACATTGAAAATGCGGCGAAGACAACTCTTATAAAGTTCAGACTCTGGCCGAATACTAACCGAACGAACATTGTCTAGGATTCACATAGATTTTGCTGTCCGCTACATGGTTTCTATTACCTAATAGTGGTGGACAGTTTCTCGAAATGGCTGCGAATATTAAAATGTAAAAAAAAAACAATCACGGAAGTAATCATTAGTTTTTTACATGAATTGTTCACTCGGTTTGGGGTCGTTGACTGTCGGAGTCTTTTGGAGCGAGGTTATTATGATGTTTATTAGACCTCTTTTTGAAAAGGTCGGTAACATATAATAGAAATATGTCGAGAGTCGTACACGGTCCAAACGGTGACTTGAATGACTTGCCTCCTCTTGTGGTCGTGAGAGTTGCCTCCCTTTCATCGCCCTTGGAGCATCTCATTCTCCAATCTCAGGAAGGGGTACCAGCTTACTCCACATCAGAGGTGTACACTGACCAAAACGGCCATTCAAAAATTTTTGCATGTATATAGGATGACCCCAAATAACAATGTCCCTTCTTTCATGACACCAACAGAAGTAATGTTTGAAAGGAAGATTAAATAAAACAGTGTTTGATAGATTATTGCCAACCCATACGAATACGTTGCAGATGTGTATAATTTTATAAGCTAGTCTTTATACACTTTGACTATTTTTTGCAATTGATTTTTTGTATGATTTTTGTATTGTTGTCTAGAATTTCTCTAATTTTATTTGAAACTATGCTAAATATATTCATCCATCTAGAAGACTAACCCATTAACAGAGGATGGTGCAGTTTAATCACGTTATTGACACATGATTCCTTGAAAATTGCTAGTAAGGCAGTCGGAAATGCTCGGATAAACAGAAATAAAAACACTAAAAGAGCAGAAATTGGGGGATTTTTTTTTTGTTCCATTGGTAAGAAGGAATTAGTACCCGTGTGTGCACATGAAAAGTTATGAAAAAAGACTTAAGAGTTCCTTGTCTATCCTACGGAATAAAATATGTTTCAAGGACGACTTTCTGCACAAGTATACTTTAATAAAATATATATAATTGTTTAATTTGAAAATCAGTTAAGAAACCAGATAACATGACGCAAGATTTTTTTTCGAATAAATGAAATATTTATTCAATCATTTTTTTTTAATCCAAATTTTCGGTTTTATAAACCCTAATCATGGCAATACAGAACAATATTTTTCTTCTTTTTTTTTCCTTTTTTTTTTCATCGTCGAGATCTTAATGATGTAGTCGAAGATCGCCGATTTCTTTCGGTGTTGTTGAAAAGATTGTTTTTAATGTCCGATATATGTAGCGAGAAGCACTGGCGCGCGTGTACAATAATGAAATGAATGTTATTACAATTAGAAACGCTGGTGAAATGATAACTTTGAAAATCCGTTAAGAAACCATGTAACGTGACGCGCGATTTTATTTTTTTTTTTAAATAAATGAAATATTTATTCAATCATTTTTATATTAAATATAATTGTCTGTTTTTCAATATTGTTTTCAGTTGTGGAATGGTTTTTATTGACCCTGAAGAGTTTGAGTGGTCCGCTTATGTCAAAACATGGATCAACCAATATGATTCTAAGCTGAAAGCAGAAACCAAGGATTTCATGATAGAACTTTTTGAAACTTATGTGAACCCAGGCTTAAAATTTGTTCGAAGATCTTGTGTTCAATCTATAAATCAGGTACTTAGTATTTTTGATACAATCTTTCATTTTTTTTATGTTTGAATAGATTTTTATAAGATAATGATGAAAGACTTGATTTTTATAAGATAATGATGAAAAACTTGATTTTTATAAGATAATGATAAAAAACTTGATTTTTTATAAGATAATGATGAAAGACTTGATTTTTATAAGATAATGATGAAAGACTTGATTTTTATAAGATAATGATGAAAGACTTGATTTTTATAAGATAATGATGAAAGACTTGATTTTTATAAGATAATGATGAAAGACTTGATTTTTATAAGATAATGATGAAAGACTTGATTTTTATAAGATAATGATGAAAGACTTGATTTTTATAAGATAATGATGAAAAACTTGATTTTTATAAGATAATGATGAAAAACTTGATTTTTATAAGATAATGATAAAAAACTTGATTTTTATAAGATAATGATAAAAAACTTAGATTTTTATAAGATAATGATGAAAAACTTGATTTTTATAAGATAATGATGAAAAATTTGATTTTTATAAGATAATGATGAAAAACTTGATTTTTTATAAGATAATGATGAAAAACTTGATTTTTATAAGATAATGATGAAAAACTTGATTTTTATAAGATAATGATGAAAAACTTGATTTTTATGAGATAATGATGAAAAACTTGATTTTTTATAAGATAATGATGAAAAACTTGATTTTTATAAGATAATGATGAAAAACTTGATTTTTATAAGATAATGATGAAAAACTTGATTTTTATAAGATAATGATGAAAGACTTGATTTTTATAAGATAATGATGAAAAACTTGATTTTTATAAGATAATGATGAAAAACTTGATTTTTATAAGATAATGATGAAAAACTTGATTTTTATAAGATAATAATGAAAAATTTGAGATTTACAAGATAATAATGAAAAATTTGAGATTTATAGGATAATAATGAAAAATTTTAGATTTATAAGATAATAATAACGATAGTAAAATAGCGCGCGAGTATAAATTGAAAGAAAAGTAAATGCAAAAGTCTCTGGCAATGATATACAGATTCACAGTAAATGCTGTTTTTCGCAATTTCTTGGTTTCTCGCTGAACTGTCTTCTCTGACTGACTGAAGATTACCAACAAAAAGGTTAACTGATAAAAATAATCCGTCATTAAAATTGTCACGTCGCTTAACACCCAAAAAATATAACGCAGCAACGTATCGAAGTTATCGGCTGCCACCATTCGGCTCGTCATCTCTAGGGTGCTTACATAGCTGCCCGAATGCTGCCGACACAAAGTTCACGGAAACTGGTTCAGGATCGATAGCAGTACCCGATATTTAAACAAAGAAAAGTAGCAGCAATGTTTTACTTTTTGTCAGAGATTGTTTCTCTGCATCCTCACAAAGACCAAGTTAGTCGGAGCCCAGCATTCACTCGCATGCAACCTGGCAATACAAACATAGCTGTTCCTATTTACTTGGCTCCCTACGAGAGCAGAGTTAAACACAAAGTCGCTTTTTAAAGTGGGGGAAAATCCAGCTCCACAAAAAAAGGGGCACTCTGGATTGGACCATATTAAAATTGCCTCAGTCTAGAAGGATTTCTACTCCACAGACTGAGGACTGAAAAGACTAAGTGCAGCACCAGAACAGATACTACACTTTATTTACATTATTTAAACATATAAGTAATTCTATCAGATGGAAAACCTGTTGAGAAATAATCATTTTCTCAGATGTTTCTAATGAATCAAATTCCTGTATTATCTCATTATGTGTGTTGTTTGAAGCAAAATTTTTATAAACTTCGTAGTCAAGCAATAAACACCTTTGAAGTTAACTATTTGCATCAAGAGTCCTATCCTTTTCACTGGTAGATTAGGAGTAAACGTTTTGTCACCATAGGTGGCGCTGTTACCACTCTTTTCATTGTAATGGAGGTACTCATCTAATTTGCATAGGAATTATGGTGCTTCATTGCTAGCCAATCATAATCAATCTTAAGGGTTGGATTGAGAAAGTAGTTAAAAAGGGAAATCCACCCAAAGAGAAATAACAAACGTATAATAATACATTTGTTTTAATCTATGATAAAGGACATGTTATTTATACTATTGAATTTGTCAGTGGAACTCTCCTGTATTGAAGAGTGGAGATCCAAATATGATTACAAAGTTGAACAAAAAGTGAGAGAGTTCAATGTTTGTGATTTTCAGGACATATATGCTTATGAGATTTATTATAACTGTATCAAACATTATCTTACGACACTTCTTTTTTCTTAAAACAATTCAGCATTTCTTTGTGTTTATGTGTCTCTTTACAGCATTACAAAAAAAATAATAATAGGTTAGTTGGGTTACGTTAATATTTTTTTATCAATGTATGTTTTAGATCTTTGTACAAGAAGAAATAAAGTCAGCAATCACAAGAGGAGACATATGATTACAGTTAGTCCATTTCAGGACAAAACTTGATTTTTCCTTGGCCTTCTCTTGCAAGACACTGAAACACTACGAGTCTTGCTTCCTCTGAAATCTCTCTCTCTCTCTCTCTCTCTCTCTCTCTCTCTCTTATATATATATATATATATATATATATATATATATATATATATATATATATATATAATCCAGGTAAGGTAAACATCCACAGGATAGTAATCCAAAGAATTTCAACCGGGCTTATAAAAAGTGCTCAATATCAAATAGAGCATTTATATATGATTATTTTTATTTGCACAGACATGTACAAAATCTGCGACACTGGCATGTCGATGTTATCGATCAACAGTCGTTATAAACTGAGATCTCATCAGGCAGAGTTAAAATCCAATCTTAACCTTAGATCATATTCGGAAAGATTGGATTTTAACTCTGCCTGATGAAATCTTAGTTTATAACAGCTGTTGATCGATAACATCGACATGCCAGTGTCACAGATTTTGTACATGTCTGTGTAACAACGACGTAAATTCACTAGACCAACCCGACAATCTGCCAAATTCCATCCATTCACTGTGGAGGTCCCCAGATGCCGAAGAGCTTTCTACTCCAAAAGCTTCTTTCCTCGTACTGCTGGACTCTGGAACTCCCTCCCTACTCCCCGTTTTCCTGACGGTAGTGACATGCAGAGATTTAAAACTAATGTAAACAGACATCTCGCTGCACAGCTCCTAATTTAGGTTGACCCCCCCAAAAAAAACTTTCACCCTTTTTCTCAGTAACCCCTTACATCTACAGTGGCGGCCTGCCTTGTTTGGGGTGAACTATGTTGAAAAAATAAAAATATAAAAATAAATAAAAATAATCATATATATATATATATATATATATATTGATGTCCTTTTTTTCCTTTCTATCTGCTTCCCTTTTTCTTCTATGCTTGTCAGTCTGTCTCCGTTCTTTCATTGCTGCTTCAACGCCAATCAGAATTACACTCGTCCATTGACAAATTTGTAGAATTTATATATGCTCAGAATGTGCATGAAAGCCTTATGCTAATAAATACTGTGCTTTCACGAACTGCAAACGGCAAACGGCAAACTAAGTATACAAAAATAGGTGTCATTTCTTCTCCATTTAAGTGACTTGTATGCTTGTCATTCGAAGACAATTTGATAAGACAAAGTTCATAAGTTTTGGTTATATTTAGTCGTGACAGTTTGGATGCAGCCGAATAAAATTAAATGGTATAATTATTGATAACTGAGTCTGCAACATAATTTTTCTTTTTTGTCTTTTTTTTTTTTAGGTGGACATTGCTAAAGTGACCACTCTCTGCAAACTGTTGCAATCTTTGCTGTTTTCGCCTTGCGAAGAGAATGTTAATTTTAATTTGAATGTTAGCGTTCTTCATCCAATCATTTGTACAACGTTTATGTTTTGCTATATCTGGGCAATTGGAGGAAATATCATCGAATCATGCTGGGACACTTTCGAGATTTTTGTAAAGAATCTATTTGACAAGAACCCATGTGCTAAGGTAAGTAATTTGCCACAACCAAAGATTAACTCTTTTATCAGAAAAACTGGCATAATATTTGTTGACATTGACTAAGGTATTGACTAAGGTACTAGAGGTATCAAATTTGTTCTGTTCACTTATACTGATACCAGTATCTGTTCCGATGGATACTTCACCCCATGGACTGGTATTGTCTTGGCCTTCAGGGCTTGATTTACGCCGGTCTATGGGTCTGTCCTGTGCAGTTCTAGGAGGTCCACCCTCCCAGGCTTCGCCTCCCCTCTTTGGGGAGGAGTAAGTTTATTGCTTACTGCCTGAGGCGCCCCTACCGGGGAATGCCGACGGGGCTGCCCAGGCAATTTTTGATGGTCAGAGTGCTCACCTCTCGGGCGCTGGCTTTTCAACCCCCACTTTCCGACCCGACCTTGGGTCACATCTTACTTGTGGGAGTAGGATAAAACTGGCCTTGTGCCTAACTCCTGGAGAGGAGTAAATAATACCATTGGAAAAGATATGAACGTGTCGTCCGCCTGCAACCAATAGCAGTTGATCTTCAATGAATTCTTTACAATAGCTACTGTTTCCGTCTTATGTCATATTAGCAATAAACTAATGGGTAAGAGGGTAAAGCCTGGGAGAGTGGACCTCTTTCTTCCTAGAACTCTACTCAGACCAACAGAATTTAGAATCAAGGATGGTACCGGTCTGAGTGTAGAATCAAAACAGATGCTACACTATGATTTCCCCAGAATTAGCGTCTATTAATTTTGAATTTCTACCCCCCCCCCCCCCCCGCTTCACTCTGATGTCATTTCCGGTTGAATTCTAAGAATGACTTGGCAGTTTTTCCAAATTACTACATAATATAATTGTTTTATTTCTAAATTAATACATAATTACATTCAAATTAAACTGAAAATAGCTGAAAAATTTCCACCCCTTACTAAATCTGCTTCACTTGACCTCCAGAAAATGAATCATTTTTTCGTAAATTCTAGATATCATTCATCGCCGGTCAAAATAATACCAACTTTGTTTATGTTTGTTGCATACTTTTTTAAGTTTTAGCCAGATATACAAACATACAAACGCACAGACAAGTGTCTTTTATATATTAGACTAGCAGGGTTATCTGACATTTCCCGGAACTCCCCCCCCCCCCGCCCCCGTTTTCCAGCTTCCTCTCCGCAGCCTAGCCCATTTCCTGTCTCTGGGCATACACACAGACAACTCTCCTTGAGGAATAAGTCAGCATTTTATTTCCAAATTAGTACGGGGGGGGGGGGGTCCATTAAAAAATTAAATAAAGAGATTACAAAAACATCTTTATATTAAAACTTTCACTACCTCTCTCAATCCGTATCTCTATCTTTCTCTCTTCCCCGTTGTTCCACTTCCCTGCCTCCCACCCCGATATCCAGTTAGGACGTGGGTTATCATTACCTTTGGTAGCTCGGAAATGGGTGATCATTTTACGTTAAATTTATATACGACACTCATCCCCCATCTAAAATAATTGTTTTGTTTTTAACATCAAGTTTCTCAGTCTGTACATGTAACCGCCTAAAAAAAGTAGAATCTTAGTTTTATTTTGGTCTGAATTAGTATATGGTGCAAAATATCTAATTTTTTAAGTGATGAAATATATTTTTTGATGACATGTTATCCACTCTCCTTCAACAACAAAAATATACATGCACAATTTATCTTCCTTTAAAAAATATATTTGGTTATATGTCCTTAAGAACGCTATCTGGCCCAGTAATGGTTGATACTTTTTAAATTTTTCGCGCTAAGTTTTTAAAGCTGTTTACATGTAATCGCCATAAAAAATGCTCAAGAATTGTAATCCACCCCCTCCCACTCGAAAAAATATGCACGCACAATTTATTTATCTTTAAAAAATATATTTGGTTATATGTCCTTAAAAACGCTATCTGGTCCGGTAATGGGTGATCATTTTACGTTAATTTTATATGTGAAAATGATCCCCCACTATATGTTAAAAAAATAATTGTTTCTTTCAATTGTTAGCGCCTTTTGTTGTTTTGTTTTCTTTACCCTTTCTTACGTAACTAAACAACGTAGTTAATTTTTATTTTACCAAAAACAAACCTTTGATTAAAACTACGTTGATGAAAGTTTATATTTTTTATTGATTGAAAGAGAATGATTACTTTATACCAGCGATTTTTTTACGAAAGAAGATTAGCGTGTTTTTTTTTTCACGAAGAACAAACTTATGTTTTAAGTGAATACGTTTTAAATATAAATGTAAACACATTATAAACAATGGTTAATGTAAAGAAAACGAAATTAAATAAAAAGATGGAAAGGTTGCTTCAGTCTAGAAAGATTTCTCATTTACTGACCTTGATACGTCACGTTGTTTTTGTGAGTGAAGTTATGAATTTTTAACTTCCGGTCTGATGTCTACGCATGCATAGTGTGCTGAAAACGAACAAATTTGACCACCCCATGACAAATTTTGTGTCCGTTCTACGGCAATAACTTAGTGCTTTGTTCAAATTTTTCGATATTATACATCGGAAAGATTGGTGATTACGAAAGCATCAACTTTATGAGTATCTGTTGCGTATTTTTCAAGTTTTAGCTGGACATACGCACATCCATACGCACATGCACACATGCATATACACACAGACATTTCCACTTTATATATAAGACTAGCAGGGGTACCCGGCGTTGCCCAGGGCTCTCCCTCCTCCTCCTCTCCGCAAGCAAAAAAGGATATTGAGCACTTTTCTCCCGGACAACGCCGAAGCCTCTGGGTCCTAAATTGACGAAGCCCCCCCCCTCGGTGCTGGGTCCTATACTGTAAAAGCACCCCCGGTGCTGGGTCCTATACTGTAGAAGCGCCCCGGTGGCTATACTGCAGAAGCACCCCCCGTGCCTGTACTGCAGAAGCCTCTGGATCCTATACTGTAGAAGCACCCCCGGTGCCTATACTGCATAAGCACCCATGGTCCCTATTCTGTAGAAGCATTCACGTCCTATATTGTAGAAGCACCTCCGGTGCTGGGTCCTATGCTGTAGAAGCACCCCTGGTCCCTATACTGTAGAAGTACCCCTGGTCCCTATACTGCATAAGAACCCATGGTCCCTATTCTGAAGAAGCACCCGGGTCCTATATTGTATACACCCCCCCCCCCCCCCGGTGCTGGGTCCTGTACTGTAGACGCATCCCTGGTTCCTATACTGCAGAAGCCCTTGGGTCCTATACTGTAGAAGCGCCCCACCTCCCCCTGGTGCCTATACTGCAGAAGAACCCCCTGCCCAGGTCCATATACTTCAGAAGCCTCCGGGTCCTATATTGTATAAGCACCCCCGCAGGATGAAAATGTTGATAATTCTGGACAGACAAACAGACAGACAGACAAACAGACAAACAGACAAACAGACAAACAGACAGACAGACAGACAGACAGACATACAGACAACTGGCCTTTATATAGTAGATGAGGAGTCACTAGCAGAGTAGAAAGGTGTAAACAAACAAGTTATGAACATCACATACATTTTGGAAAACAGATTGCTATCCAATGGAGGAAAAAATAGTTTTCTAGTTCTTCGCATCCAAAGATGAGGAACTCCTCAAGAATTGGAAAGAGAGAGTTGAGAGAAAATCGCCTCCTACAGATATGAACATAGCTGCAAGCTGAGGAACTTTTAGCAGGCGCATCATAAAAATGAAGACTAAAATTGAAAACCTGAGTACTAAAAAATGTCCGCTCAAAGTCTGCTTTGACTAAATGTGGTCTACTCACTTGTAAATGTGGAAATGCTGTTCAAATGTATGTTTTTGCATGAAACAAAATATGTATTATATTGGTAAAATGTACAAGACTATGTTTGCTCAAAAACTTCTTCTAACTTTTAACTTTTAATGTCTGTGTTTTGGACCGGCAATATTACTAAGTTTGGGCGATGTTGGTTTTAGCCATTTCCACCCTAAGTCCGGAGTGCGTCTCTGAATGCTGTGGAAAGTTAAGTCTCTGAGCGTCTGTTACAATTTCCTTATATTGTGAATTAGGTGTATTGAATTCAATTCAACAATAAAAAATATATATATTCTCATTATCATTACTTTCCATATTGGGGATTTCCAATTCACTTTTCTAACTCAAGAATGGGCAATTATAGGTTTAATCTGCCCCCATGTCTGCTTCTTCATCTGTTTCCATCTCTCACTGTTACTTCAGTGGGAGGGAGGAGATTCTCCCTCTTTCGAAACTCATTCACAGAAAAAAAACTTCTTTTTCTTTTGTTTCCGTCTCCCTCTGTTATCCCAGTGGGGGAGGGGATTCTTCCTCCTCCTCGAAACTTACTCATAGAAGAGAAAAATGTATTCATCATTAAGTTGTAATACAGGAAATGTCATTCTGCAGCCACATCACCTCACACAGCCACACCCGTAAAACAATTTAATTTTGCAAAATGCATGTTCATTTCTGGATGTGTGTTATCTTAACCTACGTCCATTCAATGCCGAGAATGTCTACAACTCGATGTCCACTTTTGTGACACAGTAACGTCATGGCCTCTTTCCTATCTAAATTCTCTAGGCAGAGGAAAAAATAAGATTCCCTCGTGTTTTATCTTCTCGTTCAAGAAACACCTTTCAATTCTTTTGGCATTAACGATTTAAAGAAACATTTTGTTTTTATGTTATCTCTGTCCAGCTGACTATATCTTTCCAAGTCGCCACTTAACAACCCAACTTGTACGACATATTAAGGCCAGGTGAGCCAGTGGCTGTTGTCATTGCATTATTAGTAATTTTTAATCTCCTCAAAATATCAACAGAAGAAAACCCATCTGACAGTAATGGATGATGTCCTCTGTATCTCCACATAAGTTATTCCTCGCCTACCAACTCCCAAGAAAAAAAACGATTCCTTTCTCTCTGATCGGAGATCGGTTTTACCTCTAGTTAATAACAAAAAAAATAATTTGGAATTTCCTAAAAACAAAAACAAGGTCCCGAGTTTGAATCAAACCGGCGGCCGATCGACAATATTGTCACAATAAGCACTACCCAAATGAAGACAATTTGCAATCTGAAATATTTTTTAAACATTCTTTAGGCTCTTGTTGCTATTCTCAAAATTGAAATATTTTTTTTATGATGTACATAAATGATAGTTATTTTGTCATTCTAATTAATAAAATGAAATGTTTGTCAGTCGATCTGTCATAGACTCAAAAAGTACGGATTTAACTTCAAACAAACTTGGTATGCAGATGTCCAGTTTTTTAGTAGTAGTAGTAGTAGTAGTATTTGTACTTGTATAGTCCAGATAAAATTGTGATGGGAGTAGCATGGGTCGAGAAAGATTGTTGAGTCTTTCGGAAAACAGAATGGGCTAAAGATCTCCAGTGACTGAAGTTTCACATCGATCAATCATTTTGCCTCGCGTCGATTGATCGGCACTGATCGATAATGGATGCGAATGTTTTATGGGTTATCAACTTACCACATTCAACTGTATACACACATACTGTTTTGATCTTAACATATAACAGGGTCCTAATTTGTCAATTTTACATTCATACAAACAAAACCAATACTTGTGAGAGCACATGAACAGCTAATTAAAAAAAATAGTAAAAAATTCCTTATCGGTCTTATATAATGAAACATGTCTAAAGGAAGGTTTGTTGTCTAAATATACTTTGATAAAATAGCCAATATGTCCTTTTCTTGTTTGTTTCACTTTTCAGATGCCAAACTCCGGAGATTTGTGGAGTGTCTACATGAACTTTTCCACGGGCTGTTTAGAATCCTGGAAAATGATATTGCCACACTTTGTCTACGACAAAGACATTCCCTTTATGGAAGTGTTTGTCCCTTCAGTTGACACTGTACGCTTTGGATACATTCTGCAGAGATTACTCGATGTCGGACATTCAGTTCTTTACACTGGTAGCACTGGTGTCGGGAAGGTAAGTGAGGTTAAAGTTCAACCCACATTTTTCTCTTTCGTAAAGTAGTTAAACCTAAGCATTAAAAAAATACAACGTTTTGCTTTATTTATTTTATTCATGAAAAATAAGAATAGAAATGGAAATATGGAGTTCAACTCTTAGAGACATTTTTAGGATATTTATTCATTTGCTCAATGGGGTCAAAGATGATGAATTTACTAAAATGATTTTAATAAATATCACTGTAGTTGCATCCCACCTACCTCACCTAAAAAATTGAATTTTATAAAATGTATAAAATAAAAATGTATTATGGTATTATGGGAAGGGTTAGGATGACACGGGATTCCTCATTCAATCCTGGACAATGCCGGGTCTTCCTGCTAATAAATATATAAAGAAAGTGGGCTCCTTCTACCACGCTAGAAAACTTCTCACACCTGACAGTATCCTATATCTCTACAAAGCCACCATCTGCCCATGCATGGAGTATTATTGCCACATCTGGGCTGGTGCACCATCCACTAGTCTCTCCCTCTTTGACAAGGTCCAAAAAAGAGTCTCTAATCTGATAGGTCCCTCACTATCAACCAAGCTCCAGCCCCTGTCCCATTGCTGCAATTTTGCATCCTTTGTGCTTGTTTTACAAGTACTTCAACAGAATGTGCTCCAATGAACTTGCTGCTCTGGTGCCCCTCGACATAAATACACTCAACCAACCTGACAATCAGCTAAATTCCATCCATTCACTGTGGAGGTCCCCAGATGCTGGAGAGCCTTCTACTCCAATAGCTTCTTTCCTCGTGCTGCCGACATTCGGAACTCCTTCCCTACTCCTTGTTTCCCCGGCTGTACCGACATGCAGAAATTTAAAACTAATGTGAACAAGCATCTCGCTGCACAGCTCCCAATTTAGGATGACCCCCAAAACTTTCACCCTAATTCTCAGCAGCCCCTTACGTCTACAGTGGCAGCCTGCCTTGTTTGGGGTGAACTATGTTAAAAAATATATAATTTATTGAATAAATTTCATTAAAATTCTCTGATTTTTAGTGATTAAAAAACGCATTGGTTCGTTTACAAAAAGTAGTTACCCTGTCTCATCGATTGGGACTGGTCCATGAAACCTTAGTACCCATACTGGGTGTGGGTAGGGGGTGCAAGTGGGTGTGAACTGTGGACTCAGCAAACCAAGTTCAAATACTGTTGGATCTATCATGTAAATATATGGCAAGTAATTTTCTCCTAACATGTTTATCTCCCTTTGTCCATTATAAAAATTGTATTCCAAAATAGTCACATGTCATTGGGCAAAAAAATTGTCCTTGACCAATCACGAGGCACTTAATTTTAAAATATTAAAGCCATTGGGCTGAGAAGAAAGATCTGAGCGTCATTTGATATCCAGCATGGGGGACCTGGTCGGCATCCTGCGAATGTTGGCCCTTTTTATTTTAGGTAAGAGAATGCAACAGACCAAATACAGGTGAATAAATATGATCAGCACAAACCAAAGACTATGCAGAGGAAGAGATGGTCCACAAAAGAATTTAGCACAGCTTTAGTTACCCATATTTCATCTATTAGGAAATCAGATTAGTAATGGAGTGCTGTTACAAAAGCAACCAGGCTCGGAGTCGATATATCTGTAACACCTTCCCCTTTACTAGACAACTTAGTCTAGAATCTGAAGATCATGCCTACATGTGCTTTTTTAGCACAGCTTTAGTTACCCATATTTCCTCTATTAGGAAATTAGATTAGTGCTATTACAAAACAGCCGACAAACAAAGAGGATCCTTCGGCACATATAGAACATAATTCCAAAGTTATGCTATCGATTTTCCAAAGACCCTGTAAATATAATTTTAAAAAATATTATTTATTAAAAGTTGAAATGTGATTATCGATTACAATAATAATTCAAGATTTATAATCCTAGTCTTGAACTAATATTCCCATCATAATCTGCCAAGTCTATTTCACCTTCGTTTTGTCCTTCTTAATGTCTGCTCTTGACTGTGTGTTGAATCTCTATTTATGTTAGCATCTTTTTTTCCTGTTTACTTTTTCTTTTAGTCAATGATAGCCAACAGGATCCTGACTAGTATTGCAGATACGAAAAATTATGTTCCTTTTTTCCTGAACTTTTCTGCCCAAACTAACAGCCTCCGTACACAGGAGATGATCGAGGCCAAGCTGGAAAAAAAGAAAAAAGATACTTTTGGTTGGTTGGTCTTTGTTCTATTCTATATCGTAACAGAAATGTCTTTAGTTCTGTCGGGGTTATTACATCACTTTCACTAATACTATTGGGAAAGGTATGAATCCATCTGTCCCCCCTCTAAATATGGATTAAATAGTAGAGTAGACAAGACTCCTATTTATTTATCTGCCTCCCCACGAGGACTATATGTGATACAAAGTCGAGTTTAATATGTGTATGTCCAGGTGATCAGTTTGAATTCCACAAGGACGCTCATGGCCCTGTTGCGTTCTGTAATAGTCACTGATCAGACTGATAAATTCACATTAGTCTAAGTATAGACTAGACCAGTGCTCTTCAAACTTTTTTTGTCGCGACCCCTTTTTGGAAAAAAAATTTTTTCGTGACCCACCAAAATTTTTTATAAATAAAAAATAAGTTGAATATTATTTTAAAAATTCCATAGTTATAATTTTGGCGACCCCTTTTCTATGGTTACGCGACTCCCCTGGGGGTCGCGACCCCTACTTTGAAAACCTCTGGACTAGACTCTCGAGCTTTGATAAGGCAACTATTCTAGGAGAAGGAAATCCTTAAAATAACATTTGTTGTGGTAGTTCTGTGAATGTCTAATACTCTGATCAGCCTCCTTGGAAATGCCATGAAAAGTAATATAATTGCTTGAAGATATATAGTTGCAACCTTCAATTATGAAGAAGGTACTAAAAAAAATACTCAGTGCTTAAAAATTTCAAACAATACAAGACTGTTAGAAGATATGTGAAATTACAGATAGTACCGAAACTTATCATTTTCACCATAGCAGTTTTTTGATTGCTTTGAAGAATTGTGGACTCAAATCTCTTTTACATCTATTAAAGAGTCCAAGACTGTCTCAGTTATTATGGTTTCACGATGGCAGACCTCTGAGGGTCGCACGTGAGTTCAAAGTTTTTTCTTCTGAACGTTTGTCTTCCATGTAAAAATACGTTGGAATGATTACAAATTGAGAACTTTTCATGTACTTTTGCTGACGAGCTTGAGGTGAACAGATTCAATATTGGCATAATAATGTTGTTTGGTTTACTTTAAGCGAAACGGTTCGTAAAATAATCTGCACTGAAATGTATCTGTTTTGAAAAACAGCACTAGCAAACCACTTTTGGGAGCTCAATCAAAATGGACGCTCACCAATAATTGAATGGAAAATAATACGACAGGCCAGTACATGTAGAAATTTAGACGACCCGTGTAGATTATGTCTGTTTTGAAAAATGTTTCATAAGAAAAATGTAAAAATCTTGGCTTTTGGAATGTAAATGAACTTTGCTTACCATATATATATATATATATATATATATATATATATATATATATATATATATATATATATATATATTGTGTGTATTTAGGCAGCATATTTTCATTTATGCAAACATTATTAAATAACACGGAGTGGTTTTGTTTGATGCGACTTTTTTTTTTTTTTTCCAATTTTCCGAATTGTCCATCTAATGTTTCGGTCAAATTGATGTAAATATGATCCATGGGTTTCTTGTTCCAAGAAAAAAGAAAAAAGAATGGAACAAGAAACCCATGGATCATATTTATATCAATTTGACCGAAACATTAGATGGACAATTCGGAAAATTGAAAAAAAAAAAAAAAAGACGCATCAAACAAAACCACTCCGTGTTATTTAATAATGTTTGCCTAAATATATATATATATATATATATATATATATATATATATAAACAATAAAGATAAGGCATGAATTTTTAAAGATTCTTTGTGTTGCATTCTTGGCAGTCTTCATCCGCCATGTTGTTGGGTCACACATGTGTTTGATTGCTTCTCTTCGGGGGGGGGGGGGGATATACAACAGGAGATAATTGAAAATCTCCAGATGTTTTATTTCTCTGTATTCTTGAACTAGCAACATGGATTGAGATGGTCACCTCAGACGTCTATACACACGCACTCTCCCCATCAGTGGGCGTGGAAGCTTAGAAGAATCTTCATCTCATGTTTGGCTTTGTCATGGCTTATACACGGAAAATGAGCATCTACGTCACATGTATTCTTGTTCAATTCTCAGGGCCATACGTTATCCCTCTCTCTTTAATATGTAAAAGTTGGTATAATTTCTCACCTGACATAGAGTGAGCGCTTAAACTAGTATATAATGATTGTTTAGTTAATTTAAAAACCTTATAACTTCATTTCTTTTTTTTTTTATATAAAATCTCTGAGCATAAGAACTTTTATCATTATCCTGTACTTAGCATAATCACGTTAACACACCGGTTCTCATTAGATCACCGATGTTAAGCAACGTTGAGCCTGGTCAGTACCAGATGGGTGACCATTTGGGAATATCACGCAGTGCATGCAGGCAGACGGCAACACCACCCTGCAACCACTAACATCGTCAAAATCATCTTCCTTCGCCGGGATATACATGCAAATGGGGACCGCTTGTGAATTTAATATTCCATAAAAACTTCTTCCTTGAAGGTATAAGCCGGCTCAACCGACTCAGATGAATACCGCACCAGGACGGGGGAGAGATATAGTTTGTCAAAGACAGGAGGTACTTACCTGTATTTGCCGTGGCATTCACCCCAGCTGGGTTGAATGCCGGATTCCTCCTTGGTGTGCACCAAATCTCAAACCATTGATAGACCTGATTGATTGGAATATTTGGTCTCAGGTTCAACAGTTGGCCGATACAAGGGCAGATGTTTTCTCTCTTTTTTTCGTTTTACTTCAGTTAGTTCTCAGAAATCATTATTATTCCTTAGAAACTTGCTCCTTCCGACCAGGGTGAATGCTAGGTACTTAGTACACAGCACCATATGTTTTTGAAAAAAAAAACGTCTTCTTTTTAATTCCGTTTACACAAGTTTTCATAACATAGACATGAATTAAATGATATGATATACAAGTAAATAACTTATTCAACCTAGTGAATGAAAAAATGAGAGATCAATTATTGCTTTTGTCACTGGTCTTCATTTCACTATTTTAAGTTTTTTTATCGTAGTGCATGAATTATTTCCATGTATTTACTCTGATGAGTGTGGACGAAAGCCGACTTAGTAGATTCATGTAATGATTTTTTTTTTTCTCGTTTTTAACAATTTTCAATTTCATTCCCCCCCCCCAAAAAAAAAAAATGTCACAAACGTCTATATGCCTTGCCTTAATAAAATTTAACTAATCGTTGACTTAAACATGCTTAGCCATCTGCTTTGGAAAAGAACCAATTACCTCGGGATCTTACTGACATTAAACGTAACCCTATGTTTTAATTAGTGATGTTGATAATACACATATTGCGTTTTAACATGCTTTTCTGATGGTCCTTGTTTACAGTGCAATAATTTCCCTTATTTTGTCCTTTGGTCCCTACATTTTATGAGCGATCCTTTTGACAAAGGGGGAAGAATTGCTGTTTTCTGGGTCGGAATCTATCTATCTAACACTTATCGTTGGCTAGTTTTTGACCTTGAAGTAGTATTTTTTTGTTATTTTAGCTCCTTACATCAAGTGGCTTCATGCCTTGTCTGGGGTGATTTCCATAAAAAAAAATTTTTTTAAATAAACATAAAACCTAACTTTTTTCAACTAGCATGAAAGAACTTTTTTAATTTTATTTTATGTATCTCTAGCTGTCTATAGCATATCTAGGGAGGTTAGGGTGATCAAGTGGATAACGGCACGGACTGACGACCTGGGTGTGCCAAGTTCGAATCCAGTCGATTCCATTAAATAATTTTCACTTAGGGATGTTGGCAACCTTCACGTGGTCCCTCCTGCAAGAATGCCAACACCAGAATTAAAGCCGGTCAACAAAGTTGTACCATGTTGATTCACACGAATCTACTTACTTAGCATATCTGCTAGATATGCTGACTAGTCACCCTTTATTTTCATCTATGAAATGAGTCGATACTGAAGACTGTTAATTCCTTAATACTTAAATATTAGCTAATGAAGTTGCCCACCTTTTACCAACTGAGTAGTTCAAGTAAGTGCTCAAAGCAGGTGATATTGACAAATAATTTTCATCACACCCATTGCAATGATTCGTTTACTAATTAGAATAATTTAAAAACCTTTACAAGCTTAAAATTGTGACGTTAGTTACTGTTACGTCTGGAGGTTTATACGTTTCGATTCGATTACAACTCAGAAAAATGAAGGAAGTACGAAGTAGAACCTTTAACGGATTTATTTAACAAACGCTGATTAAATTGGAATGTAGAAAAACTGCTGAACGCGATATGCTTGTTTGGTTGTGAGACCGTTCTGTTTACTTTTTCACTGTGAGCAGACGACTTCTTTAATCCAAAGGCTATAACTTTTAGTTTTTGATTCAAGGGAAATAACTCGATTTTGTTTTGTTAGGTTGATAGTTAGCTTGATAGTTACTTATTCTGTTGTATTAAACCTGTGTAGACCTGAAGACCCCAAATTCAACAATGATTATGCATTCACTCATTTTTTTACTCATATTACCTAATTCAGTTTTTTGTCTTTCAAGGTGCACCTAAAGGAAAGCGTCTGATTATATTCATTGATGACATGAATATGCCAAAGTTGGACACTTATGGATCTCAGCCTCCAGTTGAACTTCTTAGACAATATCAGGATTTCCGTGGGCTGTATACAAGATTTCAGTTTTCCTGGATAAATATTACGGTATTTTCTTTCCAGTACCCTAAGATCTTATGAGGTTGTTTGTCTTTTTTTTTGTAATTGTAAAACCGAACCTTATTTTTTTAAATACATTATCGTTCATCTTATCTGAGGGGAGAGGTCACTTCTTACTACTCGGCTGGTGTTACATTCTATCAATGTTTACTTATGTGTTCAACATTGCCTTCTTAAACATGATTTCTTCTTTACTTAATAAAAAACGTTTATTTGTAAATCATGTTTGATATATTTTCTATTATTACATTTTTTTATAAGTATAAGAGTCAAATACGTCCTAAGATAGAGTACTGTTGCCACATATATGGGTGGGGGTGCTCAGAGCACTCTTTCCTGCCTTAACAGATCTGGAAAGATGCCACTCATGACAGAGTACAAAATCGCTCATGACAGAGTAAAAAATCGCTCATGACAAGGTATAAAATCAATGATGACAGAGTCAAAAATCGCTCATGACAGAGTACGAAATCGCTCATGACAGAGTACAAAATCGCTCATGACAAAGTACAAAATCGCTCATGACAAACTACAAAATTGCTCATGAATAAGTAGAAAATCGCTCATGACAGAGTACAAAATCGCTCATGACAGAGTACAAAATTGCTCATGACACAGTAAAAAATCGCTCATGACTGAGTAAAAAATCGCTCATGACAGAGTACAAAATTGCTCATGACAGAGTACAAAATTGCTCATGACAGAGTACGAAATCGCTCATGACAGAGTAAAAAATCGCGTATGACAGAGTAAAAAATCGACTTCCCAATGTAGTCTGATATGATATCTTCTTTTTCCTACAACCCCTTTCTCACAGAAGAGACGTTGCTAGGCTGTTTCTACTCCTCTACCGTTATTTAAATCGAAGATGCTCAATCTCTAGTTTCTCCCTGTAAAACATTCACAGCAAGAACTCGTCTTTTTCTACAAATCATTAAAAATCATTAAATATTTCGCTTTCATCGTTTTTTCACTTTTACTGTACAGCTTATTTTGCATTCTACCAACATTCACCTGTTTTTATCATTGTCTTCATTAAAAGCGACGTCTTCTCTACTTAATAAAAATGTTTATTTGTACCTTTTGGCTAAGATCAAAGTGTAGTATCTGTTCCGATGGATACTGCACCCCATAGACTGGTATTGTTTTGGCCTTCGGGGCTTGATTTACGCCGGTCTATGGGTCTGTCCTGTGCAGTTCTAGGAGGTCCACCCTCCCAGGCTTCGCCTCCCCTCTTTGGGGAGGAGTAAGTTTATTGCTTGCTGCCTGAGGCGACTCTACCAGGGAATGCCGACGGGGCTGCCCAGGCAATTTTTAAACCCCACTTTCCCGACCCGACCTTGGGTCACATCTTACTTGTGGGAGTAAGATAAAAACTGGCCTTGTGGAGAGGAGTAAATCAATACTCTGTATAAACCTCGAGTAAGCCGCGTTGGTCGCGTATGGATTAGTAAGTTCACATCTTGGGAATTTAGCTGACAAGCACAATTACTTACCAATCTTTATAATAAATTGAATTCTAATAAATGTAATCATATACTTATTTAGACAATTTAAGATGACAACTACACTTCAGAAATAAACTTTCTTTTCATGTTTGAAATGCCGATTGATTTAACAGCAATTTATATTTTTTTCCTATCCAATCGAACAAATAAAATGATGTATTCTTGGCATAAGAATATAATCCTCTTCTCAATTATGCAAATTTAACTGCTAATGTAGAATTGTTAGTATCTTTTCTGATTCTACACTTAGTCTATTTTGTTCTCGGCCAGTGAAGGAGAAGTCCTTCTAGACTGAGGCAATTTAAATTTGTGTTCCCATCTAGAGTGCCCTCTTTTTGGGGGGGAGGGGGGATAGATTTTCTCCCACATTAAAAACCGACCTTGTGTCTAACTTTTCCCTCGTGTGGAGGCAAGTAAATAGGAACAGACAATAGTAAGATTGAAAAAATGAAATAGCAGTGCAATGAAGAAATAGCGGTCCTGTGAAGAAGACTTCTTGGTGTACATGAGTGGTAGTAATAGTAGATCGGAGCATGAGAGTGAAAATTCCTTCAATAACTATCTTAGGAGAAGCTGTCGAGCTAGAAGAAATGTCAAATTATTGATAGCGAACAGAACAAACACCTATTTTCTGAAAACACGCATCAAGAATTGGCCTAAATTGCTACTGAAGCAGATTTGTATGTGAAGCTTTTGGATAGAAACTCATAGTCGTCGATGAAATCGTGGGAAAATCACTTTACTTTATTACAAAGATTAACTGCTATGTCTAAGGCTGATTCAGATTTCCAACCCAACTTTCATAAACAAATAAAATATGGTGTGCATGAAAGGAGACTTATTGGTTGTTTCAGATTGACATCAACATTTAAATTTTTCATAGCATTTAGATAATTCTCTTCTCAACTATGATTTTTATAATCAATAAATTGTATGTTGAATTTGATTTCTATTATTAAAAAGTAAAATTGAAGAACCCAAGAAGCTCATGCTCTCACATCTGAATCCTATATAAGTACTTTTGTTATGGAAGGGATAGTTGCCCCTTCCTTACATTTATCGCACGAAATGAATTGAATGAACAACTGAGTAACAGGCAACAAAAAAGAGGGGTTTTATTGGCTCAAGGATACCTATACCGTTTGGTATAGGTAGAAGAGAGAGTCGGACAGTGTCCGGTTGAGGAAGAGAAAAAATATAATGGTTCTCCGGGCTGCCCGTGGGTTTTCTTCAAGTGAAGATGGTAGTAGTCTTCGAGTGAGACGATGGTAGCAGAAGAAAGAGCTTTTCCAGGTTCCTCGTCGGTGTTCTCGGCCCTGCGTCCCAGCTGGTGCCAAGGGGACGTCTCTGCGAGGCTGTTGAATGAAAAAGAGGGTGATTTTTGTGTTTACACCGGATTTTATACCAAGAAGGGCAGATAACTCTGGTGTCACTTTTCAGCGCCACCTGTCGGTGAATAAGCGACACCTAACGGCCAACCGGTGCAGTTATGTGTGGAAGGAGGAGGTAACTGCTACACTTTTACTCGATGTTTAGTTGTCTGTAAGTGTTAAATTTAGAAATAATAATGTACATTTAAACGTTTGCATTCTATCATAACTGTTATGATGGGATACTTGACTCCCCTAACCTGTACTAGTCTGTAGTGTATATGTAGTGGAAAATAAAAACATAAGACTTACCTGTAATACCAGACCAGGCCATGTGGAACAACAGAGTTAAAGCAAATAGCTGGTTTTATAGAAAGGAAGTACCAAATGATCATGTGACCTATTTTGCATTACATGATGGGAGTCCCCATAAAGAGGACAGGAAATGTGAAAGCGCACTTCTTTGGTTCATCCCGGATTGAGACCGGTGGAGGTGGAGGCAGTGGCGTAGCTAGACCTTTTGCCGCCCGGGGCGGTAGTAAAATTTGCCGCCCCCCCCCCCCCCCCCGGCATATGGGTGCCCGGAAAATTCGGACTTTAACAACAACGACAAAAAAGTAAATGAAAATGATTTTATCATTTCATAACATTTTCAGGTTTTCAAATGTTCTCATTTAAATTTATTATTATATAAAATTATAGTATAAAATTTCATATTTTTTGTTAACTTCTGTTTTTTTAAATTTTTTTCTCTACTTTCTATTTTTACCCTCTCAAAATGCCGCCCCCTCAGGTGTGCCGCCCGGGGCGGCCCGCCCCCCTCGCCCCCCCCTAGCTACGTCAGTGGGTGGAGGTCGGATTTGGTGCTGTCAGAAGAGTGAAGTTGGAGTTCAAGTTGGTGTTTGCGGACTAGTGACTGTTTTCGGTCGGATTGGGTGCCCTCAGAAGAGAGACATTTTGGTGTTTTCGGACGACAATATATATATATTACAAACATAAGTATGTATGGTGGACTCTATTCGATGGTATTCCAGTGTATTAGGTTAATCCTATTGGATTACCGGTAGTGCTATTGTTTTGTGCAAGATATACGTTGTAATAAATCATCCTCTTTTAAAGAACTTACACTGGTTATTTTTGTTATTATAACTTCTAACCAAGTTATATCAATAACTATGAAATAGCATCTTTATAGCTAGGTTTTGTCAAAAAGATTATATGAGAAAGGGTCTCAGCAAATTAAACTATATTGGTTTTGAAAAAGGGCGTTTTTTATTAATTATTTATTATTTGTTATTTTTTTTTTTTAATTCAATGATTGTTTTGATTTTATTTATGTCTCGCAATATTTTTTTATTGCCTGGACAAGTATTTAGCATTTGTGTTCAAATGTTCCGTTCTTTAGAGGACCTAAATATAGTCCACATTACCACCCCTTACGCCTAGCAGACGTGTTCCAAAATTCATAATTGCAATCTATTTTTAAATTGCAACTGAAAAAGCAAATTGATTGCTTCTTTCTTTTCCTTTCTTTACGGTCACATTTTAAAAGATACATAAATTTGTATCGAAATTATCAAAATGTTAATGCTTATCTATCTATATGAATAAATGAGAAAGATTTTGTTTCGCGTTTACAACACAGTTCTGAATGAAATGTTTAATATTTTAAATTCATGTTTCAAGTAGCGAACTTTGTGAAACGATAGTGAGCTGGCAGAGCCAACTAGTATATTTATAGATTCACTCCTAAACTAATTACTCATTATGAATTTTGGAACACATCTGCTAGGCGTAAGGGGTTGTAATGTGGACTATATTTATTTTAATTTAGTTTTATGCAAAGGGGGTAAAAAGGAATCCCTTGGCAAAAATTCAGATACCTCCGATTTTTGTGAAATGTTAACAATAGGTTAGTTAAATATTCCTCAAATTTCAAGTTCTTTGAAGTATTTTAAACGGTTTTTAGGCGGCATAACCCTCCATTTGAAACTTCAAATATTTCAGATTTGCATTAAATTTCATCCATAGTCATTAGACACCAATTAAGTAAGATTTCCTGAATTTCATTTTCTTTTTAAGACCTCCTAAGTTTAAGACTGAAATTTTAGACATTTTCTAGAATCAAAATCATGCAATGGATTTGACCAAAATTTGAATAGGGTCCTAGACATACGGTTTAATAGAATTATATTTTGATTTTAATCTTCATAAGAGGACATAAAAGTGGTGCAAAACTAATTTTACCCGACCTGGGATGGTATTCTTCTGGCATATCTCTCTCTCTCTCTCTCTCTCTCTCTCTATATATATATATATATATATATATATATATATATATATATATATATATATATATATATATATACGGAGTTTTGACTGTTTGGTCTTTGTTTGGGGGGGGGGGGGGATATTTTTTCATAGTTGTACCGCCCATCGAGAAGGTGTATCCTCGCTCATTATTACTGTTTCATTTGAGTGCATTTGAGACTAATTTTTTTGCTGGTTTGGGACTAATTTTTTGCTGTTTCGCCTAGTAGCAACAATGTTGTGAAAATCTTGCGAGATATTTTTCTAAGACATTCTCTATATTTTTTTTCCCGTTTTATCTTTTTATTTATTTATTTTTTCTTCCCTTCTTAAGTGACCTCAATTAAAGCAACACCACATTGCGTATTGCCGGTTGTTGTAATTCTTATTCCAAGTACTTAATTTTCCCTAATGATCTGCTAAGCAAGGACCTGCTTGGTAGTGAAACACGTGTAGGTAAAAAAAACTCTTTAATTTGAAAATGATAAATAAATAATCTTTGAATGAAAAAGTATTTTGTCGTGTTGATTGGGCTCCTGAATGGAATGCTTTGGTAAGCCTTCAAAAGATCATATATATATATATATATATATATATATATATATATATATTTATTTATTTGTCGCTCCTCGAAAAAGTAGAGCACTGTAAGTGTAGTATTAACACAGCATGATGTCACTAGCTTTAAATGCATCGTTTGTTCCATTAAAGAAGTAGAACGCTCTGGACGTTAAGCCGCCTATAAAGTGCTAAAATTATCATCGTTTATTCGCTATTTAAAATTGGCCGTGTGGTTAAGGCGTCGGATTTGAGTTGCAAAATACTTGTAATCCGGAGTTTCGAATCGCATGACCGGTAGTGAATAGTCATATCTCTATGCTGATGAGTCCCGATTATTAAAAAAGGACGAAACGTATACGTACATAGATAATAAACAATAACAAATATGTATTATTGTATATATATATATATATATATATATATATATATATATACGTGCACTGAGGATTTGTAGCACACAATATCTAGAATACATCATATATACAGTGAAGCAAAATTTACAATGAACGTTAAGTTGTTTTTTCTCAGCAGCCACAAAGTTGATTGTTTCGAAATCTAGCATATATTGATGTCATAATCATACCTAACACTATTATACTTACCTTTTCCGAAGATTTTTCCCATATGAGTAATCAGGAAAGCAAACGTCAAAGAGTGTGTGGTTTGTTAAATGCACCCGTCAGACCAAAGGAGATTTCAAGACTATTTTAAGTGTCCATAAAGACTGTTTATAATGTAAAGAATAGAATGACTATAAGCAAAATTATTACAAGGAAGTCTGGAAGTGGAGAAATCAACAAAAATCGTACCAAAGCTTTTATTAAAGCTCTCAAATCTAAAATCCTAAAGGATCCAACCAAATCCATGAGAAAAATGGCAATTGAACTTGAGGTAGACAACAAGACCACTAGAAATGCAGTAAAATATAATTTGCATTTAAAATCTTACACAAGCAGACCAAAACACTTGTTTACAACAGCTATCAAGGAAAATAGATTAGAAGGTGCAATAAAATTATTACATGTTTCAAGAAAAAGTCATCCATATCGATGCTGTTCTGAACCACAGAAATGACAGATTTATGCAAAATCGATAGCTGGGGTTAATGGTACATTCAGAACAAAACATTCTCCTCAAGTTATGGCTTTTATTGTTGTGACTTCCGATGGAAAGAAAATGCTTGTAAAAAATCAATGCTAATACTTACTACAATACTCTGAGATACCACGAATTGCTACGGCTTAAAACAAACTACCCAGATGATAATTATGTATGGACACAGGATGGTGATCCAACCCACACAGCTAGAAAAATACAAGATTTCTGCAAATCCAACTTTAGTAATTTTGGGGAACCATCTATACGGCCGCCTTCTAGCACAGACTCCTCTGGATTATGCTATTTGGGGCGTTTTAGAACATGATTTCAATATCGACTCTCTTAAATCTACTATTAAAGAAGAATCGAAGAAGTTGTCTCTCGAATATTTGAGGAACACTTGTGCAAGTTTCAGGAAGCGCATGAAGGCAGTTATTGCGAAAAAGAATAAAAACATTTTTCATTATGTAAATTTTCTTGTGGAAAATAAATTCTCATGACTTTCAATAAACTAATTGGTCATACATTGTCTTACAATCCCTGCCTCGAATTATTGTAAATTTTGATTCCCCACCCTGTATATATACTAGCAGGGTTATTCAGCGTTGCCTGGGTTATAGTGTCGGATAGCATCAAATGCAACATCATATTGCATACTAAATATACCAAAATTCTTCACTTACATTTTATTATATTAAAAAAAATATATGCCGTGATTTCATCTAATTTTATTTTTTTAAATCGGGGGGGGGGTAGAATCGTTAAGAATTTGTTAAGTCGACCTTTAAAATAACACTCATAAGAAACATCGGATATATGTATTTGACGTTTTAATGGGGTTCTGTCCCCCATGGATCACTTAGAGATTGGGAGCACGTACATATTCGGCATATAGAGGGTAACGTAGAGATTCGGGGCCACTTCCATTGTCTTCCCCCAAAAAATTTTATACATAGGATTTGAATTTCATAAAAATAAGATATATTTGAAGTTGTAAAGGGGTTATGCCCTCATTGCCCCCTTAAAGGCGCACTTAGAGATACGGGAACACTTCCATTGTCTTCCATGGTAAATTTTACATAAGAATACACTAGATTTTATGTAGATTCTCTCACATTATGCGTGTGTGTAATTTTTGTGTGTTCTCTATAGAGAACATACAAAAATAACACACACACATTGAGTTATGTATATATATATATATATATATATATATATATATATATAAATTGGCGTAGCTTCGGTTACAGAAATACCGTGATTTTCTGACTCAAAAGTCCATTACCATCGGACGATGAAGAGAAAAAAAAAGAAGAAAAACACTGCTTTGACAAGGAGAATTGTATTTCTCGAAAGCTCAGAATAAAATAAATTTTATTTATTTTAACACTACACATTGTTATGGTTTTTTCAAAAAAATATAATATATATATATATATATATATATGGGTAGAAAAAAGGATAAAACAATCCGACGGGATGAAATTAAAAATCGAACAGTGGAAAACCCATGAGCTCAACGTTTCGCCCGATGTGATGTGGGCTTTATCAAGAGCAGATGAAAAGTGTGCTAAAAATGATAGCACACTTTAGCACACTTTTCGTCCGTTCTTGATAAAGCCCACATCACATCGGGCGAACCGTTGAGCTCATGGGTCTTCCACTGTTCCATTTTTAATTTCATATATATATATATATATATATATATATATATATTAGTAGAATAAAAATTTATGGCATCATTAAAATTTTCTAATTATGCTCCAAAAATTTCAACACTCAACAATATTTTTCTATGTGTACAGGCGTTTCAAAAATCAATTTTATTATCACTTTTATGCTGATTTAATGCATATATGTTTTATTAGTGTATATATTCTAGTTTTGGTGTTTTAGCCAGACGCCGTCAGACAAATGCCCTTTATTAATATATGTGATGGATAAAATACTTTTTTTGTTTAATTGATTTCATGATTTATTTTTTTGTCTGATGCAGGATGTTACACTGTGTGCTGCCTGTTGCCCTCCAGGAGGTGGACGTAATCCTGTTACCCCAAGATTCATTCGACATTTCAGCATGTTCAGTATCCCATTACCAGATGAATATAGCTTGAAGATGATGTTTTCTGTGAGTCGTTTTTGCATTTCCCTTTCTATCGCGGGTCAAATCAAACCACTGCAATATTTGTATACATTCTAGTTTGAGGTGCATATATCACGTAACTAAAGCAGTTCAAACCGTGGAGGAACCCGTTATGTTTCATAGTATCATGGTAGTTCACCCCTGCATATAATTTGACAGCTGCACAAATGAATATGAAACATGATCTAATTCAGAAACTTAGACTTTACGAGTTGTAACTGCACTATAATGCTGCTGCATCATCATCATCATCAGCATCAGCAACATCATCATCATCATCAAGTTTTGGTGTTTAAGGTGCTGCAAGTGCCACAGACTCTGGTAACACCAGGCAACGTCTCATACCTGCTTTCCATGTGGTCCGATCCAAAGGGGTGATATCAGTAAGTTTGCATGCAGTCAAATCACTTCTTAACCCTAACCCTAACCCTAAACCCTAATCCTAAACCCTAATCCTAAACCCTAATCCTAAACCCTAACCCTAAACCCTAAACCCTAACCCTAAACCTAAACCTAACCCTAACCCTAAACCCCTAACCCCAATCCTAACCTTAACCCTAATCCTAACCATAACCCTAACCCTAAACCTAACCTAACCTTAACACCAAACTCTAAGCCTAACCTTAACCCCAACCCTAAACCCCAACCCTAAACCCTAACCCTAACCCTAACCCTAACCCTAACCCTAACCCTAAACCTAACCTTAACCCCAAACCTAAACCCTAACCCTAAACCCTTAACCCTAAACCCTAACCCTTAACCCTAAACCCTAACCCTTAACCCTAAACCCTAAACCCTAAACCTTAACCCTAACTCAAGCCAGGTCTTCTTCAGTCTACCACGCCCCTAGCACCTGAGATATCCAGACGTGTTATAGTCTGTACAAGAGGTGGCATACTGATATGCCAAATGCGTATGGCAGCCATAATCCTACCAATACCAAGCACGGTCGAAGGGACCCTTTCTCCACTTTACTCCATGTCCACCTGATTATTTAAGCAGACAAAAACATTTGTTGCAGGAAAGATTACCGGATAATTCATATAGTAACCAGATGGTTCAATAAATTTGGCAAGGATAGCATGGACCTTGACATTCAGGAAAGCTCAAGTGGGTCTAGAACCGTAGATATGTAAGTGCTGTTCCAAGCCATAGAGAGAAATGCAGTGAGTAATACTTGCAGATGTCTCACAGTCTTTTATGGTTTATCACTTTCATAATCTCAGCAAAAGCATCCAAATGGTGAAAAATATTGCAAAAGTTTTGTCATCATAATAAACCAAATTAGTAATAAGAAAAAAAAAAAAGAAAGAAATGAGTAAGTGGTGGTGTTATAAGTGTCTGAATCAGGATATCCCTAATTATGGGATCAGTAGATAGGAGGAAATAAATGGTCTGGGCCGTGATTCCTAAAGTTATTAACTACAACAGAGCTGAAAACGTTTTGTAGGTGAGATGCATGAAACAGATATTGATTATATAATATTGATTATTATATTGATTATATAATATTGATTATTATATTGATTATATAATATTGATTATTATATTGATTATATAATATTGATTATTATATTGATTATATAATATTGATTATTATAATGATTATATAATATTGATTATTATAATGATTATATAATATTGATTATTATAATGATTATATAATATTGATTATTATTATATTGATTATATAATATTGATTATTATAATGATTATGTAATATTGATTATTATATTGATTATATAATATTGATTATTATAATGATTATATAATATTGATTATTATAATGATTATGTAATATTGATTATTATATTGATTATATAATATTGATTATTATAATGATTATATAATATTGATTATTATAATGATTATATAATATTGATTATTATAATGATTATATAATATTGATTATTATTATATTGATTATATAATATTGATTATTATAATGATTATGTAATATTGATTATTATATTGATTATATAATATTGATTATTATAATGATTATATAATATTGATTATTATAATGATTATGTAATATTGATTATTATATTGATTATATAATATTGATTATTATAATGATTATATAATATTGATTATTATAATGATTATATAATATTGATTATTATAATGATTATATAATATTGATTATTATTATATTGATTATATAATATTGATTATTATAATGATTATGTAATATTGATTATTATATTGATTATATAATATTGATTATTATAATGATTATATAATATTGATTATTATAATGATTATGTAATATTGATTATTATATTGATTATATAATATTGATTATTATAATGATTATATAATATTGATTATTATAATGATTATATAATATTGATTATTATAATAATTATATAATATTGATTATTATTATATTGATTATATAATATTGATTATTATAATGATTATGTAATATTGATTATTATATTGATTATATAATATTGATTATTATAATGATTATATAATATTGATTATTATAATGATTATGTAATATTGATTATTATATTGATTATATAATATTGATTATTATAATGCTTATATAATATTGATTATTATAATGATTATATAATATTGATTATTATAATGATTATATAATATTGATTATTATTATATTGATTATATAATATTGATTATTATAATGATTATGTAATATTGATTATTATATTGATTATATAATATTGATTATTATAATGATTATATAATATTGATTATTATAATGATTATGTAATATTGATTATTATATTGATTATATAATATTGATTATTATAATGCTTATATAATATTGAATTATTATAATGATTATATAATATTGATTATTATAATGATTATATAATATTGATTATTATTATATTGATTATATAATATTGATTATTATAATGATTATGTAATATTGATTATTATATTGATTATATAATATTGATTATTATAATGATTATATAATATTGATTATTATAATGATTATGTAATATTGATTATTATATTGATTATATAATATTGATTATTATAATGATTATATAATATTGATTATTATAATGATTATATAATATTGATTATTATTATATTGATTATATAATATTGATTATTATAATGATTATGTAATATTGATTATTATATTGATTATATAATATTGATTATTATAATGATTATATAATATTGATTATTATAATGATTATGTAATATTGATTATTATATTGATTATATAATATTGATTATTATAATGATTATATAATATTGATTATTATAATGATTATATAATATTGATTATTATAATGATTATATAATATTGATTATTATTATATTGATTATATAATATTGATTATTATAATGATTATGTAATATTGATTATTATATTGATTATATAATATTGATTATTATAATGATTATATAATATTGATTATTATATTGATTATATAATATTGATTATTATATTGATTATATAATATTGATTATTATATTGATTATATAATATTGATTATTATATTGATTATATAATATTGATTATTATATTGATTATATAATATTGATTATTATATTGATTATATAATATTGATTATTATATTGATTATATAATATTGATTATTATATTGATTATATAATATTGATTATTATAATGATTATATAATATTGATTATTATTATATTGATTATATAATATTGATTATTATAATGATTATGTAATATTGATTATTATATTGATTATATAATATTGATTATTATAATGATTATATAATATTGATTATTATATTGATTATATAATATTGATTATTATATTGATTATATAATATTGATTATTATATTGATTATATAATATTGATTATTATATTGATTATATAATATTGATTATTATATTGATTATATAATATTGATTATTATATTGATTATATAATATTGATTATTATATTGATTATATAATATTGATTATTATAATGATTATATAATATTGATTATTATAATGATTATATAATATTGATTATTATAATGATTATATAATATTGATTATTATATTGATTATATAATATTGATTATTATATTGATTATATAATATTGATTATTATATTGATTATATAATATTGATTATTATATTGATTATATAATATTGATTATTATAATGATTATATAATATTGATTATTATAATGATTATATAATATTGATTATTATATTGATTATATAATATTGATTATTATAATGATTATGTAATATTGATTATTATTATATTGATTATATAATATTGATTATTATAATGATTATATAATATTGATTATTATATTGATTATATAATATTGATTATTATAATGATTATATAATATTGATTATTATATTGATTATATAATATTGATTATTATAATGATTATATAATATTGATTATTATATTGATTATATAATATTGATTATTATATTGATTATATAATATTGATTATTATATTGTCTATATATAATATTGATTATTATAATGATTATGTAATATTGATTATTATATTGATTATATAATATTGATTATTATAATGATTATATAATATTGATTATTATATTGATTATATAATATTGATTATTATAATGATTATATAATATTGATTATTATATTGATTATATAATATTGATTATTATATTGATTATATAATATTGATTATTATAATGATTATGTAATATTGATTATTATATTGATTATATAATATTGATTATTATAATGATTATATAATATTGATTATTATAATGATTATATAATATTGATTATTATAATGATTATATAATATTGATTATTATATTCATTATATAATATTGATTATTATAATGATTATATAATATTGATTATTATATTGATTATATAATATTGATTATTATAATGATTATATAATATTGATTATTATAATGATTATATAATATTGATTATTATAATGATTATATAATATTGATTATTATATTGATTATATAATATTGATTATTATAATGATTATATAATATTGATTATTATATTGATTATATAATATTGATTATTATAATGATTATATAATATTGATTATTATATTGATTATATAATATTGATTATTATATTGATTATATAATATTGATTATTATAATGATTATATAATATTGATTATTATAATGATTATATAATATTGATTATTATATTGATTATATAATATTGATTATTATAATGATTATATAATATTGATTATTATATTGATTATATAATATTGATTATTATAATGATTATATAATATTGATTATTAAATTGATTATATAATATTGATTATTATATTGATTATATAATATTGATTATTATAATGATTATATAATATTGATTATTATATTGATTATATAATATTGATTATTATATTGATTATATAATATTGATTATTATAATGATTATATAATATTGATTATTATATTGATTATATAATATTGATTATTATATTGATTATATAATATTGATTATTATAATGATTATATAATATTGATTATTATAATGATTATAGTAAACAAAACAAGAACACTGGTCTGAATTTAAGCAATAATAATTGTTATTCTCAAATATTATGTAATATGTTTGAACGGATTTAAGCAAAAGTAAAAACATTTTAAAATCCGAAATGACGTATATACGTAGGTTCTACAGAAAATGAATTTAAGCATAGATACAATTACCATATCATGACTTTTAGAAATTTAATGTATGAAACATTTAACATCATACTAAAATATATTTGGAATACAAAAAAGAATGAAAAACCCCAATAATAGAATGGAATAAGATTTTTTGAAAAAAAAAATGCAAAAAATATCAGAAGGATGGAAAATTGACAACCATTCAAGGAAGCAAACTATTGAACAACGGAGATGTTAAAATGTTGACATGAAAATCAATTATTAAAATAACAAATGCTGCCAAAGCAAAAAACAAGAAAATATGTTAAAATGTTGAGATGAAAAGCAATTATTAAAATAACAAATATTATTATTTCTGTCAAAGGCATGAAATGTAGATAACAGGTAAACACATGACAGCAACTTCTTTGGCCAAGATCAAAGTGTAGTATCTGTTCCGATGGATACTACACCCTATGGATCGGTACCGTCTTGGCTCTCAGGCCTTGATTCCATCGGTCTGTGGGTTTTGAGTTCAACCCTAACCCTACACTGGCAGTCAGTACTGACATACAACTTCTCTTGTTCCTCTGTTGTATATACTTTTCTCCAATATATTTGTTGTACCTAAAGCCTAACCCTAAACAGGACCATAACAGAAATGGACAGAGTCCAGAAAGATTCAACACCGAGACTACAGCTTTTAACGCAGAAAAAAATACAAGCATTGGAAACTTACTTTCATGAATTATCTTCGTACGGTTAATGGCACCAAATAAACTGGAAACTTGATGAATAGAATATCGGCAGAAGTATTTGAAATTATTAGTAACACAAACGACTCTGCTATAAGAGCTCTAGATGCAGCATACATTAAGCCCACAAATATAGTCTACAACCGACACCAACTTATAACTATGAAACAGCAACCAGTACAAACAGCAGACTCTTTCGGGTTACAGTTGGGAAACCTCGCTAAATCATGCAATTTTCAGACCGTGAGTGTCGAAGTAAATAAAAACCAATATATTCGGGAGGAGTTTATCAGCGGTATCTCCTCCCCCTCAATTCGACAATGATCCACCTCTAATAATTTCTTCAGGAGAAAATGCACGTCTGACTGCTGCACAAAAATATACGAGGCCGAAGGAAAATTTGTTTCTTTTGCAGGAATTCACGTCATTTGCATCGCCTCTGTTCGGCGCATGACTTCGACTGCAAAAAGTGTTTGAAAAAGAGAGATTGGGCCAACGTCTGCAGATTTTCCATATCAGCAGCGTTAAATGAAGACTCTGAATTCCTTAGCCTCGCGTGACTAGGAAGAGAAAAAGACATGAATAAATGGGTGCACTGTTGATGCCATGGTAGATTCTGGTAGCATAGGGACTTTTGTTAACAACAATACTGAAAAAAAAAATGAACCCTAAAATTATCCCAAAACAAAAAACAATATCATGTTAGGGTCTAACATGCTTGTGAAAATTGTTGGAGAAGCTAAAGTTGATATCTCTCTAAACAATCATACACACCCTGACATGATAGTCGGAGGTAATTAAGAATTTATTTGTCGAAATTATCATAGGGAAAGACGTTCTATGCAAATACAACAAAGTAAGTATTAAATTTGATGGACCGGAAGACGAATTTATTACCGGAGAAGTCAGCAAAAATAATCGTTTTCCATCCATGAACGTTTCCCCTCCCCCATTATTTTCTCATCCCTCTATGAACATCAGCACCAAGTTGTGCCGCCGCACAATCGCTGATAATAAATTCATAAGAACAGAGACTGCAAAATTTGTTGGAGGAAAATATAATAGAAACCTCAATTTCATCTAATCCTAACCCTAACCCTAACTTTAACCCTAACCCTCAATTTCATCTTGGTAATTACAAGTTCTAGTAACATCAAATGAACCCCCCCCCCCCAAGAAAAAGAATGGTAATCGATTACAGCGACACGATCAACAGATTCATCGAACTAGATGCTTACCTATGCTAAATATATCTAAAATTGTCAAAGAAATAGCCCAGTTTAATATTTTCACAACCCTTGATATAAAGCGGTTTACCCTTAAATCTCTATCAGTAGCAAGGATCTCAAATTTAGAGCCTTCGAGGTAGATGGTAAATCATACCAATTTACTTGCCTGCCATTCAATGTTACGAATTGAAGTAAGTGTGTTCCAAAAAAACATTGACAGGGAGAAATTATCAAAGACATTTGTCTATGTAGATAACGTTACCATCTATGGAAAAACCAAAATAAGAGCATGACTATTGTCTTCAAAGATTATAAGGTAGCTAAATAGTACAACATCAAAGCATTGTTTTAGTCCCGTCCATAACTTTACAAAACAACTAAATATCGCCTGCTTATGATCGGCTCAAACCTCTTCTTAGGATGCCACCTCCTCTAAATCTGAAATCATATAGACGAATTATTGGAATGTTCTCTTATTTTAGCAACTTTATCCAAAATCTTTCAGACAAAATACTCGTACTAAACCGCAATAAAGAATTTCCATTATTTCCATTGGTATTAGACTTCTTTCAAAAGCTAAAAAATAATTTGAAAGATGATACTTTGGTAACTGTTGACCCTGAAAAAGAATTTGTAGTCAAAACCGATGCTAGTAACAATTGTCTAGCGGCTACCCTTACCCTTAACCAACAAAACCGTCCTGTTGCATTCTATTCTAACCCTAACCCTATTCTAGAACACTGAGTCCCAGTGAAATTCAGCAGCATGCAGGTGAAAAAGAAGCAGCCGCGATTCCCAAAGCTCTACCAAAGAACTTTCAAGATACAGAAAATTTCCTGATAAATATGAGGAGATTTTTGTTTTATGGAAGTCGCTCCAGACAAGGCATGAAGCCACTTGATGCAAAGAGCTAAAAAACAAAATACTACTTCAAGGTCAAAAACTAGCCAACACTAAGTGTTAGATGGATGGATTCCGACCCAGAAAACAGCAATTCTTCCCCCTATCTCAGAAACATCGCTCATGAAATGTGAGGACTAAAACACCAAATAAGGGAAGCAAGAGTTACGAGGTTGCCGAAAGTAAACCCAAGTTAGTCACTTTCTACTCTCCTTTGTTACTAAATAGGACACAATTCACTAAAAAAAGTTTCTGAAAATACAAGGATTTTACTACCGAAAGAGAACACTATGAATTCTTCTCATTGTAAAACTTGAAGGGTAAAATATTGTAAATTATGTTCTTACCTTCCCACCTCTCCGAATGAACTCGTCAGTCAGTCTCTCTGTTGTTAGGCACCGAAGACTATTTAATTGCCTACCCTCCACACTGTTGTTGTTGTTTTTGTTGTTCTAGTATTCATTTGTAGTTAAACCCTTTACCAACGTCTCTTATTATTTTCCATCTCAGTACAAGCACTGTCTCAGCTACAGTGATTTTGTTTACTTATCACTTTTCTATATGTTCTTTCTCTCCCTCTCTCTCTCTCTCTCTCTCTCTCTATATATATATATATATATATATATATATAGATCAAGTCATTGCTTTATGCACTGTCTCAGCTACAGTCATTTTGTGACCGTTATTTTTATTTCTAGAAATGAGAGTTTATTTAAGTATTATTAAAAAATATATCCTACGAGTAGAAATAAATTATACATATATATGTCACTGCAGGTCCTGGTGTCTACGGATGTGTTTCTACTGCTTAGAATTGAACCTAATCACAAATTCTATTGTTTTTGTAATAAATTAATTTTGTCCAAAACTTATAATTGATCCTTTTGTTTTTATTTCCTTCTTCATAGAATATTTTCTTTTCTTCATTTTTCATAATCTCTCTTAACATCTGGTCTTTTATTCAGTCATTGATTTCGATTCTTGCAGTTTTGTGCTGTTGGCACTGAACAAAAAAAATGCATCAATAAAACAGGAATTAATATTTCTCTTCAATTGATGCATCAATTGATACTTCTACAATTGATCGTTTTCTTCTTTTTTCATTTTGGTTTGAGGCTATTTTTTCTAATTTGCTCGGATCAAATAGCCACTCATTATTTTTTAATCCAAGTTAGATTCACTTAATATAAGAAAAAACCTTTATGGTCTCATGTTTTTTTTCATCATTTTCAGGCCATTCTGAACGGCTTCTTTGCTGAATTCCCTCAGGCCGTGCGTCAGTCGGTAGAGTCAATTGTTGGGGCAGCTGTTGAAATCTATGCGAGCATGAAAACCGACTTGCTTCCCACTCCAGCAAAGTCCCACTATCTATTCAACTTGCGTGATCTTTCCAAGTGTGTGCAAGGTCAGTCTTATTCTCACATCTTTTTCTCCTTATATTGATTTTTAATATCGATTTATTATTTGAGTAAACAAAAATCAATTTAAATTTTTAAAAATTATTTTCTACTTTTATTGTATTGCTACACACAACGGCTTATCAACATTTATCGTCGATAACATCAAGACGAATTTCAACTTGACTGCGATAAATATGTCTCAGTCGGGTAGGATTATACGAAGAAAGAAGAGAAGAAAAAATATGCTTATACTTTTGACAAGGGTGTTTATCATTGAAAGTACTCAAGTTTTAAAAAAAGAAAAAATAATTTATTTTAAAAAACAAATAATTTGCGTTGTCCAGCTTTTCAAAATATTTTTTTTTTTAAATATTCTCCTTATGATTGCCAATAAATAACATTCAAATTATATTTAGCGCTAAATAAAACTATTTTTCTAACAATGCTAACATTTGTCTACCAAAATTATTTCTTAAAATATTCAGAACATATTCTCACGGTGTTGGAATAGCATTTTCTGTTGGATGGTTTTGTGGGATTTATCTTCTTAGAAATAAAAAAAATGGCACTAGGAAACATTTTCTGTCTATAGTAACATTAAAAACGCCATTAAAATATTCTTGTATTTTCTTGCTTTTAACAAAAAATCGTACTTAATTTTTTAATGTTTCCAACAGTTTTTAATCCTAATGAAAAAAACCCACATTCTTTTGTGTTTGTTTAATTGAAGAAAAAATGCTGTTGCTTATTTAATCCAACAATTTATTGATTACATATAATTAAACAAATTATGGGGAAAATTACATTTAAATTAAAAGAATAAGTTAAGAAACTAGCCCTCCTAATTTCCATGCTAGTTGTCGCTGGCCGAGGGGTAAGAGACTCGACAACGAATCAGTGGCAAATTGTAAACCGAGTTCTAGCCCTCCGACCCATGTGAATTAGCATCCCCTACAATGAACATTGCGTAAGCATGAAACATCGATGTCTGTAGGTAAAAATAATTAATATTTACTTTTTTTTTAAATATATATATATATATATATATATATATATATATATATATATATATATATATATATATATAGTTGAGATCAACAAAATTTGAACATTGTTCCAAGAATTTACAACCAACGTTATATCTACGCGTGTGCGCATATATTCATTATTCGGATATGATGAAGTTAGATCGGTTTCCTACTCCATAATATGATTCGGATATGATGAAGTTAGATCGGTTTCCTACTCCATAATATGATTCGGATATGATGAAGTTAGATCGGTTTCCTACTCCATAATATGATTCTCTTCATTGGTTAGGGTTAGGGTTAGATCGGTTTCCTACTCCATAATATGATTCTTTTCATTGGTTAGGGTTAGGGTTAGATCGGTTTCCTACTCCATAATATGATTCTTTTCATTGGTTAGGGTTAGGGTTAGATCGGTTTCCTACTCCATAATATGATTCTCTTCATTGGTTAGGGTTAGGGTTAGATCGGTTTCCTACTCCATAATATGATTTTCTTCATTGGTTTCGGGCACAACCCTAAACGATCTCAGTCACCCTACATCCAGATCCAACGAATCCAAAATCCAGCTCTGACTGACATTTTAAAAATTCCGTCTATACTCAACTTCCGAATGCTATCAAATACTCAACTCTGACTACCACAACAACCTTGTCCTCTGAATGACCAGAAACTATATCCGGTGGGCATGCTTCAATTTGGAAGCCTTGGATAATGTGGAGTCATAATTACAATAAATAAAATAAAATTTATTTGGCAAAAAATAGCAAAGTGCAACAAGCCATGTAAAGAGACCGGTAGAAGATATTTACATCCACATACAGAATTCTGAATGTCTGTCCCAGACCACTTTAAACCTGGATATGGTAGTCATTGTTATGACCTTCTCTAGCAGGCTATTCCATGGAGCAGAAACACAAACAGAGAATGTTGACTTTCTTCTATTGAGATGAAAGCTATAATGGTACAGCTTTTGTTGGTGCCTACGAAGACTGGAGTGAAACACTCCTCAAAATGTAGATTTAAATTCCTGTTGATGATGTTGTATGGCAGAATCTAGTCCCTTCGCATCATCCACTGCAAAAGTGAGAACAGATTTTATACTAATATCATCAAAATAATAATAGCACAGCACAATAGAATCATATGATGTGTCAAAGCAAAAATCAATGTACAGAGAATAAAGTGTTACGAATAATTATGATATAGCAGAAAATTAGTCCTTGTTTTGAATTGCAACAATAACACTGTTACGTAATTCTGGTGAACTGGAGCAAGTGTATCTATCCAGACAATAAGTACTAAATAAAAAGTTATGGCTAAGATCAGAGTGTAGTATCTGTTCTGATGGATGCTACACTCTGTAGATCGGTACTCTCTTGTCCTTGGGGCCTTGATTCCGCCGGTCTGAGATATTGTCCTGTGCAGTTCTAGGAGGTCCACCCTCCCAGGCGTTTGCGTTCTCACCCTTTGAGAAGGGGTTAGTTTATTGCTAATCGCCTGAGAAATGCCGACGGGGCTGTTCAGGCATTTTTTGTAGGCCAGAGTGCTCTTCCTCTAGGGCGCTGGCTTTTCTTAATCCCACTTTCCCGACCTTTTGTCACATCTTACTGCTGTGCGAGGTAGATAAATACCAAGTCTAATCTAAGATAAACTTCCAACTGGAGGTTGAAGTCATTTATACGCAAGTCATTTATGTCTGCCTTAAATAGTCTCCACTTCTTGTATAATCATTCAAGGGAAGTAATTCATCTACCCCTGACATTAACAGAGGATGGGGGGGGTCATAGAGCGACACCTTCTCTTGATGTTGGAAAGTTATTAGTTCCTTTATTAATTCATTTCACTGATATACCTTATTTTTCAAAGATGTTTGATAATTTCTTTTTTCCTTATGATTTCCTCAGGTATGTTGCAGGCTAACATTCGGATTGTTCAGAATGGCAATCAGGTTTTCCGTCTTTTCTGCCACGAAGCGCAGCGAGTGTTTCATGACCGTTTAATCTGTGATGAAGATAAGTTGTACTTTTACCAGATGTTGAGTGAGATTTGCCAAAAACATTTTCGTGAGGTTAGTGAAATACGAAAAACATTTTTAATTTTTTATCATTTCAATTGTAAACAAAGAAAATTATAAATTTGAAATGAGCTTGCAAAAACAAAATAGGTTAATCTAAATCAATTGTCTAAAATTGTTTTAAATAAACCATTGTTTTCTTATTATTAACTAAATGAAGTATCGTATTTTCTTGTGCGTAACACGACCACCTATTTCTGAAGCTAAAGGAAGACGAATGAAATTAAACAGAGTCGTGCGTGTAAGGTAATTTTGTTTGTACAGGACTCTGCTAACTGCTATTGTATTCGGTTTATTTTACTTTCTATATTTTACAGCGTATGAACAATTTTCCCACTGAATCCTAATAAATGTTATAAATGATTCATCGTATAACATTAATTTAACGCAAGTTGCTATTTTACCTATAGTGACGGAAATTGTGTGTGTTATTACTTCTCCCAACTCTATTAGAAAGTAAATTGAGATAAGTTACTGTCAGGACACCACACGAAAACGGAATTACCTCCCTTGAACCATTTCGGGAGTTAAGAGTTATCGCCCTTGGAAAAAGGGTCGTCTGCCCAGAGAGAAAGAAAACAAAGACCGGCGTCAGACTGTGAATATATCAATCGCGTCCTGCAGCCAATTAACTCATTAATTAATTCTGTGTTCAGTTTTAATAAATCTGTTAAACGCTTCTCTTGATAGTTCATCCATTTATTTACAAGTAATTATTTATAATTAACCTAAATTACGAGGTTATAAAAGTTACCATATGCATTTTTCTTTGTAAAGGTGTACCAAATTGCACAAGAAAATATAGTCGCCATCTATGCCAACTGAAAAATTATGATAAACCCCTAAAGATGTACACACTTCATTTCTTTATATGTCTTTTTTAACCGAATACTAACTGTTTTTCTTTTTATAATTTAGTAAACATTAATGCGTGGTTATCTATTATATAGAGGAAAGTACTAATTCTGTCTGTCTGTGTGTCCGACTAAAGGTCAGAGAGTACACAAAATACACTTACAAACCTTACATCATCGGATTCAGTGTGACCCCAGCCAGGTTATGGTAAAAATATACAGTAATATTCGGTCTTTCGAGGTCGGCAGGAACCAAATTAGTGCATGGGAGGTAAAAATAAATACTTATTTTCATTCTTACTGGTAGTTGTTTCAAAAACTACACTGAAATTAGGTCAGCTTTCTTTCTATTATGTTGAACTAGTTGCTAGATATAGAGAGAGAGGGTAGTCAGAGAGAGATGGAGAGAGATGGGGGACAGTGAGAGTGAAAGGTAGAGAGAGGGGGAACAGTCATAGTGAGAGGTAGAGATGTTAGATTATGAGGGGGGGGGCAGAGAAAGAGCGCCCCTAAAAGTGGGAAGATGCCCTTAAAGGTGGTGAAAGTAACAGGGAAATCGGAAATGATGTTACTTCTGTTCGGGGCTGTATCTGCCTATCCATATCCGATACATATCCTTGCTTGATAGGTCATCAATAATTATGAATGGATGGTTAAATATAAACTGTTTTTCAAAGTTAAGAAGAAAATCCGATACTTACTCTTCAATAAATCATGCATTAGAATTTTGAAATGTCATTAGGTTATAAAATAATCCGGGGGTTAATTATGTTAATGTTGCAATTCAAGTTAAAATACGATATTTTAAGATGATATTCCTCAGAAACCTACATGGCTAAGCAAATAATAATAATAATAATAATAATAATAATAATAATAATAATAATAATAATAATAATAATAATAATAATAATAATAATAATAATAATGATGATGATGATATAAATAAATAAATAAAAAAAAATAATAATAAATAAATAAATAATAAATTTTTTTTAAAAAACCACAAAAAAAACAAAGAACAGAAATTACAAGACACACCATAAGCTCTTTCCCCATCACACCCCCCCCTAAAAAAAGGGGAAGAAATTAAAAAAAAAAAATTGGTGCCGGCCTAGACTGACACCAGACAAAATACTTGTAGAGGGTCGAGGAGGATAAGACCGAGGAGGAATAGAACACAAACTAGATATACACTGGAAGAGTGCATAGAATGCTTGGATCTTGGGGAGGCTTATTGCCACCAAAATCCCAGAGAAGACCAATGGTTCTTACCAGCGAGAAATCAATGGTAAGAAGCTATTGTGATACCACAAGATTATTTGTGGTGGTTATCGAAAAGAGGTGAAGAATACTGGAAATCTGGGGAGGCTTGTTGTCACTAAGACTCCAGGAAGTACCACTGGTTGTTGTCGGTGAGCAATCACTGACGATGATCTGTGTGAGAACTCCTAGTGAATACAAATAATAATAATAATAAATAAATAAATATTATTCTAAAATATATTTTAATTTAACCAAGTTCAAATGTATTTTATTTCTCAACTTATGGATTGTGTATCCCTATGTAAATCCTATGTGTGCGCGTATTTGCTGTTAAGAGATGTCTGCGTTTTGTGTGCGGTTACTGATTCAATCAGACAGTGATATATGTATCTCCCAACGCCATGTTAGCTCGTCAACCTTGCAATGTTCATTGAAGACTGACACATTTTAAATCTAGTAACCTAAACAGCCATTATTTCCCTGATCCCTTGTGTGATCCCTTGTTTGATTCCTTGTTTGATCCCTTGTTTGATCCCTTGTTTGATCCCTTGTTTGATCCCTGGCTAGACGTGGCAAAGTAGGACCCAGTTGACTATCGAGGTCGTCTCTCCACCGAGTTATTGGTATTCCTCTATGTATTTTCCGTTGCCTCGGGGTCCATTCTGTCACTCTATATGTCCACCTATTGTCTGTACATCTCGAAAGGTGACCTGCCCACCTATGTTTTCCCATTCGTATGGTAGTGATGATGTTATTTACTCCAGTTTGCTGTCTGATCCAGGTGTTTCTTTTTCTATCATGCAAACTGATGCTTTGCATTGTGCCACTCTTAGCCTTTTCATCGCTCCATTATTAAGTGGCCACGTTTTGGTAAGTATTATAAAAAAAATATTTTGAATTTAGTCACATGACCTTTAAAGACAGATTTGTCCTCATTTCACAAAATAAAAGCATAAAAAAGACTTGCTGGCTTGAGGGTGTCAGGCTTATATATATATATATATATATATATATATATATATATAGTTTCGTACTTATTACATAATTCCCGCCAAAACCTTCTATAATACTAACACATGGTCTGTAACTGATTAACCTCATTCCCCTAAAGATGGACCCGGATGGGTCTGAAATTACTTGGGACACAAATCTAAACTATGGCAAATTCATCAGCCAATTCCCCTCCGAAACGAAGATCCTGATTCGGACTATTGAAAGGATCTACTAAAGGATATCTAGACATGAGTTGTCTCTTATATTCAACAATACTTGCCTGCAAGAGAAGATGTGGCTTAGATATGCATATATATATATATATATATATATATATATATTTATTTATTTATTTATTTATTTATTTATTTGCATATAAATTCAGTTTAAAAATATACTACTAATAAAAAATGTTCATATAAATATTTATGAATTTATAAATTGCCATTGATAAATGGCAATTTATAAATGGCTCACCTAAAATATTATTTTCAATTTTGTTAATACATGTTTCATTCTGCTATTGCACCAACCTTTTTACAGAATAATTTTTATGACTTAATGAAAGCGTGCGGATATTATTATCACAATAAAATTTTATATTTTCAAGACGATATCGCAGGAGGACCTGAAAAACTCACCAATTATATTCGGGGATTTCATGCAAATTGAAACACCTACTCCAGAACGAGTGTACAAAGAAATTACAAATGTACCAAAACTACAAAGTATTTTAAATCAGGTAAGTAACATTTTCTTTTTTTAAGTTTTTATCTTATCAGTTGTCAGTTTTGGGGAGCTTTCCTTCCGTACTATATCATCATCATCATCATCGTCATCATCATCATCATCATCATCGTCATCATCATCAGCACCATCGTCATCGTCGGTTTAACGTCCGTTTTACATGCTGGCATGTGTTGGACAGGTTTTAAAAATTGACTTCCAAACTAATCTATCTCTGACCAGACTTTATTTATCTTTCTTTCTCTTAAGTCCATACTTATTACTTCCTCCTAGGTTGTCCTTGGCCATCCCCAACCTACTGACACTGCTATGTCAACTGTTCTACATCTACTAACGCATCGATTCTTTCAACATAATAATACCATTGAAGTTTCCTGTTCTGCACACATCTCCCTATACTGTCCAGATTCAATCTTCCTCTTAGGTCATCAGAACTAAACCTGTCTTTAAGACTCACATTACGCATCCATCGTGCCTATATCATATCATTCTCATATCATTTCTCTCTATGCAACACATATCCTCAACCCTCACTGGCTAGGTCTAACTTCCATACATCATCGCATTGTGTACACATGTCTGGCAGACTCTTCCCTTGGTCCAACACAATGTTTTACCTTAACAAGTAAGTTTAGCATTGTTTTAGATGCAATTACTAACACATCAGCATACAGCATCTCTTACGAACCCTTACAATAACTCCTTGGACAACACTTCTAAGACACAAATGAAAAGCAACAAACTCAGTACAAAACTCTGATGTACTCCTACTTTAACATTAAAGCTGTCACTATATGTGCTGTTAATTGTAACACAATTTTTAGCTTTTCTGTACATTGCTTGAAAAACTTTCACCAACCACTCACTTGCTCCTAGTTTATGCAAAGTCTACCAGACAACATCTTTTGAAACTCTGTGAAAACCTTTCTCCAAGTCTATGAAAGCAAAATACAGGTTTTTCTTTTTACTAGGGAACTTTTCTTGCATTTGTCTCAGGATAAATATAGCACCAATAGTAATTTGCCACGGCTATTGTAAAGGAAGAAGGCCTTTCAACTGAGTCAAGTTTTTCTGGTAATGTCATTGATAATGGGAGTAAGAACCACTATCAATGTTCCTGCTATTGTGACTTTATTCCCATGCCAAGAACACGACTACCTTCCTAAGGATTATTCAGTCACTTGGAAATCATGTTTAACTTGTTCCTTTCTTCAAACTTATTTCCTTTTTTATAGATGTCAAGCACGAAAGAAAATCAGAGGAAATTACAAGATGACGTCCAACGATTAAGGCATTGCATTAAAGTTCGAATTTCAAGTCTTAAAAAAATAAATTAGAATTTTATTTCGGGATAAAAAATACAATTTTAGACTAAATATAATACGTTTCATCCAAAATGTGTGTGAAAATCCAACGAAATAAGATATTTAAATAATATATTGTAACTCTATTGTCTGTTTATGGCCCCCCTCCCCCCCCCCCAAAAAAAACATGCTGTTTTAATTTATTACAAATTCTTACTATATTGTAAATAAACTGTTTGTTTTGAAAAAAAAAACATATTTTAATTTATTTCAATAAATGTTCTATTAATTAATTATTTTGAATAATTGATTTTGTGTTACTTTACTGAATTCGTAATCTTTCATGTTTGATTTACTTTCAAGTTTAAAAAAATCAAGACACATTTATTTTTTTCGGAAATGAGAGTAACTCTTATCAAATTATTCAGCTAAAACTAATGATATATAATGTTCATATAAAGAATAAAACTGCCTAAGAATAGGGATTTGTCTTCTTCTTGTGTTTATAAACCAACAGATATCTCCATGCAGTATAACTGATACTCTTATAGAGATGAATGGATGCATTTAAAATTGCTGTTTTAAAATTAAGCAGAGAGAGACTAGCCGACGGACAGAATCTCATTTTTAGATGCTTGGACGCATCCAAAATTACTGTTTTAAAATTAAGCAGAGAGAGACTAGCCGACGGACAGAATCTGATTTTTAGATGCTTTGACGCATCTAAAAATGCTGTTTTAAAATTAAGCAGAGAGAGACTAGCCGACGGACAGAGCCTCTTTAGGCGATGCTTGGACGCATCTAAAACAAGAAACTTTTAATTATTGGTTTTAAAGCCAATGTAAAAAATGTCAGCTACTTTTACAATCAAATATTGAACTTCAACTTTGTGTGTGTGTGTATAAAAAGCAGAATGCTTTGATCCCCCAGCATTTACTGATCCCAATGCAGACACCACGTGATCTTTGTAGTATCAACTCATGTAACAAAAATGAATGCATACTTAACACTAGAAAAGTCAAGCATACTTCAATTCCATTCCCGAATCTAAACTTTTGTCTAAGACCATTTGCAATAAATCTTCGAGTTTCCCACTTGTGTTCTTCCAATGTTTTCTCTTATTGGCGCAGTATCTTGAAGGCTTCAACTTACAATCCCCCCGAGAAGTAACCTTAGTCTTCTTCAGTGACGTTTTACAACACATATCTAGAGTTGTGCGCATAATAAGACAAGAACATGGTAACGCCCTTCTTGTCGGCGTTGGCGGTACTGGTAAACAATCTGTCACCAGGTAAGAGCATTCTGTTACTCGTTTTTTATTTCTTCTTTTAAACACAATTCAATTGGTTAAATCCTTTTGTTCTGTGATTGTCATGTACAGCTTATCTAAAACTAATTTTGCACTCAGCTAAAATATAATCAATGGCAGACACCCAACATTACTGAAATTTACTTATCTCTAACAATATACATTGTGTCTCTGTATTAATATATCTTTATATAAATAGCTTTTCCTTTGCCTGCAACACTAAGGGAGGGAATCCAATATATATTCAAGCAGAACGCTAGCATCAATCAGCAGCAGCTGACTGAAACATGAGTATTGTTTATAAACAAGACAACAACTTGTAGATAAGTTTGGAAACAATTTAAAATGTATGCATTTTTGATAACGCAGGTACACTAACATATATATATATATATATATATATATATATATATATATATATATATATATATATATATATAAGTCAGTTTATATTATATTCCAATAACCATGGTTTTATTATTTTTAGTTTTTCACATTTCCAAAAAATATTAAATTTCTGTGAGATATATTTTTTACGGTCCGTTTCATTTGTCTTTTGCCAAACAACATTTTTATGTTAATATCGTCTCTGCAACACTACAAAATCATCAGAAAAAAATTCACAAAGTGTAAAAAGTTCTTGGATTAAAGTGTCTTGAAAACACCTACACTATACATTAGTTTCATTTTAGGGTGAAAACAAACAAAAAACAAACAAAAAAAGAGAGCAAAAATTCACACGTGTGAAATCACACTATTACGCCATTTTGAATTTTTCGTTCAAAGCTAGTATATCCTAAAAATGTAGTGCGAACAATTTTAAAACTGACTTATATTTTTCTCTGTTATCAATAATTGACAAGCATTGAGCTGTATCTTCAAAGGAGACTACAAAGTAAAAGGAACTGATGGTATATGGTAATACATATATTGTCATTAATAATTATATATATATATATATATATATATATATATATATATATATATATATATGATTATTTTTATTTAACAGACATGTAAAAAATCTGCGACACTGGCATGTCGATGTTATCGATCAACAGCTGTTATAAACTGAGATCTCATCATATATCTCTGTACTCTGTAATCGAGTATCATCGAGCTTGTTTTTATTGGAACAACCCCGGTCTTCACTGAACGATCTATTTTATAAGTGAAAAATCTAAATATATATATATATATATATATATATATATAAAATATAATAACACGAAATCACATAATTGTCGATGCAATAATTTATTTCAACCGTTCGGTTTTTTCAAGCATCACTCAGACAATTACATTTTTGAGACTGATAGAAAATTGAATTTCCCTACCACAGTTCCAATACAATCATAGATGGTAGTAGTAGCAACCAATTTGATACATCTTTTATAGAGAGGGGGAAAATTTAAAACTTATATTTAACTATGGCGGGCGAAGGGGAGGGATCTTTAAGTTAATCAACTAAAAACTGCCATGTCAAAATTATGACACATACGACTTGGCGATATCAACCATATAGGCAATTTTACTGACGCGCATACACAAAACTAAATACGCACACATCATATGCGCACTCACATACATAATCTCACTCGCACATTATCATAACTAAGCATAATCACATACGCAACTTTTATTCATCTCCAGCCAGAATGCGTCCGGCGAAACTCGTGTTCTCAAATTCGGTTAGAGAAAAGAAAGAAAGAAACAATTAACAGGCACAGAGAATATATAGACAGACCGCGTGTCATAAATTCTCAGTCCGTCTGGGTTGAAATAAGATTACACGCACATACATATATGTATACATACAAATCCATACGCACATACACACACATATATACACATACACACCCACACATATACATATCTATACACACATACATATACACACATACATACATACATATATATATATATATACATACATATACATACATGAATACACCCATATATATCTCTGAATCTATTTGAAATATTGACCAAATGCATACGCATGTAGTTGTTCACACATGTAAACATACATACACATACATACACACACACACACATACACATACGCACATATACACACATATACGTACGCACACATACATATATATCCACACACCTACACACAATATTTACATAACACTCTATATTCTTACTGATGTAATATGAGTTCTAAAAATTAGTCTTACCTTATTTATATTTTAGATTAATTTGATAATCTATTATTATAAATATCATGCGGGGGGGGGGGGTTATCGTACCTAATGTTATTCAATTTGGTATCTTCACCGTTGTAATTCTAGAGGCCCATCGGATTACTAATTCAAGTCTAATAATGTCTATTGGTAATATTTGACATTTATACTTATATTAATTCAAAAACTAGTGTATTACCTGCAGAAAAAATTTTCATACCACTATCTTATTTTAAGTAAATAATAAATATCCGCGTATCCACAAATACTATATATCACCAAGTCAGTAAATCTGTGTCTATCACAGATATTATTATAAATATTATGGGGGGGGGGGGGGTTACCGTAAGTAATGTTATTCAATTTGGTATCTTCACCGTTATAAGTCTAGAGGTCCATCGGATTACCAATTCAAGTCTAATAATGTCTAGTGGTAATATTTGGCATTTATACTTATATTAATTCAATAACCGCAGAATTTTTTTAAAAACACTATCTTATTTTAAGTAAATAATCTGAATAAATAAATATTTCAAAATACCATTATATACGCATACACACAAATACTATATATCACCAAGTCGGCAATTCTGTGTCTATAGCAGATATTATTATAACTATTATGTTGGTGGTGGGGGGGGGGTTACCTTAAATAATGTTATTTAATTTGGTATCTTCACCGTTCTAAGTCTAGAGGTCCATCGGATTACTAGTCGTTGATTATTTTAAATTTATATTTATGTCTGCACTTAGCCATAAGTTCATCTCGTTTATTCAAGAGGTTATTTCGATCATATTTTAGGATTCTTATTTTTTCTTCTAGACATAAGTTGCATCTTTGTCTAAATCCATCTGGAATATTCGAAAAACATAAGATTGACCACGAAATCACCGGGGACCTGTTCTCATTTTTCAGATGCCACCATTGTTTAGCTAACTCCGTTTTGCTCTTGAGTTCTGGGTTATTGAAAGAGTGTTTGTGGTCATAAAAACGTTGTTTCCAGTTTCCCGCGGAGATGCCGATGTAAACCTTTTTATCCCTGTTGTTATCTTCCGGATGAATAGTGGCCTTATAAACCACACACTCAACTTTACAGTTACCGTCCAGTGGGCAGTTATTTTTCACTTGACAATTACATTTATTTACTGTGACCTTATTCTTACTAGGATTGTTAAGTAATTTACGATTATGGGTGCTGATAATTCTGTCCATGTTCTTGGTGCAAGAGTAGCTGATTTTAATGGTTTTTCTATTAAATATCTTCCTAAGTGGATTATTTATGCTAAAATGTTTATCTACCAGGTTCAAGAATACTCTCCCGATGTTGATGTTAGATAGTTGGCAGTAGGGAGGATTGAACCATATTATTTTTCGGCCTCTATTCCTGGATTTATTTTTATTTTCTTTCTTGGTATATTTGAGTTTTTCATTATATCCGCTTTTCTCTAGCGCTCCATTGTATAAATGCTTATTTGCTTCAAAAATGTCTCTGTTAGCCGAAAGCTTATTTATTCTAGTATTAATTGTTTTAGGTATTTGTTTAATTATGCAGTTCGGGTGGTTAGATCTAGTGTTGATATAAGATGGTGTGTGATTATCTTAAAGATAATCACACACCATCTTATATCAACACTAGATCTAACCACCCGAACTGCATAATTAAACAAATACCTAAAACAATTAATACTAGAATAAATAAGCTTTCGGCTAACAGAGACATTTTTGAAGCAAATAAGCATTTATACAATGGAGCGCTAGAGAAAAGCGGATATAATGAAAAACTCAAATATACCAAGAAAGAAAATAAAAATAAATCCAGGAATAGAGGCCGAAAAATAATATGGTTCAATCCTCCCTACTGCCAACTATCTAACATCAACATCGGGAGAGTATTCTTGAACCTGGTAGATAAACATTTTAGCATAAATAATCCACTTAGGAAGATATTTAATAGAAAAACCATTAAAATCAGCTACTCTTGCACCAAGAACATGGACAGAATTATCAGCACCCATAATCGTAAATTACTTAACAATCCTAGTAAGAATAAGGTCACAGTAAATAAATGTAATTGTCAAGTGAAAAATAACTGCCCACTGGACGGTAACTGTAAAGTTGAGTGTGTGGTTTATAAGGCCACTATTCATCCGGAAGATAACAACAGGGATAAAAAGGTTTACATCGGCATCTCCGCGGGAAACTGGAAACAACGTTTTTATGACCACAAACACTCTTTCAATAACCCAGAACTCAAGAGCAAAACGGAGTTAGCTAAACAATGGTGGCATCTGAAAAATGAGAACAGGTCCCCGGTGATTTCGTGGTCAATCTTATGTTTTTCGAATATTCCAGATGGATTTAGACAAAGATGCAACTTATGTCTAGAAGAAAAAATAAGAATCCTAAAATATGATCGAAATAACCTCTTGAATAAACGAGATGAACTTATGGCTAAGTGCAGACATAAATATAAATTTAAAATAATCAACGACTAGTAATCCGATGGACCTCTAGACTTAGAACGGTGAAGATACCAAATTAAATAACATTATTTAAGGTAACCCCCCCCCACCACCAACATAATAGTTATAATAATATCTGCTATAGACACAGAATTGCCGACTTGGTGATATATAGTATTTGTGTGTATGCGTATATAATGGTATTTTGAAATATTTATTTATTCAGATTATTTACTTAAAATAAGATAGTGTTTTTAAAAAAATTCTGCGGTTATTGAATTAATATAAGTATAAATGCCAAATATTACCACTAGACATTATTAGACTTGAATTGGTAATCCGATGGACCTCTAGACTTATAACGGTGAAGATACCAAATTGAATAACATTACTTACGGTAACCCCCCCCCCCCCATAATATTTATAATAATATCTGTGATAGACACAGATTTACTGACTTGGTGATATATAGTATTTGTGGATACGCGGATATTTATTATTTACTTAAAATAAGATAGTGGTATGAAAATTTTTTCTGCAGGTAATACACTAGTTTTTGAATTAATATAAGTATAAATGTCAAATATTACCAATAGACATTATTAGACTTGAATTAGTAATCCGATGGGCCTCTAGAATTACAACGGTGAAGATACCAAATTGAATAACATTAGGTACGATAACCCCCCCCCCCCGCATGATATTTATAATAATAGATTATCAAATTAATCTAAAATATAAATAAGGTAAGACTAATTTTTAGAACTCATATTACATCAGTAAGAATATAGAGTGTTATGTAAATATTGTGTGTAGGTGTGTGGATATATATGTATGTGTGCGTACGTATATGTGTGTATATGTGCGTATGTGTATGTGTGTGTGTGTGTATGTATGTGTATGTATGTTTACATGTGTGAACAACTACATGCGTATGCATTTGGTCAATATTTCAAATAGATTCAGAGATATATATGGGTGTATTCATGTATGTATATGTATGTATATATATATATATATGTATGTATGTATGTGTGTATATGTATGTGTGTATAGATATGTATATGTGTGGGTGTGTATGTGTATATATGTGTGTGTATGTGCGTATGGATTTGTATGTATACATATATGTATGTGCGTGTAATCTTATTTCAACCCAGACGGACTGAGAATTTATGACACGCGGTCTGTCTATATATTCTCTGTGCCTGTTAATTGTTTCTTTCTTTCTTTTCTCTAACCGAATTTGAGAACACGAGTTTCGCCGGACGCATTCTGGCTGGAGATGAATAAAAGTTGCGTATGTGATTATGCTTAGTTATGATAATGTGCGAGTGAGATTATGTATGTGAGTGCGCATATGATGTGTGCGTATTTAGTTTTGTGTATGCGCGTCAGTAAAATTGCCTATATGGTTGATATCGCCAAGTCGTATGTGTCATAATTTTGACATGGCAGTTTTTAGTTGATTAACTTAAAGATCCCTCCCCTTCGCCCGCCATAGTTAAATATAAGTTTTAAATTTTCCCCCTCTCTATAAAAGATGTATCAAATTGGTTGCTACTACTACCATCTATGATTGTATTGGAACTGTGGTAGGGAAATTCAATTTTCTATCAGTCTCAAAAATGTAATTGTCTGAGTGATGCTTGAAAAAACCGAACGGTTGAAATAAATTATTGCATCGACAATTATGTGATTTCGTGTTATTATATTTTATTATTGCTCTGTTTACTACATTGAGCTCTCATACCCGGATTTCCTCCTGGAATTATTCCACTATAACACAAATATATATATATATATATATATATATATTACTGTATTTCGAGAAAAATTTGACATTTTTTGGAAAGTAAAGACAAAACGTCATATCCTAGCCAATAATTGATGTATTCTCAAAATTCAAAGTGCATCACTTAAAAAATCTTTTGTCGAATACAGTACACTCGTAGAAACCGCTCTAAAGTTTCACCACGGGCTTCAGATGAGAACTGAACCTAAAGCATGCGGCCTTCATGGTGTCCTTCGAGAGATGCCTGAACACTAGTTTTCATCCTAGCAATCAGTTCGTCCTTGGTGTTGCAGACTGTACGATTGTTGTTTTCTTAACTGCGCTCCACACATAATAGTTCATGGGATTGCAATCAGGTGAGTTTAAAGGGGGCTAGATGTTGGGAGTGGTGAAGTCGTGGAACTTCTCAGACAGCCAGTTATGGGTTTTCTGAAAGTGTGACACGGATCTGAATCTTGTTGCCACACATATGGCCTTCCCGCAGCCACCCTCTCCACCCATCTCTTGACAACAGTGGACAGCAACTCAATATACCCATTTCAAAGATGTAGGGCGGCATGATGTAACCTTTTCTGGAAACAAATCCCCAAAACCATCACAGTTTGAAAGAAATTGCTCTTCGTGACATGCCGTCATACCTTAAATCAAGCTTGAAACAAGGTATTAAATATTAGGTTTAAGATGTTAATACATTTTTAATATTGGATAGAGGTAATTAAGTCAAAGGTACTGCTGATATTTTTCTTCCAAATTGTGAATTTTATAATATTATTCAGTTTACTTCTTTTTTTTATCTTTGACTGATGTTTGCCCATTCCCATTTAAGTACCACCAGTGTTATATCCAGCGCCGCTACTAGAGGCCCACGTGTCCTCAATGCTATCACTTTATTCTTTGTAAACTGTTAGGGCAACCTAACAAAACAAAATCGAGTTATTTCCCTTGAATCAAAAAGTAAGAGTTATCGCCCTTGGATTAAATAAGTCGTCTGCCGAACAGTGAAAAGTTAACAACGATCTCACAATCAAACAAGCATCTCGCGTTCAGCGGTTTTTCTACATTTTAATTTTATCAGTGTGTTTGTTAAATAAATCTGTTAACGGTTCTACTTCGTATTTCCTTCATTTTTCTGAGTTGTAATTGAACCGAAACATATAAACATCAAGACGTAACATAAACAAACCAATGTCGTAAGATTTTTAATCACCAAAATTTTAAAAATATCCAAATTTTTATAAAATCTTCAACATTTATTCAATAAAGTATATATTTTATTATAAGGAAAACAAGTTTTTGAATTTAATTTTGATCTTCAAAAAAGTGTAAGTTTGATAGAATTTAATTTTGATCTTCAAAAAAGTGTAAGTTTGATAGAATTTAATTTGGGGCCAGATTAATACACAAGTAATGTTTTTTGGTTTTTTGTAATATGTTGTTACTGTTAAAAGCCACTCTACATAATTTTTTCTGGCACCTTTTTAAGTAAGATGACAAAGGATAAACTATGGAGGCCTTCAAAGAGTTGCTGAAGAAACGATATGTCTACTTTTCATATTGAGGAGTTTGAAGGCAGGTAACACCGACTCTGCACGAATTGCTCTGTCATTTTCACTACTGCTACATGTTTATAAGTAATATTAAGAAAAACTGAAATATATTTTGTTTAATTACTTTGTATTCTTCTTAATAAGAAAATTCTTCAGCAAACTGTTTTCCATCATTCAAAATTCTTATGTGAATTGTTGCTTTTTTGTTACCTTTTTTCTGCTCTGAAAATCTTCTTTTTTTTTTTTTTCAATCTACCTTTTCAGATTAGCCGCCTTCATATGTGGCTATCAATGTTTTCAAATAGAGTTACGTCGGGGTTATGACTATCAAGCTTTTCATGACGACTTGAAAAAACTGTATAACATAGCAGGCTGTAGAAACGAAAACACTGTCTTCCTCTTTACTGACACACAGGTAACTTTGCCAACTCTTACTTCAAAAGAAGACAAAAGAAATGAATGAAAGAGACCTTGTGATGGCAGCCATTTAAATAAATAAATGGTTTTAAAACTTTTTTTTAATCTATGACGTCACTTCCGTTAACTCTTCAAATGACAGAATGCAAAATAGAAGATATAAATAAAACCCACAAGTCAAACATGTGCGTAAGAGGGAAACTTCAGTTCTGTTGAATTTCGTATTTAGGAAAATAGCTATTAAAATGAAATACAAGATACATTGTAGAGACAAAATATAGTGAAAAACAAACTGGAAAAAAATAAATAAAACACAATTGTTTGTTTTCTTTCTCCTATGTTTATCAGCTCACTCAATAAGTCCCGTGCATAACTAATAAAACAACAACTTTTAGGCAAAATTCGACTATATTCATCAACATAGTTTCCTTCCAGGGTGATACACTGATTCCAACGTTCTCTAAAATTTGATGCCATTTTTGTAAAACAATTTGTCTTTGGCTTCAAAATATGCCTCAGTTTCGAATATTACTTCTTCATTCGAGCCACATCTTCTTTTTAGGTCTGCAAACAGCAAGTAGTCGATGGGGTCAGATCTATAGAATAGGGTGGGTGCGAAATCAATTTGAAATGTAATTCATGTAGTTTTTCCAACGTTGTGATCGACTTGTGACACGGTGCATTGTCTTGGTGAAAGAACACTTTTTTCTTCTTCATTTGTGGCTGTTTTTCTTTTGCCAATTTGCGAGTGACAGCTCGATGAAACACAGATTTATTTGATTTCTCTCTCATAGATGCACAAAAAAACATCCTAGGATCATTGTCTAATGAATTAATGCGTTTTGTCAAACAATAATCTGTTAACAGTGTCTTATTCGACTTTTTTAAAATTTATTTTCTATTAGTACTCAACAAGTCACAGAACTTTGATAATTATAAAGACAAATCAAATTGATAGCTTTCAACTTTATTGTGATCCCCAAACTTGGCACCCAAGGCCTTTTGTCCCATGAAATATTTGTAAAGCAATTTCTGGCATATTTCATTATATTCTGCCCTGGATACAAATACAAATGAATAAAATTAGACTAGTCCTGGTCACATATGTATAAAGAGAAACGTATTTAGATGCAAGAATTCCAAGAAAATAAAATCAACTCTCACACTAAATCTAATGTTTCCCTTTCAATCTTCCACGAGCCATTTTGAAAAAGTTCATACGGATATTGTTGGAACAACTCACCTTGGGCTTCTTGGCCTTTTGGCTAAGATCAAAGTGTAGTATCTGTTCCGATGGATACTGCACGCCTGTCCTGTGCAGTTCTAGGAGGTCCACCCTCCCAGGCTTTGCCTCCCCTCTTTGGGGAGGAGTAAGTTTATTGCTTACTGTCTGAGGCGCCCCTACCGGGGAATGCCGACGGGGCTGCCCAGGCAATTTTTAAATGGCCAGAGTGCTCACCTCTCGAGCGCTGGCTTTTCAAACCCCACTTTCTCGACCCGATCTTGGGTCACATCTTACTTGTGGGAGTAAGATAAAAACTGGCCTTGTGCCTAACTCCTGGAGAGGAGTAAATCAAAACTCAACAAAATTGAACATACCCAAGTCACTTCAGATGCAGATATTGATTGAGCCACTCATTAGGTTGAGAAAATAACTATGACTCACATTACCGCTTCAACCATGGATTACTCAATTCGGTGTCCTTTTACATATGCTAACCAATCATAATTTTCAATTTTAAAGTGAATCATTCAAAGAATTATGAAAATTGCTTTTAGCAGTTTAGAACTACTCCCTATCGCCATCAAGCTAATGGCCATATTGAACATCAATACGGAATTCTTAAATCAGCAATCATGTCTCATGAGTACAACTCTTTGGATGCTATGCGTATCATATGACTTGAAATGCGTATCATATGACTTGAAATGCGTATCATATGACTTGAAATGCGTATCATATGACTTGAAATGCAAGATATTCCAAATGAACGCCGTGTACCTCCAACCATTACAATTATTGTTATCTCTTTTCTATTGCCAAAAGCGTAGCATATTTTTTGTCTTTTTAGTTATTAATTCTTAATTTTCAATTGCATTACTTATACAAATTTATTTATTTATTCAATGATCAGATTGTAATGGAAGAATTTTTGGAAGACATCAATAACATCCTCAATTCTGGAGAGGTCCCCAATCTACTTGAATCAGAAGATATTGAAAGATTAATCACAGCTTGTCGTGAGGCAGCAAAGGCTGTTGGCATCAATGAGCAAAGTCGCGATCAAATCCTTGCTTTTGCTATCAACAGAATCAGGTGAGATTAGCCAACATTTATTCTAAACTAGCTGTACCCGTACCCCGGTGTTGCCCGGGATGCATCGAAGTCATTTTAGTTTTTTTAATTTTTATTTGTTTGCACATTTTTTTAAACTTAAGGTAGACAACACTTACTTTATTCTTCAATTTAGAAAGAATTATTCCCCTTGTTGATTTTTATTTTTAGGTGATTATTTTAAAATGTTTCACATTAGCAGTCATCTGGGCAGGACTAAGTAATTTTTTGAATAAAGTGTAGCTAAGTATGCTATTATATTGCCAATAACACGGTACAATGATTACAAATGAAAATTGGCTAGTCAGAAGCAAAGTTTGATTTGTCAGCTTAAAGTTGAGAGTTGGGATTTATTTATCTACAGCTGTTGATGATGCTGATGATTGGACCTTCCGTGGCATGGCATAGTATTTGCCATTGTTGTTGCGCCTTGTGTACATATTAGCAGTAGCAACAGTTTTAGCTGTTGGCTAGTTGAGAGTTGTGGCTTGTTTATCTGCATCTGATGATGATGATAATGAGTGGATCTCGCCTAGCATGGCAAAGTATGTGTCATTGTTGTTGGTTGCTGTAGGCAATTAAATATTGTTATGCGGTATTAAATGTCATTGCACTGTAATACCTACCAAAATACTAATCATTTAAGTTAATATAGTTTCATTTTCAAGTTAACTTATTATTTTATATATAAGTAATGGGACTTGGTTAGATTACGGTTTAATTGTGTTTGCACAAAGAAGCCAAAAAGTGTGTTTTTTATTTTTATTGGTTATTCTGTTATTTCGTTGTTCTGGTAATTGAGAATAACAAATTGAAGTCATACAATTGTGGATTATCCAATGAAAACGTGCCTCACAAAGAAAACGTGTATGGACAGAGATCGTACTTGTTTTGCATGAAAATATAGACTTAAGTAACTTAAAATTGTAAGATTGAAATATGAATTAATAATGACGATACTTTAGAAGTGTGTGTCTTACAAAATATCTTCCTTGGGTACGTCGATGGCAGAGTGGTAGTATTGTATTCTGCTTACCTTCGTCGTGGGTACCCGGATTTCGTCTTGTGGTGTTCGGTATGTCTCGGGCTCTGAAGGATAACACTGGACGCTGGTCAAGTTTTAAGAAGTTTTATTTAACATAAAATAGATGACACAGATTGTGTGGGTTTTTTTGCATGGGAGAGAGAGAAAGAGAGAGGGAGAAGGAGAGAGAGAGAGAAAAAGAGAGAGAGAGAGAGTACAAAGGAATTACTTGAGGGAAGATTTATCATCAACAGCTAGGCCACTCTGGGATATACTGGGCGCCTGCTGCTACAGGGACCCCCCACTTTGCACGTCCTTCTTTCTTGGTGGTCATGGAACAAAAGAGACCGAAACAACCTCTAACGGATGTGACGTTACTTCTGATTTCCGCTGCTACTCCTACCCTCTTTCAGGGAGTCCTCCTACTCTCTGCGCTCCCTCCTCCACTATCTAACAGTAGTAGATCTGAGTGTGAGAGTGAAAAGTCCTCCGACTTCCTTTATGTATGACCAGTTTAAGAAAAAATATCGATCAGGACTAAATATTAAAACCGAAGAAAGTGAGCAAAACTAAAATTTTACCTTCTTAACAACATAGACCAATATGTGGCAGAAATCAATAAACAGAAAGATTTATATGGCTTTTGTTACAGAAGCTAACGAGTAGCAATGTAAGGTGGGGCTGACTTTACTTTATATATAAGAAGAAAAAAATATATAATTATTGGATTATTTTCAATATGTTAATAAATACATAGAAATATCATTATGAGAGTATTTCTCAGTATTGTCAGATGGTGATTATGCAAATCGTTCATGCTAATCCTCCCCAAAATTGAACTCGTCATACTTCGCTAAAAATATTTTTGAATCACCCTACCCCCTACGCCCCTGCTAATTAAAAATTATCTCACCCTCTTTAATAAAAGCTTAATTTGGTCACATAAAAGCAATTTATTTGCCACTGAAATCCATGCATTGTATGAATAATTTTTATTAATATTTCGTTATCAGAAAATATTGTAAGATACATATGTAAATTTGATAATAGCAGTTATAGGTGTATATTTGTAAATATGAATTTATTAGAAGTTTAAAAGAAATGAATTATTTAAATTTCAAAACCCGTCTGGTGTAACAGTATATAAAGACGTTGAAAGAGTATTAGTTTAAGTAAGATTCTTAACACTTTGTCTGTTCGAATCGCAGTCTCATCTTGAAATTTCGTTCTACTTTGTATCTAATGTTATTTAATGTTATCTAATCTAAATTAATTAATTAATAGTTTCCGAATTCTGAAGGTATACAAATATTATGCATGCTGACTCAAAAAAATTAATTAATTAAACAGTAATTACCCCCCTTTTTGTAAACGTAAGAGAACGTTTACAAAAATCTTCGCCGTCAGACAGACAGACAGACAGACAGACAATATATGTTTGATCTCATTCTCAGGTGAATTAATACAAGCAGATCAAACTTGAGCCGTGAAAAAGAATTCTTTTTTTTCTCATGAAATCTGTCTTTTAACATAGTACAAAAAAGTGTAGGGGTTAACATTTTTGTCAGCCAGCCTTGTAATCCCTTCCTTTCCTATTGGGCTCTTGCAGGGTTTACTTTTTGGCTAGCCTGTTCGAAGTCCAGGGATTCAACGCTGGTGGTGCGGTCTCTTTCATGCTTGGTTTCTACCTTCCTCTCCCTTTTTATTATTATTATAATTAGCCCCCTACATGAAGTGGCTTCATGCAACTTCCATAAAAAAAAAAGTTTTTTTAAAGTAGCTGTCATAATTTAGATCAAGTGCATCCCATACTTTTCATTTATATCGTGAAAGTGCTTCACTAGTTTCGACAGATCTTGAATATGGTACGTAGAGCCCACAGTCTCTGCCAGTAAGAATTTCCACCACTGGCACTTTCCTTCTCAACAATATTTGTATCTAATTGAACACAAGCGATTCAATAACATTTGAATTTGGCATAGCCGATTTCAAAGTTTACAATGGTATCCCACCAACAAAAAACAAGGTTATTAGATTTGTGTGGACATTTAAATTCCATGACATTTAATTGTGATTTCCTTTTAGATCTCCTTTTGTGAACGTCTATCGGATTCACCTGGATCCACGTGTGACAGTGTAGCCACGTTGGATTTTATTTCTCATAGCTGGAAGATGATTTGAGGAGGATAGAATAGCATGGACATGCCGAAAATACATAATGCCAATTTATTCATCGTCTCACCAATTTCCTCATTCGGGTGAATAATCGCAGAATAGATTGCTAGACAATTAACATCTCCCTTCTATGTTGGTCATGAAGACAGAAGCCACGGAAAAATTATGTATACATGCACTGATTAACACCGACTGCTACTTAACTCTATTTCAAATATCCTCTATCTCCTAAATCATGATCTTTCTCAACCAATCAAAGCCTTTGGAATCTCTCGGTTCCTCCTCTTTATGTGTGTAACACATATTGCCGTGAATCATATTCAAGTCCGTATTGCCTTCACATTCAGACCCTCTTCTTTATGTGTGTTTATGTTACACAATATAACCGTGAATCATATTCAAGTCCGTATTGCCTTCACATTCAGACTCTCTTCTTTATGTGTGTTTATGTTACATCTCTAATCGTGAATGATATTCAAGTCCGTATTGCCTTCACATTCAGACTCCCTTTTTTATGTGTGTTTATGTTACACATCTAACCGTGAATCATATTCAAGTTCGTATCGCCTTCACATTCAGACTCTCTTCTTTATGTGTGTTTATGTTACACATCTAACCGTGAATCATATTCAAGTCCGTATTACCTTCACATTCAGACTCTCTTCTTTATGTGTGTTTATGTTACACATCTAACTGTGAATCATATTGAAGTCCGTATTGCCTTCACATTCAGACCCTCTTCTTTATGTGTGTTTATGTTACACATCTAACCGTGAATCATATTCAAGTCCGTATTGCCTTCACATTCAGACTCTCTTCTTTATGTGTGTTTATGTTACACCTCTAACCGTAAATCATATTCAAGTCCGTATCGCCTTCACATTCAGACTCTCTTCTTTATGTGTGTTTATGTTACACATCTAACCGTGAATGATATTCAAGTCCGCATTGCCTTCACATTCAGACTCGCTTTTTTATGTGTGTTTATGTTACACATCTAACCGTGAATCATATTCAAGTGCGTATCGCCTTCACATTCAGACTCTCTTCTTTATGTGTGTTTATGTTACACATCTAACCGTGAATCATATTCAAGTTCGTATCGCCTTCACATTCAGACTCTCTTCTTTATGTGTGTTTATGTTACATCTCTAATCGTGAATGATATTCAAGTCCGTATTGCCTTCACATTCAGACTCTCTTCTTTATGTGTGTTTATGTTACACATCTAACCGTGAATGATATTCAAGTCCGTATTGCCTTCACATTCAGACTCGCTTTTTTATGTGTGTTTATGTTACACATCTAACCGTGAATCATATTCAAGTGCGTATCGCCTTCACATTCAGACTCTCTTCTTTATGTGTGTTTATGTTACACATCTAACCGTGAATCATATTCAAGTTCGTATCGCCTTCACATTCAGACTCTCTTCTTTATGTGTGTTTATGTTACATCTCTAATCGTGAATGATATTCAAGTCCGTATCGCCTTCACATTCAGACTCGCTTTTGTATGTGTGTTTATGTTACACATCTAACCGTGAATCATATTCAAGTCCGTATTGCCTTCATATTCAGACTCTCTTCTTTATGTGTGTTTATGTTACACATCTAACCGTGAATCATATTCAAGTGCGTATCGCCTTCACATTCAGACTCTCTTCTTTATGTGTGTTTATGTTACACATCTAACCGTGAATCATATTCAAGTCCGTATTGCCTTCACATTCAGACTCTCTTCTTTATGTGTGTTTATGTTACACCTCTAACCGTGAATCATATTCAAGTCCGTATTGCCTTCACATTCAGACTCTCTTATTTATGTGTGTTTATGTTACACATCTAACCGTGAATCATATTCAAGTCCGTATTGCCTTCACATTCAGACTCTCTTCTTTATGTGTGTTTATGTTACACCTCTAACCGTGAATCATATTCAAGTCCGTATCGCCTTCACATTCAGACTCTCTTATTTATGTGTGTTTATGTTACATCTCTAATCGTGAATGATATTCAAGTCCGTATTGCCTTCACATTCAGACTCTCTTCTTTATGTGTGTTTATGTTACACATCTAACTGTGAATCATATTCAAGTCCGTATTGCCTTCACATTCAGACTCTCTTCTTTATGTGTGTTTATGTTAGACATCTAACTGTGAATCATATTCAAGTCCGTATTGCCTTCACATTCATACTCTCTTTTTTATGTGTGTTTATGTTACACATCTAACTGTGAATCATATTCAAGTCCGTATTGCCTTCACATTCAGACTCTCTTCTTTATGTGTGTTTATGTTACACATCTAACTGTGAATCATATTCAAGTCCGTATTGCCTTCACATTCAGACTCTCTTCTTTATGTGTGTTTATGTTACACATCTAACCGTGAATCATATTCAAGTTCGTATCGCCTTCACATTCAGACTCTCTTCTTTATGTGTGTTTATGTTACATCTCTAATCGTGAATGATATTCAAGTCCGTATTGCCTTCACATTCAGACTCTCTTCTTTATGTGTGTTTATGTTACATCTCTAATCGTGAATAATATTAAAGTCCGTATTGCCTTCACATTCAGACTCTCTTCTTTATGTGTGTTTATGTTACATCTCTAATCGTGAATAATATTCAAGTCCGTATCGCCTTCACATTCAGACTCTCTTATTTATGTGTGTTTATGTTACATCTCTAATCGTGAATAATATTCAAGTCCGTATTGCCTTCACATTCAGACTCTCTTCTTTATGTGTGTTTATGTTACATCTCTAATCGTGAATAATATTCAAGTCCGTATCGCCTTCACATTCAGACTCTCTTATTTATGTGTGTTTATGTTACATCTCTAATCGTGAATAATATTCAAGTCCGTATTGCCTTCACATTCAGACTCTCTTCTTTATGTGTGTTTATGTTACATCTCTAATCGTGAATAATATTCAAGTCCGTATCGCCTTCACATTCAGACTCTCTTATTTATGTGTGTTTATGTTACATCTCTAATCGTGAATAATATTCAAGTCCGTATTGCCTTCACATTCAGACTCTCTTCTTTATGTGTGTTTATGTTACATCTCTAATCGTGAATAATATTCAAGTTCGTATTGCCTTCACATTCAGACTCTCTTCTTTATGTGTGTTTATGTTACACCTCTAATCGTGAATAATATTCAAGTCCGTATTGCCTTCACATTCAGACTCTCTTCTTTATGTGTGTTTATGTTACACCTCTAACCGTGAATCATATTCAAGTCCGTATCGCCTTCACATTCAGACTCTCTTATTTATGTGTGTTTATGTTACATCTCTAATCGTGAATGATATTCAAGTCCGTATTGCCTTCACATTCAGACTCTCTTCTTTATGTGTGTTTATGTTACACATCTAACTGTGAATCATATTCAAGTCCGTATTGCCTTCACATTCAGACTCTCTTCTTTCTGTGTGTTTATGTTACACATCTAACTGTGAATCATATTCAAGTCCGTATTGCCTTCACATTCAGACTCTCTTCTTTATGTGTGTTTATGTTACACATCTAACCGTGAATCATATTCAAGTTCGTATCGCCTTCACATTCAGACTCTCTTCTTTATGTGTGTTTATGTTACATCTCTAATCGTGAATGATATTCAAGTCCGTATTGCCTTCACATTCAGACTCTCTTCTTTATGTGTGTTTATGTTACATCTCTAATCGTGAATAATATTAAAGTCCGTATTGCCTTCACATTCAGACTCTCTTCTTTATGTGTGTTTATGTTACATCTCTAATCGTGAATAATATTCAAGTCCGTATCGCCTTCACATTCAGACTCTCTTATTTATGTGTGTTTATGTTACATCTCTAATCGTGAATAATATTCAAGTCCGTATTGCCTTCACATTCAGACTCTCTTCTTTATGTGTGTTTATGTTACATCTCTAATCGTGAATAATATTCAAGTCCGTATCGCCTTCACATTCAGACTCTCTTATTTATGTGTGTTTATGTTACATCTCTAATCGTGAATAATATTCAAGTCCGTATTGCCTTCACATTCAGACTCTCTTCTTTATGTGTGTTTATGTTACATCTCTAATCGTGAATAATATTCAAGTCCGTATCGCCTTCACATTCAGACTCTCTTATTTATGTGTGTTTATGTTACATCTCTAATCGTGAATAATATTCAAGTCCGTATTGCCTTCACATTCAGACTCTCTTCTTTATGTGTGTTTATGTTACATCTCTAATCGTGAATAATATTCAAGTTCGTATTGCCTTCACATTCAGACTCTCTTCTTTATGTGTGTTTATGTTACACCTCTAATCGTGAATAATATTCAAGTCCGTATTGCCTTCACATTCAGACTCTCTTCTTTATGTGTGTTTATGTTACATCTCTAATCGTGAATGATATTCAAGTCCGTATTGCCTTCACATTCAGACTCTCTTCTTTATGTGTGTTTATGTTACATCTCTAATCGTGAATAATATTCAAGTCCGTATTGCCTTCACATTCAGACTCTCTTCTTTATGTGTGTTTATGTTACATCTCTAATCGTGAATGATATTCAAGTCCGTATTGCCTTCACATTCAGACTCTCTTCTTTATGTGTGTTTATGTTACATCTCTAATCGTGAATAATATTCAAGTCCGTATTGCCTTCACATTCAGACTCTCTTCTTTATGTGTGTTTATGTTACACATCTAACCGTGAATCATATTCAAGTCCGTATCGCCTTCACATTCAGACTCTCTTATTTATGTGTGTTTATGTTACATCTCTAATCGTGAATGATATTCAAGTCCGTATTGCCTTCACATTCAGACTCTCTTCTTTATGTGTGTTTATGTTACACATCTAACTGTGAATCATATTCAAGTCCGTATTGCCTTCACATTCAGACTCTCTTCTTTATGTGTGTTTATGTTACACATCTAACTGTGAATCATATTCAAGTCCGTATTGCCTTCACATTCAGACTCTCTTCTTTATGTGTGTTTATGTTACACATCTAACTGTGAATCATATTCAAGTCCGTATTGCCTTCACATTCAGACTCTCTTCTTTATGTGTGTTTATGTTACACATCTAACCGTGAATCATATTCAAGTTCGTATCGCCTTCACATTCAGACTCTCTTCTTTATGTGTGTTTATGTTACATCTCTAATCGTGAATGATATTCAAGTCCGTATTGCCTTCACATTCAGACTCTCTTCTTTATGTGTGTTTATGTTACATCTCTAATCGTGAATGATATTCAAGTCCGTATTGCCTTCACATTCAGACTCTCTTCTTTATGTGTGTTTATGTTACACATCTAACCGTGAATCATATTCAAGTCCGTATTACCTTCACATTCAGACTCTCTTCTTTATGTGTGTTTATGTTACACATCTAACCGTGAATCAAATTCAAGTCCGTATTGCCTTCACATTCAGACTCTCTTCTTTATGTGTGTTTATGTTACATCTCTAACCGTGAATCATATTCAAGTCCGTATTGCCTTCACATTCAGACTCTCTTCTTTATGTGTGTTTATGTTACACATCTAACCGTGAATCATATTCAAGTCCGTATTACCTTCACATTCAGACTCTCTTCTTTATGTGTGTTTATGTTACACATCTAACCGTGAATCATATTCAAGTTCGTATCGCCTTCACATTCAGACTCTCTTCGTTATGTGTGTTTATGTTACACCTCTAACCGTGAATCATATTCAAGTCACTATCGCCTTCACATTCAGACTCTCTTCTTTATGTGTGTTTATGTTACACCTCTAACCGTGAATCATATTCAAGTCCGTATCGCCTTCACATTCAGACTCTCTTCTTTATGTGTGTTTATGTTACACATCTAACCGTGAATCATATTCAAGTCCGTATTGCCTTCACATTCAGACTCTCTTCTTTATGTGTGTTTATGTTACACATCTAACCGTGAATCATATTCAAGTCCGTATTGCCTTCACATTCAGACTCTCTTCTTTATGTGTGTTTATGTTACACCTCTAACCGTGAATCATATTCAAGTCCGTATTGCCTTCACATTCAGACTCTCTTCTTTATGTGTGTTTATGTTACACATCTAACCGTGAATCATATTCAAGTCCGTATTGCCTTCACATTCAGACTCTCTTTTTATGTGTGTTTATGTTACACATCTAACCGTGAATCATATTCAAGTCCGTATTGCCTTCACATTCAGACCCTCTTCTTTATGTGTGTTTATGTTACACATCTAACCGTGAATCATATTCAAGTCCGTATTGCCTTCACATTCAGACTCTCTTCTTTATGTGTGTTTATGTTACACATCTAACCGTGAATCATATTCAAGTCCGTATTACCTTCACATTCAGACTCTCTTCGTTATGTGTGTTTATGTTACACCTCTAACCGTGAATCATATTCAAGTCCGTATCGCCTTCACATTCAGACTCTCTTCTTTATGTGTGTTTATGTTACACCTCTAACCGTGAATCATATTCAAGTCCGTATCGCCTTCACATTCAGACTCTCTTCTTTATGTGTGTTTATGTTACACATCTAACCGTGAATCATATTCAAGTCCGTATTGCCTTCACATTCAGACTCTCTTCTTTATGTGTGTTTATGTTACACATCTAACCGTGAATCATATTCAAGTCCGTATTGCCTTCACATTCAGACTCTCTTCTTTATGTGTGTTTATGTTACACCTCTAACCGTGAATCATATTCAAGTCCGTATTGCCTTCACATTCAGACTCTCTTCTTTATGTGTGTTTATGTTACACATCTAACCGTGAATCATATTCAAGTCAGTATTGCCTTCACATTCAGACTCTCTTTTTATGTGTGTTTATGTTACACATCTAACCGTGAATCATATTCAAGTCCGTATCGCCTTCACATTCAGACTCTCTTCTTTATGTGTGTTTATGTTACACATCTAACCGTGAATCATATTCAAGTCCGTATTGCCTTCACATTCAGACTCTCTTTTTATGTGTGTTTATGTTACACCTCTAACCGTGAATCATATTCAAGTCCGTATCGCCTTCACATTCAGACTCTCTTCTTTATGTGTGTTTATGTTACACATCTAACCGTGAATCATATTCAAGTCCGTATTGCCTTCACATTCAGACTCTCTTTTTTATGTGTGTTTATGTTACACATCTAACCGTGAATCATATTCAAGTCCGTATTGCCTTCACATTCAGACTCTCTTCTTTATGTGTGTTTATGTTACACCTCTAACCGTGAATCATATTCAAGTCCGTATTGCCTTCACATTCAGACTCTCTTCTTTATGTGTGTTTATGTTACACATCTAACCGTGAATCATATTCAAGTCCGTATTGCCTTCACATTCAGACTCTCTTTTTATGTGTGTTTATGTTACACATCTAACCGTGAATCATATTCAAGTGCGTATTGCTTTCACATTCAGACTCTCTTCTTTATGTGTGTTTATGTTACACCTCTAACCGTGAATCATATTCAAGTCCGTATTGCCTTCACATTCAGACTCTCTTCTTTATGTGTGTTTATGTTACACATCTAACCGTGAATCATATTCAAGTCCGTATTGCCTTCACATTCAGACTCTCTTCTTTATGTGTGTTTATGTTACACATCTAACCGTGAATCATATTCAAGTCCGTATTGTCTTCACATTCAGACTCTCTTCTTTATGTGTGTTTATGTTACACCTCTAACCGTGAATCATATTCAAGTCCTTATTGCCTTCACATTCAGACTCTCTTATTTATGTGTGTTTATGTTACACATCTAACCGTGAATCATATTCAAGTCCGTATTGCCTTCACATTCAGACTCTCTTCTTTATGTGTGTTTATGTTACACCTCTAACCGTGAATCATATTCAAGTCCGTATCGCCTTCACATTCAGACTCTCTTCTTTATGTGTGTTTATGTTACATCTCTAATCGTGAATGATATTCAAGTCCGTATTGCCTTCACATTCAGACTCTCTTCTTTATGTGTGTTTATGTTACATCTCTAATCGTGAATAATATTCAAGTCCGTATTGCCTTCACATTCAGACTCTCTTCTTTATGTGTGTTTATGTTACACCTCTAACCGTGAATCATATTCAAGTCCGTATCGCCTTCACATTCAGACTCTCTTATTTATGTGTGTTTATGTTACATCTCTAATCGTGAATGATATTCAAGTCCGTATTGCCTTCACATTCAGACTCTCTTCTTTATGTGTGTTTATGTTACACATCTAACTGTGAATCATATTCAAGTCCGTATTGCCTTCACATTCAGACTCTCTTCTTTATGTGTGTTTATGTTACACATCTAACTGTGAATCATATTCAAGTCCGTATTGCCTTCACATTCAGACTCTCTTCTTTATGTGTGTTTATGTTACACATCTAACTGTGAATCATATTCAAGTCCGTATTGCCTTCACATTCAGACTCTCTTCTTTATGTGTGTTTATGTTACACATCTAACCGTGAATCATATTCAAGTTCGTATCGCCTTCACATTCAGACTCTCTTCTTTATGTGTGTTTATGTTACATCTCTAATCGTGAATGATATTCAAGTCCGTATTGCCTTCACATTCAGACTCTCTTCTTTATGTGTGTTTATGTTACACATCTAACCGTGAATCATATTCAAGTTCGTATTACCTTCACATTCAGACTCTCTTCTTTATGTGTGTTTATGTTACACATCTAACCGTGAATCAAATTCAAGTCCGTATTGCCTTCACATTCAGACTCTCTTCTTTATGTGTGTTTATGTTACATCTCTAACCGTGAATCATATTCAAGTCCGTATTGCCTTCACATTCAGACTCTCTTCTTTATGTGTGTTTATGTTACACATCTAACCGTGAATCATATTCAAGTCCGTATCGCCTTCACATTCAGACTCTCTTCTTTATGTGTGTTTATGTTACACCTCTAACCGTGAATCATATTCAAGTCCGTATCGCCTTCACATTCAGACTCTCTTCTTTATGTGTGTTTATGTTACACATCTAACCGTGAATCATATTCAAGTCCGTATTGCCTTCACATTCAGAATCTCTTCTTTATGTGTGTTTATGTTACACATCTAACCGTGAATCATATTCAAGTCCGTATTGCCTTCACATTCAGACTCTCTTCTTTATGTGTGTTTATGTTACACCTCTAACCGTGAATCATATTCAAGTCCGTATTGCCTTCACATTCAGACTCTCTTCTTTATGTGTGTTTATGTTACACATCTAACCGTGAATCATATTCAAGTCCGTATTGCCTTCACATTCAGACTCTCTTTTTATGTGTGTTTATGTTACACATCTAACCGTGAATCATATTCAAGTCCGTATTGCCTTCACATTCAGACCCTCTTCTTTATGTGTGTTTATGTTACACATCTAACCGTGAATCATATTCAAGTCCGTATTGCCTTCACATTCAGACTCTCTTCTTTATGTGTGTTTATGTTACACATCTAACCGTGAATCATATTCAAGTCCGTATTACCTTCACATTCAGACTCTCTTCTTTATGTGTGTTTATGTTACACATCTAACCGTGAATCATATTCAAGTTCGTATCGCCTTCACATTCAGACTCTCTTCGTTATGTGTGTTTATGTTACACCTCTAACCGTGAATCATATTCAAGTCCGTATCGCCTTCACATTCAGACTCTCTTCTTTATGTGTGTTTATGTTACACCTCTAACCGTGAATCATATTCAAGTCCGTATCGCCTTCACATTCAGACTCTCTTCTTTATGTGTGTTTATGTTACATCTCTAATCGTGAATGATATTCAAGTCCGTATTGCCTTCACATTCAGACTCTCTTCTTTATGTGTGTTTATGTTACATCTCTAATCGTGAATAATATTCAAGTCCGTATTGCCTTCACATTCAGACTCTCTTCTTTATGTGTGTTTATGTTACACCTCTAACCGTGAATCATATTACAGTCCGTATCGCCTTCACATTCAGACTCTCTTATTTATGTGTGTTTATGTTACATCTCTAATCGTGAATGATATTCAAGTCCGTATTGCCTTCACATTCAGACTCTCTTCTTTATGTGTGTTTATGTTACACATCTAACTGTGAATCATATTCAAGTCCGTATTGCCTTCACATTCAGACTCTCTTCTTTATGTGTGTTTATGTTACACATCTAACTGTGAATCATATTCAAGTCCGTATTGCCTTCACATTCAGACTCTCTTCTTTATGTGTGTTTATGTTACACATCTAACTGTGAATCATATTCAAGTCCGTATTGCCTTCACATTCAGACTCTCTTCTTTATGTGTGTTTATGTTACACATCTAACCGTGAATCATATTCAAGTTCGTATCGCCTTCACATTCAGACTCTCTTCTTTATGTGTGTTTATGTTACATCTCTAATCGTGAATGATATTCAAGTCCGTATTGCCTTCACATTCAGACTCTCTTCTTTATGTGTGTTTATGTTACACATCTAACCGTGAATCATATTCAAGTTTGTATTACCTTCACATTCAGACTCTCTTCTTTATGTGTGTTTATGTTACACATCTAACCGTGAATCAAATTCAAGTCCGTATTGCCTTCACATTCAGACTCTCTTCTTTATGTGTGTTTATGTTACATCTCTAACCGTGAATCATATTCAAGTCCGTATTGCCTTCACATTCAGACTCTCTTCTTTATGTGTGTTTATGTTACACATCTAACCGTGAATCATATTCAAGTCCGTATTACCTTCACATTCAGACTCTCTTCTTTATGTGTGTTTATGTTACACATCTAACCGTGAATCATATTCAAGTTCGTATCGCCTTCACATTCAGACTCTCTTCGTTATGTGTGTTTATGTTACACCTCTAACCGTGAATCATATTCAAGTCCGTATCGCCTTCACATTCAGACTCTCTTCTTTATGTGTGTTTATGTTACACCTCTAACCGTGAATCATATTCAAGTCCGTATCGCCTTCACATTCAGACTCTCTTCTTTATGTGTGTTTATGTTACACATCTAACCGTGAATCATATTCAAGTCCGTATTGCCTTCACATTCAGACTCTCTTCTTTATGTGTGTTTATGTTACACATCCAACCGTGAATCATATTCAAGTCCGTATTGCCTTCACATTCAGACTCTCTTCTTTATGTGTGTTTATGTTACACCTCTAACCGTGAATCATATTCAAGTCCGAATTGCCTTCACATTCAGACTCTCTTCTTTATGTGTGTTTATGTTACACATCTAACCGTGAATCATATTCAAGTCCGTATTGCCTTCACATTCAGACTCTCTTTTTATGTGTGTTTATGTTACACATCTAACCGTGAATCATATTCAAGTCCGTATTGCCTTCACATTCAGACTCTCTTCTTTATGAGTGTTTATGTTACACATCTAACCGTGAATCATATTCAAGTCCGTATTGCCTTCACATTCAGACTCTCTTCTTTATGTGTGTTTATGTTACACATCTAACCGTGAATCATATTCAAGTCCGTATTACCTTCACATTCAGACTCTCTTCTTTATGTGTGTTTATGTTACACATCTAACCGTGAATCATATTCAAGTTCGTATCGCCTTCACATTCAGACTCTCTTCGTTATGTGTGTTTATGTTACACCTCTAACCGTGAATCATATTCAAGTCCGTATCGCCTTCACATTCAGACTCTCTTCTTTATGTGTGTTTATGTAACACCTCTAACCGTGAATCATATTCAAGTCCGTATCGCCTTCACATTCAGACTCTCTTCTTTATGTGTGTTTATGTTACACATCTAACCGTGAATCATATTCAAGTCCGTATTGCCTTCACATTCAGACTCTCTTCTTTATGTGTGTTTATGTTACACATCTAACCGTGAATCATATTCAAGTCCGTATTGCCTTCACATTCAGACTCTCTTCTTTATGTGTGTTTATGTTACACCTCTAACCGTGAATCATATTCAAGTCCGTATTGCCTTCACATTCAGACTCTCTTCTTTATGTGTGTTTATGTTACACATCTAACCGTGAATCATATTCAAGTCCGTATTGCCTTCACATTCAGACTCTCTTTTTATGTGTGTTTATGTTACACATCTAACCGTGAATCATATTCAAGTCCGTATTGCCTTCACATTCAGACCCTCTTCTTTATGTGTGTTTATGTTACACATCTAACCGTGAATCATATTCAAGTCCGTATTGCCTTCACATTCAGACTCTCTTCTTTATGTGTGTTTATGTTACACATCTAACCGTGAATCATATTCAAGTCCGTATTGCCTTCACATTCAGACTCTCTTCTTTATGTGTGTTTATGTTACACATCTAACCGTGAATCAAATTCAAGTCCGTATTGCCTTCACATTCAGACTCTCTTCTTTATGTGTGTTTATGTTACACATCTAACCGTGAATCATATTCAAGTCCGTATCGACTTCACATTCAGACTCTATTCTTTATGTGTGTTTATGTTACATCTCTAATCGTGAATGATATTCAAGTCCGTATTGCCTTCACATTCAGACTCTCTTCTTTATGTGTGTTTATGTTACACCTCTAACCGTGAATCATATTCAAGTCCGTATTGCCTTCACATTCAGACTCTCTTCTTTATGTGTGTTTATGTTACACATCTAACCGTGAATCATATTCAAGTCCGTATTGCCTTCACATTCAGACTCTCTTCTTTATGTGTGTTTATGTTACACATCTAACCGTGAATCATATTCAAGTCCGTATTGTCTTCACATTCAGACTCTCTTCTTTATGTGTGTTTATGTTACACATCTAACCGTGAAACATATTCAAGTCCGTATTGCCTTCACATTCAGACTCTCTTCTTTATGTGTGTTTATGTTACACATCTAACCGTGAATCATATTCAAGTCCGTGTTGTCTTCACATTCAGACTCTCTTCTTTATGTGTGTTTATGTTACACATCTAACCGTGAATCATATTCAAGTCCGTATTACCTTCACATTCAGACTCTCTTCTTTATGTGTGTTTATGTTACACATCTAACCGTGAATCATATTCAAGTCCGTATTGTCTTCACATTCAGACTCTCTTCTTTATGTGTGTTTATGTTACACATCTAACCGTGAATCATATTCAAGTCCGTATTGCCTTCACATTCAGACTCTCTTCTTTATGTGTGTTTATGTTACACCTCTAACCGTGAATCATATTCAAGTCCGTATCGCCTTCACATTCAGACTCTCTTATTTATGTGTGTTTATGTTACATCTCTAATCGTGAATTATATTCAAGTCCGTATTGCCTTCACATTCAGACTCTCTTCTTTATGTGTGTTTATGTTACATCTCTAATCGTGAATAATATTCAAGTCCGTATTGCCTTCACATTCAGACTCTCTTTTTATGTGTGTTTATGTTACACATCTAACCGTGAATCATATTCAAGTCCGTATTACCTTCACATTCAGACTCTCTTCTTTATGTGTGTTTATGTTACACATCTAACTGTGAATCATATTCAAGTTCGTATCGCGTTCACATTCAGACTCTCTTCTTTATGTGTGTTTATGTTACACCTCTAACCGTGAATCATATTCAAGTCCGTATTGCCTTCACATTCAGACTCTCTTCTTTATGTGTGTTTATGTTACACCTCTAACCGTGAATCATATTCAAGTCTGTATTGCCTTCACATTCAGACTCTCTTCTTTATGTGTGTTTATGTTACACATCTAACTGTGAATCATATTCAAGTCTGTATTGCCTTCACATTCAGACTCTCTTCTTTATGTGTGTTTATGTTACACATCTAACTGTGAATCATATTCAAGTCCGTATTGCCTTCACATTCAGACTCTCTTCTTTATGTGTGTTTATGTTACACATCTAACTGTGAATCATATTCAGGTCCGTATTGCCTTCACATTCAGACTCTCTTCTTTATGTGTGTTTATGTTACACATCTAACCGTGAATCATATTCAAGGCCGTATCGCCTTCACATTCAGACTCTCTTCTTTATGTGTGTTTATGTTACATCTCTAATCGTGAATGATATTCAAGTCCGTATTGCCTTCACATTCAGACTCTCTTCTTTATGTGTGTTTATGTTACATCTCTAATCGTGAATGATATTCAAGTCCGTATTGCCTTCACATTCAGACTTTCTTCTTTATGTGTGTTTATGTTACACATCTAACCGTGAATCATATTCAAGTCCGTATTACCTTCACATTCAGACTCTCTTCTTTATGTGTGTTTATGTTACACATCTAACCGTGAATCATATTCAAGTTCGTATCGCCTTCACATTCAGACTCTCTTCGTTATGTGTGTTTATGTTACACCTCTAACCGTGAATCATATTCAAGTCCGTATCGCCTTCACATTCAGACTCTCTTCTTTATGTGTGTTTATGTTACACATCTAACCGTGAATCATATTCAAGTCCGTATTGCCTTCACATTCAGACTCTCTTCTTTATGTGTGTTTATGTTACATCTCTAATCGTGAATGATATTCAAGTCCGTATTGCCTTCACATTCAGACTCTCTTCTTTATGTGTGTTTATGTTACACCTCTAACCGTGAATCATATTCAAGTCCGTATTGCCTTCACATTCAGACTCTCTTCTTTATGTGTGTTTATGTTACACATCTAACCGTGAATCATATTCAAGTCCGTATTGCCTTCACATTCAGACTCTCTTTTTATGTGTGTTTATGTTACACATCTAACCGTGAATCATATTCAAGTCCGTATTGCCTTCACATTCAGACCCTCTTCTTTATGTGTGTTTATGTTACACATCTAACCGTGAATCATATTCAAGTCCGTATTGCCTTCACATTCAGACTCTCTTCTTTATGTGTGTTTATGTTACACATCTAACCGTGAATCATATTCAAGTCCGTATTGCCTTCACATTCAGACTCTCTTCTTTATGTGTGTTTATGTTACACATCTAACCGTGAATCAAATTCAAGTCCGTATTGCCTTCACATTCAGACTCTCTTCTTTATGTGTGTTTATGTTACACATCTAACCGTGAATCATATTCAAGTCCGTATCGACTTCACATTCAGACTCTCTTCTTTATGTGTGTTTATGTTACATCTTTAATCGTGAATGATATTCAAGTCCGTATTGCCTTCACATTCAGACTCTCTTCTTTATGTGTGTTTATGTTACACCTCTAACCGTGAATCATATTCAAGTCCGTATTGCCTTCACATTCAGACTCTCTTCTTTATGTGTGTTTATGTTACACATCTAACCGTGAATCATATTCAAGTCCGTATTGCCTTCACATTCAGACTCTCTTCTTTATGTGTGTTTATGTTACACATCTAACCGTGAATCATATTCAAGTCCGTATTGTCTTCACATTCAGACTCTCTTCTTTATGTGTGTTTATGTTACACATCTAACCGTGAATCATATTCAAGTCCGTATTGCCTTCACATTCAGACTCTCTTCTTTATGTGTGTTTATGTTACACATCTAACCGTGAATCATATTCAAGTCCGTATTGTCTTCACATTCAGACTCTCTTCTTTATGTGTGTTTATGTTACACATCTAACCGTGAATCATATTCAAGTCCGTATTGCCTTCACATTCAGACTCTCTTCTTTATGTGTGTTTATGTTACACATCTAACCGTGAATCATATTCAAGTCCGTATTGTCTTCACATTCAGACTCTCTTCTTTATGTGTGTTTATGTTACACATCTAACCGTGAATCATATTCAAGTCCGTATTGCCTTCACATTCAGACTCTCTTCTTTATGTGTGTTTATGTTACACCTCTAACCGTGAATCATATTCAAGTCCGTATTGCCTTCACATTCAGACTCTCTTCTTTATGTGTGTTTATGTTACACATCTAACCGTGAATCATATTCAAGTCCGTATTGCCTTCACATTCAGACTCTCTTCTTTATGTGTGTTTATGTTACACATCTAACCGTGAATCATATTCAAGTCCGTATTGTCTTCACATTCAGACTCTCTTCTTTATGTGTGTTTATGTTACACATCTAACCGTGAATCATATTCAAGTCCGTATTGCCTTCACATTTAGACTCTCTTCTTTATGTGTGTTTATGTTACACATCTAACCGTGAATCATATTCAAGTCCGTATTGTCTTCACATTCAGACTCTCTTCTTTATGTGTGTTTATGTTACACATCTAACCGTGAATCATATTCAAGTCCGTATTGCCTTCACATTCAGACTCTCTTCTTTATGTGTGTTTATGTTACACATCTAACCGTGAATCATATTCAAGTGCGTATTGTCTTCACATTCAGACTCTCTTCTTTATGTGTGTTTATATTACACATCTAACCGTGAATCATATTCAAGTCCGTATTGCCTTCACATTCAGACTCTCTTCTTTATGTGTGTTTATGTTACACCTCTAACCGTGAATCATATTCAAGTCCGTATCGCCTTCACATTCAGACTCTCTTATTTATGTGTGTTTATGTTACATCTCTAACCGTGAATCATATTCAAGTCCGTATTGCCTTCACATTCAGACTCTCTTCTTTATGTGTGTTTATGTTACATCTCTAATCGTGAATAATATTCAAGTCCGTATTGCCTTCACATTCAGACTCTCTTCTTTATGTGTGTTTATGTTACACATCTAACCGTGAATCATATTCAAGTCCGTATTACCTTCACATTCAGACTCTCTTCTTTATGTGTGTTTATGTTACACATCTAACTGTGAATCATATTCAAGTTCGTATCGCGTTCACATTCAGACTCTCTTCTTTATGTGTGTTTATGTTACACCTCTAACCGTGAATCATATTCAAGTCCGTATTGCCTTCACATTCAGACTCTCTTCTTTATGTGTGTTTATGTTACACCTCTAACCGTGAATCATATTCAAGTGCGTATTGCCTTCACATTCAGACTCTCTTCTTTATGTGTGTTTATGTTACACATCTAACCGTGAATCATATTCAAGTGCGTATTGCCTTCACATTCAGACTCTCTTCTTTATGTGTGTTTATGTTACACATCTAACCGTGAATCATATTCAAGTGCGTATTGCCTTCACATTCAGACTCTCTTCTTTATGTGTGTTCATGTTACACATCTAACCGTGAATCATATTCAAGTCCGTATTGCCTTCACATTCAGACTCTCTTCTTTATGTGTGTTTATGTTACACATCTAACCGTGAATCATATTCAAGTGCGTATTGCCTTCACATTCAGACTCTCTTCTTTATGTGTGTTTATGTTACACCTCTAACCGTGAATCATATTCAAGTCCGTATTGCCTTCACATTCAGACTCTCTTCTTTATGTGTGTTTATGTTACACATCTAACCGTGAATCATATTCAAGTTCGTATTGCCTTCACATTCAGACTCTCTTCTTTATGTGTGTTTATGTTACACATCTAACCGTGAATCATATTCAAGTGCGTATTGCCTTCACATTCAGACTCTCTTCTTTATGTGTGTTTATGTTACACATCTAACCGTGAATCATATTCAAGTGCGTATTGCCTTCACATTCAGACTCTCTTCTTTATGTGTGTTTATGTTACACCTCTAACCGTGAATCATATTCAAGTCCGTATTGCCTTCACATTCAGACTCTCTTCTTTATGTGTGTTTATGTTACACCTCTAACCGTGAATCATATTCAAGTTCGTATTGCCTTCACATTCAGACTCTCTTCTTTATGTGTGTTTATGTTACACATCTAACTGTGAATCATATTCAAGTCTGTATTGCCTTCACATTCAGACTCTCTTCTTTATGTGTGTTTATGTTACACATCTAACTGTGAATCATATTCAAGTCCGTATTGCCTTCACATTCAGACTCTCTTCTTTATGTGTGTTTATGTTACACATCTAACTGTGAATCATATTCAAGTCCGTATTGCCTTCACATTCAGACTCTCTTCTTTATGTGTGTTTATGTTACACATCTAACCGTGAATCATATTCAAGTTCGTATCGCCTTCACATTCAAACTCTCTTCTTTATGTGTGTTTATGTTACATCTCTAATCGTGAATGATATTCAAGTCCGTATTGCCTTCACATTCAGACTCTCTTCTTTATGTGTGTTTATGTTACATCTCTAATCGTGAATGATATTCAAGTCCGTATTGCCTTCACATTCAGACTCTCTTCTTTATGTGTGTTTATGTTACACATCTAACCGTGAATCATATTCAAGTCCGTATTACCTTCACATTCAGACTCTCTTCTTTATGTGTGTTTATGTTACACATCTAACCGTGAATCATATTCAAGTTCGTATCGCCTTCACATTCAGACTCTCTTCGTTATGTGTGTTTATGTTACACCTCTAACCGTGAATCATATTCAAGTCCGTATCGCCTTCACATTCAGACTCTCTTCTTTATGTGTGTTTATGTTACACATCTAACCGTGAATCATATTCAAGTCCGTATTGCCTTCACATTCAGACTCTCTTCTTTATGTGTGTTTATGTTACATCTCAAATCGTGAATGATATTCAAGTCCGTATTGCCTTCACATTCAGACTCTCTTCTTTATGTGTGTTTATGTTACACCTCTAACCGTGAATCATATTCAAGTCCGTATTGCCTTCACATTCAGACTCTCTTCTTTATGTGTGTTAATGTTACACATCTAACCGTGAATCATATTCAAGTCCGTATTGCCTTCACATTCAGACCCTCTTCTTTATGTGTGTTTATGTTACACATCTAACCGTGAATCATATTCAAGTCCGTATTGCCTTCACATTCAGACTCTCTTCTTTATGTGTGTTTATGTTACACATCTAACCGTGAATCATATTCAAGTCCGTATTGCCTTCACATTCAGACTCTCTTCTTTATGTGTGTTTATGTTACACATCTAACCGTGAATCAAATTCAAGTCCGTATTGCCTTCACATTCAGACTCTCTTCTTTATGTGTGTTTATGTTACACATCTAACCGTGAATCATATTCAAGTCCGTATCGACTTCACATTCAGACTCTCTTCTTTATGTGTGTTTATGTTACATCTCTAATCGTGAATGATATTCAAGTCCGTATTGCCTTCACATTCAGACTCTCTTCTTTATGTGTGTTTATGTTACACATCTAACCGTGAATCATATTCAAGTCCGTATTGCCTTCACATTCAGACTCTCTTCTTTATGTGTGTTTATGTTACACATCTAACCGTGAATCAAATTCAAGTCCGTATTGCCTTCACATTCAGACTCTCTTCTTTATGTGTGTTTATGTTACACATCTAACCGTGAATCATATTCAAGTCCGTATCGACTTCACATTCAGACTCTCTTCTTTATGTGTGTTTATGTTACATCTCTAATCATGAATTATATTCAAGTCCGTATTGCCTTCACATTCAGACTCTCTTCTTTATGTGTGTTTATGTTACACATCTAACCGTGAATCAAATTCAAGTCCGTATTGCGTTCACATTCAGACTCTCTTCTTTATGTGTGTTTATGTTACACATCTAACCGTGAATCATATTAGAGTCCGTATCGACTTCACATTCAGACTCTCTTCTTTATGTGTGTTTATGTTACACCTCTAACCGTGAATCATATTCAAGTCCGTATTGCCTTCACATTCAGACTCTCTTCTTTATGTGTGTTTATGTTACACATCTAACCGTGAATCATATTCAAGTCCGTATTGCCTTCACATTCAGACTCTCTTCTTTATGTGTGTTTATGTTACACATCTAACCGTGAATCATATTCAAGTCCATATTGTCTTCACATTCAGACTCGCCTTTTTATGTGTGTTTATGTTACACATCTAACCGTGAATCATATTCAAGTCCGTATTACCTTCACATTCAGACTCTCTTCTTTATGTGTGTTTATGTTACACATCTAACCGTGAATCATATTCAAGTCCGTATTGTCTTCACATTCAGACTCTCTTCTTTATGTGTGTTTATGTTACACATCTAACCGTGAATCATATTCAAGTCCGTATTGCCTTCACATTCAGACTCTCTTCTTTATGTGTGTTTATGTTACACATCTAACCGTGAATCATATTCAAGTCCGTATTGTCTTCACATTCAGACTCTCTTCTTTATGTGTGTTTATGTTACACATCTAACCGTGAATCATATTCAAGTCCGTATTGCCTTCACATTCAGACTCTCTTCTTTATGTGTGTTTATGTTACACATCTAACCGTGAATCATATTCAAGTCCGTATTGCCTTCACATTCAGACTCTCTTCTTTATGTGTGTTTATGTTACACATCAAACCGTGAATCAAATTCAAGTCCGTATTGCCTTCACATTCAGACTCTCTTCTTTATGTGTGTTTATGTTACACATCTAACCGTGAATCATATTCAAGTCCGTATCGACTTCACATTCAGACTCTCTTCTTTATGTGTGTTTATGTTACATCTCTAATCGTGAATGATATTCAAGTCCGTATTGCCTTCACATTCAGACTCTCTTCTTTATGTGTGTTTATGTTACACCTCTAACCGTGAATCATATTCTAGTCCGTATTGCCTTCACATTCAGACTCTCTTCTTTATGTGTGTTTATGTTACACATCTAACCGTGAATCATATTCAAGTTCGTATTGCCTTCACATTCAGACTCTCTTCTTTATGTGTGTTTATGTTACACATCTAACCGTGAATCATATTCAAGTGCGTATTGCTTTCACATTCAGACTCTCTTCTTTATGTGTGTTTATGTTACACATCTAACCGTGAATCATATTCAAGTGCGTATTGCCTTCACATTCAGACTCTCTTCTTTATGTGTGTTTATGTTACACCTCTAACCGTGAATCATATTCAAGTCCGTATTGCCTTCACATTCAGACTCTCTTCTTTATGTGTGTTTATGTTACACATCTAACCGTGAATCATATTCAAGTCCGTATTGCCTTCACATTCAGACTCTCTTTTTATGTGTGTTAATGTTACACATCTAACCGTGAATCATATTCAAGTCCGTATTGCCTTCACATTCAGACCCTCTTCTTTATGTGTGTTTATGTTACACATCTAACCGTGAATCATATTCAAGTCCGTATTGCCTTCACATTCAGACTCTCTTCTTTATGTGTGTTTATGTTACACATCTAACCGTGAATCATATTCAAGTCCGTATTGCCTTCACATTCAGACTCTCTTCTTTATGTGTGTTTATGTTACACATCTAACCGTGAATCAAATTCAAGTCCGTATTGCCTTCACATTCAGACTCTCTTCTTTATGTGTGTTTATGTTACACATCTAACCGTGAATCATATTCAAGTCCGTATCGACTTCACATTCAGACTCTCTTCTTTATGTGTGTTTATGTTACATCTCTAATCGTGAATGATATTCAAGTCCGTATTGCCTTCACATTCAGACTCTCTTCTTTATGTGTGTTTATGTTACACATCTAACCGTGAATCATATTCAAGTCCGTATTGCCTTCACATTCAGACTCTCTTCTTTATGTGTGTTTATGTTACACATCTAACCGTGAATCAAATTCAAGTCCGTATTGCCTTCACATTCAGACTCTCTTCTTTATGTGTGTTTATGTTACACATCTAACCGTGAATCATATTCAAGTCCGTATCGACTTCACATTCAGACTCTCTTCTTTATGTGTGTTTATGTTACATCTCTAATCATGAATTATATTCAAGTCCGTATTGCCTTCACATTCAGACTCTCTTCTTTATGTGTGTTTATGTTACACATCTAACCGTGAATCAAATTCAAGTCCGTATTGCGTTCACATTCAGACTCTCTTCTTTATGTGTGTTTATGTTACACATCTAACCGTGAATCATATTAGAGTCCGTATCGACTTCACATTCAGACTCTCTTCTTTATGTGTGTTTATGTTACACCTCTAACCGTGAATCATATTCAAGTCCGTATTGCCTTCACATTCAGACTCTCTTCTTTATGTGTGTTTATGTTACACATCTAACCGTGAATCATATTCAAGTCCGTATTGCCTTCACATTCAGACTCTCTTCTTTATGTGTGTTTATGTTACACATCTAACCGTGAATCATATTCAAGTCCGTATTGTCTTCACATTCAGACTCGCCTTTTTATGTGTGTTTATGTTACACATCTAACCGTGAATCATATTCAAGTCCGTATTACCTTCACATTCAGACTCTCTTCTTTATGTGTGTTTATGTTACACATCTAACCGTGAATCATATTCAAGTCCGTATTGTCTTCACATTCAGACTCTCTTCTTTATGTGTGTTTATGTTACACATCTAACCGTGAATCATATTCAAGTCCGTATTGCCTTCACATTCAGACTCTCTTCTTTATGTGTGTTTATGTTACACATCTAACCGTGAATCATATTCAAGTCCGTATTGTCTTCACATTCAGACTCTCTTCTTTATGTGTGTTTATGTTACACATCTAACCGTGAATCATATTCAAGTCCGTATTGCCTTCACATTCAGACTCTCTTCTTTATGTGTGTTTATGTTACACATCTAACCGTGAATCATATTCAAGTCCGTATTGCCTTCACATTCAGACTCTCTTCTTTATGTGTGTTTATGTTACACATCAAACCGTGAATCAAATTCAAGTCCGTATTGCCTTCACATTCAGACTCTCTTCTTTATGTGTGTTTATGTTACACATCTAACCGTGAATCATATTCAAGTCCGTATCGACTTCACATTCAGACTCTCTTCTTTATGTGTGTTTATGTTACATCTCTAATCGTGAATGATATTCAAGTCCGTATTGCCTTCACATTCAGACTCTCTTCTTTATGTGTGTTTATGTTACACCTCTAACCGTGAATCATATTCTAGTCCGTATTGCCTTCACATTCAGACTCTCTTCTTTATGTGTGTTTATGTTACACATCTAACCGTGAATCATATTCAAGTTCGTATTGCCTTCACATTCAGACTCTCTTCTTTATGTGTGTTTATGTTACACATCTAACCGTGAATCATATTCAAGTGCGTATTGCTTTCACATTCAGACTCTCTTCTTTATGTGTGTTTATGTTACACATCTAACCGTGAATCATATTCAAGTGCGTATTGCCTTCACATTCAGACTCTCTTCTTTATGTGTGTTTATGTTACACAATATAACCGTGAATCATATTCAAGTCCGTATTGCCTTCACATTCAGACTCTCTTCTTTATGTGTGTTTATGTTACACATCTAACCGTGAATCATATTCAAGTTCGATACGCCTTAACATTCAGACTCTCTTCTTTATGTGTGTTTATGTTACATCTCTAATCGTGAATGATATTCAAGTCCGTATTGCCTTCACATTCAGACTCTCTTCTTTATGTGTGTTTATGTTACATCTCTAATCGTGAATGATATTCAAGTCCGTATTGCCTTCACATTCAGACTTTCTTCTTTATGTGTGTTCATGTTACACATCTAACCGTGAATCATATTCAAGTCCGTATTACCTTCACATTCAGACTCTCTTCTTTATGTGTGTTTATGTTACACATCTAACCGTGAATCAAATTCAAGTCCGTATTGCCTTCACATTCAGACCCTCTTCTTTATGTGTGTTTATGTTACACAATATAATCGTTAATCATATTCAAGTGCGTATCGCCTTCACATTCAGACCCTCTTCTTTATGTGTGTTTATGTTACACATCTAACCGTGAATCATATTCAAGTCCGTATCGCCTTCACATTCAGACCCTCTTCTGTATGTGTGTTTATGTTACACATCTAACCGTGAATCATATTCAAGTGCGTATTGCCTTCACATTCAGACTCTCTTCTTTATGTGTGTTTATGTTACACATCTAACCGTGAATCATATTCAAGTGCGTATTGCCTTCACATTCAGACCCTCTTCTTTATGTGTGTTTATGTTACACAATATAACCGTGAATCATATTCAAGTTCGTATTGCCTTCACATTCAGACTCTCTTCTTTATGTGTGTTTATGTTACACATCTACCCGTGAATCATATTCAAGTCCGTATTGCCTTCACATTCAGACTCTCTTCTTTATGTGTGTTTATGTTACACATCTAACCGTGAATCATATTCAAGTGCGTATTGCCTTCACATTCAGACTCTCTTCTTTATGTGTGTTTATGTTATACATCTAACCGTGAATCATATTTAAGTCCGTATAGCCTTCACATTCAGACCCTCTTCTTTATGTGTGTTTATGTTACACATCTAACCGTGAATCATATTCAAGTTCGTATTGCCTTCACATTCAGACCCTCTTCTTTATGTGTGTTTATGTTACACATCTAACCGTGAATCATATTCAAGTGCGTATTGCCTTCACATTCAGACACTCTTCTTTATGTGTGTTTATGTTACACATCTAACCATGAATCATATTCAAGTCCGTATCGCCTTCACATTCAGACTCGCCTTTTTATGTGTGTTTATGTTACACATCTAACCGTGAATCATATTAAAGTGCGTTTCGCCTTCACATTCTGACTCTCTTCTTTATGTGTGTTTATGTTACACATCTAACCGTGAATCATATTCAAGTCCGTATCGCCTTCACATTCAGACTCGCCTTTTTATGTGTGTTTATGTTACACATCTAACCATGAATCATATTCAAGTCCGTATCGCCTTCACATTCAGACTCTCTTCTTTATGTGTGTTTATGTTACACATCTAACCGTGAATCATATTCAAGTCCGTATTGCCTTCACATTCAGACCCTCTTCTTTATGTGTGTTTATGTTACACAATATAACCGTTAATCATATTCAAGTGCGTATTGCCTTCACATTCAGACCCTCTTCTTTATATGTGTTTATATTACACAATATAACCGTTAATCATATTCAAGTGCGTATCGCCTTCACATTCAGACCCTCTTCTTTATGTGTGTTTATGTTACACATCTAACCGTGAATCATATTCAAGTCCGTATCGCCTTCACATTCAGACCCTCTTCTTTATGTGTGTTTATGTTACACATCTAACCGTGAATCATATTCAAGTGCGTATTGCCTTCACATTCAGACTCTCTTCTTTATGTGTGTTTATGTTACACATCTAACCATGAATCATATTCAAGTCCGTATCGCCTTCACATTCAGACTCGCCTTTTTATGTGTGTTTATGTTACACATCTAACCGTGAATCATATTCAAGTGCGTATCGCCTTCACATTCAGACTCTCTTCTTTATGTGTGTTTATGTTACACATCTAACCGTGAATCATATTCAAGTGCGTTTCGCCTTCACATTCAGACTCTCTTCTTTATGTGTGTTTATGTTACACATCTAACTGTGAATCATATTCAAGTCCGTATTGCCTTCACATTCAGACCCTCTTCTTTATGTGTGTTTATGTTACACATCTAACCGTGAATCATATTCAAGTGCGTATTGCCTTCACATTCAGACCCTCTTCTTTATGTGTGTTTATGTTACACAATATAACCGTGAATCATATTCAAGTTCGTATTGCCTTCACATTCAGACTCTCTTCTTTATGTGTGTTTATGTTACACATCTAACCGTGAATCATATTCGAGTCCGTATTGCCTTCACATTCAGACTCTCTTCTTTATGTGTGTTTATGTTACACATCTAACCGTTAATCATATTCAAGTGCGTATTGCCTTCACATTCAGACCCTCTTCTTTATGTGTGTTTATGTTACACATCTAACCGTGAATCATATTCAAGTTCGTATTGCCTTCACATTCAGACCCTCTTCTTTATGTGTGTTTATGTTACACATCTAACCGTGAATCATATTCAAGTGCGTATTGCCTTCACATTCAGACTCTCTTCTTTATGTGTGTTTATGTTACACATCTAACCATGAATCATATTCAAGTCCGTATCGCCTTCACATTCAGACTCGGCTTTTTTATGTGTGTTTATGTTACACATCTAACCGTGAATCATATTCAAGTGCGTATCGCCTTCACATTCAGACTCTCTTCTTTATGTGTGTTTATGTTACACATCTAACCGTGAATCATATTCAAGTGCGTATCGCCTTCACATTCAGACTCTCTTCTTTATGTGTGTTTATGTTACACATCTAACTGTGAATCATATTCAAGTCCGTATTGCCTTCACATTCAGACCCTCTTCTTTATGTGTGTTTATGTTACACAATATAACCGTTAATCATATTCAAGTGCGTATTGCCTTCACATTCAGACCCTCTTCTTTATATGTGTTTATATTACACAATATAACCGTGAATCCTATTCAAGTGCGTATCGCCTTCACATTCAGACTCTCTTCTTTATGTGTGTTTATGTTACACATCTAACCATGAATCATATTCAAGTTCGTATTGCCTTCACATTCAGACTCTCGTTTTTATGTGTGTTTATGTTACACATCTAACCGTGAATCATATTCAGGTTCGTATTGCCTTCACATTCAGACTCTCTTCTTTATGTGTGTTTATGTTACACATCTAACCGTGAATCATATTCAAGTCCGTATTACCTTCACATTCAGACTCTCTTCTTTATGTGTGTTTATGTTACACATCTAACCGTGAATCATATTCAAGTCCGTATTGCCTTCACATTCAGACCCTCTTCTTTATGTGTGTTTATGTTACACAATATAACCGTTAATCATATTCAAGTGCGTATTGCCTTCACATTCAGACCCTCTTCTTTATATGTGTTTATATTACACAATATAACCGTTAATCATATTCAAGTGCGTATCGCCTTCACATTCAGACCCTCTTCTTTAGGTGTGTTTATGTTACACATCTAACCGTGAATCATATTCAAGTCCGTATCGTCTTCACATTCAGACCCTCTTATTGATGTGTGTTTATGTTACACATCTAACCGTGAATCATATTCAAGTGCGTATCGCCTTCACATTCAGACTCGCTTTTTTGCGTGTGTTTATGTTACACATCTAACCGTGAATCATATTCAAGTGCGTATTGCCTTCACATTCAGACTCTCTTCTTTATGTGTGTTTATGTTACACATCTAACCGTGAATCATATTCAAGTCCGTATCGCCTTCACATTCAGACTCGCTTTTTTATGTGTGTTTATGTTACACATCTAACCGTGAATCATATTCAAGTGCGTATCGCCTTCACATTCAGACTCTCTTCTTTATGTGTGTTTATGTTACACATCTAACTGTGAATCATATTCAAGTCCGTATTGCCTTCACATTCAGACCCTCTTCTTTATGTGTGTTTATGTTACACAATATAACCGTTAATCATATTCAAGTGCGTATTGCCTTCACATTCAGACCCTCTTCTTTATATGTGTTTATATTACACAATATAACCGTTAATCATATTCAAGTGCGTATCGCCTTCACATTCAGACCCTCTTCTTTATGTGTGTTTATGTTACACATCTAACCGTGAATCATATTCAAGTCCGTATCGCCTTCACATTCAGACCCTCTTCTTTATGTGTGTTTATGTTACACATCTAACCGTGAATCATATTCAAGTTCGTATTGCCTTCACATTCAGACTCTCTTCTTTATGTGTGTTTATGTTACACATCTAACCGTGAATCATATTCAAGTTCGTATTGCCTTCACATTCAGACTCTCTTCTTTATGTGTGTTTATGTTACACATCTAACCGTGAATCATATTCAAGTTCGTATTGCCTTCACATTCAGACCCTCTTCTTTATGTGTGTTTATGTTACACATCTAACCGTGAATCATATTCAAGTTCGTATTGCCTTCACATTCAGACTCTCTTCTTTATGTGTGTTTATGTTACACATCTAACCGTGAATCATATTCAAGTTCGTATTGCCTTCACATTCAGACTCTCTTCTTTATGTGTGTTTATGTTACACATCTAACCGTGAATCATATTCAAGTTCGTATTGCCTTCACATTCAGACTCTCTTCTTTATGTGTGTTTATGTTACACATCTAACCGTGAATCATATTCAAGTCCGTATTGCCTTCACATTCAGACCCTCTTCTTTATGTGTGTTTATGTTACACATCTAACCGTGAATCATATTCAAGTTCGTATTGCCTTCACATTCAGACCCTCTTCTTTATGTGTGTTTATGTTACACATCTAACCGTGAATCATATTCAAGTTCGTATTGCCTTCACATTCAGACTCTCTTCTTTATGTGTGTTTATGTTACACATCTAACCGTGAATCATATTCAAGTTCGTATTGCCTTCACATTCAGACCCTCTTCTTTATGTGTGTTTATGTTACACATCTAACCGTGAATCATATTCAAGTTCGTATTGCCTTCACATTCAGACTCTCTTCTTTATGTGTGTTTATGTTACACATCTAACCGTGAATCATATTCAAGTTCGTATTGCCTTCACATTCAGACCCTCTTCTTTATGTGTGTTTATGTTACACATCTAACCGTGAATCATATTCAAGTCCGTATTGCCTTCACATTCAGACTCTCTTCTGTATGTGTGTTTATGTTACACATCTAACCGTGAATCATATTCAAGTCCGTATTGCCTTCACATTCAGACTCTCTTCTTTATGTGTGTTTATGTTACACATCTAACCGTGAATCATATTCAAGTCCGTATTGCCTTCACATTCAGACTCTCTTCTTTATGTGTGTTTATGTTACACATCTAACCGTGAATCATATACAAGTTCGTATTGCCTTCACATTCAGACCCTCTTCTTTATGTGTGTTTATGTTATACATCTAACCGTGAATCATATTCAAGTTCGTATTGCCTTCACATTCAGACTCTCTTCTTTATGTGTGTTTATGTTACACATCTAACCATGAATCATATTCAAGTCCGTATCGCCTTCACATTCAGACTCGCCTTTTTATGTGTGTTTATGTTACACATCTAACCGTGAATCATATTCAAGTGCGTATCGCCTTCACATTCAGACTCTCTTCTTTATGTGTGTTTATGTTACACATCTAACCGTGAATCATATTCAAGTGCGTTTCGCCTTCACATTCAGACTCTCTTCTTTATGTGTGTTTATGTTACACATCTAACTGTGAATCATATTCAAGTCCGTATTGCCTTCACATTCAGACCCTCTTCTTTATGTGTGTTTATGTTACACAATATAACCGTTAATCATATTCAAGTGCGTATTGCCTTCACATTCAGACCCTCTTCTTTATATGTGTTTATATCACACAATATAACCGTTAATCATATTCAAGTGCGTATCGCCTTCACATTCAGACCCTCTTCTTTATGTGTGTTTATGTTACACATCTAACCGTGAATCATATTCAAGTCCGTATCGCCTTCACATTCAGACCCTCTTTTTTATGTGTGTTTATGTTACACATCTAACCGTGAATCATATTCAAGTGCGTATTGCCTTCACATTCAGACTCTCTTCTTTATGTGTGTTTATGTTACACATCTAACCATGAATCATATTCAAGTCCGTATCGCCTTCACATTTAGACTCGCCTTTTTATGTGTGTTTATGTTACACATCTAACCGTGAATCATATTCAAGTGCGTATCGCCTTCACATTCAGACTCTCTTCTTTATGTGTGTTTATGTTACACATCTAACCGTGAATCATATTCAAGTGCGTTTCGCCTTCACATTCAGACTCTCTTCTTTATGTGTGTTTATGTTACACATCTAACTGTGAATCATATTCAAGTCCGTATTGCTTTCACATTCAGACCCTCTTCTTTATGTGTGTTTATGTTACACAATATAACCGTTAATCATATTCAAGTGCGTATTGCCTTCACATTCAGACCCTCTTCTTTATATGTGTTTATATTACACAATATAACCGTTAATCATATTCAAGTGCGTATCGCCTTCACATTCAGACTCTCTTCTTTATGTGTGTTTATGTTACACATCTAACCGTGAATTATATTCAAGTGCGTATCGCCTTCACATTCAGACTCTCTTCTTTATGTGTGTTTATGTTACACATCTAACTGTGAATCATATTCAAGTCCGTATTGCCTTCACATTCAGACCCTCTTCTTTATGTGTGTTTATGTTACACAATATAACCGTTAATCATATTTAAGTGCGTATTGCCTTCACATTCAGACCCTCTTCTTTATATGTGTTTATATTACACAATATAACCGTTTATCATATTCAAGTGCGTATCGCCTTCACATTCAGACCCTCTTCTTTATGTGTGTTTATGTTACACATCTAACCGTGAATCATATTCAAGTGCGTATCGCCTTCACATTCAGACTCGCTTTTTTGTGTGTGTTTATGTTACACATCTAACCGTGAATCATATTCAAGTGCGTATCGCCTTCACATTCAGACTCTCTTCTTTATGTGTGTTTATGTTACACATCTAACCGTGAATCATATTCAAGTGCGTTTCGCCTTCACATTCAGACTCTCTTCTTTATGTGTGTTTATGTTACACATCTAACTGTGAATCATATTCAAGTCCGTATTGCCTTCACATTCAGACCCTCTTCTTTATGTGTGTTTATGTTACACAATATAACCGTTAATCATATTCAAGTCCGTATCGCCTTCACATTCAGACTCGCTTTTTTGTGTGTGTTTATGTTACACATCTAACCGTGAATCATATTCAAGTGCGTATCGCCTTCACATTCAGACTCTCTTGTTTATGTGTGTTTATGTTACACAATTAACCGTGAATCATATTCAAGTCCGTATCGCCTTCACATTCAGACTCGCTTTTTTATGTGTGTTTATGTTACACATCTAACCGTGAATCATATTCAAGTGCGTATCGCTTTCACATTCAGACTCTCTTCTTTATGTGTGTTTATGTTACACATCTAACCGTGAATCATATTTAAGTGCGTATTGCCTTCACATTCAGACTCTCTTCTTTATGTGTGTTTATGTTACACATCTAACCGTGAATCATATTCAAGTGCGTATTGCCTTCACATTCAGACCCTCTTCTTTATGTGTGTTTATGTTACACAATATAACCGTGAATCATATTCAAGTGCGTATTGCCTTCACATTCAGACCCTCTTCTTTATATGTGTTTATATTACACAATATAACCGTTAATCATATTCAAGTGCGTATCGCCTTCACATTCAGACCCTCTTCTTTATGTGTGTTTATGTTACACATCTAACCGTGAATCATATTCAAGTCCGTATCGCCTTCACATTCAGACCCTCTTCTTTATGTGTGTTTATGTTACACATCTAACCGTGAATCATATTCAAGTGCGTATTGCCTTCACATTCAGACTCTCTTCTTTATGTGTGTTTATGTTACACATCTAACCATGAATCATATTCAAGTCCGTATCGCCTTAACATTCAGACTCGCCTTTTTATGTGTGTTTATGTTACACATCTAACCGTGAATCATATTCAAGTGCGTATCGCCTTCACATTCAGACTCTCTTCTTTATGTGTGTTTATGTTACACATCAAACCGTGAATCATATTCAAGTGCGTTTCGCCTTCACATTCAGACTCTCTTCTTTATGTGTGTTTATGTTACACATCTAACTGTGAATCATATTCAAGTCCGTATTGCTTTCACATTCAGACCCTCTTCTTTATGTGTGTTTATGTTACACAATATAACCGTTAATCATATTCAAGTGCGTATTGCCTTCACATTCAGACCCTCTTCTTTATATGTGTTTATATTACACAATATAACCGTTAATCATATTCAAGTGCGTATCGCCTTCACATTCAGACTCTCTTCTTTATGTGTGTTTATGTTACACATCTAACCGTGAATCATATTCAAGTGCGTATCGCCTTCACATTCAGACTCTCTTCTTTATGTGTGTTTATGTTACACATCTAACTGTGAATCATATTCAAGTCCGTATTGCCTTCACATTCAGACCCTCTTCTTTATGTGTGTTTATGTTACACATCTAACCGTGAATCATATTCAAGTGCGTATCGCCTTCACATTCAGACTCGCTTTTTTGTGTGTGTTTATGTTACACATCTAACCGTGAATCATATTCAAGTGCGTATCGCCTTCACATTCAGACTCTCTTCTTTATGTGTGTTTATGTTACACATCTAACCGTGAATCATATTCAAGTGCGTTTCGCCTTCACATTCAGACTCTCTTCTTTATGTGTGTTTATGTTACACATCTAACTGTGAATCATATTCAAGTCCGTATTGCCTTCACATTCAGACCCTCTTCTTTATGTGTGTTTATGTTACACAATATAACCGTTAATCATATTCAAGTGCGTATCGCCTTCACATTCAGACTCGCTTTTTTGTGTGTGTTTATGTTACACATCTAACCGTGAATCATATTCAAGTGCGTATCGCCTTCACATTCAGACTCTCTTCTTTATGTGTGTTTATGTTACACAATTAACCGTGAATCATATTCAAGTCCGTATCGCCTTCACATTCAGACTCGCTTTTTTATGTGTGTTTATGTTACACATCTAACCGTGAATCATATTCAAGTGCGTATTGCTTTCACATTCAGACTCTCTTCTTTATGTGTGTTTATGTTACACATCTAACCGTGAATCATATTTAAGTGCGTATTGCCTTCACATTCAGACTCTCTTCTTTATGTGTGTTTATGTTACACATCTAACCGTGAATCATATTTAAGTCCGTATTGCCTTCACATTCAGACCCTCTTCTTTATGTGTGTTTATGTTACACATCTAACCGTGAATCATATTTAAGTGCGTATTGCCTTCACATTCAGACCCTCTTCTTTATGTGTGTTTATGTTACACATCTAACTGTGAATCATATTCAAGTTCGTATTGCCTTCACATTCAGACTCTCTTCTTTATGTGTGTTTATTTTACACAATATAACCGTGAATCATATTCAAGTTCGTATCGCCTTCACATTCAGACTCTCTTCTTTATGTGTGTTTATGTTACATCTCTAACCGTGAATCATATTCAAGTTCGTATTGCCTTCACATTCAGACCCTCTTCTTTATGTGTGTTTATGTTACACATCTAACCGTGAATCATATTCAAGTGCGTATTGCCTTCACATTCAGACCCTCTTCTTTATGTGTGTTTATTTTACACAATATAACCGTGAATCATATTCAAGTCCGTATTGCCTTCACATTCAGACTCTCTTCTTTATGTGTGTTTATGTTACACATCTAACCGTGAATCATATTCAAGTCCGTATTGCCTTCACATTCAGACTCTCTTCTTTATGTGTGTTTATGTTACACATCTAACCGTGAATCATATTCAAGTCCGTATTGCCTTCACATTCAGACTCTCTTCTTTATGTGTGTTTATGTTACACATCTAACCGTGAATCATATTTAAGTCCGTATTGCCTTCTACATTCAGACCCTCTTCTTTATGTGTGTTTATGTTACACATCTAACCGTGAATCATATTCAAGTTCGTATTGCCTTCACATTCAGACCCTCTTCTTTATGTGTGTTTATGTTACACATCTAACCGTGAATCATATTCAAGTGCGTATTGCCTTCACATTCAGACTCTCTTCTTTATGTGTGTTTATGTTACACATCTAACCATGAATCATATTCAAGTCCGTATCGCCTTCACATTCAGACTCGCCTTTTTATGTGTGTTTATGTTACACATCTAACCGTGAATCATATTCAAGTGCGTATCGCCTTCACATTCAGACTCTCTTCTTTATGTGTGTTTATGTTACACATCTAACTGTGAATCATATTCAAGTCCGTATTGCCTTCACATTCAGACCCTTTTCTTTATGTGTGTTTATGTTACACAATATAACCGTGAATCATATTCAAGTGCGTATTGCCTTCACATTATGACCCTCTTCTTTATATGTGTTTATATTACACAATATAACCGTTAATCATATTCAAGTGCGTATCGCCTTCACATTCAGACCCTCTTCTTTATGTGTGTTTATGTTACACATCTAACCGTGAATCATATTCAAGTCCGTATCGCCTTCACATTCAGACCCTCTTCTTTATGTGTGTTTATGTTACACATCTAACCGTGAATCATATTCAAGTGCGTATCGCCTTCACATTCAGACTCGCTTTTTTGTGTGTGTTTATGTTACACATCTAACCGTGAATCATATTCAAGTGCGTATCGCCTTCACATTCAGACTCTCTTCTTTATGTGTGTTTATGTTACACATCTAACCGTGAATCATATTCAAGTCCGTATTACTTCACATTCAGACTCTCTTCTTTATGTGTGTTTATGTTACACATCTAACCGTGAATCATATTCAAGTCCGTATTGCCTTCACATTCAGACCCTCTTCTTTATGTGTGTTTATGTTACACAATATAACCGTTAATCATATTCAAGTGCGTATTGCCTTCACATTCAGACCCTCTTCTTTATATGTGTTTATATTACACAATATAACCGTTAATCATATTCAAGTGCGTATCGCCTTCACATTCAGACCCTCTTCTTTAGGTGTGTTTATGTTACACATCTAACCGTGAATCATATTCAAGTCCGTATCGCCTTCACATTCAGACCCTCTTCTTTATGTGTGTTTATGTTACACATCTCACCGTGAATCATATTCAAGTGCGTATCGCCTTCACATTCAGACTCGCTTTTTTGTGTGTGTTTATGTTACACATCTAACCGTGAATCATATTCAAGTGCGTATCGCCTTCACATTCAGACTCTCTTCTTTATGTGTGTTTATGTTACACATCTAACCGTGAATCATATTCAAGTCCGTATCGCCTTCACATTCAGACTCGCTTTTTTATGTGTGTTTATGTTACACATCTAACCGTGAATCATATTCAAGTGCGTATCGCCTTCACATTCAGACTCTCTTCTTTATGTGTGTTTATGTTACACATCTAACTGTGAATCATATTCAAGTCCGTATTGCCTTCACATTCAGACCCTCTTCTTTTTGTGTGTTTGTGTTACACAATATAACCGTTAATCATATTCAAGTGCGTATTGCCTTCACATTCAGACCCTCTTCTTTATATGTGTTTATATTACACAATATAACCGTTAATCATATTCAAGTGCGTATCGCCTTCACATTCAGACCCTCTTCTTTATGTGTGTTTATGTTACACATCTAACTGTGAATCATATTCAAGTCCGTATCGCCTTCACATTCAGACCCTCTTCTTAATGTGTGTTTATGTTACACATCTAACCGTGAATCATATTCAAGTGCGTATCGCCTTCACATTCAGACTTGCTTTTTTGTGTGTGTTTATGTTACACATCTAACCGTGAATCATATTCAAGTGCGTATCGCCTTCACATTCAGACTCTCTTCTTTATGCGTGTTTATGTTACACATCTAACCGTGAATCATATTCAAGTCCGTATCGCCTTCACATTCAGACTCGCTTTTTTATGTGTGTTTATGTTACACATCTAACCGTGAATCATATTCAAGTGCGTATTGCTTTCACATTCAGACTCTCTTCTTTATGTGTGTTTATGTTACACATCTAACCGTGAATCATATTTAAGTGCGTATTGCCTTCACATTCAGACTCTCTTCTTTATGTGTGTTTATGTTACACATCTAACCGTGAATCATATTTAAGTCCGTATTGCCTTCACATTCAGACCCTCTTCTTTATGTGTGTTTATGTTACACATCTAACCATGAATCATATTCAAGTTCGTATTGCCTTCACATTCAGACTCTCTTCTTTATGTGTGTTTATGTTACACATCTAACCGTGAATCATATTTAAGTTCGTATCGCCTTCACATTCAGACTCTCTTCTTTATGTGTGTTTATGTTACACATCTAACCGTGAATCATATTCAAGTCCGTATTACCTTCACATTCAGACTCTCTTTTTTATGTGTGTTTATGTTACACATCTAACCGTGAATCATATTCAAGTGCGTTTCGCCTTCACATTCAGACCCTCTTCTTTATGTGTGTTTATGTTACACATCTAACCGTGAATCATATTCAAGTGCGTATCGCCTTCACATTCAGACTCGCTTTTTTGTGTGTGTTTATGTTACACATCTAACCGTGAATCATATTCAAGTGCGTATCGCCTTCACATTCAGACTCTCTTCTTTATGTGTGTTTATGTTACACATCTAACCGTGAATCATATTCAAGTCCGTATCGCCTTCACATTCAGACTCGCTTTTTTATGTGTGTTTATGTTACACATCTAACCGTGAATCATATTCAAGTGCGTATCGCCTTCACATTCAGACTCTCTTCTTTATGTGTGTTTATGTTACACATCTAACCGTGAATCATATTCAAGTGCGTTTCGCCTTCACATTCAGACTCTCTTCTTTATGTGTGTTTATGTTACACATCTAACTGTGAATCATATTCAAGTCCGTATTGCCTTCACATTCAGACCCTCTTCTTTATGTGTGTTTATGTTACACATCTAACCATGAATCATATTCAAGTTCGTATTGCCTCCACATTCAGACTCTCTTCTTTATGTGTGTTTATGTTACACATCTAACCGTGAATCATATTCAAGTTCGTATTGCCTTCACATTCAGACTCTCTTCTTTATGTGTGTTTATGTTACACATCTAACCGTGAATCATATTCAAGTCCGTATTACCTTCACATTCAGACTCTCTTCTTTATGTGTGTTTATGTTACACATCTAACCGTGAATCATATTCAAGTCCGTATTGCCTTCACATTCAGACCCTCTTCTTTATGTGTGTTTATGTTACACAATATAACCGTTAATCATATTCAAGTGCGTATTGCCTTCACATTCAGACCCTCTTCTTTATATGTGTTTATATTACACAATATAACCGTTAATCATATTCAAGTGCGTATCGCCTTCACATTCAGACCCTCTTCTTTAGGTGTGTTTATGTTACACATCTAACCGTGAATCATATTCAAGTCCGTATCGCCTTCACATTCAGACCCTCTTCTTTATGTGTGTTTATGTTACACATCTAACCGTGAATCATATTCAAGTGCGTATCGCCTTCACATTCAGACTCGCTTTTTTGTGTGTGTTTATGTTACACATCTAACCGTGAATCATATTCAAGTCCGTATCGCCTTCACATTCAGACTCGCTTTTTTATGTGTGTTTATGTTACACATCTAACCGTGAATCATATTCAAGTGCGTATCGCCTTCACATTCAGACTCTCTTCTTTATGTGTGTTTATGTTACACATCTAACTGTGAATCATATTCAAGTCCGTATTTCCTTCACATTCAGACCCTCTTCTTTATGTGTGTTTATGTTACACAATATAACTGTTAATCATATTCAAGTGCGTATTGTTTTCACATTCAGACCCTCTTCTTTATATGTGTTTATATTACACAATATAACCGTTAATCATATTCAAGTGCGTATCGCCTTCACATTCAGACCCTCTTCTTTATGTGTGTTTATGTTACACATCTAACCGTGAATCATATTCAAGTCCGTATCGCCTTCACATTCAGACCCTCTTCTTAATGTGTGTTTATGTTACACATCTAACCGTGAATCATATTCAAGTGCGTATCGCCTTCACATTCAGACTCGCTTTTTTGTGTGTGTTTATGTTACACATCTAACCGTGAATCATATTCAAGTGCGTATCGCCTTCACATTCAGACTCTCTTCTTTATGTGTGTTTATGTTACACATCTAACCGTGAATCATATTCAAGTGCGTATCGCCTTCACATTCAGACTCGCTTTTTTATGTGTGTTTATGTTACACATCTAACCGTGAATCATATTCAAGTGCGTATTGCTTTCACATTCAGACTCTCTTCTTTATGTGTGTTTATGTTACACATCTAACCGTGAATCATATTTAAGTGCGTATTGCCTTCACATTCAGACTCTCTTCTTTATGTGTGTTTATGTTACACATCTAACCGTGAATCATATTTAAGTCCGTATTGCCTTCACATTCAGACTCTCTTCTTTATGTGTGTTTATGTTACACATCTAACCATGAATCATATTCAAGTTCGTATTGCCTTCACATTCAGACTCTCTTCTTTATGTGTGTTTATGTTACACATCTAACCGTGAATCATATTCAAGTTTGTATCGCCTTAACATTCAGACCCTCTTCTTTATGTGTGTTTATGTTACACATCTAACCATGAATCATATTCAAGTCCGTATTGCCTTCACATTCAGACCCTCTTCTTTATGTGTGTTTATGTTACACAATATAACCGTTAATCATATTCAAGTGCGTATTGCCTTCACATTCAGACCCTCTTCTTTATATGTGTTTATATTACACAATATAACCGTTAATCATATTCAAGTGCGTATCGCCTTCACATTCAGACCCTCTTCTTTATGTGTGTTTATGTTACACATCTAACCGTGAATCATATTCAAGTCCGTATCGCCTTCACATTCAGACCCTCTTCTTTATGTGTGTTTATGTTACACATCTCACCGTGAATCATATTCAAGTGCGTATCGCCTTCACATTCAGACTCGCTTTTTTGTGTGTGTTTATGTTACACATCTAACCGTGAATCATATTCAAGTGCGTATCGCCTTCACATTCAGACTCTCTTCTTTATGTGTGTTTATGTTACACATCTAACCGTGAATCATATTCAAGCCCGTATCGCCTTCACATTCAGACTCGCTTTTTTATGTGTGTTTATGTTACACATCTAACCGTGAATCATATTCAAGTGCGTATCGCCTTCACATTCAGACTCTCTTCTTTATGTGTGTTTATGTTACACATCTAACCGTGAATCATATTCAAGTGCGTATCGCCTTCACATTCAGACTCTCTTCTTTATGTGTGTTTATGTTACACATCTAACCGTGAATCATATTCAAGTCCGTATCGCCTTCACATTCAGACTCGCTTTTTTATGTGTGTTTATGTTACACATCTAACCGTGAATCATATTCAAGTGCGTATCGCCTTCACATTCAGACTCTCTTCTGTATGTGTGTTTATGTTACACATCTAACCGTGAATCATATTCAAGTGCGTTTCGCCTTCACATTCAGACTCTCTTCTTTATGTGTGTTTATGTTACACATCTAACTGTGAATCATATTCAAGTCCGTATTGCCTTCACATTCAGACCCTCTTCTTTATGTGTGTTTATGTTACACATCTAACCATGAATCATATTCAAGTTCGTATTGCCTTCACATTCAGACTCTCTTCTTTATGTGTGTTTATGTTACACATCTAACCGTGAATCATATTCAAGTTCGTATTGCCTTCACATTCAGACTCTCTTCTTTATGTGTGTTTATGTTACACATCTAACCGTGAATCATATTCAAGTCCGTATTACCTTCACATTCAGACTCTCTTCTTTATGTGTGTTTATGTTACACATCTAACCGTGAATCATATTCAAGTCCGTATTGCCTTCACATTCAGACCCTCTTCTTTATGTGTGTTTATGTTACACAATATAACCGTTAATCATATTCAAGTGCGTATTGCCTTCACATTCAGACCCTCTTCTTTATATGTGTTTATATTACACAATATAACCGTTAATCATATTCAAGTGCGTATCGCCTTCACATTCAGACCCTCTTCTTTAGGTGTGTTTATGTTACACATCTAACCGTGAATCATATTCAAGTCCGTATCGCCTTCACATTCAGACCCTCTTCTTTATGTGTGTTTATGTTACACATCTAACCGTGAATCATATTCAAGTGCGTATCGCCTTCACATTCAGACTCGCTTTTTTGTGTGTGTTTATGTTACACATCTAACCGTGAATCATATTCAAGTGCGTATCGCCTTCACATTCAGACCCTCTTCTTTATGTGTGTTTATGTTACACATCTAACCGTGAATCATATTCAAGTCCGTATCGCCTTCACATTCAGACTCGCTTTTTTATGTGTGTTTATGTTACACATCTAACCGTGAATCATATTCAAGTGCGTATCGCCTTCACATTCAGACTCTCTTCTTTATGTGTGTTTATGTTACACATCTAACTGTGAATCATATTCAAGTCCGTATTGCCTTCACATTCAGACCCTCTTCTTTATGTGTGTTTATGTTACACAATATAACCGTTAATCATATTCAAGTGCGTATTGTTTTCACATTCAGACCCTCTTCTTTATATGTGTTTATATTACACAATATAACCGTTAATCATATTCAAGTGCGTATCGCCTTCACATTCAGACCCTCTTCTTTATGTGTGTTTATGTTACACATCTAACCGTGAATCATATTCAAGTCCGTATCGCCTTCACATTCAGACCCTCTTCTTAATGTGTGTTTATGTTACACATCTAACCGTGAATCATATTCAAGTGCGTATCGCCTTCACATTCAGACTCGCTTTTTTGTGTGTGTTTATGTTACACATCTAACCGTGAATCATATTCAAGTGCGTATCGCCTTCACATTCAGACTCTCTTCTTTATGTGTGTTTATGTTACACATCTAACCGTGAATCATATTCAAGTGCGTATCGCCTTCACATTCAGACTCGCTTTTTTATGTGTGTTTATGTTACACATCTAACCGTGAATCATATTCAAGTGCGTATTGCTTTCACATTCAGACTCTCTTCTTTATGTGTGTTTATGTTACACATCTAACCGTGAATCATATTTAAGTGCGTATTGCCTTCACATTCAGACTCTCTTCTTTATGTGTGTTTATGTTACACATCTAACCGTGAATCATATTTAAGTCCGTATTGCCTTCACATTCAGACTCTCTTCTTTATGTGTGTTTATGTTACACATCTAACCATGAATCATATTCAAGTTCGTATTGCCTTCACATTCAGACTCTCTTCTTTATGTGTGTTTATGTTACACATCTAACCGTGAATCATATTCAAGTTCGTATTGCCTTCACATTCAGACTCTCTTCTTTATGTGTGTTTATGTTACACATCTAACCGTGAATCATATTCAAGTCCGTATTACCTTCACATTCAGACTCTCTTTTTTATGTGTGTTTATGTTACACATCTAACCGTGAATCATATTCAAGTCCGTATTGCCTTCACATTCAGACCCTCTTCTTTATGTGTGTTTATGTTACACAATATAACCGTTAATCATATTCAAGTGCGTATTGCCTTCACATTCAGACCCTCTTCTTTATATGTGTTTATATTACACAATATAACCGTGAATCATATTCAAGTGCGTATCGCCTTCACATTCAGACTCTCTTCTTTATGTGTGTTTATGTTACACATCTAACTGTGAATCATATTCAAGTCCGTATTGCCTTCACATTCAGACCCTCTTCTTTATGTGTGTTTATGTTACACAATATAACCGTTAATCATATTCAAGTGCGTATCGCCTTCACATTCAGACCCTCTTCTTTATATGTGTTTATATTACACAATATAACCGTTAATCATATTCAAGTGCGTATCGCCTTCACATTCAACCCTCTTCTTTATGTGTGTTTATGTTACACATCTAACCGTGAATCATATTCAAGTCCGTATCGCCTTCACATTCAGACCCTCTTCTTTATGTGTGTTTATGTTACACATCTAACCGTGAATCATATTCAAGTGCGTATCGCCTTCACATTCAGACTCGCTTTTTTGTGTGTGTTTATGTTACACATCTAACCGTGAATCATATTCAAGTGCGTATCGCCTTCACATTAAGACTCTCTTCTTTATGTGTGTTTATGTTACACATCTAACCGTGAATCATATTCAAGTTCGTATCGCCTTCACATTCAGACTCTCTTCTTTATGTGTGTTTATGTTACACATCTAACCGTGAATCATATTCAAGTCCGTATTACCTTCACATTCAGACTCTCTTTTTTATGTGTGTTTATGTTACACATCTAACCGTGAATCATATTCAAGTGCGTTTCGCCTTCACATTCAGACCCTCTTCTTTATGTGTGTTTATGTTACACATCTAACCGTGAATCATATTCAAGTGCGTATCGCCTTCACATTCAGACTCGCTTTTTTGTGTGTGTTTATGTTACACATCTAACCGTGAATCATATTCAAGTGCGTATCGCCTTCACATTCAGACTCTCTTCTTTATGTGTGTTTATGTTACACATCTAACCGTGAATCATATTCAAGTCCGTATCGCCTTCACATTCAGACTCGCTTTTTTATGTGTGTTTATGTTACACATCTAACCGTGAATCATATTCAAGTGCGTATCGCCTTCACATTCAGACTCTCTTCTTTATGTGTGTTTATGTTACACATCTAACCGTGAATCATATTCAAGTGCGTTTCGCCTTCACATTCAGACTCTCTTCTTTATGTGTGTTTATGTTACACATCTAACTGTGAATCATATTCAAGTCCGTATTGCCTTCACATTCAGACCCTCTTCTTTATGTGTGTTTATGTTACACATCTAACCATGAATCATATTCAAGTTCGTATTGCCTTCACATTCAGACTCTCTTCTTTATGTGTGTTTATGTTACACATCTAACCGTGAATCATATTCAAGTTCGTATTGCCTTAACATTCAGACTCTCTTCTTTATGTGTGTTTATGTTACACATCTAACCGTGAATCATATTCAAGTCCGTATTACCTTCACATTCAGACTCTCTTCTTTATGTGTGTTTATGTTACACATCTAACCGTGAATCATATTCAAGTCCGTATTGCCTTCACATTCAGACCCTCTTCTTTATGTGTGTTTATGTTACACAATATAACCGTTAATCATATTCAAGTGCGTATTGCCTTCACATTCAGACCCTCTTCTTTATATGTGTTTATATTACACAATATAACCGTTAATCATATTCAAGTGCGTATCGCCTTCACATTCAGACCCTCTTCTTTAGGTGTGTTTATGTTACACATCTAACCGTGAATCATATTCAAGTCCGTATCGCCTTCACATTCAGACCCTCTTCTTTATGTGTGTTTATGTTACACATCTAACCGTGAATCATATTCAAGTGCGTATCGCCTTCACATTCAGACTCGCTTTTTTGTGTGTGTTTATGTTACACATCTAACCGTGAATCATATTCAAGTGCGTATCGCCTTCACATTCAGACCCTCTTCTTTATGTGTGTTTATGTTACACATCTAACCGTGAATCATATTCAAGTCCGTATCGCCTTCACATTCAGACTCGCTTTTTTATGTGTGTTTATGTTACACATCTAACCGTGAATCATATTCAAGTGCGTATCGCCTTCACATTCAGACTCTCTTCTTTATGTGTGTTTATGTTACACATCTAACTGTGAATCATATTCAAGTCCGTATTGCCTTCACATTCAGACCCTCTTCTTTATGTGTGTTTATGTTACACAATATAACCGTTAATCATATTCAAGTGCGTATTGTTTTCACATTCAGACCCTCTTCTTTATATGTGTTTATATTACACAATATAACCGTTAATCATATTCAAGTGCGTATCGCCTTCACATTCAGACCCTCTTCTTTATGTGTGTTTATGTTACACATCTAACCGTGAATCATATTCAAGTCCGTATCGCCTTCACATTCAGACCCTCTTCTTAATGTGTGTTTATGTTACACATCTAACCGTGAATCATATTCAAGTGCGTATCGCCTTCACATTCAGACTCGCTTTTTTGTGTGTGTTTATGTTACACATCTAACCGTGAATCATATTCAAGTGCGTATCGCCTTCACATTCAGACTCTCTTCTTTATGTGTGTTTATGTTACACATCTAACCGTGAATCATATTCAAGTGCGTATCGCCTTCACATTCAGACTCGCTTTTTTATGTGTGTTTATGTTACACATCTAACCGTGAATCATATTCAAGTGCGTATTGCTTTCACATTCAGACTCTCTTCTTTATGTGTGTTTATGTTACACATCTAACCGTGAATCATATTTAAGTCCGTATTGCCTTCACATTCAGACTCTCTTCTTTATGTGTGTTTATGTTACACATCTAACCATGAATCATATTCAAGTTCGTATTGCCTTCACATTCAGACTCTCTTCTTTATATGTGTTTATGTTACACATCTAACCGTGAATCATATTCAAGTTCGTATTGCCTTCACATTCAGACTCTCTTCTTTATGTGTGTTTATGTTACACATCTAACCGTGAATCATATTCAAGTCCGTATTACCTTCACATTCAGACTTTTTTTTTTATGTGTGTTTATGTTACACATCTAACCGTGAATCATATTCACGTCCGTATTGCCTTCACATTCAGACCCTCTTCTTTATGTGTGTTTATGTTACACAATATAACCGTTAATCATATTCAAGTGCGTATTGCCTTCACATTCAGACCCTCTTCTTTATATGTGTTTATATTACACAATATAACCGTGAATCATATTCAAGTGCGTATCGCCTTCACATTCAGACTCTCTTCTTTATGTGTGTTTATGTTACACATCTAACTGTGAATCATATTCAAGTCCGTATTGCCTTCACATTCAGACCCTCTTCTTTATGTGTGTTTATGTTACACAATATAACCGTTAATCATATTCAAGTGCGTATTGCCTTCACATTCAGACCCTCTTCTTTATATGTGTTTATATTACACAATATAACCGTTAATCATATTCAAGTGCGTATCGCCTTCACATTCAGACCCTCTTCTTTATGTGTGTTTATGTTACACATCTAACCGTGAATCATATTCAAGTCCGTATCGCCTTCACATTCAGACCCTCTTCTTTATGTGTGTTTATGTTACACATCTAACCGTGAATCATATTCAAGTGCGTATCGCCTTCACATTCAGACTCGCTTTTTTGTGTGTGTTTATGTTACACATCTAACCGTGAATCATATTCAAGTGCGTATCGCCTTCACATTCAGACTCTCTTCTTTATGTGTGTTTATGTTACACATCTAACCGTGAATCATATTCAAGTCCGTATCGCCTTCACATTCAGACTCGCTTTTTTATGTGTGTTTATGTTACACATCTAACCGTGAATCATATTCAAGTGCGTATTGCTTTCACATTCAGACTCTCTTCTTTATGTGTGTTTATGTTACACATCTAACCGTGAATCATATTTAAGTGCGTATTGCCTTCACATTCAGACTCTCTTCTTTATGTGTGTTTATGTTACACATCTAACCGTGAATCATATTCAAGTCCGTATTACCTTCACATTCAGACTCTCTTTTTTATGTGTGTTTATGTTACACATCTAACCGTGAATCATATTCAAGTCCGTATTGCCTTCACATTCAGACCCTCTTCTTTATGTGTGTTTATGTTACACAATATAACCGTTAATCATATTCAAGTGCGTATTGCCTTCACATTCAGACCCTCTTCTTTATATGTGTTTATATTACACAATATAACCGTTAATCATATTCAAGTGCGTATCGCCTTCACATTCAGACCCTCTTCTTTATGTGTGTTTATGTTACACATCTAACCGTGAATCATATTCAAGTGCGTATCGCCTTCACATTCAGACTCTCTTCTGTATGTGTGTTTATGTTACACATCTAACCGTGAATCATATTCAAGTCCGTATCGCCTTCACATTCAGACCCTCTTCTTTATGTGTGTTTATGTTACACATCTAACCGTGAATCATATTCAAGTGCGTATCGCCTTCACATTCAGACTCGCTTTTTTGTGTGTGTTTATGTTACACATCTAACCGTGAATCATATTCAAGTGCGTATCGCCTTCACATTAAGACTCTCTTCTTTATGTGTGTTTATGTTACACATCTAACCGTGAATCATATTCAAGTCCGTATCGCCTTCACATTCAGACTCGCTTTTTTATGTGTGTTTATGTTACACATCTAACCGTGAATCATATTCAAGTCCGTATCGCCTTCACATTCAGACTCTGTTCTTTATGTGTGTTTATGTTACACATCTAACTGTGAATCATATTCAAGTCCGTATTGCCTTCACATTCAGACCCTCTTCTTTATGTGTGTTTATGTTACACAATATAACCGTTAATCATATTCAAGTGCGTATTGCCTTCACATTCAGACCCTCTTCTTTATATGTGTTTATATTACACAATATAACCGTTAATCATATTCAAGTGCGTATCGCCTTCACATTCAGACTCTCTTCTTTATGTGTGTTTATGTTACACATCTAACCGTGAATCATATTCAAGTCCGTATCGCCTTCACATTCAGACTCGCTTTTTTGTGTGTGTTTATGTTACACATCTAACCGTAAATCATATTCAAGTGCGTTTCGCCTTCACATTCAGACTCGCTTTTTTGTGTGTGTTTATGTTACACATCTAACCGTGAATCATATTCAAGTGCGTATCGCCTTCACATTCAGACTCTCTTCTTTATGTGTGTTTATGTTACACATCTAACCGTGAATCATATTCAAGTCCGTATCGCCTTCACATTCAGACTCTCTTCTTTATGTGTGTTTATGTTACACAATATAACCGTGAATCATATTCAAGTTCGTATTGCCTTCACATTCAGACTCTCTTCTTTATGTGTGTTTATGTTACACATCTAACCGTGAATCATATTCAAGTCCGTATTGCCTTCACATTCAGACTCTCTTCTTTATGTGTGTTTATGTTACACATCTAACCGTGAATCATATTCAAGTGCGTATTGCCTTCACATTCAGACTCTCTTCTTTATGTGTGTTTATGTTACACATCTAACCGTGAATCATATTTAAGTTTGTATTGCCTTCACATTCAGACCCTCTTCTTTATGTGTGTTTATGTTACACATCTAACCGTGAATCATATTCAAGTTCGTATTGCCTTCACATTCAGACTCTCTTCTTTATGTGTGTTTATGTTACACAATCTAACCGTGAATCATATTCAAGTTCGTATTGCCTTCACATTCAGACTCTCTTCTTTATGTGTGTTTATGTTACACATCTAACCGTGAATCATATTCAAGTTCGTATTGCCTTCACATTCAGACCCTCTTCTTTATGTGTGTTTATGTTACACATCTAACCGTGAATCATATTCAAGTGCGTATTGCCTTCACATTCAGACTCTCTTCTTTATGTGTGTTTATGTTACACATCTAACCATGAATCATATTCAAGTCCGTATCGCCTTCACATTCAGACTCGCCTTTTTATGTGTGTTTATGTTACACATCTAACCGTGAATCATATTCAAGTGCGTATTGCCTTCACATTCAGACTCTCTTCTTTATGTGTGTTTATGTTACACATCTAACCGTGAATCATATTCAAGTGCGTATCGCCTTCACATTCAGACTCTCTTCTTTATGTGTGTTTATGTTACACATCTAACTGTGAATCATATTCAAGTCCGTATTGCCTTCACATTCAGACCCTCTTCTTTATGTGTGTTTATGTTACACAATATAACCGTTAATCATATTCAAGTGCGTATTGCCTTCACATTCAGACCCTCTTCTTTATATGTGTTTATATTACACAATATAACCGTTAATCATATTCAAGTGCGTATCGCCTTCACATTCAGACTCTCTTCTTTATGTGTGTTTATGTTACACATCTAACCGTGAATCATATTCAAGTCCGTATCGCCTTCACATTCAGACTCGCTTTTTTGTGTGTGTTTATGTTACACATCTAACCGTGAATCATATTCAAGTGCGTTTCGCCTTCACATTCAGACTCGCTTTTTTGTGTGTGTTTATGTTACACATCTAACCGTGAATCATATTCAAGTGCGTATCGCCTTCACATTCAGACTCGCTTTTTTATGTGTGTTTATGTTACACATCTAACCGTGAATCATATTCAAGTCCGTATCGCCTTCACATTCAGACTCGCTTTTTTATGTGTGTTTATGTTACACATCTAACCGTGAATCATATTCAAGTGCGTATTGCTTTCACATTCAGACTCTCTTCTTTATGTGTGTTTATGTTACACATCTAACCGTGAATCATATTTAAGTCCGTATTGCCTTCACATTCAGACCCTCTTCTTTATGTGTGTTTATGTTACACATCTAACCGTGAATCATATTCAAGTGCGTTTCGCCTTCACATTCAGACTCTCTTCTTTATGTGTGTTTATGTTACACATCTAACCGTGAATCATATTTAAGTCCGTATTGCCTTCACATTCAGACCCTCTTCTTTATGTGTGTTTATGTTACACATCTAACCGTGAATCATATTCAAGTGCGTATTGCCTTCACATTCAGACTCTCTTCTTTATGTGTGTTTATGTTACACAATATAACCGTGAATCATATTCAAGTTCGTATTGCCTTCACATTCAGACTCTCTTCTTTATGTGTGTTTATGTTACACATCTAACCGTGAATCATATTCAAGTCCGTATTGCCTTCACATTCAGACTCTCTTCTTTATGTGTGTTTATGTTACACATCTAACCGTGAATCATATTCAAGTTCGTATTGCCTTCACATTCAGACTCTCTTCTTTATGTGTGTTTATGTTACACATCTAACCGTGAATCATATTTAAGTCCGTATTGCCTTCACATTCAGACCCTCTTCTTTATGTGTGTTTATGTTACACATCTAACCGTGAATCATATTCAAGTGCGTATTGCTTTCACATTCAGACTCTCTTCTTTATGTGTGTTTATGTTACACATCTAACCGTGAATCATATTTAAGTCCGTATTGCCTTCACATTCAGACCCTCTTCTTTATGTGTGTTTATGTTACACATCTAACCGTGAATCATATTCAAGTTCGTATTGCCTTCACATTCAGACTCTCTTCTTTATGTGTGTTTATGTTACACAATCTAACCGTGAATCATATTCAAGTTCGTATTGCCTTCACATTCAGACTCTCTTCTTTATGTGTGTTTATGTTACACATCTAACCGTGAATCATATTCAAGTTCGTATTGCCTTCACATTCAGACCCTCTTCTTTATGTGTGTTTATGTTACACATCTAACCGTGAATCATATTCAAGTGCGTATTGCCTTCACATTCAGACTCTCTTCTTTATGTGTGTTTATGTTACACATCTAACCATGAATCATATTCAAGTCCGTATCGCCTTCACATTCAGACTCGCCTTTTTATGTGTGTTTATGTTACACATCTAACCGTGAATCATATTCAAGTGCGTATTGCCTTCACATTCAGACTCTCTTCTTTATGTGTGTTTATGTTACACATCTAACCGTGAATCATATTCAAGTGCGTATCGCCTTCACATTCAGACTCTCTTCTTTATGTGTGTTTATGTTACACATCTAACTGTGAATCATATTCAAGTCCGTATTGCCTTCACATTCAGACCCTCTTCTTTATGTGTGTTTATGTTACACAATATAACCGTTAATCATATTCAAGTGCGTATTGCCTTCACATTCAGACCCTCTTCTTTATATGTGTTTATATTACACAATATAACCGTTAATCATATTCAAGTGCGTATCGCCTTCACATTCAGACCCTCTTCTTTATGTGTGTTTATGTTACACATCTAACCGTGAATCATATTCAAGTCCGTATCGCCTTCACATTCAGACCCTCTTCTTTATGTGTGTTTATGTTACACATCTAACCGTGAATCATATTCAAGTGCGTATCGCCTTCACATTCAGACTCGCTTTTTTGTGTGTGTTCATGTTACACATCTAACCGTGAATCATATTCAAGTGCGTATCGCCTTCACATTCAGACTCTCTTCTTTATGTGTGTTTATGTTACACATCTAACCGTGAATCATATTCAAGTCCGTATCGCCTTCACATTCAGACTCGCTTTTTTATGTGTGTTTATGTTACACATCTAACCGTGAATCATATTCAAGTGCGTATCGCCTTCACTTTCAGACTCTCTTCTTTATGTGTGTTTATGTTACACATCTAACCGTGAATCATATTCAAGTGCGTTTCGCCTTCACATTCAGACTCTCTTCTTTATGTGTGTTTATGTTACACATCTAACTGTGAATCATATTCAAGTCCGTATTGCCTTCACATTCAGACTCTCTTCTTTATGTGTGTTTATGTTACACATCTAACCATGAATCATATTCAAGTTCGTATCGCCTTCACATTCAGACTCTCTTCTTTATGTGTGTTTATGTTACACCTCTAACCGTGAATCATATTCAAGTCCGTATCGCCTTCACATTCAGACCCTCTTCTTTATGTGTGTTTATGTTACACCTCTAACCGTGAATCATATTCAAGTGCGTATCGCCTTCACATTCAGACCCTCTTCATTATGTGTGTTTATGTTACACCTCTAACCGTGAATCATATTCAAGTGCGTATCGCCTTCACATTCAGACCCTCTTCTTTATGTGTGTTTATGTTACACCTCTAACCGTGAATCATATTCAAGTCCGTATCGCCTTCACATTCAGACCCTCTTCTTTATGTGTGTTTATGTTACACCTCTAACCGTGAATCATATTCAAGTCCGTATTGCCTTCACATTCAGACTCTCTTTTTTATGTGTGTTTATGTTACACATCTAACCGTGAATCATATTCAAGTGCGTATCGCCTTCACATTCAGACTCTCTTCTTTATGTGTGTTTATGTTACACATCTAACCGTGAATCATATTCAAGTTCGTATCGCCTTCACATTCAGACTCTCTTCTTTATGTGTGTTTATGTTACACATCTAACCGTGAATCATATTCAAGTCCGTATTACCTTCACATTCAGACTCTCTTCTTTATGTGTGTTTATGTTACACATCTAACTGTGAATCATATTGAAGTCCGTATTGCCTTCACATTCAGACCCTCTTCTTTATGTGTGTTTATGTTACACATCTAACCGTGAATCATATTCAAGTCCGTGTTGCCTTCACATTCAGACCCTCTTCTTTATGTGTGTTTATGTTACACAATATAACCGTTAATCATATTCAAGTGCGTATTGCCTTCACATTCAGACCCTCTTCTTTATATGTGTTTACATTACACAATATAACCGTTAATCATATTCAAGTGCGTATCGCCTTCACATTCAGACCCTCTTCTTTATGTGTGTTTATGTTACACATCTAACCGTGAATCATATTCAAGTCCGTATCGCCTTCACATTCAGACCCTCTTCTTAATGTGTGTTTATGTTACACATCTAACCGTGAATCATATTCAAGTTCGTATCGCCTTCACATTCAGACCCTCTTCTTTATGTGTGTTTATGTTACACATCTAACCGTGAATCATATTCAAGTGCGTATCGCTTTCACATTCAGACTCGCTTTTTTGTGTGTGTTTATGTTACACATCTAACCGTGAATCATATTCAAGTGCGTATCGCCTTCACATTCAGACTCTCTTCTTTATGTGTGTTTATGTTACACATCTAACCGTGAATCATATTCAAGTGCGTATCGCTTTCACATTCAGACTCGCTTTTTTATGTGTGTTTATGTTACACATCTAACCGTGAATCATATTCAAGTGCGTATCGCCTTCACATTCAGACTCTCTTCTTTATGTGTGTTTATGTTACACATCTAACCGTGAATCATATTCAAGTGCGTATTGCCTTCACATTCAGACTCTCTTCTTTATGTGTGTTTATGTTACACATCTAACCGTGAATCATATTCAAGTCCGTATTACCTTTACATTCAGACTCTCTTCTTTATGTGTGTTTATGTTACACATCTAACCGTGAATCATATTCAAGTCCGTATTGCCTTCACATTCAGACCCTCTTCTTTATGTGTGTTTATGTTACACGTCTAACCGTGAATCATATACAAGTCCATGTTTCTTGCACATTCTCACATACAATTATACTTTTTGTATTATTTTTTTCTAAATTTTATATCGTCCCATTAATTGTTTATGCCTATTCAGCATATATGTTTATTCTTTTTATATTCTTAGGAACAATTTGCATATTGTGCTATGCATGAGTCCTGTCGGCAGTAGTTTTAGATCTCGATGTCGTATGTTTCCTTCCTTGGTCAATTGCTGTACAATTGACTGGTACTTGGAATGGCCTGATGAAGCGTTGCTTTCTGTGGCAAGTTTCTACCTGCAAGAAGTCACTATGTTCTCTGATGCAATGAAAGTGAGTGTTTTTACCAGTTATTTCTTCAGTATTCCGTTAACTATTTCTTGGTAGTTATTCTCTAGTGGAGCAAGGGTTGTGTAATCATTACTTGGCAGTAATATGCTTTTAAATTTCAGTGTAGATATGATGACAGATGTGGTAAGGTGAATAGGTACGTTTGACTTAGGGTTAGCTGTGTCCCCATATGAGAGGTAGATAACTGATTGGTTAGTTTGATCATGTGACTTTTGAAGTTGGAATTGCAGTTGTGGTTTAGACGTTAGTAAAAACACGCATAATACAGGGTGAGTCAAAATGCACGCAAATTATAAAGTCTTTATTAAATCATATTAAATGAAACTAAATGTAATCAACATAAAACAGAGTTAATGGGGTTTGTAACATTGCAACAAATGTTCAATTATATCGCCTTCTTCTTCAATCACCAGCTCTGCACGTTTCACTAAATTATTCATGGGACGCCCAAGTTCATCACAGGAAACTTCATTTACTTCTGAAATGATGCGATCTTTGAGTTCATTAAGATTGTTAGGCCGAAATTGATGGAATACACAGGCCTTCAGCATGCCCCCAAAATAAAAGTCCAGTGAAATGAGATCAGGCGACCTTGGTGGCCACGGTGTTCCGTATCCCCGCCAATCACACGATGTTCTTAAAATTTTGAAGCCAGAAAATCTCAAGCAAACAACGAATAATGGGGAGGAACTCCGTCGTGTTTAAAGACAACGGTCCTCATTTTACGCTTTCTCTGTCACTGAGAGATGAGATGATCGTGAAGCAGCAGGGTGGTACAATATAAATTTGCGTGCATTTTGACTCACCCTGTACAGTAAAGTTCTGGTAGATAAAGGCGATTTGGATTGTCCATGCAGAAGTATGAAAACGAACAGTAGTTAAGTTGAATGACATATGTTCTAAGATAAAATCATTGCCTTTCTTCGTGAATATACTTGCTAGCTAGGGAAAGGATCAATAGTACAGGCCCCATTTGTAACGATGTTCGTGGTTCATTGAAAAGACGTGTAGCAAAAACCAGCATGGTCAAAGAGCCTATGTGCATTTGAACATCCTGTCTCTTTTGTCTGGTCTTCGTAGAAGCAAAAAAGGCATCTCCACCGCTCTCAATTGTCAATGTTTCATCCCTGTGCTTGTTTTACAAGTACTTTAATGGAATGGTCCCCGACGAACTTGCTGCACTTGCACTCCCTCAGCGTAAATACCCCCGACCAACCCGACAATCAGCAAAATTCCACCCCTTCACTGTAGAGGTTCCCAGATGCCGGAAAGCTTTCTACTCTAATAGTTTCTTTTCCATGAACTACTTGCCTTTGGAATTCCCACCCTGCTCCCTGTTTCTCAGATTGTACGAACATGCAGAAATTTAAATATAATGTGAACAAACATCTCGCTGCACAATATTCTCCTATAAATCTGGCCCCTAATTTCACAGTAGTCCATTACGTCTCAATGGCAATGTGCCTTGTTTGGGGGTTAATCAATTTTTTTTTTTTAAATTACAGTCTAAACTCGAATGGTATAACAACTTTTTATATGTCGATTGTGTTTTCCATTACCTTATGAGTTTAGAAATATTAAAAAGTCATATTATTGAACATCAAATTATTTACAAATCTATTTGAGTTTTGATATATGAATAAAGACAAAACCAATCAAACGAAAGCAACGAATTTTAAATAATTGATTACTTTTCCTTTATTATGTTGGGATTTCGCTGAATCAAGTATATAGTTTTAGCAATATACGGGATGAAAGATAAACATGACGTCAGTAGGAGAAAAGAAGACAAAACAACTTTTAAATTAAAACACTTTTAGATTAGATATACTGGGGAGAGAAACAGAGAGATTTGTGTGAAAACATTTGTGTGAAAACATTTCCTATACAATTATAAATAAAGATATTATTTCTGACAAATCTGATATACATGTTAATTTCCGCTATGTGACGGGAGGCAACTCTGAATACTAAACCTCTCCTCACTTTAATTTGATTTGTGTTGCTTATATATTTTCATTTATTCATATTTCATCTGTAAAATCTGTTATACCATGTTGCTTATATATTTTCATTTATTCATATTTCATCTGTAAAATCTGTTATTCCATGTTGCTTATATATTTTCATTTATTCATATTTCATCTATAAAATCTGTTATACCATGTTGCTTATATATTTGCATTTATTCATATTTCATCTGTAAAATCTGTTATACCATGTTGCTTATATATTTGCATTTATTCATATTTCATATGTAAAATCTGTTATACCATGTTGCTTATATATTTGCATTTATTCATATTTCATATGTAAAATCTGTTATACCATGTTGCTTATATATTTGCATTTATTCATATTTCATATGTAAAATCTGTTATACCATGTTGCTTATATATTTTCATTTATTCATATTTCATCTGTAAAATCTGTTATACCATGTTGCTTATATATTTTCATTTATTCATATTTCATATGTAAAATCTGTTATACCATGTTGCTTATATATTTTCATTTATTCATATTTCATCTGTAAAATCTGTTATACCATGTTGCTTATATGTTTTCATTTATTCATATTTCATCTGTAAAATCTGTTATTCCATGTTGCTTATATATTTTCATTTATTCATATTTCATCTGTAAAATCTGTTATACATGTTGCTCATATGTTTTCATTTATTCATATTTCATCTGTAACATCTGTTATTCCATGTTGCTTATATATTTTCATTTATTCATATTTCATATGTAAAATCTGTTATACCATGTTGCTTATATATTTTCATTTATTCATATTTCATCTGTAAAATCTGTTATACCATGTTGCTTATATATTTTCATTTATTCATATTTCATCTGTAAAATCTGTTATTCCATGTTGCTTATATATTTTCATTTATTCATATTTCATATGTAAAATCTGTTATACCATGTTGCTTATATATTTTCATTTATTCATATTTCATCTGTAAAATCTGTTATACCATGTTGCTTATATATTTTCATTTATTCATATTTCATCTGTAAAATCTGTTATTCCATGTTGCTTATATATTTTCATTTATTCATATTTCATCCGTAAAATCTGTTATTCCATGTTGCTTATATGTTTGCATTTATTCATATTTCATCTGTAAAATCTGTTATTCCATGTTGCTTATATATTTTCATTTATTCATATTTCATCTGTAAAATCTGTTATTCCATGTTGCTTATATGTTTGCATTTATTCATATTTCATCTGTAAAATCTGTTATTCCATGTTGCTTATATATTTTCATTTATTCATATTTCATCTGTAAAATCTGTTATTCCATGTTGCTTATATATTTTCATTTATTCATATTTCATCTGTAAAATCTGTTATTCCATGTTGCTTATATGTTTGCATTTATTCATATTTCATCTGTAAAATCTGTTATACCATGTTGCTTATATATTTTCATTTATTCATATTTCATCTGTAAAATCTGTTATACCATGTTGCTTATATATTTTCATTTATTCATATTTCATCTGTAAAATCTGTTATTCCATGTTGCTTATATATTTTCATTTATTCATATTTCATCTGTAAAATCTGTTATACATGTTGCTCATATGTTTTCATTTATTCATATTTCATCTGTAACATCTGTTATTCCATGTTGCTTATATATTTTCATTTATTCATATTTCATCTGTAAAATCTGTTATTCCATGTTGCTTATATATTTTCATTTATTCATATTTCATATGTAAAATCTGTTATACCATGTTGCTTATATATTTTCATTTATTCATATTTCATCTGTAAAATCTGTTATACCATGTTGCTTATATATTTTCATTTATTCATATTTCATATGTAAAATCTGTTATACCATGTTGCTTATATGTTTGCATTTATTCATATTTCATCTGTAAAATCTGTTATTCCATGTTGCTTATATGTTTGCATTTATTCATATTTCATATGTAAAATCTGTTATTCCATGTTGCTTATATGTTTGCATTTATTCATATTTCATATGTAAAATCTGTTATACCATGTTGCTTATATGTTTGCATTTATTCATATTTCATCTGTAAAATCTGTTATTCCATGTTGCTTATATGTTTGCATTTATTCATATTTCATTTGTAAAATCTGTTATTCCATGTTGCTCATATGTTTTCATTTATTCATATTTCATCTGTAACATCTGTTATTCCATGTTGCTTATATGTTTGCATTTATTCATATTTCATCTGTAAAATCTGTTATACCATGTTGCTTATATGTTTGCATTTATTCATATTTCATCTGTAAAATCTGTTATTCCATGTTGCTTATATGTTTGCATTTATTCATATTTCATCTGTAAAATCTGTTATTCCATGTTGCTCATATGTTTTCATTTATTCATATTTCATCTGTAACATCTGTTATTCCATGTTGCTTATATGTTTGCATTTATTCATATTTCATCTGTAAAATCTGTTATTCCATGTTGCTTATATGTTTGCATTTATTCATATTTCATCTGTAAAATCTGTTATTCCATGTTGCTCATATGTTTTCATTTATTCATATTTCATCTGTAACATCTGTTATTCCATGTTGCTTATATGTTTGCATTTATTCATATTTCATCTGTAAAATCTGTTATTCCATGTTGCTTATATGTTTGCATTTATTCATATTTCATCTGTAAAATCTGTTATTCCATGTTGCTCATATGTTTTCATTTATTCATATTTCATCTGTAACATCTGTTATTCCATGTTGCTTATATGTTTGCATTTATTCATATTTCATCTGTAACATCTGTTATTCCATGTTGCTTATATGTTTGCATTTATTCATATTTCATCTGTAAAATCTGTTATTCCATGTTGCTTATATGTTTGCATTTATTCATATTTCATCTGTAAAATCTGTTATACATGTTGCTCATATGTTTTCATTTATTCATATTTCATCTGTAACATCTGTTATTCCATGTTGCTTATATGTTTGCATTTATTCATATTTCATCTGTAAAATCTGTTATTCCATGTTGCTTATATGTTTGCATTTATTCATATTTCATCTGTAAAATCTGTTATTCCATGTTGCTCATATGTTTTCATTTATTCATATTTCATCTGTAACATCTGTTATTCCATGTTGCTTATATGTTTGCATTTATTCATATTTCATCTGTAAAATCTGTTATTCCATGTTGCTTATATGTTTGCATTTATTCATATTTCATCTGTAAAATCTGTTATTCCATGTTGCTCATATGTTTTCATTTATTCATATTTCATCTGTAACATCTGTTATTCCATGTTGCTTATATGTTTGCATTTATTCATATTTCATCTGTAAAATCTGTTATTCCATGTTGCTTATATGTTTGCATTTATTCATATTTCATCTGTAAAATCTGTTATACATGTTGTTCATATACTTTCATTGTTATAATTATACTTAGATGACGTTTCTGTATAACAAATTTCCGCTATGTAACGGGAGGCAACTCTGAATACTAACCCTCTCCTCAGTTTAATTTGATTTATGTAGCTTATATATTTTCATTTATTCATATTTCATCTGTAAAATCTGTTATACCATGTAGCTTATATATTTTCATTTATTCATATTTCAGCTGTAAAATCTGTTATTCCATGTTGCTTATATGTTTGCATTTATTCATATTTCATCTGTAAAATCTGTTATTCCATGTTGCTCATATGTTTTCATTTATTCATATTTCATCTGTAACATCTGTTATTCCATGTTGCTTATATGTTTGCATTTATTCATATTTCATCTGTAAAATCTGTTATTCCATGTTGCTTATATGTTTGCATTTATTCATATTTCATCTGTAAAATCTGTTATTCCATGTTGCTTATATGTTTGCATTTATTCATATTTCATCTGTAAAATCTGTTATACATGTTGCTCATATGTTTTCATTTATTCATATTTCATCTGTAACATCTGTTATTCCATGTTGCTTATATGTTTGCATTTATTCATATTTCATCTGTAAAATCTGTTATTCCATGTTGCTTATATGTTTGCATTTATTCATATTTCATCTGTAAAATCTGTTATTCCATGTTGCTCATATGTTTTCATTTATTCATATTTCATCTGTAACATCTGTTATTCCATGTTGCTTATATGTTTGCATTTATTCATATTTCATCTGTAAAATCTGTTATTCCATGTTGCTTATATGTTTGCATTTATTCATATTTCATCTGTAAAATCTGTTATTCCATGTTGCTCATATGTTTTCATTTATTCATATTTCATCTGTAAAATCTGTTATTCCATGTTGCTTATATATTTTCATTTATTCATATTTCATCCGTAAAATCTGTTATACCATGTAGCTTATATATTTTCATTTATTCATATTTCAGCTGTAAAATCTGTTATTCCATGTTGCTTATATGTTTGCATTTATTCATATTTCATCTGTAAAATCTGTTATTCCATGTTGCTTATATGTTTGCATTTATTCATATTTCATATGTAAAATCTGTTATACCATGTTGCTTATATGTTTGCATTTATTCATATTTCATCTGTAAAATCTGTTATACATGTTGTTCATATACTTTCATTGTTATAATTATACTTAGATGACGTTTCTGTATAACAAATTTCCGCTATGTAACGGGAGGCAACTCTGAATACTTACCCTCCTCTCACTTTAATTTGATTTATGTGACTTACACATTATCATTTATTATTAATGTTGTGTTATTTTGTATTGCAGATTAAACTGGGGAAAATGTGTGTGATTGCTCATACAAGTGTCTTTAATATGGCCGAGGTTTTCTATCAGTCGTTGAAGCGACGTTTTTACATCACTCCCACAAGCTACCTTGAATTGATCACGCTCTACCTCTCCATGCTAGAAGCAAAAGACAGGTATACACACACTTTCTAAAATGTCTATAAAACAAGGGGACACCTATAAAAGGCCTGGCAGCTATGCAAATAGGATCGATATCTGGTCGTGGTCATGTGAGAACCTAAATTACAATTACTGAGAGTATTTTTAACAAGTGGCTTTTTATTAAGTAATTAGTTAATTAGCAACTATACCTATTATTAAAAAGCCCCCCCTTTCAAACTATATTGTATAACAATTATTCACTTATACCCACGAATATAAAAGTAAAAAGAACAAAATGACTTCCTCTGACATCAATTAAGTGAATGCACAAAATTCCCTTAAATTCAACACAAATTGGGAACATTTTTAGATATGGCAGAAATAATTAAGTCATTTTTTTATGTTAATCAGCTAAAAATATAGAAAATACAATTGTATAATGCAATTCGAAAACAAATTCAACATTTGACAGAATCGTGTATCAAGAAAGTCTGAGAATACTTGAAGAAAAACAATGAATTTCTGCTTCAAAGAAGATGATGAAATTATTATGTTTTACTATTGTACAATAATTATATCCATTACCAATTGTGAACCATAGTTGCATAACTGCCAGGCTGATTATATATATATATATATATATATATATATATATATATATATATATATATATATATATCATGATATAAAATGAAATAATAAAATAAGGTGCCATTCAAATTTTATTATAATTCAAAGTTCAAGCAAAGTATCTAAACGTAATGGTCCTCTGAGGAGAAGAATTATCTTTGAAAACTCATGAGTTAAGGACGTTTAGATACTTTGCTTGAACTTTGAATTATAATAAAATTTGAATGGCACCTTATTTTATTATTTCATTTATATTATGATATTAATGCTCTATCCAGTATATTGAGCTTCAGTTTTTATCCGGATGTTCTACTAATTATAAGATATTAGTTGACTCTTATATCTTTTGTTGGATTACTTATATATATATATATATATATATATATATATATTTATATATGAGGTCATCAGAACTAAAGCTGTCTTTAAAACTCACATTACACATCCATTGTATCATTCTCATATCATTTCTGATGCTCTTAACCCGATCTGGCCAGGTTTCACTTTCCATACCTCATCACACTGCATACACATGCCTGATAGACGCTTCACTTGGTCAACAGTGGTAACGCTCTGCTGGTTAGTAATGGCAGAAGTTTCCTGAACTTATTTCATCCACTCCTAACTCTTGCAATCACACAAGCACCTGCTCCACCCTGTGCTCCAATGGTGTCACCAAGGTAACAAAACTTCTCAACAACCTCAATAGCTGTGCCATCCAAATATACTTTGTCCACATCTGAGTTCTCATCCATCTCCATTGTCTTACATTTCTTGCATATAAACTGGTTATCCTCTCTCAGCCTACTAGTAATTCAACTGCACTTCTTGTGTACCCAATGCTTACAAGTACCACAAAAGATTAAATTTCTCCCAACTCCCTTTCCACAAACAAATCAAAGGAACATTCTTTTTTGAAGAGCTTTCCAACACTACAACCGCTGATCATAACTTTGGTTTTGGTAACATTCTCTCTCAGACCATTACTTTCCATAGCATTCCTCCAAATTTTTAACCTTACAGGTAGGTGATCCATTGTTTTACAGACAAGTACTAAATCATCAGCATACAGCATCTCTTCTGGACAACCCGTACAAAATTCCCTGGACAATGCTTCTAAGACACAAATGAAAAGCCACAGACTCAGTACAGAACCCTGATGTACTCCTACTTTAGCATTAAAATTAAAGCTGTCACTAAATGTGCTGTTAATTCTAACACGACTTTGAGAATTTCTGTACATTGCTTGAACAACCTTCACCAACTACTCATTCGTACCTAGTTTAAGCAAAGCTCACCAGACAACCTCTTGTGACATTCTGTCAAAAGTTTTAATTTCTCTAGATCGACAAAAGCAAAATACACGTTCTTCTTATCATTATCAAGCTATTACTCAAGCATTTGGCCTTTTGGCTAAGATCAAAATGTAGTATCTGTTCCGATGGATACTGCACCCCATAGACTGGTATTGTCTTGGCCTTCGGGGTTTGATTTACGCCGATCTATGGGTCTGTCCTGTGCAGTTCTAGGAGGTCCACCCTCCCAGGCTTCGCCTCCCCTCTTTGGGGATGAGTAAGTTTATTGCTTACTGCCTGAGGCGCCCCTACCGGGGAATGCCGACGGGGCTGCCCAGGCAATTTTTAATGGCCAGAGCGCTCACCTTCTCGGGCGCTGGCTTTTCAAATCCCACTTTCCGACCTTGTGTCACATACTCCTATTGTGGGTAGGTGTTAAATAACGGCCTTTTGGCTAAGATCAAAGTGTAGTATCTGTTCCGATGGATACTGCACTTCATAGATCGGTATTGTCTTGGCCTTCGGGGCTTGATTTCCACCGGTCTATGGGTCTGATCTGTCCTGTGCAGTTCTAGGAGGTCCACCCTCCCAGGCTTTACCTCCCCTCTTTGGGGAGGGGTAAGTTAATTGCTTACTGCCTGAGGCGCCCCTACCGGGGAATGCCGACGGGGCTGCCCAGGCAATTTTTAATGGCCAGAGCGCTCACCTTCTCGGGCGCTGGCTTTTCAAATCCCACTTTCCGACCTTGTGTCACATACTCCTATTGTGGGTAGGTGTTAAATAACGGCCTTTTGGCTAAGATCAAAGTGTAGTATCTGTTCCGATGGATACTGCACCCCATAGACTGGTATTGTCTTGGCCTTCGGGGCTTGATTTACGCCGATCTATGGGTCTGTCCTGTGCAGTTCTAGGAGGTCCACCCTCCCAGGCTTTGCCTCCCTTCTTTGGAGAGGAGTAAATTTATTGCTTACTGCCTGAGGCGCCCCTACCGGGGAATGCCGACGGGATTTCCCAGGCAATTTTTAAACCCCACTTTCCCGATCCGACCTTGGATCACATCTTACTTGTGGGAGTAAGATAAAAACTGGCCTTGTGCCTAACTCCTGGAGAGGAGTAAATCAATACTCCTCTAGCATTTTTCTTACGATAAATATAGCACCAGTAGTACTTTTGCCCAGACATAAAACCAAACTAAATTTACTCTGCTTATTTGACTTCTTATTTGCAGCTCAATTATTCTCTCCATCATTTTCAGGACCTGATCCATCATCTTTCAGCCTCTGTAATTACCTCTACCTCCTGTTTCCCCTTTACCCTTGTACAATTGTACAAAGTTCTCAGTCTTTCAGGATAACCTCTTTCTTTATGATCTGATTTGTCAAGTTCGTGATCATCTCAGTGCCTGTTTCACCTGCAGCCTTTATACATTTCTGCAACGATGTCTGAGGGCTCTGCAATCTTACCCTTTTTCATCTTACCCACAGCTTCCAGTACCATTTCTTTCTCAATTCTTATTGCTGGAGCGGATACTGCTTCTACAACTTCGAGATTTTCTCGAATCCATGAAAACTCAGTATTCAACAATTCCTCATAGTGGCATTTCCAAGCATCTCTCTTTTCCTGTTCATTTGTTGCTAAAACTCCATTGTCGTTTCGGATGCTCTTCTCTCCAACAATATCGATATTTGTCTTTGACACATGTTTAGCTATCCTGAAGTATTCATATATGAATACTTCACTTTTTTTGGTTATTCCTTTCGTACTATATCAGGACGCCTGGATTGCTCAGCCTCCTTCTTGGCTTTGTATATTGTTCTTCTTGCTTCTCTCATTTGCCTCCAGATTCACATCCTTATTCACTAAACCTTTTATCCACTGACTCCTTCATTTCCGCTTTTCTTTGATACACTTCTCAACTTTCTCATTCCACCATCATGTCACCCTATACCCTGGTGGCACTTCCGTCAACCTATAAGGCTGGTCTGTTACATCCAACAGTGTATCATTCAGCATCTTCCATTGTTCTTCCACATTTCTTGAACTGAATCTGATAGCCGAACGCTTCATCACTTCGTCTCTAAACTCACGTTTCACATGTTTTTCATTCAACCTCCACACCTTTCTCCTGGGGATAAACTTTCTTTTTACCTGATGAGATTTCTTCAGCATTAAAATTGCAAATAACCGGTTAGTGCTGTGTCATGATTTATTCACCAGGTACTTCCACGTCACTTAAGAGCTTTCTGTCCTGATTATTTGCTGGTTACAAAAAGGGACAGAAAGGACATAAATTTTAATAATAACAAATATTTTTTAAGTAAGTAAATAAATTAAATAAAAAATGGTTTAATTATTATTTTTATTTTTTCTATTTTTTCTTTATCTCTTATTTCTCAGAAATTCAGATTCTTTTTAAAAATCTCACTCGAAAGTTTACAATACTTTCCATGCAACCCATTCCTTATGCCATAGCTGTAAAATGAATCAATATTATTTTAAAGACTAGTTTTCCCTATACGTGTTTCATTTCTGCTCAACTTACCTATAACTTTTATAGTCACTTTGAAGACACCGTTGTCATGTTTACTAACGATACTAATACTTCAGCCAGCTACTGCTGATTGATGCTATCATTCACTTACTTAATTATTCCCCGTAGCGTTTCAAATCAAACGAATATCTATTGATATATGGAAACAGAGACACAACACATTATATTAAAGATTACTAACACTACATTCTTGAAGAAGACGAAGAAGAAGAAGAAGAAGAAGAAGAAATGTCTTTGTCTCCTCTAACAACAATTATATGAATAATTTTAACACTAAATAGTTATTTTCTATATTGATTTAACAATTATTCAAGCAAATGTTTTCTGTGCTGTTTTTTTATTTCAGAGCAATTAAACAAGCTCACAATCGTATTCAGAACGGTTTGAATAAAATCGAAGAGACGAATGTATTAGTTGGACAAATGAAATTGGATTTGGTTGCTTTGGAACCAGAACTAAAACAAAAATCTGCAGCTACAAGGGAACTCTTGGAGAATTTGGCTGTTGACCAAAGCAGTGCAGATGAGGTCAGTTGATGATTTCACAATTTATTTAAGTATTCATATTTAAGACCGAGATTTTTTGTCATCATGTATATAAAGTCAAGTGAGTTTTTCCCCGATTTCGTTGATCGGTATCTCTGTAAATAAAAACTGCATATAAAATTCTGCTTTGTATGCACGCATTATTGATTATTGTGGCGTGTTTTCAGAAATTATAAGTTTGTTTTGTTCGTATTCAGCGATTTTTATATTTTGTTCGGTCAGCCATTTTCTCTTTGAATAGTAATTTCAGCATCGGTGTAGGAATGACTACCCTCCCACAGTAATAAGTCCTTCCTTTTCCTTCGACCCAGAACACTGTAACAGAAATATGGTATGAATTTAATGTTAATAAAACAACAAGAACAACATTTCGTCGCTGCTTAAAAATATACAAAAAATACAAAATATCTCCTTTGCAAGGACATTCATATAATATATATAGCAAAACGGACCTTACATTTCTTAGTTTTGAACAATACATTACTGGAGAGTATGCACTATTTTTTTTTTAGTTTTGCTAATCAGAAATGAGTTATTCGGTTTCCAGGAGTTGCCTTGATAGAAAGTGACAAACTGAAAATAAACATTCCATTTATTATTGTTATTTACTCACTTGGAGTTTTCACATGAATCATTATCATTGTCATTGATTGCTCACCGGCAATAACAAGTTGTGTTCCCTGCAGTCTAAGTGACAACAAATCTTCCCAAATTTCAAGTACATTCTCTACCTTTTTCGATAACCGCTGCAAATCATTTTGCATTATCGCAACAGCCGTTTACCATTGATTTCATTCTGACAGTGATCGTTGGTTTTCTCTGGAATTTGAGTGGCAATAAAATTCCTCAAGGACTCCGCACTCTTTCAGTGGAGGTCTGGTTAGTGCTCTCCCACTTTGCGACCATTTTGTGTGGTGCCAGCCGAGGTTGGTGTCACCATGTGTGTGTGTATGTGTGTGCGTTTTTGTTGTTGTTTCTTTAGGGGGTGCATGTCAGTTTATGGGATTTCTGGTAGTTTCAGTTCCGTGGGGTTCATATGATGTACTATCTATATTTTTGTTCTATTTCTATTTCAACTTATCTGTGGCTGGTTAGCGTTCATAGGTTATGTGGGTTGGTTTCTGCATTCAAGGATTTTCCTAAATATCTCAGCTGTTTTCATCATTGCTGGGCATTGTATGATTTCAATCTTTCCTTTGATTCCAATTTTTCCTGGTCGTTTTTCCATGTTTTTAGGGGACTGTGCCTAGTGCTTCTACATTATTATTATTATTATTTGTACTCATTAGGAGTTCTCACACAGATCATCGTCAGTGGTTGCTCACCGACAACAACCAGTGGTATTTCCTGGAGTCTGAGTGACAACAAGCCTCCATCATTCCAGTAATTATAGGAGCAACCGGACTAATGAAAAAAAATTTCAAAAACTATCTGGCGAATATATCCGGTGAACCGAGTGTAAGAGAGATACAAACAATTGCACTTAAAGGGACAGTTAGAATCTTAAAAAGATCTTTCGGTTGGAGTGTCTGAAATAGCCGGTGAATGTCTCGTATCCAGTACGATGCCCAGCAAAAACAAAAAGATAAGAAAGTTTTTTTTTAAATATCTAAAAAACGGAGCTGTTAAACCAGCATAGTGACATGGGACAAAAGGGAGAAAGTAGCAACCCTAGTTAAAGTCAGTGTCCCTAATGATGCTGGCTTAAACAGTACTGAAAGGGAAAATATAACGAAATACCAAGGTCTTATGTATGACATGAAAAGAAACTGGATTCTTAGGAAGATCTCCATCATCCCAGTAATTATAGGAGCAATCGGACTAATGAAAAAGAATTTCAAAAACTACTTAGCGAATACACCCGGTGAACCAAGTGCAAGAGCGATACAAACAATTGCACTTAAAGGGATGGTTAGAATCTTAAAAAGATATATCGGATGGAGTGTCTAAAATAGTGAGTGAATGTCTGGTATCCGGTAGGATGCCCCATCCCCAGCAAAAACAAAAAGATAAGAACATTGAAAAAAAAAATGATGGTTGCTACATTACGGAATAATCAAAATAAAAACAAATGAAATTTGAAAAATCAATGGATTCAATACGAATATCAGAGAAATAATCAAATATTTTCATATTCTTTGAATAAAAATCTTGTTCAACTTTTTGCTTTGAATTACAAATGCATGTTTAATTTTTCCCTTTTCATTTTAATTAAAGATGAAGTTAATATAAAATACATGAAAATGTTCATAAAATTACTAAGGTCAGTTTTTTTTTAATGTATTCATTTGACAATAAAGAATTGTTATATTTTCACTTACCGATGGGTGTGTATAAACTATTATACACACGTGTCGTCGTCTCGAACTCAGGTTCTTCTTGCTTGTCTGTGCATACAAAACCACTCGAGCATCGATGTTGATTTATAAAATAGGTTTATTTAAAACAAGAGAGAGAGTCACAGAAAACATCAGAGCGACGGGTTACTTGTACGCATGAGAGAGAGAGAGAGAGAGAGAGAGAGAGAGAGAAAGACAGACAGACAGATAGACGGATATCTCGTCTCGGTAGTTAGCTTGTGCACCACCACCACCCCCATTGGAGACAGCACCCCGAACACGTCTTTTCTCCTTTAAATCTCACCAGCTAAAAGCCATAAAATCTTCACCCGGAAATCACATGGTTCTGCAACTTCCGTCTGGGGTCACCGCTGACCCTTAAAATTTTCACTCAAGCTTTCCATTCTAACACGGGCCTCGTTATGTGACAGAATGAAACAAACAAAGTTATTTTCTTTGTGAAATTAGGGGTGCCATTTAGAAAAGTTATTTTCCTTGTGAAATTAGGGGTGCCATTTAGAAAAGTTATTTTCCTTGTGAAATTAGGGGTGCCATTTAGAAAAGTTATTTTCCTTGTGAAATTAGGGGTGCCATTTAGAAAAGTTATTTTCCTTGTGAAATTAGGGGTGCCATTTAGAAAAGTTATTTTCCTTGTGAAATTAGGGGTGCCATTTAGAAAAGTTATTTTCCTTGTAAAATTAGGGGTGCCATTTAGAAAAGTTATTTTCCTTGTGAAATTAGGGGTGCCATTTAGAAAAGTTATTTTCCTTGTGAAATTAGGGGTGCCATTTAGAAAAGTTATTTTCCTTGTGAAATTAGGGGTGCCATTTAGAAAAGTTATTTTCCTTGTGAAATTAGGGGTGCCATTTAGAAAAGTTATTTTCCTTGTGAAATTAGGGGTGCCATTTAGACCAGTTATTTTCCTTGTGAAATTAGGGGTGCCATTTAGAAAAGTTATTTTCCTTGTGAAATTAGGGGTGCCATTTAGAAAAGTTATTTTCCTTGTAAAATTAGGGGTGCCATTTAGAAAAGTTATTTTCCTTGTGAAATTAGGGGTGCCATTTAGAAAAGTTATTTTCCTTGTGAAATTAGGGGTGCCATTTAGAAAAGTTATTTTCCTTGTGAAATTAGGGGTGCCATTTAGAAAAGTTATTTTCCTTGTGAAATTAGGGGTGCCATTTAGAAAAGTTATTTTCCTTGTGAAATTAGGGGTTCCATTTAGAAAAGTTATTTTCCTTGTGAAATTATGGGTGCCATTTAGAAAAGTTATTTTCCTTGTGAAATTAGGGGTGCCATTTAGAAAAGTTATTTTCCTTGTGAAATTAGGGGTGCCATTTAGAAAAGTTATTTTCCTTGTGAAATTAGGGGTGCCATTTAGAAAAGTTATTTTCCTTGTGAAATTAGGGGTGCCATTTAGAAAAGTTATTTTCCTTGTGAAATTAGGGGTGCCATTTAGAAAAGTTATTTTCCTTGTGAAATTAGGGGTGCCATTTAGAAAAGTTATTTTCCTTGTGAAATTAGGGGTGCCATTTAGAAAAGTTATTTTCCTTGTAAAATTAGGGGTGCCATTTAGAAAAGTTATTTTCCTTGTGAAATTAGGGGTGCCATTTAGAAAAGTTATTTTCCTTGTGAAATTAGGGGTGCCATTTAGAAAAGTTATTTTCCTTGTGAAATTAGGGGTGCCATTTAGAAAAGTTATTTTCCTTGTGAAATTAGGGGTGCCATTTAGAAAAGTTATTTTCCTTGTGAAATTAGGGGTGCCATTTAGACCAGTTATTTTCCTTGTGAAATTAGGGGTGCCATTTAGAAAAGTTATTTTCCTTGTGAAATTAGGGGTGCCATTTAGAAAAGTTATTTTCCTTGTAAAATTAGGGGTGCCATTTAGAAAAGTTATTTTCCTTGTGAAATTAGGGGTGCCATTTAGAAAAGTTATTTTCCTTGTGAAATTAGGGGTGCCATTTAGAAAAGTTATTTTCCTTGTGAAATTAGGGGTGCCATTTAGAAAAGTTATTTTCCTTGTGAAATTAGGGGTGCCATTTAGAAAAGTTATTTTCCTTGTGAAATTAGGGGTGCCATTTAGAAAAGTTATTTTCCTTGTGAAATTAGGGGTTCCATTTAGAAAAGTTATTTTCCTTGTGAAATTATGGGTGCCATTTAGAAAAGTTATTTTCCTTGTGAAATTAGGGGTGCCATTTAGAAAAGTTATTTTCCTTGTGAAATTAGGGGTGCCATTTAGAAAAGTTATTTTCCTTGTGAAATTAGGGGTGCCATTTAGAAAAGTTATTTTCCTTGTGAAATTAGGGGTGCCATTTAGAAAAGTTATTTTCCTTGTGAAATTAGGGGTGCCATTTAGAAAAGTTATTTTCCTTGTGAAATTAGGGGTGCCATTTAGAAAAGTTATTTTCCTTGTGAAATTAGGGGTGCCATTTAGAAAAGTTATTTTCCTTGTAAAATTAGGGGTGCCATTTAGAAAAGTTATTTTCTTTGTGAAATTAGGGGTGCCATTTAGAAAAGTTATTTTCCTTGTGAAATTAGGGGTGGCATTTAGAAAAGTTATTTTCCTTGTGAAATTAGGGGTGCCATTTAGAAAAGTTATTTTCCTTGTGAAATTAGGGGTGCAATTTAGAAAAGTTATTTTCCTTGTGAAATTATGGGTGCCATTTAGAAAAGTTATTTTCCTTGTGAAATTAGGGGTGCCATTTAGAAAAGTTATTTTCCTTGTGAAATTAGGGGTGCCATTTAGAAAAGTTATTTTCCTTGTGAAATTAGGGGTGCCATTTAGAAAAGTTATTTTCCTTGTGAAATTAGGGGTTCCATTTAGAAAAGTTATTTTCCTTGTGAAATTAGGGGTGCCATTTAGAAAAGTTATTTTCCTTGTAAAATTAGGGGTGCCATTTAGAAAAGTTATTTTCCTTGTGAAATTAGGGGTGCCATTTAGAAAAGTTATTTTCCTTGTGAAATTAGGGGTGCCATTTAGAAAAGTTATTTTCCTTGTGAAATTAGGGGTGCCATTTAGAAAAGTTATTTTCCTTGTGAAATTAGGGGTGCCATTTAGAAAAGTTATTTTCCTTGTAAAATTAGGGGTGCCATTTAGAAAAGTTATTTTCTTTGTGAAATTAGGGGTGCCATTTAGAAAAGTTATTTTCTTTGTGAAATTAGGGGTGCCATTTAGAAAAGTTATTTTCCTTGTGAAATTAGGGGTGCCATTTAGAAAAGTTATTTTCCTTGTGAAATTAGGGGTGCCATTTAGAAAAGTTATTTTCCTTGTGAAATTAGGGGTGCCATTTAGAAAAGTTATTTTCTTTGTAAAATTAGGGGTGCCATTTAGAAAAGTTATTTTCCTTGTGAAATTAGGGGTGCCATTTAGAAAAGTTATTTTCCTTGTGAAATTAGGGGTGCCATTTAGAAAAGTTATTTTCCTTGTAAAATTAAGGGTGCCATTTAGAAAAGTTATTTTCCTTGTGAAATTAGGGGTGCCATTTAGAAAAGTTATTTTCTTTGTAAAATTAGGGGTGTCATTTAGAAAAGTTATTTTCCTTGTGAAATTAGGGGTGCCATTTAGAAAAGTTATTTTCCTTGTAAAATTAGGGGTGCCATTTAGAAAAGTTATTTTCCTTGTAAAATTAGGGGTGCCATTTAGAAAAGTTATTTTCCTTGTGAAATTAGGGGTGCCATTTAGAAAAGTTATTTTCCTTGTGAAATTAGGGGTGCCATTTAGAAAAGTTATTTTCCTTGTGAAATTAGGGGTGCCATTTAGAAAAGTTATTTTCCTTGTGAAATTAGGGGTGCCATTTAGAAAAGTTATTTTCCTTGTGAAATCAGGGGTTCCATTTAGAAAAGTTATTTTCCTTGTGAAATTAGGGGTGCCATTTAGAAAAGTTATTTTCCTTGTAAAATTAGGGGTGCCATTTAGAAAAGTTATTTTCCTTGTAAAATTAGGGGTGCCATTTAGAAAAGTTATTTTCCTTGTGAAATTAGGGGTGCCATTTAGAAAAGTTATTTTCCTTGTGAAATTAGGGGTGCCATTTAGAAAAGTTATTTTCCTTGTGAAATTAGGGGTGCCATTTAGAAAAGTTATTTTCCTTGTGAAATTAGGGGTGCCATTTATAAAAGTTATTTTCCTTGTGAAATTAGGGGTGCCATTTAGAAAAGTTATTTTCCTTCTGAAATTAGGGGTGCCATTTAGAAAAGTTATTTTCCTTGTGAAATTAGGGGTGCCATTTAGAAAAGTTATTTTCTTTGTAAAATTAGGGGTGCCATTTAGAAAAGTTATTTTCCTTGTGAAATTAGGGGTTCCATTTAGAAAAGTTATTTTCTTTGTAAAATTAGGGGTGCCATTTAGAAAAGTTATTTTCCTTGTGAAATTAGGGGTGCCATTTAGAAAAGTTATTTTCTTTGTAAAATTAGGGGTGCCATTTAGAAAAGTTATTTTCCTTGTGAAATTAGGGGTGCCATTTAGAAAAGTTATTTTCTTTGTAAAATTAGGGGTGCCATTTAGAAAAGTTATTTTCCTTGTGAAATTAGGGGTGCCATTTAGAAAAGTTATTTTCCTTGTGAAATTAGGGGTGCCATTTAGAAAAGTTATTTTCCTTGTAAAATTAGGGGTGCCATTTAGAAAAGTTATTTTCTTTGTGAAATTAGGGGTGCCATTTAGAAAAGTTATTTTCCTTGTGAAATTAGGGGTGGCATTTAGAAAAGTTATTTTCCTTGTGAAATTAGGGGTGCCATTTAGAAAAGTTATTTTCCTTGTGAAATTAGGGGTGCCATTTAGAAAAGTTATTTTCCTTGTGAAATTAGGGGTGCCATTTAGAAAAGTTATTTTCTTTGTAAAATTAGGGGTGCCATTTAGAAAAGTTATTTTCCTTGTGAAATTAGGGGTGCCATTTAGAAAAGTTATTTTCCTTGTGAAATTAGGGGTGCCATTTAGAAAAGTTATTTTCCTTGTAAAATTAGGGGTGCCATTTAGAAAAGTTATTTTCCTTGTGAAATTAGGGGTGCCATTTAGAAAAGTTATTTTCTTTGTAAAATTAGGGGTGCCATTTAGAAAAGTTATTTTCCTTGTGAAATTAGGGGTGCCATTTAGAAAAGTTATTTTCCTTGTAAAATTAGGGGTGCCATTTAGAAAAGTTATTTTCCTTGTAAAATTGGGGGTGCCATTTAGAAAAGTTATTTTCCTTGTGAAATTAGGGGTGCCATTTAGAAAAGTTATTTTCCTTGTGAAATTAGGGGTGCCATTTAGAAAAGTTATTTTCCTTGTAAAATTAGGGGTGCCATTTAGAAAAGTTATTTTCCTTGTGAAATTAGGGGTGCCATTTAGAAAAGTTATTTTCCTTGTGAAATTAGGGGTGCCATTTAGAAAAGTTATTTTCCTTGTGAAATTAGGGGTGCCATTTAGAAAAGTTATTTTCCTTGTGAAATTAGGGGTGCCATTTAGAAAAGTTATTTTCCTTGTAAAATTAGGGGTGCCATTTAGAAAAGTTATTTTCTTTGTGAAATTAGGGGTGCCATTTAGAAAAGTTATTTTCTTTGTGAAATTAGGGGTGCCATTTAGAAAAGTTATTTTCCTTGTGAAATTAGGGGTGCCATTTAGAAAAGTTATTTTCCTTGTGAAATTAGGGGTGCCATTTAGAAAAGTTATTTTCCTTGTGAAATTAGGGGTGCCATTTAGAAAAGTTATTTTCTTTGTAAAATTAGGGGTGCCATTTAGAAAAGTTATTTTCCTTGTGAAATTAGGGGTGCCATTTAGAAAAGTTATTTTCCTTGTGAAATTAGGGGTGCCATTTAGAAAAGTTATTTTCCTTGTAAAATTAAGGGTGCCATTTAGAAAAGTTATTTTCCTTGTGAAATTAGGGGTGCCATTTAGAAAAGTTATTTTCTTTGTAAAATTAGGGGTGTCATTTAGAAAAGTTATTTTCCTTGTGAAATTAGGGGTGCCATTTAGAAAAGTTATTTTCCTTGTAAAATTAGGGGTGCCATTTAGAAAAGTTATTTTCCTTGTAAAATTAGGGGTGCCATTTAGAAAAGTTATTTTCCTTGTGAAATTAGGGGTGCCATTTAGAAAAGTTATTTTCCTTGTGAAATTAGGGGTGCCATTTAGAAAAGTTATTTTCCTTGTGAAATTAGGGGTGCCATTTAGAAAAGTTATTTTCCTTGTGAAATTAGGGGTGCCATTTAGAAAAGTTATTTTCCTTGTGAAATCAGGGGTTCCATTTAGAAAAGTTATTTTCCTTGTGAAATTAGGGGTGCCATTTAGAAAAGTTATTTTCCTTGTAAAATTAGGGGTGCCATTTAGAAAAGTTATTTTCCTTGTAAAATTAGGGGTGCCATTTAGAAAAGTTATTTTCTTTGTAAAATTAGGGGTGCCATTTAGAAAAGTTATTTTCCTTGTGAAATTAGGGGTGCCATTTAGAAAAGTTATTTTCCTTGTGAAATTAGGGGTGCCATTTAGAAAAGTTATTTTCCTTGTAAAATTAGGGGTGCCATTTAGAAAAGTTATTTTCTTTGTGAAATTAGGGGTGCCATTTAGAAAAGTTATTTTCCTTGTGAAATTAGGGGTGCCATTTAGAAAAGTTATTTTCCTTGTGAAATTAGGGGTGCCATTTAGAAAAGTTATTTTCCTTGTGAAATTAGGGGTGCCATTTAGAAAAGTTATTTTCCTTGTGAAATTAGGGGTGCCATTTAGAAAAGTTATTTTCTTTGTAAAATTAGGGGTGCCATTTAGAAAAGTTATTTTCCTTGTGAAATTAGGGGTGCCATTTAGAAAAGTTATTTTCCTTGTGAAATTAGGGGTGCCATTTAGAAAAGTTATTTTCCTTGTAAAATTAGGGGTGCCATTTAGAAAAGTTATTTTCCTTGTGAAATTAGGGGTGCCATTTAGAAAAGTTATTTTCTTTGTAAAATTAGGGGTGCCATTTAGAAAAGTTATTTTCCTTGTGAAATTAGGGGTGCCATTTAGAAAAGTTATTTTCCTTGTAAAATTAGGGGTGCCATTTAGAAAAGTTATTTTCCTTGTAAAATTGGGGGTGCCATTTAGAAAAGTTATTTTCCTTGTGAAATTAGGGGTGCCATTTAGAAAAGTTATTTTCCTTGTGAAATTAGGGGTGCCATTTAGAAAAGTTATTTTCCTTGTGAAATTAGGGGTGCCATTTAGAAAAGTTATTTTCCTTGTGAAATTAGGGGTGCCATTTAGAAAAGTTATTTTCCTTGTGAAATCAGGGGTTCCATTTAGAAAAGTTATTTTCCTTGTGAAATTAAGGGGTGCCATTTAGAAAAGTTATTTTCCTTGTAAAATTAGGGGTGCCATTTAGAAAAGTTATTTTCCTTGTAAAATTAGGGGTGCCATTTAGAAAAGTTATTTTCCTTGTGAAATTAGGGGTGCCATTTAGAAAAGTTATTTTCCTTGTGAAATTAGGGGTGCCATTTAGAAAAGTTATTTTCCTTGTGAAATTAGGGGTGCCATTTAGAAAAGTTATTTTCCTTGTGAAATTAGGGGTGCCATTTATAAAAGTTATTTTCCTTGTGAAATTAGGGGTGCCATTTAGAAAAGTTATTTTCCTTCTGAAATTAGGGGTGCCATTTAGAAAAGTTATTTTCCTTGTGAAATTAGGGGTGCCATTTAGAAAAGTTATTTTCCTTGTGAAATTAGGGGTGCCATTTAGAAAAGTTATTTTCTTTGTGAAATTAGGGGTGCCATTTAGAAAAGTTATTTTCCTTGTGAAATTAGGGGTGCCATTTAGAAAAGTTATTTTCCTTGTAAAATTAGGGGTTCCATTTAGAAAAGTTATTTTCCTTGTGAAATTAGGGGTGCCATTTAGAAAAGTTATTTTCCTTGTAAAATTAGGGGTGCCATTTAGAAAAGTTATTTTCTTTGTAAAATTAGGGGTGCCATTTAGAAAAGTTATTTTCCTTGTGAAATTAGGGGTGCCATTTAGAAAAGTTATTTTCCTTGTGAAATTAGGGGTGCCATTTAGAAAAGTTATTTTCCTTGTGAAATTAGGGGTGCCATTTAGAAAAGTTATTTTCCTTGTGAAATTAGGGGTGCCATTTATAAAAGTTATTTTCCTTGTGAAATTAGGGGTGCCATTTAGAAAAGTTATTTTCCTTCTGAAATTAGGGGTGCCATTTAGAAAAGTTATTTTCCTTGTGAAATTAGGGGTGCCATTTAGAAAAGTTATTTTCCTTGTGAAATTAGGGGTGCCATTTAGAAAAGTTATTTTCTTTGTGAAATTAGGGGTGCCATTTAGAAAAGTTATTTTCCTTGTAAAATTAGGGGTGCCATTTAGAAAAGTTATTTTCCTTGTGAAATTAGGGGTGCCATTTAGAAAAGTTATTTTCCTTGTGAAATTAGGGGTGCCATTTAGAAAAGTTATTTTCCTTGTGAAATTAGGGGTGCCATTTAGAAAAGTTATTTTCTTTGTGAAATTAGGGGTGCCATTTAGAAAAGTTATTTTCCTTGTAAAATTAGGGGTGCCATTTAGAAAAGTTATTTTCCTTGTGAAATTAGGGGTGCCATTTAGAAAAGTTATTTTCCTTGTGAAATTAGGGGTGCCATTTAGAAAAGTTATTTTCCTTGTGAAATTAGGGGTGCCATTTAGAAAAGTTATTTTCCTTGTAAAATTAGGGGTGCCATTTAGAAAAGTTATTTTCCTTGTAAAATTAGGGGTGCCATTTAGAAAAGTTATTTTCCTTGTAAAATTAGGGGTGCCATTTAGAAAAGTTATTTTCCTTGTGAAATTAGGTGTGCCATTTAGAAAAGTTATTTTCTTTGTGAAATTAGGGGTGCCATTTAGAAAAGTTATTTTCTTTGTAAAATTAGGTGTGCCATTTAGAAAAGTTATTTTCCTTGTGAAATTAGGGGTGCCATTTAGAAAAGTTCTTTTCTTAGTAAAATTAGGGGTGCCATTTAGAAAAGTTATTTTCCTTGTGAAATTAGGGGTGCCATTTAGAAAAGTTATTTTCTTTGTAAAATTAGGGGTGCCATTTAGAAAAGTTATTTTCCTTGTGAAATTAGGGGTGCCATTTAGAAAAGTTATTTTCTTTGTAAAATTAGGGATGCCATTTAGAAAAGTTATTTTCCTTGTGAAATTAGGGGTGCCATTTAGAAAAGTTATTTTCTTTGTAAAATTAGGGGTGCCATTTAGAAAAGTTATTTTCCTTGTGAAATTAGGGGTGCCATTTAGAAAAGTTATTTTCTTTGTAAAATTAGGGGTGCCATTTAGAAAAGTTATTTTCCTTGTGAAATTAGGGGTTCCATTTAGAAAAGTTATTTTCTTTGTAAAATTAGGGGTGCCATTTAGAAAAGTTATTTTCCTTGTGAAATTAGGGGTGCCATTTAGAAAAGTTATTTTCTTTGTAAAATTAGGGGTGCCATTTAGAAAAGTTATTTTCCTTGTGAAATTAGGGGTGCCATTTAGAAAAGTTATTTTCTTTGTAAAATTAGGGGTGCCATTTAGAAAAGTTATTTTCCTTGTGAAATTAGGGGTGCCATTTAGAAAAGTTATTTTCTTTGTAAAATTAGGGGTGCCATTTAGAAAAGTTATTTTCCTTGTGAAATTAGGGGTTCCATTTAGAAAAGTTATTTTCTTTGTAAAATTAGGGGTGCCATTTAGAAAAGTTATTTTCCTTGTGAAATTAGGGGTGCCATTTAGAAAAGTTATTTTCTTTGTAAAATTAGGGGTGCCATTTAGAAAAGTTATTTTCCTTGTGAAATTAGGGGTGCCATTTAGAAAAGTTATTTTCTTTGTAAAATTAGGGGTGCCATTTAGAAAAGTTATTTTCCTTGTGAAATTAGGGGTGCCATTTAGAAAAGTTATTTTCTTTGTAAAATTAGGGGTGCCATTTAGAAAAGTTATTTTCCTTGTGAAATTAGGGGTGCCATTTAGAAAAGTTATTTTCCTTGTAAAATTAGGGGTGCCATTTAGAAAAGTTATTTTCCTTGTGAAATTAGGGGTGCCATTTAGAAAAGTTATTTTCTTTGTAAAATTAGGGGTGCCATTTAGAAAAGTTATTTTCCTTGTGAAATTAGGGGTGCCATTTAGAAAAGTTATTTTCCTTGTGAAATTAGGGGTGCCATTTAGAAAAGTTATTTTCCTTGTAAAATTAGGGGTGCCATTTAGAAAAGTTATTTTCTTTGTGAAATTAGGGGTGCCATTTAGAAAAGTTATTTTCTTTGTGAAATTAGGGGTGCCATTTAGAAAAGTTATTTTCCTTGTGAAATTAGGGGTGCCATTTAGAAAAGTTATTTTCCTTGTGAAATTAGGGGTGCCATTTAGAAAAGTTATTTTCCTTGTGAAATTAGGGGTGCCATTTAGAAAAGTTATTTTCTTTGTAAAATTAGGGGTGCCATTTAGAAAAGTTATTTTCCTTGTGAAATTAGGGGTGCCATTTAGAAAAGTTATTTTCCTTGTGAAATTAGGGGTGCCATTTAGAAAAGTTATTTTCCTTGTAAAATTAGGGGTGCCATTTAGAAAAGTTATTTTCCTTGTGAAATTAGGGGTGCCATTTAGAAAAGTTATTTTCTTTGTAAAATTAGGGGTGCCATTTAGAAAAGTTATTTTCCTTGTGAAATTAGGGGTGCCATTTAGAAAAGTTATTTTCCTTGTGAAATTAGGGGTGCCATTTAGAAAAGTTATTTTCCTTGTAAAATTAGGGGTGCCATTTAGAAAAGTTATTTTCTTTGTGAAATTAGGGGTGCCAGTTAGAAAAGTTATTTTCTTTGTGAAATTAGGGGTGCCATTTAGAAAAGTTATTTTCTTTGTAAAATTAGGGGTGCCATTTAGAAAAGTTATTTTCCTTGTGAAATTAGGGGTGCCATTTAGAAAAGTTATTTTCCTTGTGAAATTAGGGGTGCCATTTAGAAAAGTTATTTTCCTTGTAAAATTAGGGGTGCCATTTAGAAAAGTTATTTTCTTTGTAAAATTAGGGGTGCCATTTAGAAAAGTTATTTTCCTTGTGAAATTAGGGGTGCCATTTAGAAAAGTTATTTTCCTTGTGAAATTAGGGGTGCCATTTAGAAAAGTTACTTTCCTTGTAAAATTAGGGGTGCCATTTAGAAAAGTTGTTTGCTTTGTAAAATTAGGGGTGCCATTTAGAAAAGTTACTTTCCTTGTGAAATTAGGGGTGCCATTTAGAAAAGTTGTTTGCTTTGTGAAATTAGGGGTGCCATTTAGAAAAGTTACTTTCCTTGTAAAATTAGGGGTGCCATTTAGAAAAGTTATTTTCCTTGTGAAATTAGGGGTGCCATTTAGAAAAGTTGTTTGCTTTGTAAAATTAGGGGTGCCATTTAGAAAAGTTATTTTCCTTGTAAAATTAGGGGTGCTATTCAGAAAAGTTGTTTGCTTTGTGAAATTAGGGGTGCCATTTAGAAAAGTTACTTTCCTTGTAAAATTAGGGGTGCCATTTAGAAAAGTTACTTTCCTTGTAAAATTAGGGGTGCCATTTAGAAAAGTTATTTTCCTTGTGAAATTAGGGGTGCCATTTAGAAAAGTTATTTTCCTTGTGAAATTAGGGGTGCCATTTAGAAAAGTTATTTTCCTTGTGAAATTAGGGGTGCCATTTAGAAAAGTTATTTTCCTTGTGAAATTAGGGGTGCCATTTAGAAAAGTTATTTTCCTTGTGAAATTAGGGGTGCCATTTAGAAAAGTTATTTTCCTTGTAAAATTAGGGGTGCCATTTAGAAAAGTTATTTTCCTTGTGAAATTAGGGGTGCCATTTAGAAAAGTTATTTTCCTTGTGAAATTAGGGGTGCCATTTAGAAAAGTTATTTTCCTTGTGAAATTAGGGGTGCAATTTAGAAAAGTTATTTTCCTTGTGAAATTAGGGGTGCCATTTAGAAAAGTTATTTTCCTTGTGAAATTAGGGGTGCCATTTAGACCAGTTATTTTCCTTGTGAAATTAGGGGTGCCATTTAGAAAAGTTATTTTCCTTGTGAAATTAGGGGTGCCATTTAGAAAAGTTATTTTCCTTGTAAAATTAGGGGTGCCATTTAGAAAAGTTATTTTCCTTGTGAAATTAGGGGTGCCATTTAGAAAAGTTATTTTCCTTGTGAAATTAGGGGTGCCATTTAGAAAAGTTATTTTCCTTGTGAAATTAGGGGTGCCATTTAGAAAAGTTATTTTCCTTGTGAAATTAGGGGTGCCATTTAGAAAAGTTATTTTCCTTGTGAAATTAGGGGTTCCATTTAGAAAAGTTATTTTCCTTGTGAAATTATGGGTGCCATTTAGAAAAGTTATTTTCCTTGTGAAATTAGGGGTGCCATTTAGAAAAGTTATTTTCCTTGTGAAATTAGGGGTGCCATTTAGAAAAGTTATTTTCCTTGTGAAATTAGGGGTGCCATTTAGAAAAGTTATTTTCCTTGTGAAATTAGGGGTGCCATTTAGAAAAGTTATTTTCCTTGTGAAATTAGGGGTGCCATTTAGAAAAGTTATTTTCCTTGTGAAATTAGGGGTGCCATTTAGAAAAGTTATTTTCCTTGTAAAATTAGGGGTGCCATTTAGAAAAGTTATTTTCCTTGTGAAATTAGGGGTGCCATTTAGAAAAGTTATTTTCCTTGTGAAATTAGGGGTGCCATTTAGAAAAGTTATTTTCCTTGTGAAATTAGGGGTGCCATTTAGAAAAGTTATTTTCCTTGTGAAATTAGGGGTGCAATTTAGAAAAGTTATTTTCCTTGTGAAATTATGGGTGCCATTTAGAAAAGTTATTTTCCTTGTGAAATTAGGGGTGCCATTTAGAAAAGTTATTTTCCTTGTGAAATTAGGGGTGCCATTTAGAAAAGTTATTTTCCTTGTGAAATTAGGGGTGCCATTTAGAAAAGTTATTTTCCTTGTGAAATTAGGGGGTCCATTTAGAAAAGTTATTTTCCTTGTGAAATTAGGGGTGCCATTTAGAAAAGTTATTTTCCTTGTAAAATTAGGGGTGCCATTTAGAAAAGTTATTTTCCTTGTGAAATTAGGGGTGCCATTTAGAAAAGTTATTTTCCTTGTGAAATTAGGGGTGCCATTTAGAAAAGTTATTTTCCTTGTGAAATTAGGGGTGCCATTTAGAAAAGTTATTTTCCTTGTGAAATTAGGGGTGCCATTTAGAAAAGTTATTTTCCTTGTAAAATTAGGGGTGCCATTTAGAAAAGTTATTTTCTTTGTGAAATTAGGGGTGCCATTTAGAAAAGTTATTTTCTTTGTGAAATTAGGGGCGCCATTTAGAAAAGTTATTTTCCTTGTGAAATTAGGGGTGCCATTTAGAAAAGTTATTTTCCTTGTGAAATTAGGGGTGCCATTTAGAAAAGTTATTTTCCTTGTGAAATTAGGGGTGCCATTTAGAAAAGTTATTTTCTTTGTAAAATTAGGGGTGCCATTTAGAAAAGTTATTTTCCTTGTGAAATTAGGGGTGCCATTTAGAAAAGTTATTTTCCTTGTGAAATTAGGGGTGCCATTTAGAAAAGTTATTTTCCTTGTGAAATTAGGGGTGCCATTTAGAAAAGTTATTTTCCTTGTGAAATTAGGGGTGCCATTTAGAAAAGTTATTTTCTTTGTAAAATTAGGGGTGCCATTTAGAAAAGTTATTTTCCTTGTGAAATTAGGGGTGCCATTTAGAAAAGTTATTTTCCTTGTGAAATTAGGGGTGCCATTTAGAAAAGTTATTTTCCTTGTGAAATTAGGGGTGCCATTTAGAAAAGTTATTTTCCTTGTGAAATTAGGGGTGCCATTTAGAAAAATTATTTTCCTTGTAAAATTAGGGGTGCCATTTAGAAAAGTTATTTTCCTTGTGAAATTAGGGGTGCCATTTAGAAAAGTTATTTTCCTTGTGAAATTAGGGGTGCCATTTAGAAAAGTTATTTTCCTTGTGAAATTAGGGGTGCCATTTAGAAAAGTTATTTTCCTTGTGAAATTAGGGGTGCCATTTAGAAAAGTTATTTTCCTTGTGAAATTAGGGGTGCCATTTAGAAAAGTTATTTTCCTTGTGAAATTAGGGGTGCCATTTAGAAAAGTTATTTTCTTTGTAAAATTAGGGGTGCCATTTAGAAAAGTTATTTTCCTTGTGAAATTAGGGGTGCCATTTAGAAAAGTTATTTTCCTTGTGAAATTAGGGGTGCCATTTAGAAAAGTTATTTTCCTTGTAAAATTAGGGGTGCCATTTAGAAAAGTTATTTTCCTTGTGAAATTAGGGGTGCCATTTAGAAAAGTTATTTTCTTTGTAAAATTAGGGGTGCCATTTAGAAAAGTTATTTTCCTTGTGAAATTAGGGGTGCCATTTAGAAAAGTTATTTTCCTTGTGAAATTAGGGGTGCCATTTAGAAAAGTTACTTTCCTTGTAAAATTAGGGGTGCCATTTAGAAAAGTTGTTTGCTTTGTAAAATTAGGGGTGCCATTTAGAAAAGTTACTTTCCTTGTGAAATTAGGGGTGCCATTTAGAAAAGTTGTTTGCTTTGTGAAATTAGGGGTGCCATTTAGAAAAGTTACTTTCCTTGTAAAATTAGGGGTGCCATTTAGAAAAGTTATTTTCCTTGTGAAATTAGGGGTGCCATTTAGAAAAGTTGTTTGCTTTGTAAAATTAGGGGTGCCATTTAGAAAAGTTATTTTCCTTGTAAAATTAGGGGTGCTATTCAGAAAAGTTGTTTGCTTTGTGAAATTAGGGGTGCCATTTAGAAAAGTTACTTTCCTTGTAAAATTAGGGGTGCCATTTAGAAAAGTTACTTTCCTTGTAAAATTAGGGGTGCCATTTAGAAAAGTTATTTTCCTTGTGAAATTAGGGGTGCCATTTAGAAAAGTTATTTTCCTTGTGAAATTAGGGGTGCCATTTAGAAAAGTTATTTTCCTTGTGAAATTAGGGGTGCCATTTAGAAAAGTTATTTTCCTTGTGAAATTAGGGGTGCCATTTAGAAAAGTTATTTTCCTTGTGAAATTAGGGGTGCCATTTAGAAAGTTATTTTCCTTGTAAAATTAGGGGTGCCATTTAGAAAAGTTATTTTCCTTGTGAAATTAGGGGTGCCATTTAGAAAAGTTATTTTCCTTGTGAAATTAGGGGTGCCATTTAGAAAAGTTATTTTCCTTGTGAAATTAGGGGTGCCATTTAGAAAAGTTATTTTCCTTGTGAAATTAGGGGTGCCATTTAGAAAAGTTATTTTCCTTGTGAAATTAGGGGTGCCATTTAGACCAGTTATTTTCCTTGTGAAATTAGGGGTGCCATTTAGAAAAGTTATTTTCCTTGTGAAATTAGGGGTGCCATTTAGAAAAGTTATTTTCCTTGTAAAATTAGGGGTGCCATTTAGAAAAGTTATTTTCCTTGTGAAATTAGGGGTGCCATTTAGAAAAGTTATTTTCCTTGTGAAATTAGGGGTGCCATTTAGAAAAGTTATTTTCCTTGTGAAATTAGGGGTGCCATTTAGAAAAGTTATTTTCCTTGTGAAATTAGGGGTGCCATTTAGAAAAGTTATTTTCCTTGTGAAATTAGGGGTTCCATTTAGAAAAGTTATTTTCCTTGTGAAATTATGGGTGCCATTTAGAAAAGTTATTTTCCTTGTGAAATTAGGGGTGCCATTTAGAAAAGTTATTTTCCTTGTGAAATTAGGGGTGCCATTTAGAAAAGTTATTTTCCTTGTGAAATTAGGGGTGCCATTTAGAAAAGTTATTTTCCTTGTGAAATTAGGGGTGCCATTTAGAAAAGTTATTTTCCTTGTGAAATTAGGGGTGCCATTTAGAAAAGTTATTTTCCTTGTGAAATTAGGGGTGCCATTTAGAAAAGTTATTTTCCTTGTAAAATTAGGGGTGCCATTTAGAAAAGTTATTTTCCTTGTGAAATTAGGGGTGCCATTTAGAAAAGTTATTTTCCTTGTGAAATTAGGGGTGCCATTTAGAAAAGTTATTTTCCTTGTGAAATTAGGGGTGCCATTTAGAAAAGTTATTTTCCTTGTGAAATTAGGGGTGCAATTTAGAAAAGTTATTTTCCTTGTGAAATTATGGGTGCCATTTAGAAAAGTTATTTTCCTTGTGAAATTAGGGGTGCCATTTAGAAAAGTTATTTTCCTTGTGAAATTAGGGGTGCCATTTAGAAAAGTTATTTTCCTTGTGAAATTAGGGGTGCCATTTAGAAAAGTTATTTTCTTTGTAAAATTAGGGGTGCCATTTAGAAAAGTTATTTTCCTTGTGAAATTAGGGGTGCCATTTAGAAAAGTTATTTTCTTTGTAAAATTAGAGGTGCCATTTAGAAAAGTTATTTTCCTTGTGAAATTAGGGGTGCCATTTAGAAAAGTTATTTTCCTTGTGAAATTAGGGGTGCCATTTAGAAAAGTTATTTTCCTTGTAAAATTAGGGGTGCCATTTAGAAAAGTTATTTTCTTTGTGAAATTAGGGGTGCCATTTAGAAAAGTTATTTTCTTTGTGAAATTAGGGGTGCCATTTAGAAAAGTTATTTTCCTTGTGAAATTAGGGGTGCCATTTAGAAAAGTTATTTTCCTTGTGAAATTAGGGGTGCCATTTAGAAAAGTTATTTTCCTTGTGAAATTAGGGGTGCCATTTAGAACAGTTATTTTCTTTGTAAAATTAGGGGTGCCATTTAGAAAAGTTATTTTCCTTGTGAAATTAGGGGTGCCATTTAGAAAAGTTATTTTCCTTGTGAAATTAGGGGTGCCATTTAGAAAAGTTATTTTCCTTGTAAAATTAGGGGTGCCATTTAGAAAAGTTATTTTCCTTGTGAAATTAGGGGTGCCATTTAGAAAAGTTATTTTCTTTGTAAAATTAGGGGTGCCATTTAGAAAAGTTATTTTCCTTGTGAAATTAGGGGTGCCATTTAGAAAAGTTATTTTCCTTGTAAAATTAGGGGTGCCATTTAGAAAAGTTATTTTCCTTGTGAAATTAGGGGTGCCATTTAGAAAAGTTATTTTCCTTGTGAAATTAGGGGTGCCATTTAGAAAAGTTATTTTCCTTGTGAAATTAGGGGTGCCATTTAGAAAAGTTATTTTCCTTGTGAAATTAGGGGTGCCATTTAGAAAAGTTATTTTCCTTGTGAAATCAGGGGTTCCATTTAGAAAAGTTATTTTCCTTGTGAAATTAGGGGTGCCATTTAGAAAAGTTATTTTCCTTGTAAAATTAGGGGTGCCATTTAGAAAAGTTATTTTCCTTGTAAAATTAGGGGTGCCATTTAGAAAAGTTATTTTCCTTGTGAAATTAGGGGTGCCATTTAGAAAAGTTATTTTCCTTGTGAAATTAGGGGTGCCATTTAGAAAAGTTATTTTCCTTGTGAAATTAGGGGTGCCATTTAGAAAAGTTATTTTCCTTGTGAAATTAGGGGTGCCATTTATAAAAGTTATTTTCCTTGTGAAATTAGGGGTGCCATTTAGAAAAGTTATTTTCCTTCTGAAATTAGGGGTGCCATTTAGAAAAGTTATTTTCCTTGTGAAATTAGGGGTGCCATTTAGAAAAGTTATTTTCCTTGTGAAATTAGGGGTGCCATTTAGAAAAGTTATTTTCTTTGTGAAATTAGGGGTGCCATTTAGAAAAGTTATTTTCCTTGTAAAATTAGGGGTGCCATTTAGAAAAGTTATTTTCCTTGTGAAATTAGGGGTGCCATTTAGAAAAGTTATTTTCCTTGTGAAATTAGGGGTGCCATTTAGAAAAGTTATTTTCCTTGTGAAATTAGGGGTGCCATTTAGAAAAGTTATTTTCTTTGTGAAATTAGGGGTGCCATTTAGAAAAGTTATTTTCCTTGTAAAATTAGGGGTGCCATTTAGAAAAGTTATTTTCCTTGTGAAATTAGGGGTGCCATTTAGAAAAGTTATTTTCCTTGTGAAATTAGGGGTGCCATTTAGAAAAGTTATTTTCCTTGTGAAATTAGGGGTGCCATTTAGAAAAGTTATTTTCCTTGTGAAATTAGGGGTGCCATTTAGAAAAGTTATTTTCCTTGTAAAATTAGGGGTGCCATTTAGAAAAGTTATTTTCCTTGTAAAATTAGGGGTGCCATTTAGAAAAGTTATTTTCCTTGTAAAATTAGGGGTGCCATTTAGAAAAGTTATTTTCCTTGTAAAATTAGGGGTGCCATTTAGAAAAGTTATTTTCCTTGTGAAATTAGGGGTGCCATTTAGAAAAGTTATTTTCCTTGTGAAATTAGGGGTGCCATTTAGAAAAGTTATTTTCCTTGTAAAATTAGGGGTGCCATTTAGAAAAGTTATTTTCCTTGTAAAATTAGGGGTGCCATTTAGAAAAGTTATTTTCCTTGTGAAATTAGGGGTGCCATTTAGAAAAGTTATTTTCCTTGTGAAATTAGGTGTGCCATTTAGAAAAGTTATTTTCTTTGTGAAATTAGGGGTGCCATTTAGAAAAGTTATTTTCTTTGTAAAATTAGGTGTGCCATTTAGAAAAGTTATTTTCCTTGTGAAATTAGGGGTGCCATTTAAAAAAGTTATTTTCTTAGTAAAATTAGGGGTGCCATTTAGAAAAGTTATTTTCCTTGTGAAATTAGGGGTGCCATTTAGAAAAGTTATTTTCTTTGTAAAATTAGGGGTGCCATTTAGAAAAGTTATTTTCCTTGTGAAATTAGGGGTGCCATTTAGAAAAGTTATTTTCTTTGTAAAATTAGGGATGCCATTTAGAAAAGTTATTTTCCTTGTGAAATTAGGGGTGCCATTTAGAAAAGTTATTTTCTTTGTAAAATTAGGGGTGCCATTTAGAAAAGTTATTTTCCTTGTGAAATTAGGGGTGCCATTTAGAAAAGTTATTTTCTTTGTAAAATTAGGGGTGCCATTTAGAAAAGTTATTTTCCTTGTGAAATTAGGGGTGCCATTTAGAAAAGTTATTTTCCTTGTGAAATTAGGGGTGCCATTTAGAAAAGTTATTTTCCTTGTGAAATTAGGGGTGCCATTTAGAAAAGTTATTTTCCTTGTGAAATTAGGGGTGCCATTTAGAAAAGTTATTTTCTTTGTAAAATTAGGGGTGCCATTTAGAAAAGTTATTTTCCTTGTGAAATTAGGGGTGCCATTTAGAAAAGTTATTTTCCTTGTGAAATTAGGGGTGCCATTTAGAAAAGTTATTTTCCTTGTAAAATTAGGGGTGCCATTTAGAAAAGTTATTTTCCTTGTGAAATTAGGGGTGCCATTTAGAAAAGTTACTTTCCTTGTAAAATTAGGGGTGCCATTTAGAAAAGTTGTTTGCTTTGTAAAATTAGGGGTGCCATTTAGAAAAGTTTCTTTCCTTGTGAAATTAGGGGTGCCATTTAGAAAAGTTGTTTGCTTTGTGAAATTAGGGGTGCCATTTAGAAAAGTTACTTTCCTTGTAAAATTAGGGGTGCCATTTAGAAAAGTTATTTTCCTTGTGAAATTAGGGGTGCCATTTAGAAAAGTTGTTTGCTTTGTAAAATTAGGGGTGCCATTTAGAAAAGTTATTTTCCTTGTAAAATTAGGGGTGCTATTCAGAAAAGTTGTTTGCTTTGTGAAATTAGGGGTGCCATTTAGAAAAGTTACTTTCCTTGTAAAATTAGGGGTGCCATTTAGAAAAGTTACTTTCCTTGTAAAATTAGGGGTGCCATTTAGAAAAGTTATTTTCCTTGTGAAATTAGGGGTGCCATTTAGAAAAGTTATTTTCCTTGTGAAATTAGGGGTGCCATTTAGAAAAGTTATTTTCTTTGTGAAATTAGGGGTGCCATTTAGAAAAGTTATTTTCCTTGTAAAATTAGGGGTGCCATTTAGAAAAGTTATTTTCCTTGTGAAATTAGGGGTGCCATTTAGAAAAGTTATTTTCCTTGTGAAATTAGGGGTGCCATTTAGAAAAGTTATTTTCCTTGTGAAATTAGGGGTGCCATTTAGAAAAGTTATTTTCCTTGTGAAATTAGGGGTGCCATTTAGAAAAGTTATTTTCCTTGTAAAATTAGGGGTGCCATTTAGAAAAGTTATTTTCCTTGTAAAATTAGGGGTGCCATTTAGAAAAGTTATTTTCCTTGTAAAATTAGGGGTGCCATTTAGAAAAGTTATTTTCCTTGTAAAATTAGGGGTGCCATTTAGAAAAGTTATTTTCCTTGTGAAATTAGGGGTGCCATTTAGAAAAGTTATTTTCCTTGTGAAATTAGGGGTGCCATTTAGAAAAGTTATTTTCCTTGTAAAATTAGGGGTGCCATTTAGAAAAGTTATTTTCCTTGTAAAATTAGGGGTGCCATTTAGAAAAGTTATTTTCCTTGTGAAATTAGGGGTGCCATTTAGAAAAGTTATTTTCCTTGTGAAATTAGGTGCGCCATTTAGAAAAGTTATTTTCTTTGTGAAATTAGGGGTGCCATTTAGAAAAGTTATTTTCTTTGTAAAATTAGGTGTGCCATTTAGAAAAGTTATTTTCCTTGTGAAATTAGGGGTGCCATTTAGAAAAGTTATTTTCTTAGTAAAATTAGGGGTGCCATTTAGAAAAGTTATTTTCCTTGTGAAATTAGGGGTGCCATTTAGAAAAGTTATTTTCTTTGTAAAATTAGGGGTGCCATTTAGAAAAGTTATTTTCCTTGTGAAATTAGGGGTGCCATTTAGAAAAGTTATTTTCTTTGTAAAATTAGGGATGCCATTTAGAAAAGTTATTTTCCTTGTGAAATTAGGGGTGCCATTTAGAAAAGTTATTTTCTTTGTAAAATTAGGGGTGCCATTTAGAAAAGTTATTTTCCTTGTGAAATTAGGGGTGCCATTTAGAAAAGTTATTTTCTTTGTAAAATTAGGGGTGCCATTTAGAAAAGTTATTTTCCTTGTGAAATTAGGGGTTCCATTTAGAAAAGTTATTTTCTTTGTAAAATTAGGGGTGCCATTTAGAAAAGTTATTTTCCTTGTGAAATTAGGGGTGCCATTTAGAAAAGTTATTTTCTTTGTAAAATTAGGGGTGCCATTTAGAAAAGTTATTTTCCTTGTGAAATTAGGGGTGCCATTTAGAAAAGTTATTTTCTTTGTAAAATTAGGGGTGCCATTTAGAAAAGTTATTTTCCTTGTGAAATTAGGGGTGCCATTTAGAAAAGTTATTTTCTTTGTAAAATTAGGGGTGCCATTTAGAAAAGTTATTTTCCTTGTGAAATTAGGGGTGCCATTTAGAAAAGTTATTTTCCTTGTAAAATTAGGGGTGCCATTTAGAAAAGTTATTTTCCTTGTGAAATTAGGGGTGCCATTTAGAAAAGTTATTTTCTTTGTAAAATTAGGGGTGCCATTTAGAAAAGTTATTTTCCTTGTGAAATTAGGGGTGCCATTTAGAAAAGTTATTTTCCTTGTGAAATTAGGGGTGCCATTTAGAAAAGTTATTTTCCTTGTTAAATTAGGGGTGCCATTTAGAAAAGTTATTTTCTTTGTGAAATTAGGGGTGCCATTTAGAAAAGTTATTTTCTTTGTGAAATTAGGGGTGCCATTTAGAAAAGTTATTTTCCTTGTGAAATTAGGGGTGCCATTTAGAAAAGTTATTTTCCTTGTGAAATTAGGGGTGCCATTTAGAAAAGTTATTTTCCTTGTGAAATTAGGGGTGCCATTTAGAAAAGTTATTTTCTTTGTAAAATTAGGGGTGCCATTTAGAAAAGTTATTTTCCTTGTGAAATTAGGGGTGCCATTTAGAAAAGTTATTTTCCTTGTGAAATTAGGGGTGCCATTTAGAAAAGTTATTTTCCTTGTAAAATTAGGGGTGCCATTTAGAAAAGTTATTTTCCTTGTGAAATTAGGGGTGCCATTTAGAAAAGTTATTTTCTTTGTAAAATTAGGGGTGCCATTTAGAAAAGTTATTTTCCTTGTGAAATTAGGGGTGCCATTTAGAAAAGTTATTTTCCTTGTGAAATTAGGGGTGCCATTTAGAAAAGTTATTTTCCTTGTAAAATTAGGGGTGCCATTTAGAAAAGTTATTTTCTTTGTGAAATTAGGGGTGCCATTTAGAAAAGTTATTTTCTTTGTGAAATTAGGGGTGCCATTTAGAAAAGTTATTTTCTTTGTAAAATTAGGGGTGCCATTTAGAAAAGTTATTTTCCTTGTGAAATTAGGGGTCCTATTTAGAAAAGTTATTTTCCTTGTGAAATTAGGGGTGCCATTTAGAAAAGTTATTTTCCTTGTGAAATTAGGGGTGCCATTTAGAAAAGTTATTTTCTTTGTAAAATTAGGGGTGCCATTTAGAAAAGTTATTTTCCTTGTGAAATTAGGGGTGCCATTTAGAAAAGTTATTTTCCTTGTGAAATTAGGGGTGCCATTTAGAAAAGTTATTTTCCTTGTGAAATTAGGGGTGCCATTTAGAAAAGTTATTTTCCTTGTGAAATTAGGGGTGCCATTTAGAAAAATTATTTTCCTTGTAAAATTAGGGGTGCCATTTAGAAAAGTTATTTTCCTTGTGAAATTAGGGGTGCCATTTAGAAAAGTTATTTTCCTTGTGAAATTAGGGGTGCCATTTAGAAAAGTTATTTTCCTTGTGAAATTAGGGGTGCCATTTAGAAAAGTTATTTTCCTTGTGAAATTAGGGGTGCCATTTAGAAAAGTTGTTTGCTTTGTGAAATTAGGGGTGCCATTTAGAAAAGTTACTTTCCTTGTAAAATTAGGGGTGCCATTTAGAAAAGTTATTTTCCTTGTGAAATTAGGGGTGCCATTTAGAAAAGTTGTTTGCTTTGTAAAATTAGGGGTGCCATTTAGAAAAGTTATTTTCCTTGTAAAATTAGGGGTGCTATTCAGAAAAGTTGTTTGCTTTGTGAAATTAGGGGTGCCATTTAGAAAAGTTACTTTCCTTGTAAAATTAGGGGTGCCATTTAGAAAAGTTACTTTCCTTGTAAAATTAGGGGTGCCATTTAGAAAAGTTATTTTCCTTGTGAAATTAGGGGTGCCATTTAGAAAAGTTATTTTCCTTGTGAAATTAGGGGTGCCATTTAGAAAAGTTATTTTCTTTGTGAAATTAGGGGTGCCATTTAGAAAAGTTATTTTCCTTGTAAAATTAGGGGTGCCATTTAGAAAAGTTATTTTCCTTGTGAAATTAGGGGTGCCATTTAGAAAAGTTATTTTCCTTGTGAAATTAGGGGTGCCATTTAGAAAAGTTATTTTCCTTGTGAAATTAGGGGTGCCATTTAGAAAAGTTATTTTCCTTGTGAAATTAGGGGTGCCATTTAGAAAAGTTATTTTCCTTGTAAAATTAGGGGTGCCATTTAGAAAAGTTATTTTCCTTGTAAAATTAGGGGTGCCATTTAGAAAAGTTATTTTCCTTGTAAAATTAGGGGTGCCATTTAGAAAAGTTATTTTCCTTGTAAAATTAGGGGTGCCATTTAGAAAAGTTATTTTCCTTGTGAAATTAGGGGTGCCATTTAGAAAAGTTATTTTCCTTGTGAAATTAGGGGTGCCATTTAGAAAAGTTATTTTCCTTGTAAAATTAGGGGTGCCATTTAGAAAAGTTATTTTCCTTGTAAAATTAGGGGTGCCATTTAGAAAAGTTATTTTCCTTGTGAAATTAGGGGTGCCATTTAGAAAAGTTATTTTCCTTGTGAAATTAGGTGTGCCATTTAGAAAAGTTATTTTCTTTGTGAAATTAGGGGTGCCATTTAGAAAAGTTATTTTCTTTGTAAAATTAGGTGTGCCATTTAGAAAAGTTATTTTCCTTGTGAAATTAGGGGTGCCATTTAGAAAAGTTATTTTCTTAGTAAAATTAGGGGTGCCATTTAGAAAAGTTATTTTCCTTGTGAAATTAGGGGTGCCATTTAGAAAAGTTATTTTCTTTGTAAAATTAGGGGTGCCATTTAGAAAAGTTATTTTCCTTGTGAAATTAGGGGTGCCATTTAGAAAAGTTATTTTCTTTGTAAAATTAGGGATGCCATTTAGAAAAGTTATTTTCCTTGTGAAATTAGGGGTGCCATTTAGAAAAGTTATTTTCTTTGTAAAATTAGGGGTGCCATTTAGAAAAGTTATTTTCCTTGTGAAATTAGGGGTGCCATTTAGAAAAGTTATTTTCTTTGTAAAATTAGGGGTGCCATTTAGAAAAGTTATTTTCCTTGTGAAATTAGGGGTTCCATTTAGAAAAGTTATTTTCTTTGTAAAATTAGGGGTGCCATTTAGAAAAGTTATTTTCCTTGTGAAATTAGGGGTGCCATTTAGAAAAGTTATTTTCTTTGTAAAATTAGGGGTGCCATTTAGAAAAGTTATTTTCCTTGTGAAATTAGGGGTGCCATTTAGAAAAGTTATTTTCTTTGTAAAATTAGGGGTGCCATTTAGAAAAGTTATTTTCCTTGTGAAATTAGGGGTGCCATTTAGAAAAGTTATTTTCTTTGTAAAATTAGGGGTGCCATTTAGAAAAGTTATTTTCCTTGTGAAATTAGGGGTGCCATTTAGAAAAGTTATTTTCCTTGTAAAATTAGGGGTGCCATTTAGAAAAGTTATTTTCCTTGTGAAATTAGGGGTGCCATTTAGAAAAGTTATTTTCTTTGTAAAATTAGGGGTGCCATTTAGAAAAGTTATTTTCCTTGTGAAATTAGGGGTGCCATTTAGAAAAGTTATTTTCCTTGTGAAATTAGGGGTGCCATTTAGAAAAGTTATTTTCCTTGTAAAATTAGGGGTGCCATTTAGAAAAGTTATTTTCTTTGTGAAATTAGGGGTGCCATTTAGAAAAGTTATTTTCTTTGTGAAATTAGGGGTGCCATTTAGAAAAGTTATTTTCCTTGTGAAATTAGGGGTGCCATTTAGAAAAGTTATTTTCCTTGTGAAATTAGGGGTGCCATTTAGAAAAGTTATTTTCCTTGTGAAATTAGGGGTGCCATTTAGAAAAGTTATTTTCTTTGTAAAATTAGGGGTGCCATTTAGAAAAGTTATTTTCCTTGTGAAATTAGGGGTGCCATTTAGAAAAGTTATTTTCCTTGTGAAATTAGGGGTGCCATTTAGAAAAGTTATTTTCCTTGTAAAATTAGGGGTGCCATTTAGAAAAGTTATTTTCCTTGTGAAATTAGGGGTGCCATTTAGAAAAGTTATTTTCTTTGTAAAATTAGGGGTGCCATTTAGAAAAGTTATTTTCCTTGTGAAATTAGGGGTGCCATTTAGAAAAGTTATTTTCCTTGTGAAATTAGGGGTGCCATTTAGAAAAGTTATTTTCCTTGTAAAATTAGGGGTGCCATTTAGAAAAGTTATTTTCTTTGTGAAATTAGGGGTGCCATTTAGAAAAGTTATTTTCTTTGTGAAATTAGGGGTGCCATTTAGAAAAGTTATTTTCCTTGTGAAATTAGGGGTGCCATTTAGAAAAGTTATTTTCCTTGTGAAATTAGGGGTGCCATTTAGAAAAGTTATTTTCCTTGTGAAATTAGGGGTGCCATTTAGAAAAGTTATTTTCTTTGTAAAATTAGGGGTGCCATTTAGAAAAGTTATTTTCCTTGTGAAATTAGGGGTGCCATTTAGAAAAGTTATTTTCCTTGTGAAATTAGGGGTGCCATTTAGAAAAGTTATTTTCCTTGTAAAATTAGGGGTGCCATTTAGAAAAGTTATTTTCCTTGTGAAATTAGGGGTGCCATTTAGAAAAGTTATTTTCTTTGTAAAATTAGGGGTGCCATTTAGAAAAGTTATTTTCCTTGTGAAATTAGGGGTGCCATTTAGAAAAGTTATTTTCCTTGTGAAATTAGGGGTGCCATTTAGAAAAGTTATTTTCCTTGTAAAATTAGGGGTGCCATTTAGAAAAGTTATTTTCTTTGTGAAATTAGGGGTGCCATTTAGAAAAGTTATTTTCTTTGTGAAATTAGGGGTGCCATTTAGAAAAGTTATTTTCTTTGTAAAATTAGGGGTGCCATTTAGAAAAGTTATTTTCCTTGTGAAATTAGGGGTGCCATTTAGAAAAGTTATTTTCCTTGTGAAATTAGGGGTGCCATTTAGAAAAGTTATTTTCCTTGTGAAATTAGGGGTGCCATTTAGAAAAGTTATTTTCTTTGTAAAATTAGGGGTGCCATTTAGAAAAGTTATTTTCCTTGTGAAATTAGGGGTGCCATTTAGAAAAGTTATTTTCCTTGTGAAATTAGGGGTGCCATTTAGAAAAGTTATTTTCCTTGTGAAATTAGGGGTGCCATTTAGAAAAATTATTTTCCTTGTTAAATTAGGGGTGCCATTTAGAAAAGTTATTTTCCTTGTGAAATTAGGGGTGCCATTTAGAAAAGTTATTTTCCTTGTGAAATTAGGGGTGCCATTTAGAAAAGTTATTTTCCTTGTGAAATTAGGGGTGCCATTTAGAAAAGTTATTTTCCTTGTGAAATTAGGGGTGCCATTTAGAAAAGTTATTTTCCTTGTGAAAGTAGGGGTGCCATTTAGAAAAGTTATTTTCCTTGTGAAATTAGGGGTGCCATTTAGAAAAGTTATTTTCTTTGTAAAATTAGGGGTGCCATTTAGAAAAGTTATTTTCCTTGTGAAATTAGGGGTGCCATTTAGAAAAGTTATTTTCCTTGTGAAATTAGGGGTGCCATTTAGAAAAGTTATTTTCCTTGTAAAATTAGGGGTGCCATTTAGAAAAGTTATTTTCCTTGTGAAATTAGGGGTGCCATTTAGAAAAGTTATTTTCTTTGTAAAATTAGGGGTGCCATTTAGAAAAGTTATTTTCCTTGTGAAATTAGGGGTGCCATTTAGAAAAGTTATTTTCCTTGTGAAATTAGGGGTGCCATTTAGAAAAGTTACTTTCCTTGTAAAATTAGGGGTGCCATTTAGAAAAGTTGTTTGCTTTGTAAAATTAGGGGTGCCATTTAGAAAAGTTACTTTCCTTGTGAAATTAGGGGTGCCATTTAGAAAAGTTGTTTGCTTTGTAAAATTAGGGGTGCCATTTAGAAAAGTTATTTTCCTTGTGAAATTAGGGGTGCCATTTAGAAAAGTTGTTTGCTTTGTAAAATTAGGGGTGCCATTTAGAAAAGTTATTTTCCTTGTAAAATTAGGGGTGCTATTCAGAAAAGTTGTTTGCTTTGTGAAATTAGGGGTGCCATTTAGAAAAGTTACTTTCCTTGTAAAATTAGGGGTGCCATTTAGAAAAGTTACTTTCCTTGTAAAATTAGGGGTGCCATTTAGAAAAGTTGTTTGCTTTGTAAAATTAGGGGTGCCATTTAGAAAAGTTATTTTCCTTGTAAAATTAGGGGTGCTATTCAGAAAAGTTGTTTGCTTTGTGAAATTAGGGGTGCCATTTAGAAAAGTTATTTTCCTTGTGAAATTAGGGGTGCCATTTAGAAAAGTTACTTTCCTTGTGAAATTAGGGGTGCCATTTAGAAAAGTTATTTTCTTTGTGAAATTAGGGGTGCCATTTAGAAAAGTTACTTTCCTTGTAAAATTAGGGGTGCCATTTAGAAAAGTTATTTTCCTTGTGAAATTAGGGGTGCCATTTAGAAAAGTTATTTTCCTTGTGAAATTAGGGGTGCCATTTAGAAAAGTTATTTTCCTTGTGAAATTAGGGGTGCCATTTAGAAAAGTTATTTTCCTTGTGAAATTAGGGGTGCCATTTAGAAACGCCTGTGGACTGCAGTTTGCTTATGACGGCAGCTCTACAAAATAGCAAATATGGATTTCATCAGTCATTATTGTTAGTCATTGACAAACATCTTCATACACTGCCGTTTCCTTTCTTTCTATACACATAAAAAAATATATAACAAACTTTCTATTGATGGTGGTGTAGTGGTTAACGGCACGGACTGACAACCTTGGTGTGCCAAGTTCGAATCCTGTTCGTTCCACAGAAACACTTTCACTTAGGATGTTGGCAACCTTCGCGTGGTTCCTCCTGTAAGTACCTGATGTCTTTCTAAAAAGAATTCTAACTAGAAAGGCATCAGGTTGACTAATGCCAACAATAGAATATACTTACATTTTCTATGGGTATTTTTTTTTTTTTTTTTTGTAAAATTGTTTTCTGGAACTAACTCTAAGTCTCTCTGCAGGTGAGAGAACGAGTTTTAAAGGATGAAGCCAGCGCCAAAGAGAAGACAGTCGAAACAGAAGCCATCGCTCAAGATGCCCAGAAAGACCTTGATGAAGCATTGCCAGCTTTGGAAGGGGCAATAAAGGTGAGCGGCCACTTATATATTTCACTCAATATTTATTTATAAATGAAGATCATTTACAAAATGTGGCACAAGGCCGAAAAGGGGAGGGGGATAAAAAGTTCTGTCCAATACTAACTTTCTAACTTTCTAACCTAGCTAGTTCCATGCAGGACCATCATTCACCAAAATACCACATTTATACTGTACATTCTTCTCAATCACCAAAAGAAATCACTCCATGAATAAACTAGTTAAAACCCATATTTACAAATATGCAGGGGGGGGGGGGGGGGGGAATGATAAAACACTATGTACAAAACAATAAATGAAAATATATACAATGGAAAAAAGAAAAATTAGTAAAAGCCCCCCCCCCCGTTACTAAACTGTGGCAGATACGCTGATTTGCCAGTCGAAATCGACACTCGAAATCAGGTCAATTAACAATTGATTATTTGAATGTGTTTCCATTAAAGAAACATTTTAATACTAATGAGTCATTGCTTATCAAGTCCAAAATCCACTTGATGATGGGGGTTAATAAGATAGAAGGATTGTCAGTTGAATGATGAACAATACTATGAGAGGATTGAACGAAATTTGATTACTTAAAAGAACGCCTCGACAAGTATTTATTAACATTGAATTTGAAGACGACTATATTGTAGTCTGCAGGGAAGCAGTCCCGTAGCAATGTGTTTTCTACAGATCGCCCTAGAAATGAAACCCCCCCCCCATCGATAGATCCAGTAATCCTATGCAAATATTACAGTCAGCACGTCAGCTGTTGATCCTGCAGGAGTAAATCCATATTGTTTGTCTTTAAGTCATTTACAACTTTTTTATTTATATTTAAGTTTTGAAAGTGATAATCAGTTTCACTACAATGTATCGAAAGCAAATGAACAAAGTTTTATATGTTCTTTTTTTTTTTTTAACCAATTACATTTCGCTAACCCTAACTCTAGCCCCTCCACTTAATAAAGATTTCATGCATTATTCTTGTTTTGTAGGCATTAGACGCTTTGGACAAAAGTGATATCGCTGAAATACGAGTTTTCGCCAGCCCGCCTGAACTCGTGATGACCGTCATGGAAGCTGTATGTATACTTATGCATCAAAAGTTAGTAGAAATTATCAACAAATAATTTTTATTCATTAAAATCCTTTCTTTTTTATGCGGTTTAATTTTCTCTGGCTCGGGCCTTTTTTAGTGTAAATATTAATAAATAAGACATTAAGATTAGGCTTATATATATATAACTTATATTAGATTCTGTTCATATAATAGTTATTACGATTTTTAGCAATATTACAGTCAGCACGTCAGCTGTTGATCCTGCAGGATTAAATCCATATTGCTTGTCTCTAAGTAGATTGCTTTTGCTGAAGTGATTTACAACTTTTTGATTTATCTAAAATCGATAGCATAACTTCGGAATTATGTTCTATATGTGTAAAAGAGCCTCTTTGTGTTGGGGGGGTGCTTTTGAAATAGCATTCAGTTGCTAGTCTAATTTCCTTTGTAGTCCATTTTTTTTCTCTTCGTTGTCTTTGATTTGTGCTGATTATATTCATTTACCTGTATTTGATCTGTTGCATTCTGTTACCTGAAGTAAGGAGGGCCAGCATTCGTAGGATGGTAAACAAGGCTAACAAAAGAGCCCCTCCCAACCATGATGCTCAGATCTTTCTTCTGAGCCCCACGGCTTTTATATTTGTTTGGTGCCATTTTTTTCATGCTTTTGTTGGTGTATGTGGTAACACCAGACCCAGGCTTATTTTACCTGTGATCCTCTCACGGGGATAGTGTTTATTTATCCCATGTGTAGAAATAGCCGAGCACTATCACACACACATTGTCTGTGTTAGATGTTTATAATAAAGAACATTGATCAGTATTTGTTTCAATGGCATATAACTCGGAAACCAAGCATTTTGGTACCTATGCTTATATGAACTTTTTGTATAATTTACACATATAGAACATAATCCCGAAGTTATGTCATCGATTTTCCAAACACTGTATATCCTTATAAGAGTTCATGTATGTTAAATGTTTGTCGATATAAATTCAGAAATAGAACTAAACGGCTGATTATGTTTCACTACTTGTTAGACAATTATCGAAAGAAATAACATAGATGGATTTAAATAGGCTGACATATTGAAAAGATATTTAGAAAATGAAAAGTTAACATAGAAAAACGTAAAGATTACGTATCGGATCAAGGAATATTAAACAACAGAGAATTATGAATAATGCGATTTGGGAGTTTTCAAGTGAGCCGAATATTATTTTGAAGCTCTAAGACCTCATATAGAGTATTGCATTCAGGCCTGATCTGCAGTATCTAGATATGGAAATTGGAATGTAATATTGAGATTGGAAGCCATACAAAGAAGAGCGACAAAACTAAAAGACTGGAAAGATTGGAAATATTAGGATTAACTACTTTACTAGTTTAATCGACCCGTTAGGTGTAATGGTTAGAGTGTTCGCAAATAGGCCAGGAGATCGGGGTTCAATCTTCATTTGAATCATACAAAAGACTTAAAAAATGGTACTTGATGCCCCCTTGCTAAACCCTCAGCATTATAAGGTGAGGATCAAGGGTAAATGGAGTAATCCCGGGAAAGGAGTGGCACCTTTCCCGACCTCTAGGGTAGTAGCTAATAAAAAGGGAGCCTTAGGGTCGCCCTCAACTACGGTCGACAACTTTAGCATTATAAGGTGAGGATCAAGGGTAAGTGGAGTAATCCCGGGAAAGGAGTGGCACCTTTCCCGACCTCTAGGGTAGTAGCTAATAAAAAGGGAGCCTTAGGGTCGCCCTCAACTACAGTCGACAACTTTAGCATTATAAGGTGAGGATCAAGGGTAAGTGGAGTAATCCCGGGAAAGGAGTGGCACCTTTACCGACCTCTAGGGTAGTAGCTAATAAAAAGGGAGCCTTAGGGTCGCCCTCAACTACGGTCGACAACTTTACTAGAGAGATGAAATGATTTAATTGAAACTTTCAAAATAATTAATGGCATTTCTAACTACGATGAATTTTTTTTTAAAATATTTCTAGTTGTCCTTGATCTGTAAAGTTATTGTAAAGGCAGATTAGGGACCAGATTTATCGGGGGCATATTAAGTGGGGAGTTGTGCAGCAAGACGTTTGTTCACATTACATTTAAATTTCAGCATGTTGGCATAGTCGGGGGGAACAGGGAGCAGAGAGGGAATTTCAAAGGCGAGCAGCTCGAAGAAAGAAGCTATTAGATTAGAAAGTTTTCCGGCAACTGGAGGCCTCTACAGTGAAGGGGTGGGATTTTGCTGTTGTCAGGTTGGTAGGGGCATTTACGTTGAGAGGGTATAAGTGTAGTAAGTTCGTTGGAGCACATTCCGTGGAAGTACTAGTAAAACAAGCACAGAAATGCAAGACTGCGGCGATGGAACAGGGGCTGGAGCTTGGTAGACAGTGCGGGACCTATTAGGTTAGGGACTTTTTTTTTTTGCACCTTGTCCAAGAGGGAGAGACTAGTGGTTGGTTTACTAGACAAGATGTGACAATAATACTTTGTGCATGAATATAGTAAAAAATTGGAGGTGATCCCAAATAGGCATAACAGATAAATAATAATACTGTTGACCAATTTTATCAGCAGGTGAAGATCAGGATTAAACCAGACAACAAGTATCTGGTAATCCAGCTAGCGGATGTGAGATAGATAACCCTTTTTCACATACAGACTTAGCCCCTGTCACTGTCTCATACCATCTTATTTCCATGTCGGTGACTTCTATCTCAACACTACCCATTAAAAGGCTTGGTCTTTTGGCTAAGATCAAAGTGGAGTATCTGTTCCGATGGATACTGCACGCCTGTCCTGTGCAGTTCTAGGAGGTCCACCCTCCCAGGCTTTGCCTCCCCTCTTTGGGGAGGAGTAAGTTTATTGCTTACTGTCTGAGGCGCCCCTACCGGGGAATGCCGACGGGGCTGCCCAGGTAATTTTTAAATGGCCAGAGTTCTCACCTCTCGAGGCTGGCTTTTCAAACCCCACTTTCTCGACCCGATCTTGGGTCACATCTTACTTGTGGGAGTAAGATAAAACTGGCCTTGTGCCTAACTCCTGGGGAGGAGTAAATAAAACCCATTAAAAGGCTGCCACATTGTTGATAGAGGCGGATTTCTTTCTGGGATGTGAACATTAAGTAAAGCATTACCATAAAGGACCAAATTCACTTTTAACTTGTGACGGAAACGGCCTAACATGAAGAATCGCTGAAAGTGGACCAAACTGATGAACATATCTGGACAAATGAAAAAATGTAATAATCAAAAATAATTAACATCTACATTTTTTTTTTTTTTTTTTAATAACGTATGCAAAGAGAGAGTAGAAAGTGGACTTTCGGTTTAACTTTCGACAGCCTCGTAACTCTCGCTTACCATATTTTGTCCTTTAGTCCTCACATTCCATGGGCGATGTTTCTGACAAAGGGGGAGGAATTGCTGTTTTCTGGGTCGGAATCTATCCATCTAACACTTACCATTGGCTAGTTTTTTACCTTGAAGTAGTATTATTATTTTTTTTTAGCTCCTTACATCAAGTGGCTTCGTGCCTTGTCCGGAGCGATTTCCATTAAAAAAAATAGAGAGAGAGAGAGATACTAGGAGAGTGGATGGATATACATTTCATAATAAAAAAGAAAACCTTTTTTATTCAATATTTTCAGAAATATTACCAAATATTCCAATCAAATAAGAACAAATAAAGTGATTAAAAATAATAATTGTGTATTTCATAAAACCATTTTATTTTGCTTGTTGAAAATGTTTTTATTTATTTCATCTCTGTCCGTGTAGGACAGGCATTTTGGGGGGCCAGTAAAATTACATATAATTTACTTTAATGTGATTTTTTGTGCTTTTTTCATTAAAAAAGATCCTAGCAATAAATGATGTCAATATTGTGAAAAATGAATACAAGTTTCTCACAATTGAAGAAAGCAAACTGTTAATTTACAATTGCTAAGAAAATAGAAACATCGCTTCATGTTTGAAAAACCTTTATTATTATTTATTTTAGCTGAATAATTATATAATTAAATTATGATAGTAATAATTAACATTTTCTGCGTACCTATTCTTTATTCTCTGCTGTATTTTTGTCAACAGTTGATTCCAGCAGTCGGTTTTTTCGACCATTCGGTCTTTAATTTTTGGTCTTTTGATAATGAAAGTTTTTCTTTCGAAAATTTAAGATTACATTATTCCGGAACGTTTAATTGCCTGACAGTAACCTTTTTACTGTTCTGGTGTTTAATCTGTTTTACGTGAAATATTAATAAATTGATTGGAGATTTCATTCTTGTTTTCTCTTCTCGTTTGTTTTTGTTCGCCTTTCCACCTTCCGGTCCTATATCACATTGCTCCAGCCTCGGATTACAAACCTACACTTATATTTACCAGCAATGCTTCAAGCAAACTACAACCTCCTTTTATTATTTATTTATTTATTGTTGTTGAGTGCATTTATTTTTGTTTTAGGACCGACTGGGCAGGTGCAAAATCCTTGCTGGCTGATCCCAATTTTTTGAAACAGCTGAGAGAATACGATAAGAACCACATTCCAGAGGCTTTGCTGAGGAAATTAAAAGTTTACATCAATAATCCTAAGTTCTTTCCAGAAATTGTGGAAAATGTATCAAAGGTATTGTTCGTTTGTCTTCATATCTTGTTTCGTCTTCTACACTCTCAAAAGAGTACAGGGTCACAGGTCACCCAACTTAAGTTTAAATATAAAGTAATACTTAAGGTAATGTAGTGATTAGTTCCATGTTCAATGATTGGTGTTATTTAGTGAGTCGTCTAGTTGCTGGCTATAAGACAATGTCATGTCTGAAGGACGCATCCACCACCACCAAACATCACGATCAAAATGCAAGTACCCAGAGGACATTCGTGGAGAAGATCGGGGTGCTGCAAAAAGTCCTGAAGGATGTGGGCAACCCTTTCCAAGAAGAAACAACAGATCTACTGATTCTAGACAAAAAGATCATTGCAGATCCAACGCTAGCAGGGCTTGGTGGAACACACCAAGAAAGAGGAAAACAACAATTCAAGTCATTTGTGGATGGCCTGGAGAGTGACGATACAAAATCATTCTACCACCCCATAAAGAAGAACAAAGTTGTCTTCTTAAAACATGACAAGGTCGCCAGTAGTTCCAAGGAAAAGATCATGAAAGAGGAGTGGCAGCTGTTTTCCAGACTATTCATCTCCTGTCAGGTCAGACAGTTTAATTTGGAAGACCTCTTCAAGCTTGAGAACCAAGAAGCTCCTGCTTCAGTGAATGACAACAGCAAGCTCCATACATGCCAAAAGTCACAGCTAACCGAAATTCTCCAATCCGGACTAACTCTGTCAGAAAGAAAACTAGAAGGAAATGCCATCATCATTGATGGCTCAGCTCTCATCAATGCCACACATCCACAGAGTTCAAAGTCATTTGACGACTATGCTAAAGAAGATATCCTGCTGAAGGTAAAGTTCTATATCATCAAATACAGAAGGGTAGACGTTGTATTTTATGTATACAAGATGTTAAGCCTGAAGTCTGAAACCAGAACCAAGAGAGGACGAAGGATTAGGCGAAGAGTAACAAGAACTACAAGACGCCCCAAAACTGGAGAAGCTTTCTGTGAGATGATAGCAATGAGACAGAACTATTTAATTTCCTCGCAGACAAAATGTGTGATGCTGACACACCAAGCACCATCATCGTGACAAGGGGAGACAATGCCATCAGCAACAAAGTCAGGTCCCTGGATGGTGTGGCCCCGTGCTCACATGAGGAGGCTGACACCAGGGATGTAACGTCACAAGGTCGCAAGTCCATTACTATTAAAGCAAATGACACAGATGTCGTCATTATAGCAGTGTCGACCATGCCATCCTTACAAGAGCTTGAACCATGCCATCCTTACAAGAGCTTGAACCATGCCATCCTTACAAGAGCTTGAACCATGCCATCCTTACAAGAGCTTGAACCATGCCATTCTTACAAGAGCTTGAACCATGCCATCCTTACAAGAGCTTGAACCATGCCATCCTTACAAGAGCTTGAACCATGCCATTCTTACAAGAGCTTGAACCATGCCATCCTTACAAGAGCTTGAACCATGCCATCCTTACAAGAGCTTGAACCATGCCATCCTTACAAGAGCTTGAACCATGCCATCCTTACAAGAGCTTGAACCATGCCATCCTTACAAGTGCTTGAACCATGCCATCCTTACAAGAGCTTGAACCATGCCATCCTTACAAGAGCTTGAACCATGCCATCCTTACAAGAGCTTGAACCATGCCATCCTTACAAGAGCTTGAACCCTGCCATCCTTACAAGAGCTTGAACTATGCCATCCTTACAAGAGCTTGAACCATGCCATCCTTACAAGAGCTTGAACTAGAAAAGTTGTGGATAGTGTTTGGGCAAGGAGTGAGTGCTAAGTGGATTCCTGTTCTTAGAGAAGCTCGCCGGTATCCTGTTCTTCAATGCTTTCACAGGATGTGGTCTCTGGTTTCCGTGGTAAAGGAAAAAAATCTGCATAGCAAGCATAGAATGTATGTGAAAATGTTACCTAAACGATATTTATTTGGAGGGGGCAGGATGATTTTAATTAAAAGTTTCTATACGCAAACACTCGAAGGAAGGTACTATTTTTTAGAATTTTTTTTTTTCATTTTTTTTTGCAAATAAGATATTAAGAAGTTAAGTATAACTAAGTATTAGATTAAACAATTATTTTAAAGTTAAAACACTTCCATGACTCTCAAAGTTATAATGTATTTCATGTTAAAAGTGCCTATAAATACAGCCTTTCTTATTTTTCTGAGTATTTTATTCTTTGTATTCTTAAATACATTAAATAGGCCTGCAAGTCCCTGTGTATGTGGGTCAGAGCCATTGATCTCTACGCTAAGGTCTTCCGGCAGGTGGAACCGAAACGAAAAAGGTAAATAAGCATCTGATCTTTCTTCTTTTTTCACTACAAAAACATTACTTAAATAACCCTAACCCTAACCCTAAATGATAAATATTAAAATATTAAAAATTTCTTGTATACTAATACTTTTCAATTAAGATTTGAACATTTGAAACTGTGTCACATAGATCTTTAATTAGTAGGGGAGCCTCCTCTTAGGGTCCGAGGTTGATAATGTGGTCTGGATTCATTTTTCTCAGCCAGGCTGCTAGACATTCTCGTGGAAGAAGGAAACAATAATCATTTTATCTTTAAATGTATATTTTATTAACTTAACTATTTGGGATGTCCACTTTCCTTAGCCAAGAGTTGCTTCTGACAGCATCACCCCCCCCCCCAACATGTTATGAGTGTCCTGTATCGGACTTTTCATTCTCACATGTGTCCTCTTCAAAATATCTTTAGCAACTGACTATATAATTTTAAATATCTATTATAACTAGTCACATGATTAACTCAATCAATCAGACACTATCTCGTAGATGAAACGATAACCGCCCCCCCCCTCCTCGGTTCAAACCCTGTCAATCATACTTACTGCATGCACTTGGCAAATTACTCTTACTTAGTATTCGGCAAGAGGTTAAATAATATAATTACGTTTATTTACAGTCCATATTTTTCAAAATGTTCACATTAAAATGTAGGAAATAACTACGAAAATATCAAAGGACCTTCAATTTGGTTTACAAAGAGTAGTCTTCTCGTGGGGTTTCCCCATATTATAGACTTTGGGGAGTGGGTATGAACCTCAAGTGCTGACACAGGGTATAATGACTAAAGCTCTATCTAATGATATTCGGTACTTCTATCGATCTTGACCCAATCTCCGTGAACCTCACGTCGGCAGCATTCGCGCATGCTATGTAAACACCCGAGAGGTGACAAGCTGAATAGTGGCAGAAAGATGCCGAGCGATTAGCCAATCAGCTGTCAGTAACCAGACGACAATTTTATTGAAATTATATAGTATTGAGATTGATTAAAGCCAGAAGCAATTGATCAAATCCAGTGCCTGTTAAATTCACAAAAAAGAAAAAAGAAAGACTGAATTACGAAGCAGAGTTGAATCTCCCGAAGGAGTCATTTCATTCTGCCAGGAAATAAAGCTGTTGGCAAAAAGAAAATATGTCCAAAATGCTGTGGTATGTGCCGCTTGATAGAAAGAAAAGGTATTATTATTATTATTATTATTATTATTATTATTATTATTTATTTATTAACAGTTGCTTAGCATTGTTTTGTCACAAAAGATGAAAACCTAAAAATGATTTATTAACAGTAATTTCGCTATGCAATCTTTCTTGAAAATAAAACTGAAAAAAATACAACGCAGCAACGAATCGAAGGTGTCGGCTGCCACCATTCGGCTGGTCATCTCTCGGGTGTTTACGTAACATGCCGACACGAAATTCACGGAGATTGTGTCAGGATCGATAGAAGTACCTGATATTCAAACGAGACACCTCTATAGCTTAAATAAATTGTGACAGTCAATAGGCAAATATCTGGAAACAAAATGGCATGTTATCTGCTATTTACATATATGTTTTCTTTGCCATTCAGTGGAGAAATTTCACTTGGACTGACTTGTGTGTTGAGGCAAAGAATGAATGTTGCACAAAGTTGAAAATGTCTACTTTTTCACAGCCGTTTCATATTCATTCATTTTTTTTTTTTAACTTTTATTCACCCCAAACAAGACGTATTACCACTGAGACGTAAGTATTCTTTCTCCCAGCTCTGAACCTCATATTACCATTACTTTCTATCATTTTTAAGTTAGAAATAAAATAAAATACTGTCTTTGCTGTTTCCGGATGTGTGGCACATATACAGACCCCACAATATTATTGTAAAATCCTCTAATACAAAATTGATACCACCATTGGATTCATCATAAAATTTTATTCAAGAAAATTTGTTTGATCCTGGTATAGTACTTAGTTTGTTTTTTTTATCTCAGTCAGCACTGCAAAAAGCAAAAATAAAGGGGGTTCTTCCAAATAAAAGTAACAGTGTTTTACTTCGTGAAGTCAAGCTAACCTTTGATCCTGCCACATGACAGTTGAATTCCAAAATGTCTTCCTGAGGTAAGTGTTAAGAGGTAAGTGAATAGTTGTTCAGGACGTTGTTTAATCTAAATATTTATTTTGCAGATTGGCTGAAGCCAACGCAGAACTGGAAATTGTTATGAATATATTACGAACACAACAGGAGGAATTGAACCGGGTTGAAGAACAGATTTCTCAGTTGAAGAAAACCTATACTGACAGTGTTTTAGAAAAGGAGAGTCTGGAGAGAAAGATTACGCAGACTGCTGTTCGCCTGAAAAGATCAAGTAAACTTACAGCTGCTTTGGCGGACAAGTATCAGCGATGGTGCGACACGATTGTAGTGAGTAAAATTGAGTTGGAGATCATGTGGAGAGGAGTTTTATCCCTGAAACAAAGTTCAGTTCAAACCCATAGAAAAAAAGGCTTATGCTAGTCTTAGAGGCATTGTCCACTGAATTTTGTATGGGTTGTCGCAAAGAGATGTTGTATGCTGATAACTTAGTGATTTTGTTTATGGAAGTCGCTCCAGACAAGGCATGAAGCCGTTTAATGTAAGGAGCTAAAAAGAAAATTCGAGGTCAAAAACTAGCAAACGATAAATGTTAGATGGATAGATTCCAATCCAGAAAACAGCAATTCTTCCCCCTTTCTCAGAAACATCGCTGATGGAATGCAAGGATTAAAGGCCAAAATAAGAGAAGCGGGACTTACGAGGCTACCGAAAGTAAACCCAAGTTAGTCACTTTCTACTCGCCTCTGCTTGACTGTGAAAGAATGGATTGTCAACTTTTTAAGTTAAAAACTTGGAGGAATGTTATGGGATGTAAAGGTCTGGGAGATAATGTTACTAAGATCAGTGGTTGTAGTGTTGAAAACTTCCAGAAAAAGGAAAGTTCCCTTGATCAGTTTATGGAAAGGGAGTTGGGAGCGACTCAATTTTCTGTTGTATTTGTAAGCATTGGACACACCAGAAGTGGAGTTACAGGTAAGTTGAGAGATGTAAAACAGTTTGTGTGCAAGAAGTGTAAGACAATGGAGACGGATGAGAACTCAGATGTGGAGAAAATATATTTCGATGGTGAAGCTGTTGAGGTTGTTTAGAAGTTTTGTTACCTTGCCGATACCATTAGAGCACAGAGATGAGCTGATGCTGGTGTGATTGCAAGAGTTAGGAGTGCGTGGAGTAAGTTCAGGGAACTCTTCTATTACTAACCAGCAGAGCGTTACCACTATCAACCAAGGGAAGAGTCTATCAGGCATGTGTATGCAGTGTGGTGATGTATAGAAATGAAACCTGGTCAGTAAGGATTAAATTTGGACAGTATAGAGAGATGTGTACAGAACAGGAGACTTCGTTGGTATGGTCATGTTAAAATAATGGATGACAGTTCTTGTGTTAGTAGATGTAGAACAGTTGATGTAGCAGGGTCAGTTAGCATGGGAAGGCCAAGGTAAACATGGGAGGAAGTGATGATGGACTTGAGAGAAATAACAATAAATGCCTAACCATAGATAGGTTAGTTTGGAAATTAATTTTTAAAAGCCGTCCAACACATGCCAGCATGTAAAACGGACGTTAAACCAAAGATGATGATGATGATGATGATTGCACAAGTCGAATTGAGATAGCAGCTTTTTGAAGAAAAGCAAAACAACAACCGTTTGTTAATAATAATAACTTATAAATTTAATAATAATAATAATAAATTTAATAATAAATTTAATAATAATAATAATAAATTTAATAATAATAAATTGAATTAATAAATTACATAAATGAATTGTTACTTTTACTTATTCAAGCCATAAAAATGGAATATACAAAACTGCGGTTGCAAACACGTACATTTGCAGACTCATTCTTGTGATGAAGAGATGAACTCATAACTTGTGGGTGATGCTTCATAAGCCCCAAGTCGTATTTAGTCGCAGTATTGTTCCCTCTTGTTGCCGGCTCTTCTTTTGTTTGGTGAAGGGTGACAATAATATCGTGGAGTCTGCATTCCCATCGGTCACCCATTAAAAGAAATTACTTAACAACGTACTCTTAGAGTTTTGAATATAGATTACCCTAACCATGTATATTCTGAAATTACATTATCCAGAGTACTTAACCCTAACCCTAACTCTAACCCAGAGTACTTAAATAAGTATGTTACATTTCCTCATTGAATTCTCAAACTGGTGATGGTAAAAGAAAACTATAATATTCATTTGCTAGGGAGTCACCATGATCCAAATTAATGGATGGCTGGCCAGAACAAAATTGCTTTCATTCATACTGTCCATTTTTCTCAAATTCAAACTCAATATTCAATATTTCTTAGATAAAGTTTCATTGTTATTTGCATGTTTTTTACTGTTTTTATATTCACAGCATTTTGATCACTTTATTCTCTGGCCTTCTTCAGGTGTCTTTTGTTGTAGTCATTAATCTTTCAGAAATTTTTAACTGAACCGTTTATGTAATTCGCTTGTGTAAACTCTTTTCATTCCACATTCTATGACTTCACATATGGTTACTTCATTTTATATTTTTGCTTTGTGTTCCTCTGTAGAGCTTAATTGGGTTAAAAGGATGTAATCGTTCAAAACGGCAGATTTGAGCCCAGTAATAATGCCGCTCATTTCTAGAATCCTTTGCTTAGAATTACTTTTCAAGATGCCAAATTTTCAGGATGATTTTGATTGATTTTTTATTGTAGATTCTCCAATGTCATACACAATGGTTGATATGCATGTCTAGGGAATCATATAATTCTTGGGTGCATCTACTTTAAGAACGTTTCATTGCAATAAATATCTGTGTCTTGCTGAGAGAGAGAGAAGGGTTCCTTATTCATCTTGAAGAAGGTAAACTCTGATCTGATACAAGCTGATCTGATAGTGAGAACATCCTGCATCTGGACTAATTGGTGTTATTGATGCAAGTCACTGCAGAGTCGTGTAAGCTAGATATGATTATACTTCAAAATAAGCTTTGCTGCATTCATCAACTGTCATTCTCATAATGACTAAATATAGAAGACCTGAGAGGGGGGGGGGATAGCTGAAATGTAGTAAAAGCATAAATATCAACGTTTATGAAGACACTTGTATGAAGAAAATCAATGTAAATTATATCTTAGTTGTTTTGCATTTCTTATGTTTAATTTTACGAAAGTCAATAATTTCACTTACATGTGTAGCGTTATCAGTTGTTTATTTTATATGCTATGATTGCCGTGTTATTGTTTTTATTTAGTTGATTTCGTTAGTAATATACAAGACACAAAGAAAACGCATACAATCATTATCCCTGGATTTAATAGTTTTCTTTTGTTCTATCACTGTTCAAGAAACACAAACAAAGTGCTGTTGTTGGTTTGTTGAAATTCTATGTGGCTAGAATATCTGCGTCCATGCTTCTACCGCTACAAGGGATCTATTCTAGTCTATGAATGTGTGTGTGTACGTGCGTGCATGCACCTGGCTTACGTAAACTCATTCTTTGCTGTGGGTGCTTTATTAACCGTTCATTCTCTGTTTCTCTCTGTTCGTCTGTGTTCTCTTTGCGTCTGTCTGTTTGTCTATTTAACTATATCGATTTATCGTGCTCCCGTAACAACTGACGTCACACATATTTCTCAATTTCAATTCTGTTCTTCATTGTTTTCAACAACAGATATTTCTGAGCAGAATTTTCAGATATTTTCGAATTTATTCGTTTTCTGCTTTTGTTGATTGACGTCATCAACATTCTTAACAATGACCTCTATTTTATGTTATCTGACCTTGAAAGTTTCCTATAATTTATAGTTTCAAGACTTTATGACTAATTTAAACGTCCCCTCCCCTAGTGTGACCTGGCAATTAGCCACTATAAGATATAGAGATGATGATTATTTTTATCCTCAACTTATTCTGTTTTCAAACTCGTTCTTTCTTGCAGGAATTGAATAAACAAGAAGGCAATGTGTGTGGCGATGTATTGGTTGCTGCTGCCTGTGTCACATATTGTGGAGCATTTACAAATGACTATCGACAAAAATTGATTGAACTTTGGATAAATCACTGCAATGATTTGGAAATTCCTATTTCTGAAAATCTTTCACTTGTGAATATTTTGTCCAATTCTTATCAAATTCAACAGTGGAATACGTTTGGGCTTCCAAAAGATGAAGTGTCTATTGACAATGCAATCATGGTTACACAGGGTTATCGTTGGCCTCTAATGATTGACCCTCAAGAACAGGTACTTGGATTATTTTACATACAATAATGTGTGTGTTTTTATGCATGTGTTTCGGTCTCTGCTAATTATATTCCATGTCATGGTTATTACTCAGGGTGGGTTGAGTCGGCTTCCATCAATTTGATATATATATATATATATATATATATATATATATATATATATATATATATATAAATAATTTTAATATATATATATATATATAAATAATTTTAATATATATATATATATTAAAATAATTTTAATATATATATATATATATATTAAAATAATTTTAATATATATATATATATATATATATATTAAAATAATTTTTATATATATATTAAAATAATTTTTATATATATATATATATATATATATATATATATATATATATATATATATTAAAATAAATTATATTTATTTTAACACTACACATTGTTATGGTTTTTTCAAAAAAAATATAATACTATTACGAAACAATGGTTTAAAAAAATATGTCTAAATACCCTTTCTAATTCAAATTGGCGCAACCTCGCCTGCAGACATGACGTGATTTTCTGACCCAAAAGTCCATTACCATCGGACGATGAAGTAAACGAAGAAGAAAAAGAAAAATACGTTTTGACAAGGAGAATTGTAATTCTCGAAAACTCAGATTAAAATAAATTGTATTTATTTTAACACTACACATTGTTATGGTCTTTTCAAAAAAAATATAATACTATTACGAAACAATGGTTTAAAAAATATGTCTAAATACTCTTTCTATATATAAATATAATACTATTACGAAACAATGGTTTAAAAAATATGTCTAATTACCCTTTATATATATATATATATATATATATATATATATATATATATAATACTATTACGAAACAATGGTTTAAAAAAATATGTCTAAATACCCTTTCTATATATATAAACATAATACTATTACGAAACAATGGTTTAAAAAATATGTCTAATTACCCTTATATATATATATATATATATATATATATATATATATATATATATATATATATATATATATATATATATATATATATATAATTAGTTTCTAGGTTCGGTTAGGACTTTTGACTATGATGCTGCTTTTAGATAAGAATTTATTTGAATCTGTGAAACATGTCGATAATTAAATGAAGATGTTAAAACTTATATATTGAACAGAAGTTTCGTTTCAAAAGGAGGATAGTCAAATATAAAGTTTTATACGAAAGCAGTCATATGTCATCATCAAAAGTTCTCTCCAAACCTAGATAGTTAACATGGTTTTTATTTTGGTGAGTCCATCTAGCTCGTTGCTTAATATAAACAAAAACCACTACACCTCTTTAGTCTTTCAAATATAATAAGGGGCATAACTCAGTAATCTTCCGAGAATTATGAAAGATGGCACCTGACGAAGGTCGGGGAGTAACATCGATCTTGAACTCATGGCGTGCCTCAACATCTATAGTCTTCAGCAGTAGGGTCGCGAGTGGATCGCTCGGAAGCTAAAAATAGATAACCACTGATATAGGATGATCCTATCAAATTGATGAGGGCCGGCTCAACCAAGATTAAGAAAACAGTTTGAAACATCTTAATAACAATAAAAAAATAAAGGGATTTTTTTTTAAACTACAAAAATATTTTATTAATAACAGAACGACTTATAGCCGGAATGACGGTGAAAGTATTAACAATGAACCACAGGAAGACTTATATCGAATCGGTTATTGTTGGAAAAATGGTTGGATCATTCTACTACTCGAGAAAATACCTGACTCCTATATAAGAATCAGAAAAGTCCTAAGACGGAGTATTGCTGCCACGTCTGGGGAGGTGCCACTACTCTATCTTGATTTGACAAAGTTCTAAATCAACTTCACAATCTAGTGGGCTATAATCTCTTATATTCTCTGCAGCTCTTTTCTCATTGAAGCGACATTGTCATTCGTATTCGTCCATACAACAGAACCTTTTTGCTCCTTTCTCTTGTTAGGCTTGCATAATGTCCAAAACCTCACACCTGACATTATCTTATATCTCTACAAAGCCACCATCCGCCCATGCATGGAGTATTGTTGCTACGTCCGTTCCGATGGATACTACACCCCATAGACTGGTATTGTCTTGGTCTTCGGGGCTTGATTTACGCCGGTCTATGGGATTGTCCTGTGCAGTTCTAGGAGGTCCACCCTCCCAGGCTTTGCCTCCCCTCTTTGGGGAGGAGTAAGTTTATTGCTTACTGCTTGAGGCGCCCTTACCGGGGAATGCCGACGGGGCTGCCCAGGCAATTTTTGATGGTCAGAGTGCTCACCTCTCGAGCGCTGGCTTTTCAACCCCCACTTTCCGACCCGACCTTGGGTCACATCTTACTTGTGGGAGTAGGATAAAACTGGCCTTGTGCCTAACTCCTGGAGAGGAATAAATAATAATATTGTAGCCACGTCCGGGCTGGGGCATCATCCACTAGTCTCTCCCTCTTAGACAAGGTCCAAAAAAGAGTCGCCAACTTGATAGGTCCTTCACTATCCACCAAGCTCCAGTCCCTGTCCCATCGCCACAATGTTGCATCCTTGTGCCTGTTTTACAAATATTTCAATGAATTGTGCTCTGATCAGCTTGCTGCACTTGTGCTCCCCCCCTCTCGACGTAAATACTCCCGACCACCCGACAATCTGCCAAATCCTATCCATTCACTGTGGAGGTCCCCAGATGCCGAAGAGCTTTCTACTCCAAAAGCTTCTTTCCTCGTGCTGTTGGACTCTGGAACTCCCTCCCTGCTCCCTGCCTTGTTTGGGGTGAACAATGTTAAAAAAAAAACTAAAAAAAACATCAAACTCTTCTTTCTTTAAACCCCATTGCTCTCCTTTCTGGACGGATCGTATTTTCATTTTTGTTTTCCACTTTGTTGTTCCTGTTTACACAAGAGTCAGATACGTCATAAGGTAAAGTACTTCTACCACATCTGGGGAGGTGCCACTCAGAGCCGCACTCTTTTTTGCTTTGACAAAGTTCAAAATCAACTTTGCAATCTAGTGGGAACTAATTACTGCTCTTCTCTATGGCCCGTTTCTCACAGAAAAGACGTTGCTAGTCTCTCTCTACTCTATTTTTATTTCCATCGAAGGTGCTCGACTGAGCTCCAATCTTTGGTTCATCCTTGTAAAAATTTTACAGCAAGAACTCATCTTATTGCCACAACTGCAAAGAATTTTCCATTTTTCCTTCCTCTACCTAACATCAAACAGAACTTCTATGAACAGTTTCTTTCCAAAAACTTCACATCAGTGAAACACATTGTCACAAGATTTCTTCCCTGAGGGCTACAGCATGGTCCTCATCAGATTTGATGTAAATAAACACTTGTCATAAATTGTCCTCATAAGTCATCAAATGTTGTTTACTCTATTGATCATGTTCAATCCTCTTATGATATTCTTCATCATTCAACTAACAATCTATGAATCTCATTAAACCTTATCCTCGAGTGGCTTTTAGCCTTGATATGTGGTGACATTATTAAATCAGCCAAACTGTAATGTGAGACAAACTGTAATAGCTACTCTGTTTTGAGAGTCTGTTCGTTTTAAACTAGATACAATTTCACCATTTTTACGAAGGAATGCAATTGAACGGCGGCCAACAACTCCAGAAGTCTCCACTTCACTTCCATTGGATTAAAAATAAATCTGCCACCAAGAGAAGAATATTTGTGTGCCTTTTTTAACCAATGTGTTTTGACCAAAAAAATGTGTTGTCATAAATAACATCTCAAATCAATGATTTTCTCCCCTTTAACCCTGTCACGACCCGAGGGCCTGAAAACACCTGCAATTTGGGCTATTTCAGCTGGCCCTTAGTTGCTCCAAAAGATTTCGCGAGTAGAGTAATAACCGCCATTTTTTTATGCGAATTGTGGGATTGCATTCATTGTCTTTTGCCAGTGTCTACAAATTCAAAACCATGTTACCGATTCCAATGTTGAGGAGGAAGAAAAAAGTATGATTTTGTTTTGTTTTGTTTTTATTTTATCTTTTTAATTAGGCCAACATGTGGATATGCAAAATGGAAAAAGAAAATGGCCTTGTTATCATCAAACAGACTGACAAAAACTTTTTGAGAACTTTGGAAAATTGTATTCGAGTTGGAAAACCTGTCTTATTGGAAGATCTTGGTGAGACTATCGAGCCAGCTCTTGAACCTTTGTTATCTAAACAAATATCTATAAAGGTAACAATTATTATTTCCTCATATCTCATAGTGAATATATATATATATATATATATATATATATATATATATATATATATGTCTAAAGAAGCTTTGAGTCATTTTAAACAAAGAAAGTAAATGCAGTTTAAATTCCCAGGAATACTAACTAAATCCAAGATATCGCAGACTTAGCACCTGCATAAGCTGACTTACCGCTGGAAAATTCACAAATAAAAAAGGGGATTCAAGTATCTAACAGTGAAACAAAAACAGGGGACCTTGACTTAAGTGTTAAATATCAAACAGGTTCATCAGCTGTTTACCATGTAACTGTTTATATATATATATATATATATATATATATATATATATATATATATATATATATTTGTTATTGTTTATTTATCTATGGACGTATACGTTTCGTCTCTTTTCAATCAAGACTCATCAGCATAGAAGTACGACTATTCACCACCGGTCACACGATACAAAACCCTGGATTACAAGTATTTTTCAACCCCAATCCAATGTCGCTAATCAATAGGCCAGTTCTGAACAGCTTATAAACAATGATAATTTTAACACTTTTAAAGGCGGCGAGGCGTACAGGCATTCAACTTCTATAAGTGAAGGAATGATGCATATAAAGCAAATGACGTCACGCTGTGTTATTACTACCATTTACAGTGCTCTACTTTTTAACGAGGAGCTTCAAATATATATATATATATATATATATATATATATTGTAGTAGTATGAACATACATCTATGACAAGTTAGTTACACAAAGGTGTCCATGTTTCATTCCCGCAGGAAATCATCAGGCTAAATGTGCATAGATTTTTTTGTCAGTAATTGTTTTTATATCTAAGTAGTGTTAACTTTAGCTAACTAACCAATCAGATTCGTTGTTATTACTACCTCATGAGCTAATGTTTTCATTGGCCAATGGCCGCACTCCTCTCAAATAACGGCCTGGCTGACTGTTTCTTTGACATCCTTTTCTTTTGTTTCGGAGCCGGTTTTGGCACACCTCGTTTTTTTAGTGCGTCAAATTAATAGGTGATTATTTTAACACGTGGGGATTGAAATAATTCATTTTTTTCTATTTATTTTGTTACTTTTTGCTACTTTAGATATTTATTTAGATTAGTTTTTTATTTATTTTATTTATTTTATTTATTGTTATTTATTTTATTTTATACATTTACATGCATTAACTCGAGTATTTCGTTTCAGCCTCTCTGGACTTTCCTTTCTCAAATAGAAATCATAGAATCCAAATTCTAGGGGTTTTATTTGACTTTTAGTATGTGGAACTTAGCAAATAGCAGCAGCAAAATAATTTCAAGAAAATACTTAATTTTGATTGGTTAATTTTCAGGATTCGCACTACAAGTCCCATGGCCAAATATCAGAATAATACACGTTTTAAAAAGAAAGGGGAAAAAACAATCGATGAAAAAAATGGATCTTTTTCCCCGAAACGCAAAACTGGTTTATAAAACAAACAAATATAGTTTTTAAATTAACTAAATTGTTAATAAAATTATAACTACTTTTCTAAATTTACCATATTTTTTTGTAATTAATCAAGTGCAGCTTCGTCTCGCTTTCTGGGTGATCCAATTTTTTTAAACTTCTAATATTTAAATTATAAAAACATTTTATTCATAATTTCGAAACATTTTTCATTAAATTAAAGTTTTATTTTTATTTTATTTATTTTTAAAAATATTAACCTGCCATTAATTTTCTGTAAATGTAACTTCATTAGTTTACAGATCAAATAATTTCTGTGAAGCAAAACGAACTGTTGTTATAAAAAGGTAATCTCAAGTCGCTGGATGCTTATTTTAGTTAACTAATAAATAAATTATAATTCTTGTTCTTATTCTTATAGAATTTAATATTTTCTTATATCTTTTAAGTCTAAATTTTGTTAATATGTTTGGGGTTTTAGGGGGATGCTACGCTGATATATATATATATATATATATATATATATATATATATATATATATATATATATAGGGTGGGCAAAAATAAGAGTCCTATTTTTAAAAATTCATAACTTTTTTATTTATTGATTTTTTTTTGATTTTTTTTTAGAATAAGTAAAGGACCCCTTCCGAAGCAAGCATGAGCCGTATTAGCCCTAAGGAACGTACCCTCATTTAGAAAACATTATTTTTGTTTAAAAAAACTCAAAACAGTGTAAAAAACAATACTTTAGTTTTTGTAAGTTTTAAGAAGTGTTTTTCGGCTAAAATTTGTTTTGTTTATTTCAAAAAATCTCGGAAGGGTCAGTCTACACACACATAAAGTTTGGTGAGTTTAACTTTTATTTTGTGGAAGTTATTTAAATTCAAGTTATTCAAATTTAAAGACAGGACCCTTATTTTGGCCCACCCTGTATATATATTAGTACTTCATGTATCCACATAAAATATTATAAGGAGATATAATTTTTTATGTGTCAGTTTTCAGTATTTACTTCAACAATGCTCGATACGTAAGTAGAGCTAGGTAGTAAGCAATGAAAATATATATGGCAATCAAGCTACACAGAGGCTCCCGTGTTTCATCCCCGGGGGGAATCGTCAGGCTAAATGCATTTAGCCTGACGATTCCCCCCGGGGATGAAACACGGGAGCCTCTGGCAATCAAGCTACACAGAGGCTCCCGTGTTTCATCCCCGGGGGGAATCGTCAGGCTAAATGCATTTAGCCTGACGATTCCCCCCGGGGATGAAACACGGGAGCCTCTGTGTAGCTTGATTGCCATATATATTTTCATTGCTTACTATATATATATATATATATATATATATATATATATATATATATATATATATATGAGAGAGAGAGAGAGAGAAACAAGAAATTCATATAACCCTATTTAACACAGAACTCCATGCTTCTGGGTTGGTTAAGGAGTGTTTTGGAATGGGCATATTAGATAGTGCATGAACGAAAACTGTCACCGGAAAACATGGCTGGACGTTTTTATTGATGCTCTGTCTGCTCAAGACAAATATTTAGTTGAAAATTCTTTTACTTATACACCATTCGAGTTTGGAGATGGAGCTGAGGTTATTGCAACTAGAAGAGTAAAATTCCTAGCAGAAAAAAAAAACTTATGATTGAGGATTATGCTTAAATTATATTTATTGATTTGTATTTGAATTAAAAAAATAAATATTCTCATCATAATATACTATTTTTCCCTAAAATTGATGAAAAAAAACATAAGTATCAAACCTCCCATAACTGCTGTCCTGATTTTAATTATCTCAAGTTTAATAGTACTGTGAGGTTTTAAAGGCTTTCAGCAGTGGAATTTTAATTAATTTTCCTTGTAAAATAAAGTTTAATAAAGTTAAATGTGTCCAAATACGTATATATATTTATATGATATCAAAATATTATTTAGTTCTGTTGGACATGTCCACTTCCTATTAAATTTCAGAGAATTTTAGGTCATTCATAGAGTTTTAAATAAGTCCAATAACAAAGGTTTAGAGATTATCGTTTTTAAGATTTATGAAATGTTTTTATGGTATTAGTTTTTTCTATCCATTATTTTTATGATGATGAAGAATAGTAAGTGCTAAGATTTCTGGAAATATGTGTTGTGGAAAGTTTGGTAGAGATGTGTTGTGGAAAGTTTGGTAGAGATGTGTTGCGGAAAGTTCGGTAGAGATATGTTGTGGGAAGTTTGGTAGAGATGTGTTGTAGAAAGTTTGGTAGAGATGTGTTGTGGAAAGTTCGGTAGAGATGTGTTGTGGAAAGTTCGGTAGAGATATGTTGTGGAAAGTTCGGTAGAGATGTGTTACGGAAAGTATGGTAGAGATATGTTGTGGGAAGTTTGGTAGAGATATGTTGTGTGAAGTTTGGTAGAGATGTGTTGTGGAAAGTTTGGTAGAGATGTGTTGTGGAAAGTTCGGTAGAGATGTGTTGTGGAAAGTTCGGTAGAGATGTGTTACGGAAAGTATGGTAGAGATATGTTATGGGAAGTTCGGTAGAGATGTGTTGTGGAAAGTTCGGTAGAGATATGTTGTGGAAAGTTCGGTAGAGATGTGTTCTGGAAATTTGGTAGAGATGTGTTGTGAAAGTCTGTAAAGATGTGTTGGTGGATAGCTTTTAAAGATGCAATGGTTTTAGGAGCCGCTTGTCATAGTGGCCGGTATGGACAGCTTGCTGTCACACATTCTATCTATCTTCAGTTACGTATTTAAATTTGGTGGCTGAGCTGGCTTTGAAGAGTAGATGACTGTGGTCATGAATTTTATCAAAGCAACAGAAATACTTTGTCTGTGCAGGCACTCTCGCTACCTGTCTGTGAATAGACACCACTTATATATGTTCATCACATGACCGGGTCCTAAAACACCTTTTAATTTCTTGGATTTGTTCGCAATTTTATTAGGCCTTAAATCACAAATACAAATATTTGAATTTAAATTCTAGTCAAACTGGCCACATGGTTCCAGTACTTTTCCACTGATGCCGAAATAGAATATAAAAGAAAAGATGCTGTATGCTAAATTGTTAAAATATCAATTGATCATTTTACAATGATATTCAAATATATTAATATTGAATTGAAAAAAAGATAATCTAGAAGATAAACACAAAGATGCTGTGCAATAAATTGTGAAAATATCAAATGATCACTTTACAATGATATTCAAATATACTGATATTGAATTGAAAAAAAGATAATCTAGAAGATAAACACAAAGATGCTGTGCAATAAATTGTGAAAATATCAAATGATCATTTTACTATGATATTCAAATATACTGATATTGAATTGAAAAAAAGATACACACAAAGATGATGTGCAATAAATTGTAAAAATATCAAATGATCATTTTACTATGATATTCAAATATACTGATATTGAATTGAAAAAAAGATAATCTAGAAGATAAACACAAAGATGCTGTGCAATAAATTGTGAAAATATCAAATGATCATTTTACTATGATATTCAAATATACTGATATTGAATTGAAAAAAAGATAATCTAGAAGATAAACACAAAGATGCTGTGCAATAAATTGTGAAAATATCAAATGATCATTTTACTATGATATTCAAATATACTGATATTGAATTGAAAAAAAGATAATCTAGAAGATAAACACAAAGATGATGTGCAATAAATTGTGAAAATATCAAATGATCATTTTACTATGATATTCAAATATACTGATATTGAAATGAAAAAAAGATACACACAAAGATGATGTGCAATAAATTGTAAAAATATCAAATGATCATTTTACTATGATATTCAAATATACTGATATTGAATTGAAAAAAAGATAATCTAGAAGATAAACACAAAGATGCTGTGCAATAAATTGTAAAAATATCAAATGATCAGTTCTTTTATCATGACACTCTTTCTAATATGTAACTTTTCTTTTTTTTACTTGTCTTTTTCTTTCATTTTTTTTTTTTAAGATTACACATTCAATAATTTGTCGCCAAGACTGAACTACTAATTCTTTCAACCATTATCATGATTCTCAAAGCCACTGGCTTCATTTTTACATCATCCATATATATATATATTTAAAAAAATTATTTTTACATTGAAATTGTTATTTGATTTATGGCTCTCTCGTCAGATTTGTTACGATATCTCAACCTCAAATGGAAGAAAATCCATCGATGGTTGCTTTCTAGTTCAGTTATTCATTAATGCAGTGTTAAGTTCATTTTTATTCTGCCATCGCAGAATCTGCTATTCTGCTAATCTGCTAATCTAATATTCCATTTTCTGTCTCTTTACAAGCGTCAGTGAGAATATTTTAGAGAGACGTACATTTATTTTGCAACACTAACCTTTTATCATTGTGTCTTCTTTTGTTGGAATCAGTCTGGCCAACCTTTAATTCGTCTGGGAGATACGGACATCGATTATGATCGGCATTTCAAATTCTATATGACAACCAAATTGTCGAATCCTCTTTACATGCCTGAAGTGTGTGTAAAGGTCACCCTGGTGAATTTTACTGTGACGAAAACTGGATTGGAGGATCAGATTCTCGGGTAAGATTCATTGAAGAGGATCAAGTTTCAGTAGCAAGAAAAAAGGGAATAGAAATAGAATTTTCATCAAAAATTATTTATCATTTATTACCTAAATATCTTGCTGATTTATATGTGTGTCTTATTGTAACTTAACTAGTGTGTTCTTCAAAAAAGATAATGTGGTTATATTCAAATCGGAAAAAAAGGAAATCTGTGGCAATTTGTATAATTTGGATCATTCAAACTACTGTTCTCATCTTAAGTGTTAATTTTACTTAGTACTCTATCCGTTACGCCACGTGTCCGCAACGTGTCGTAACGGATAAAGTACTAAGTAAAATTCAGTTCTAGGTGCAATTTTCTGAAAGTTGAAAGTTCAATCCTCAGTGTAAGCGATACTAGGAAGTGCGAATAGAAGCTTCTTGGCCTTTTGGCTAAGATCAAAGTGTAGTATCTGTTCCGATGGATACTGCACCCCATAGACTGGTATTGTCTTGGCCTTTGGGGTCTCATTTACGCCGGTCTATGGGTTTGTCCTGTGCAGTTTTAGGAGGTCCACCCTCCCAGGCTTCGCCTCCCCTCTTTGGGGAGGAGTAAGTTTATTGCTTACTGCCTGAGGCGCCCCTACCGGGAAATCCGGACGGGGCTGCCCAGGCAATTTTTAAACCCCACTTTCCCGACCCGACCTTGGGTCACATCTTACTTGTGGGAGTAAGATAAAAACTGGCCTTGTGCCTAACTCCTGGAGAGGAGTAAATCAATACCCGGTCATGGCTGATGGAACGAGAGCATGCTACCCCCGTTGATTAAATAACGGGTTCCGTTCGAAATCCCGTGTAGATTCCCGAGTTCGACAGAAAGATTTCCGAGTTCGAAAAGATACACCTGAAGAAGGTCGGAGGTTACATGAGCAGAAACGTTGTGAAAATAACACTCAAGATGAGAAGAGTAGTCCGAATAATCCAAATTATACAAATTATAAATCCTTATTTCAAAAATTCAGAAACAAAATCTTTGGCATTGAATACTCTACAAAAAAAGGTGGTATGCTGTAAAACAGGCCAATCAAAACGGTTGCTTGAAATTCAATGGTATTATTATTATTATTTTCATTTTTCGTCTTCTTGTTTCATGCTTGAGGTTAGACGTTTCGTGAATGACTTCCAACTTTTCCTGTATACTTTTTATATAGTACGAGCGACAATCTACAATTGAAGAAAACCGGCTTTAAGTTTGTTATTTTGTGTATGAACTTATAGCTGATTTTTTGGCTGAACCTCAAACAAGGTTTTTTTTTTCAGGAAAAACGTTTATTTTTGTCAGTAATTGTCGGGAATAATGGACATACTTGTCAGGAAATGTCAGGCATTTTATCTCTCAAAATTTTAATATTGTTAAGTTGGATTTTAAAGATGGCGCCCATTGACCCCTTTCCACAATGCTAATTTTGGTAAACTTTTTTTTATCTGAAAGACAGGTTATTCATGCCCAATATCCAAGTTAAAAACCTTTGTTAGCAATTTGTTTGAGGTTCAGCCACATTTTGACTGGACTATTGTTAGATAAATTCATTGAGAAATTTGTTCTGCTTTTAAATATCAAATGAATCCACAAATAATGTACTATTGAGCATTGAGGAAGCTAATGCAAATATTGTTTTTATGCTTGAAATTATTTCATTAAAAAACATCATTAAGTTAATCTTTTGATATCGTAAATAGAATTTACTTTTAGCTTTATAGATTTAAAGGACACATGGAAATTCCACAGTTTAATTAGAAATGACTTCCAAAAATTAAAGATCGAACTTTTAACTTTAGTTTTTTTTTTTTCATTTTTAAAGTGAGATATAAGAGCTATATAGATAGAAAAGAAATCAGAGACATCTGGAGGAGAAACAGACATTAACACAGATTAACAGATGGAGAAGACATACAGATGGAGGAGTGGAGAGAGACTACTTCTGTTATGCTTTAGAGATAAGCATGCGGACATGGCTATCTATTACAGCCTCCTTTCAGTTTACAAGAGACAATGAATAACACTCTGTAACAGTTCCTGCTCGGGGAATCTATAATGAAGTAAAGGTTGTGCAATCTCCAACCGCAGATCTCCTGAAACGTCATTGCTTGAGTCTGGTGGCAAAAAAGAAGTCCAAAATGAGTGGAAACAATGTTGGGATGAGCAGAGAAAGACTGTCGTTATTCCAGAGTTTTCCTTCTCCTAGACTAGTTGCATACTCAAGGCTTGAGAGTCTAATCAACCCGACAATTTTACCCATAGTTGGAGGGAGGATATATGGATGCATGGATTAATAGTATTATTTAAATTGATGAAGTAGCCCTGACTAAACTTGAAACCGGCACGCTGCGCCCACAGTCCACGCCTATAACTACTACATCGATTTCATGGATATTAATAGATAGGTAAATAGAAAAATCTCCGTGTAATTTCTTGAATGCAAGAGTAAACTTAATTAAGTTTTAGTTTTAGATCAAATTAATTTTCTGCGGATCATATAAACTGAAACTTTATTTTGTAAACATTGAATCTTTTTCAGTGATGTCGTTCGTCTGGAAAAACCCGAATTAGAAGAGAGGCGTAACCAATTGATTGTCGATATCACTAGAGACAAGACACAGTTGAAGACGATTGAGGACCGCATTCTTCAATTGTTGTTCGAGTCAGAAGGGAATATCTTAGACAAAGAAGAACTGGTGAACACCCTTGACGATGCAAAGGTAAAAACTTTCTGTAGTCAAAGAATGAGCAAGTAGACGCAACTTCACTAACAATCTAAATAAGGTTTCTATATTCTGCGGTGCATGTCATTTACTTTGCTCTATGATGAAAAGTTTGTGAAAAATGAGATAAATATTGACTGGTATCGAACTACAAAATGGCATACGTTACACATTGAGGTTGCTTTGAAGAGGACAAAGACAGAATGTAAGTTGTCATTGAGGTCAAAAGTTCAAAATTGACAGGCATGGGAACATGTAAATGGAAGAGACAAAACGAAAATGTAAATTAGCATGTTGTGAACGAACATTCAAAGCAGAACGCACATATTAAAATGTGAGCTCTTATAGCCAGTACTAGACTCTCTCTCTCTCTCTCTCTCTCTCTCTCTCTCTCTGCCCGAATAATGTATCTAAGATAATAAATAAAGAACTATATATGTTGGCGTTGATTATTGGTAATTAACAGTTATCTCGTCAGACAGACGACCCCAACGAATAACTAAAATTCTACCACTAACTCCCATGTTTCATTCTTTTTCATGCATTGCTTATTTTTGTCCTGTTCTCTTTTTCTTCATTTCTTTTTATAAGTAAAAGAGGTTCCTGTGTTTGTTTCTTTATTGTATTTTTTATATAGGCTAGCAATTGGACGAGACAACATCACTGAGAATATACATGTTTATAAAATTGTCTCCTAAATTTGTTTTTCTGATTTTAATAAGATTTATATAATGAGTAAATTATGAAATAATTATATAGATTAGATCAAATTTAAATTGTGATAAAAATCCCTGATGAGCGCTTCACTCCACAAAATTCAAGATAAGCTAAAAGTTTCGATACACATCAGCTAGACAGAAGATAAAATAAACACTGCCACCTAATATGCTAAAAAAAATAAATCATCATCTCCTATTTAAATAATACAGTAAATTATCTTTACATTTTTGTCTGAAATAAATGATGGAAATATTGTTGTTTAGAGATTATTTTTGTAATTTCATTAAATTTTTTACATATGAAAATAAAAGGAGACATATTCTACTAATTTGAATATGAAAAATCAAGTATTTCTTAAAAAAAAAGGAAAAATTGTATTCTGCCTATAAGGATTAAAAGAGAGAATTATCTCCCTTACTCTTGATTGTTCTTAATGGAAGGATCCATTGTTCAGATTTAAAATCGATAAATGTCATGACGGAAGCATTTTAGTTACAAATTTATTTTCCTATAGACAATCCTCAGAGTACGGTGATCCAGAGTTGGTATGAGGTGTTAAGTCTCTATTGGATCAGGAAATCATAAAAATTGAATAGACAGACAATATTAGTTGTGCACATATATATATATATATATATATATATATATATATATATATATATATATATATATGAGAGAGAGAGAGATGTTTATAAATGTAATTACATATGGTTTATAATTTAAATTAAGAAAAAAAAATCATCTATTTATTATTTTATTATGTCCCCTTTTGACATGTTTTATCAATCATCCCATTTCAACATTTAATGAGAACAAAAGATTTTTATTTTTAAACACACACACGCATCGTTCACATATCACATACGAATACACACGGGAGAGAAACCATATTCTTGTGATGGTTGTGGATCTGCATTTTCGCATTTTCGCAGAAGGGCAGTTTAAAAAATCACATGCGAGGGCAACTGGCCTGGTGAAAAAAAATCTAAGTAAATACTTAGAAACAATCCCTGGAAAACCAAATTGTAGGGAAGTACAGATAGCAGCCCTAAAAGGAACAACATCTATCCTTAAGAGAGCCCTCGGATATAAATTTTACTCATAGGGAAATCAAGTGTTAGCCTCAAGAGTAGGCCCCTTGATCCCTTTAGATAAACTAAATTAAAATGAAAAAAAAAGTGAGAGGACTTGAATGCCTACCAGACACCACCCTCGGGTGTCTTCGATCTCTCTGTTTGTCAGAGACTTTGACATGAGGATACTTTTTACTTGAAGTAAACCCTGAGCAAATATTTTTAAAAAATGGTGTGTTGTCTCCTCAAGCCATCCAGCACGTCTTCCAAATTGCGGACGGGGGCACCCCCTCTATTAATAGAGGGCAGCTTCGAATAATGAATTAGAAGCCGTTGACAATGAGGAAATGAATGATAAAGAATATGAATAAAAACAAAAATAAATACTGGCAGGCCGACACTCAAGATAAAAAGAGCTCGTCAACCCGTTCATACACCAGGCGGGAAGATGTAAGCAATGGTGTGAACCTTCCTGCCTCTGGAAATGGTGCTTCAGCCATGACAGAGGCCAATCAGGGTCAACCATCAGGCCTTGAGACAAAAGGTCCTGGTCCCCTATCTCCATCAAATGCAGCAACAAAAAAAAGAAACATAAGAGGCTTAAAAGCCCAACCATGGACTGTTTTACAAAAGAAGGTGCTATTGTTTTGCTACTACTACTCAAAGTTTGAAAAGTGGAGCAAAACATCCAATGAAATCCTGGCCGAAAAGATATATAATAATTTAATTAAAATTGAAAAAAAAAATTTGTAAATGTAATGAATAACAAATGACTGAAAGCTAATATTATTTCCAAAACAAATGATGAAAATCGTTTGAGTTAGAAAATAACTCGTCGTAAGTAGCAAAACCAAAAAAAATAAACTTACTAATTCTTCTTCATCAATTATACGTTTTGTTTTGAAACCTTTAAGCATTGTTCAGATAACACGAATTCTGTGCTCAAAACTTTGATCCATCATTTTGTAGGCGACATCAGATATCATCAACCAGCAATTAATCAATACAGAACAAACTGAAATTAAAATATCAGCTGCACGTGAGAAATACCGACCAGTTGCAAAACGTGGTTCGATTCTTTATTTTGTCGTCGCAGATATGTCCATGGTTGACCCGATGTACCAGTTTTCATTGAAGTATTTTAAACAGGTCAGTATACCGAGTAATCATCATCATCATCATCATCATCATCACCATCACCATCATCGGTTTAATGTATGTTTCGTATGTTGGCATGTGTTGGACAGTGATCACTAATTATAATCATTTGCTAGAAGCAATAATATATATATAAATATATAAACTAATATTTTATAATTATCATTTATCACCCAAAAATCTAGGCTGGGCACTGTAGTGAGTAGTATTAATACAGTCGCTGTTGTAGTCCAACGCACGTTCCTTCAGCAGTCGAATACTCTTGATGGCGGCTGCCTGTAATAGGTTTAAGCTCTCACTGATTTATCGGGTTGTTTATAGTGGCCGTGTGGGCTAAAGCGTTGGAATTTGAGTTAAAACATTACTCATGTTCCGTGAAAAATCATGTCTACACTGACGATTCCCGTAAGGATGAAACGTATATGTATGTAGATAAAAAAAAATATTTCATAATTAATTATATATATATATATATATATATATATATATAGTTCGGCAGCAAGTCATTTTTTATGCAAACGTCATTAAAGACCCCAGAGTTCTCTCTCTTCCTGAAGACGATCGAGAGACCGAAAGCGCTAGAGGAATGGCCCACGACACAACGCTAGGTGCCATACTCCACCAATTAACATCCGAAAACCGAAGAATCGCTCGCCGCGTCGAGAAATTAACAAGAAAGATCATGAAGAGAGAGAACTCTGTGATCTTTAATGACGTTTGCATATATATATATATATATATATATATATATATATATATATATCACATTTATTTCAATAGCGATGCTTTGTTTTCTTGTTTTTTACTTGTATGAAAATTAAAATTATGCTTTCCATACTTACACATTTCATTATTAATGAAGGTCAGAACATGTTAATAAATACGAATGCATCTGTGATGTAAGTGTGGCCAAAATTTAATGATTTTTTTAACCCTCAGTAATTAAAATTTAATGATTTTTTAACCCTCATGAATTAAAATTTAATGATTTTTTTAACCCTCATGAATTAAGATTTAATTATTTTTTAACCCTCATGAATTAAAATTTAATGATTTTTTAACCCTCATGAATTAAGATTTAATTATTTTTTTAATCCTCATGAATTAAAATTTAATGATTTTTTTAATCCTCATGAATTTAAATTTAATGAATTTTTTAACCCTCATGAATTAAAATTTAATGATTTTTTTTTAATCCTCATGAATTTAAATTTAATGATTTTTTTAATCCTCATGAATTTAAATTTAATGATTTTTTAACCCTCATGAATTAAAATTTAATGATTTTTTAATCCTCATGAATTAAAATTTAATGATTTTTTTTAATCCTCATGAATTAAAATTTAATGATTTTTTTTAACCCTCATGAATTAAAATTTAATGATTTTTTTTTAATCCTCATGAATTAAAATTTAATGATTTTTTTTAATCCTCATGAATTAAAATTTAATGATTTTTTTAATCCTCATGAATTAAAATTTAATGATTTTTTTTTAACCCTCATGAATTAAAATTTAATGATTTTTTTTAAATCCTCATGAATTAAAATTTAATGATTTTTTAACCCTCATGAATTAAAATTTAATGATTTTTTTTAACCCTCATGAATTAAAATTTAATGATTTTTTTTTAACCCTCATGAATTAAAATTTAATGATTTTTTAACCCTCATGAATTAAAATTTAATGATTTTTTTTAACCCTCATGAATTAAAATTTAATGATTTTTTAACCCTCATGAATTAAAATTTAATGATTTTTTTTTAATCCTCATGAATTAAAATTTAATGATTTTTTTTAATCCTCATGAATTAAAATTTAATGATTTTTTTTAATCCTCATGAATTTAAATTTAATGATTTTTTTAACCCTAATGAATTAAAATTTAATGATTTTTTAACCCTCATGAATTAAAATTTCACGATTTTTAATCCCCACCATGATTTGAAATTTCAGAAAACTCCATAAATTTAAATGAAACTTTTTAGTGTACGACCAAGAGAAATGATTAAAAGCAATAATTTCCGTGCATATTTTATGTTTCTAAATAACAAAAATATTCTGCAATAATTTTTTTAAACAACTTATATTAGTCATGGGGGGGGGGGGGGGGACCTCCATAAAAAACATAAATTGATCCACATGGCCCCTTAGGGGACCGTCAGTTTGACATACCTGATCTAAAATTGATACTTTATCTCATGTTACTACCCATTGGACTGGTCTCGTCTATAAAGCACAGTTGGTTCTTTGATACAATAAAGGAATGTGATAAAATGAATGTTTAACCTTAATTTAGGGGCACAAATAAACCATAATGCTTGACTTCTGCCTTTATAAACTTTAAGCCAAGCCAAAAATTACTTTTTATTCAAATTTCGAAGTTTTATTACACAAGTCAACCATTTTGATAGATTACTAACAGACTAGCATGTACCCCCTGCGTTATCTGAGAATGAATGAATGCGTGTTTATGCTCCCAGCCCTGAACTTCATGTTACCGTTTTTATTCTATTTTTTATTTCTATAATTTTCAATTTTCAAATTATAAATAAAATAAAGTAAAAACGTTATCTTTGCTGTTTATGATTCAAGTGCAGATCCAATGGTATTATTGTAAAACTTAATATAAAATGGCCCTGGGTATGAGCTTAAAAGACATCCAGTGGTGAAGCCCCCTCCACTTGGTAGCTGTGGGGAATGTGGAGTTGCTCCTTAGTTGCCATTGCTCCCAGGTCCAATCTGGCCCGGAGTGGTAGTACCTGTAAGGGCCCCATTTATGGGTGAAATAAAACCTACTGGCGCTACCAAATCAGGCTGTCTGAAGTTATTGACTTCCTGACTCAAAATGCATCAAACATTGATGTTTTTTTTGTTTTTTTCCTTTGCAAAACTCAATCATGTTCTGCAAAATCCAAAACAAAAAACAATTTCCTTCCCTCCCCTTTCCCTCCCATCTCCCCTCTATCTCCCTTCCTCCCTTTCACTCAACCAAAAACCATGAATAAATACTTAAACATATAAAGAACATGAAGCATAAAAACCTTCACCAAAATGACCGGATTCAGCATTAAATAAACTGAAAATGGTTGATATGCCATAAAACAAAACAACCAAATTTTACCAAAATTACCTGATTCGGCATTAAATCACCCAAAAAGGAGTAATATGCTGTAAAACAAAACAACCAACCCAAATCTAATATAAAATGAATACCAAAGTTGTTTGATCTTCGTATAGGGCTTTGCTTTCCATTGTATCCCTTGTTAAAGAGATAGAAAGAGCATATAGATTAAAAAATGGTTGATGTGATTATTATTGTGACACTTGTTTATCCACTCATAATTCTGAGACATGCAAACATAATTTGCATATTTTATAACCAAATTTTTACACTTTTATTGTCATTAAGGGTATGACTACATATCAACCAAACCATTTCATTATCACCTCACTACAATATAAATCTCTATGCATGAGTGGATGAAGTGTGTGAGGTGCGCTGAAGAAAAATTCCTACCAGTAAAATACATAGCTCTGTTGTGCTCGCATACCTTTAATGACAATAAAAGTGTAAACATTTGGGAATTTCCTTGCTTTTGTACATTTAGTATATATGAATTTTCATCTTAATCCTATTAAGGGCACATGATTTCAGTATACTGGCATTTTTCATGGAATACCAAAGATTTTAACAACTTAGATGTTATTCATATCTTTTCACTTTCAGCTGAGATAGTCTAGTGTCATTAGTTTCCACTTCTATTGTCCAGGTCTCTGGTTCAAATCCTGGTAGCAGTAGCATTAGAATATATACATGATCCTTCTAAATATACCCAGAACTCAAACATCTTAGATTTTATTCATATATTTGGTTTGCTCTAAACTAGTTATTTGTGCTGTAGATATATGTGTATATCTCTGTATGCAATTTCATGTCGTACCCAGAACTAATTCTTTTTAACCCAGAGATAGGGACCGTGACACATACTATCATTCAGGGTTAGAATGGACCATTGGCATAGTTATAACTAAGTGATGACTCCACACTCTCCAAAGCATCCCAAATTGAGGTTTCACCATCGCATGTAGTTTCATCTCATTAAAATTGTAACAAATAGCTAACAAACACAATTTCTTTTTTTTCGTTTTTAGTTGCTTAATATGACAATTGAAAACAGTGAAGCAAGCGACATTTTGGAAGAAAGACTTGCAATATTATTAAAAGACATCACAGAATTCATTTACAAGAATGTTTCAAGGTAAAATCCTTTATATTTTCATTCCTTCTTTTCTCAAATTTGTTATTTGTACTTGTTATTAATTTGCAACCAATTAAGATATCATAAACAGTTATGAATTTTGGGTTATCGTCGAAACCTCTTAAGTATATTTTCAAATGTAAAAATAAATTTATCAGTAATTATTTTAGAAATTATACTCGGATTTTAGGCAATTTTTTAATTTTTATTGCATACACTGCATTTCAACTTATCCAAATTAAATAACTTAAAAAAACATTTGAGTCAATCCAACCCAAATTTTAGGCACATATTCAGGACTATTGTCAGAATCGGCACACCAATTTTCATCATGCTTGGCGGTGTAGTTTTAAAAATATTAAGATTTATTGAAAATTAGTTGTACCTACACGGCGTTGCCTGGTAAGGTATTTAATTGCAATTTGTTGTGTTTTCTTTTTTAAACTATGCCATTTTGAGGTTGTTGGGTTTTTTTTTAGGGGGGGGGGGGGCTCAAAATATTATTTTTGGGTTCTAATCAAAGGGAAGTAACTCTGTACGAACTCATACAGAGTTATATCCCTTTTTTAAGATGGGGCCAATTTGAAAATAATTCTGACACGAACAAAGTATTTCCTGTAAAGAATTAAATTGAATCAAATTTTATTCTTCTTAACAACAGGCTGCAACGATCCACAAGAAAAATTGACAAACCGGAATGAAATATTGATTTTGTAGGACGAAAGCTATCGATGACAAAGAAACATTAAATAGATTGACTTTACTTTATTTATTAGATAATCAGTCTCACATTATCATGTAATAGGTTCAATTAAAAGAGAGAGAAAAAGAAATGTAGAACCCAGAAATATATATTGTAACATTAATAAATTTGTCTAGGGGTCTAGCAAGCCGGATCTGTTCTCAACTTGAAAATAGAAGAAAGTATATTGTCAGCCGTCTTTTTTTTTACTCATCCTGAGCTCCTTCTATGTTCTTAACATGTCTAGAACGCAGCCGTCCCCAAATTAATAGACCTATCTAGATGTGGCTAGCATATACTTAGATGGTTGACAATTTGGAAATAATGTGCTGTATGTAAAACATATTCTAGTGGCCTTGTGAGCCAAGGACCGCGACCAATCTGCAAATATAACGAACATAGAAGACAATCCTGAGCAGTCTGTTGTGATCTGCACTGACCAGACACTGGCTTGTGGTGACAAATCAAATTCAGACTATTGATAAACAAACATAACGGCTTTAATTAATATTTACACTTTAATATGCTGCCATTTCTTCTGAATTACCTTCAACACCCTTCTGCTCTATGAAATTCTTGACTTGCCAAGATGTTACTTCTACCTTTCAATTGATTCCTCGAGCTCTGACCTGGTATTACACTGCTTAACAGCTCAGTATGAGTTCATTTTTATAATAGATCAAAGGATTTAAAATAAGATTAACGTTTGGGTTGGAAATAGACTATTCCATTGTTTTATTACCAGTAAACATGTATCTTTCAAAGAACTCACAAATGACTCCGGAAGGATGCACCGATGCATTATTGTGCATAAAAATACACTTTGAATCAAAGTTACAAGTTTGGGCCTTGTACCAATCAAAGAAAGGTTTGTCCAAAAAATGTGCAATCATTTTCACTGTTCCTTCCTTGACCTTCAATAGCCCAATGATCTGTTTATTAACGATATCACCCTTCCGTCTTCCTGTTGTATTTATTTAGTTTTTGAAACCTCTACATCTGATAGAACCCATAATCTCACCCACCGATCAGTCTCATTAATAATTCCTCTGGATTCATCTGTGAAGATCAGTGGAAAATTCAATTTCCCTCTACTTTTTAGCCCACCTTTGATACCTAGCAACATTTTTGAAACCTCTACATCTGATAGAACCCATAATCTCACCCACCGATCAGTCTCATTAATAATTCCTCTGGATTCATCTGTGAAGATCAGTGGAAAATTCAATTTCCCTCTACTTTTTAGCCCACCTTTGATACCTAGCAACATTTTTGAAACCTCTACATCTGATAGAACCCATAATCTCACCCACCGATCAGTCTCATTAATAATTCCTCTGGATTCATCTGTGAAGATCAGTGGAAAATTCAATTTCCCTCTACTTTTTAGCCCACCTTTGATACCTAGCAACATTTTTGAAACCTCTACATCTGATAGAACCCATAATCTCACCCACCGATCAGTCTCATTAATAATTCCTCTGGATTCATCTGTGAAGATCAGTGGAAAATTCAATTTCCCTCTACTTTTTAGCCCACCTTTGATACCTAGCAACATTTTTGAAACGTCTACATCTGATAGAACCCATAATCTCACCCACCGATCAGTCTCATTAATAATTCCTCTGGATTCATCTGTGAAGATCAGTGGAAAATTCAATTTCCCTCTACTTTTTAGCCCACCTTTGATACCTAGCAACATTTTTGAAACCTCTACATCTGATAGAACCCATAATCTCACCCACCGATCAGTCTCATTAATAATTCCTCTGGATTCATCTGTGAAGATCAGTGGAAAATTCAATTTCCCTCTACTTTTTAGCCCACCTTTGATACCTAGCAACATTTTTGAAACCTCTACATCTGATAGAACCCATAATCTCACCCACCGATCAGTCTCATTAATAATTCCTCTGGATTCATCTGTGAAGATCAGTGGAAAATTCAATTTCCCTCTACTTTTTAGCCCACCTTTGATACCTAGCAACATTTTTGAAACGTCTACATCTGATAGAACCCATAATCTCACCCACCGATCAGTCTCATTAATAATTCCTCTGGATTCATCTGTGAAGATCAGTGGAAAATTCAATTTCCCTCTACTTTTTAGCCCACCTTTGATACCTAGCAACATTTTTGAAACCTCTACATCTGATAGAACCCATAATCTCACCCACCGATCAGTCTCATTAATAATTCCTCTGGATTCATCTGTGAAGATCAGTGGAAAATTCAATTTCCCTCTACTTTTTAGCCCACCTTTGATACCTAGCAACATTTTTGAAACCTCTACATCTGATAGAACCCATAATCTCACCCACCGATCAGTCTCATTAATAATTCCTCTGGATTCATCTGTGAAGATCAGTGGAAAATTCAATTTCCCTCTACTTTTTAGCCCACCTTTGATACCTAGCAACATTTTTGAAACCTCTACATCTGATAGAACCCATAATCTCACCCACCGATCAGTCTCATTAATAATTCCTCTGGATTCATCTGTGAAGATCAGTGGAAAATTCAATTTCCCTCTACTTTTTAGCCCACCTTTGATACCTAGCAACATCTTTGAAACCTCTACATCTGATAGAACTTATAATCTCACCCACCGATCAGTCTCATTAATAATTCCTCTGGATTCATCTGTGAAGATCAGTGGAAAATTCAATTTCCCTCTACTTTTTAGCCCACCTTTGATACCTAGCAACATTTTTGAAACCTCTACATCTGATAGAACCCATAATCTCACCCACCGATCAGTCTCATTAATAATTCCTCTGGATTCATCTGTGAAGATCAGTGGAAAATTCAATTTCCCTCTACTTTTTAGCCCACCTTTGATACCTAGCAACATTTTTGAAACCTCTACATCTGATAGAACCCATAATCTCACCCACCGATCAGTCTCATTAATAATTCCTCTGGATTCATCTGTGAAGATCAGTGGAAAATTCAATTTCCCTCTACTTTTTAGCTCACCTTTGATACCTAGCAACATTTTTGAAACCTCTACATCTGATAGAACCCATAATCTCACCCACCGATCAGTCTCATTAATAATTCCTCTGGATTCATCTGTGAAGATCAGTGGAAAATTCAATTTCCCTCTACTTTTTAGCCCACCTATGATACCTAGCAACATTTTTGAAACCTCTACATCTGATAGAACCCATAATCTCACCCACCGATCAGTCTCATTAATAATTCCTCTGGATTCATCTGTGAAGATCAGTGGAAAATTCAATTTCCCTCTACTTTTTAGCTCACCTTTGATACCTAGCAACATTTTTGAAACCTCTACATCTGATAGAACCCATAATCTCACCCACCGATCAGTCTCATTAATAATTCCTCTGGATTCATCTGTGAAGATCAGTGGAAAATTCAATTTCCCTCTACTTTTTAGCCCACCTTTGATACCTAGCAACATTTTTGAAACCTCTACATCTGATAGAACCCATAATCTCACCCACCGATCAGTCTCATTAATAATTCCTCTGGATTCATCTGTGAAGATCAGTGGAAAATTCAATTTCCCTCTACTTTTTAGCCCACCTTTGATACCTAGCAACATTTTTGAAACCTCTACATCTGATAGAACCCATAATCTCACCCACCGATCAGTCTCATTAATAATTCCTCTGGATTCATCTGTGAAGATCAGTGGAAAATTCAATTTCCCTCTACTTTTTAGCCCACCTTTGATACCTAGCAACATCTTTGAAACCTCTACATCTGATAGAACCCATAATCTCACCCACCGATCAGTCTCATTAATAATTCCTCTGGATTCATCTGTGAAGATCAGTGGAAAATTCAATTTCCCTCTACTTTTTAGCCCACCTTTGATACCTAGCAACATTTTTGAAACCTCTACATCTGATAGAACCCATAATCTCACCCACCGATCAGTCTCATTAATAATTCCTCTGGATTCATCTGTGAAGATCAGTGGAAAATTCAATTTCCCTCTACTTTTTAGCCCACCTTTGATACCTAGCAACATTTTTGAAACCTCTACATCTGATAGAACCCATAATCTCACCCACCGATCAGTCTCATTAATAATTCCTCTGGATTCATCTGTGAAGATCAGTGGAAAATTCAATTTCCCTCTACTTTTTAGCTCACCTTTGATACCTAGCAACATTTTTGAAACCTCTACATCTGATAGAACCCATAATCTCACCCACCGATCAGTCTCATTAATAATTCCTCTGGATTCATCTGTGAAGATCAGTGGAAAATTCAATTTCCCTCTACTTTTTAGCCCACCTATGATACCTAGCAACATTTTTGAAACCTCTACATCTGATAGAACCCATAATCTCACCCACCGATCAGTCTCATTAATAATTCCTCTGGATTCATCTGTGAAGATCAGTGGAAAATTCAATTTCCCTCTACTTTTTAGCTCACCTTTGATACCTAGCAACATTTTTGAAACCTCTACATCTGATAGAACCCATAATCTCACCCACCGATCAGTCTCATTAATAATTCCTCTGGATTCATCTGTGAAGATCAGTGGAAAATTCAATTTCCCTCTACTTTTTAGCCCACCTTTGATACCTAGCAACATTTTTGAAACCTCTACATCTGATAGAACCCATAATCTCACCCACCGATCAGTCTCATTAATAATTCCTCTGGATTCATCTGTGAAGATCAGTGGAAAATTCAATTTCCCTCTACTTTTTAGCTCACCTTTGATACCTAGCAACATTAGCTTCATTCAAAGGAAGTTGTCTTGATGATTTGTTGAACTCATCATGTGGAAGATTTTGCATCTTTTATTCTTCTTAATTCCTTCCCAGCCAGATTCTGCGCTGCTTAAATGCGGCATTTTTTAAACCACACGTTGATCGTCAGACACATTTTTAAAACCATCCCCTTTTACTGTACATGAAACTTTTATGGATAAAGTTTCTTTCTTAGAACATCCCATCTGTGGAATAAGATAGCACGAGTCTGCTTCCCAACCGACTACAACATGGTCGTCCTCAAGTCTAATGTGAACAAATACTTGTCGAGCCGTCCTCTGGGAAAATCAAGTCCTCTTAAGTAATCCTCTGCCCATTCCACTCACTGTTTCCAATTCTCGTGTGATTATTATCCAACCAACAATCCTTTTGACCCTTATCCTGACTTAAACTTCGGCCAATAGACTAAGGGCTACAAGTCTTCGACGAACACTGTTTTCAATAAACACTGGTTATCACAACATGGAGCAACTTTACAATGAAAATCGACTAGAACTGAGCGGCTGGCTAGTCGGCGAACTAACTGCTGAATAGGCGAAAAATGCCTGCTTATATCAAGTCCAAAATGTGATTGATTGATCAGTAAACCATTTGCATAACCGGACGTGGCTCAATTTTTATCGCTGAACTAACAGCTGAATCGGCAAAATACGCCTGCTTATATTCGAGCCCAAAATGTCATTGACTGGTCAGCATAACCGGACACGGCTCACTTCGTTTTCCCAGATGTCTATCTACAACCGCTTGTTTGGGATAGCCACTGTCCCCTTTCCACCGCAGATACAGCACACAAGTCGATGGCTTTTCGACGGGGGCAATGAGCAATTCATTGTTTGCATCAGCCTCACTGCGATCACAGAATTGTGGTACTCTGGAAATGAATCAATGAAAGAGATAGTTTCGTTGAAATTAACCTATTGAGTGAATACTTTTAAAGAAATTGTAATATTACCGCTATTTCATCTTCTTTGTAATTCAAGTTGACTATCTATTATTTTTCTTTTTTATATTATTTTGTTTATTTTTTTAGCGTCTCTTCTTGTAATACAATTAATACATTCTTTTCTATTTGTTGAACACGGTTTTTGTCTAAAAATTCCGCAGACGGGCACACGTAAGGGGTTAAAAGTTGAAATGGGATTATGGATCAAAATAAGAGATGTGCAAAGAGGCACAATAAATAAATAAATGTTAATAAGCACATTTAAATATAACTTAAGTTTTAATGGTGTGTCCAATTGGTTGAACGGCTGATGTGTGGGTGGAGGGGGATAGAGTGTACTCTTTATAGAGAACGCACCGCGTTTCCGTGACTTCGCATTCTCAATGTTCGGGCAGGTCTTGGAAGTGCCCAAGAATTGATGAGACGAAAACTGCCAAACGATAAATTGAAGACTGACAGACGATAAACGCAGACAAAGAAAATCAAACTAAAAAACATATACAAATTAAAGAACGAACAAACCATAGCTAAACAATTGTTATTAATTAGATTTATTTGTTTTTTTGTCAAAGGAACCATTGTTAATCAAATGTTTTTTTTTTGTTCACCGAAAAGTTTCAAAAGATGATTTTTTTATATAACAAACAACGAAACCACTGTTTTTTTACCAATTTCTTGTTTTGTTTCTTTTTCATTTTCTTTTTAACATTTTCTGGTTTAGGGTTAGGGTTAGTCTTTCGCTAGAAGTGACCGTTGCTGACAGAACTCAATGAGTCCTTTGGGAGATTCAACGCGCTTAGACAGATCGTAAAAATTCATTTTTTTTTAACGCACTGCAGATCGTAGAAAGTAATTTCTTCCAAAAGTTATCGTCTGCTTGCTTGCAACCTGATTGTCTAATGCCTGCTGCAACCTGATTGGTTAATAGTTTTGTAAACTCTCAGGCGCTTCCAAGATCTGCCCAAACGTTAACGACGCGAAGTCACAGAAACACGGTGCGTTCTCAATAAGAGAACATAGATGTTGGAATGGATTATTATTGATTTAAAAATTTTTTTCTTTTTCAGAGGCCTGTTTGAAAAGCACAAACTCTTGTTTTCTTTTTTGCTCTGTGCGGAGATCCTTAAAAATGAAAAGAAAATCACCATTGAAGAATGGAACTTCTTTTTACGTGGTGCGATTGGATTAGACGAGGTAACGAAATGTCCAAGGCTTTTGTGATGTCAATTTCATAATTTCCATAAAAGTTGAACACGTTCAGGCCACATTATTTACATGTTTTCAAACTATTTCCCTCCTTTTGATTGCTGACATTTTCACAATGTTTGACTGTTACACTCTCTGACCTTTCCCTGGGTGCCATTTGTTGTGATCGTAACCGAGAGGTTGGGAGTTCAATGCCAAGTGAAAGAACAATATATATATATATATATATATATATATATATATATATATATATATGTCAGTTCATATTATATTCAAAATGGTGTTTTAGTGGGTTCTTCCACGTGTGAGTTTGCTCTTTTTCTTTGTTTTTTTGTTTGGTTTCACCCCAAAATGAACAACTGTATAGTGTAGGTTTTTTTCAAGACACTTTAATCCAAGAACTTTTTACTCTTTGTGAATTTTTTCTGATGATTTTGTAATGTTGCAGAGACGATATTGACATATAAACGTTGTTTGGCACAAGACAAATGAAACGGATCGTAAAAAATATATCTCACAGAAATGTTATGTTTTTTGGAAATGTGAAAAAATAAAAATAATAAAATAAAACCATGGTTATTGGAATGTAATATGAACTGACTTATATTTGCTCTGATATCACTAATTGACAAGCATCAAGCTGAATCTTTTAAGGAGACTGCAAAGTAAAAGGACTCTGATAGTATATGCTAATACATATATTGTCATTAATAATAATTATATATATATATATATATATGACAAGTTCATTTTATATTCGAAGAATCATGGTTTTTATTTAAAAATTTTATTCATTCACATTTTCAAAACACATAAGATTCCTGTGAGATGTATATTTACAACTCGTTTCTCTGGAGGTGAGCCAACCAACATTATTATATCAGTATCGGCTCTGCTACACCTCAAGATCAGCAGAAAAATGAAATGTGATGTTTTTTGAAAATGTGAAAAAATAAAAACCATGATTGTTGGAATATAAAACGAACTTGTCTTACTTATATCTGCTCTGTTGTTACGAGCTGAATTTTTTTTTAAGAGAACACTAATTCAAAGGTACTGATACTATATGCTAATACATATATTGTCATAATTCATATATATATATATATATATATATATATATATATATATATATATAATATTTATAAATAACTATTAATTATTTATTACCTACAGACATCGATGTTTCATGCTAATGCAATCTTCAGTGCGGGAAGTTAATTTCCGACGGTCGGCGAGTGCAAACTCCGATCACAAATCGCTATTGATTCGCAGTCAAGAGCATTTCCCGTTGGCCACCACCAATTAGCTTAAAATTAAGGAGGAATTTAACTTTGTAAATACCAAGTCGGCGGGTATTTTACAACGAGCAGCGAATAGTGATCTACAATAACAAACTGCGTTGGAGCTCGCAATGAAACTAGTAGTACTGCTTGTTATTAAACTCACTCAGAGTGCCCGGCCTTAGTAAAGGGGGCTTTTAATAATATTTATAAATAAATATTAATTATTATTTACCTACAGACATCGATGTTTCATGCTTACGCAATCTTCAGTGCAGGAAGTTAATTTCCGACGGTCGGCGGGCGCAAACTCCGATCACAAATCGCCACTGATTCACAGTCAAGAGCGTTTCCCGTTGGCCACCACAAATTAGCTTAGAATTAAGGAGGAATTTCTGAATATCAAGGTGGCCATTTCTTATAAATCTTGCAAATATTTAAAAGGCATGGAATGCAGAATGACAGCAATCTGCTGCCCTCTCAGTTGATTAAATAAAGGGTTCCATTCAAAATTCCCAGAAGGTTACCAACTATGACAAAAGGAACCTGAAGAAGGCCAGAAGAATCCAATGGTTGAAACATCGTGAAAATAGTAGCAACCAAGAAGGGGAAAACAGTCATCTCAGAAATATCGTTAATATTTCTCTTTTGATCTGGAAATAAAACTAGATCTGTATTTTAATATTGTATTAATAGTGTCCAAGCTTAATTTCTTCGTTATTACGCGACAATCCCTCGTGGCCTAATGGGACTAGGTGAACGCTTACAGATTTATGGTGTCTCTGTGAACCGAGTTCGTGCCCTATGACCGTCTGAGATTGTTACTTCCCTGCACTGATGAGAGCTATAAGTTTGAAACAACGTCGTACGTAGGTAAAATATTAAAAAATAAATTAATATTATATATATATAAATAATTCTCTCACCTGTCATGAGATGTTATCTTTCCTTTTTTTTTCTTTCTATTTTTAAACTTTCCACTTTGAGACGTTTTATTTCTTTCTTATTTCTTTTGTAAAACTTCACAGATTGAGACGTTATTTTATATGAATATTAGTACGAACACTGGCGACACATAATTTCTGTTTTCAGTCATTTTTGACGTTTATGGATATTCAGTGTGAAATGCAGACCCCACAATATGTTTGTAAAAACCTTTAATACAAAATTATATCACTATTGGATTCCTCGTGACATTTTGCAAAAGTGAAGTTGTTTTTTTTTCTTAGTATAGAGCTTTGTTTTCAATTGTATCCCCAGGCAGAGAGACAGCGACAGAGGCAGAGACAGAGACAGCAAATACCATATAGATTCATATATGTTGTTGAATAGCCGTTATTTTTATTGGGGAAATAATCATTAAAACTGAATGTTAATGTTGCATTACCCGTTCTTTCGGGGTACCCGGGAAGATCCAACAAGAATGACAAAGAACAGAACGTATATGGAAAAACTTTGGTTTTCTTTATTTTCCCATCACCGGATGGTTTATGCCGACTACGCACACACACATAAAAAAAAATATTTTGACATACTTTTGTCTCATGAAAGTCGTTTTCTTGCTGAGGTCACAGACTTGGTTTCCGCTAGAAACTCGTTCATATATACATCCGATTGGAAAGCAATTTGCTTTGCATTGTCTATCCGAGTGTGAACTTAAGCAATTGTTCCACAAGCACTTCCAATTGTCTGTTTGATGAAATACAAGTCAGGGGATTCCTTCACGGTACCAACTTGCTTATCAGTCGCATTTTAGTCAGCGGACACGAAAGCCTAACAGCAAGACGGGCTTGGCTATCATAGCCAATAAAGCTTCATCTGTGCCATAAACATTGGTAAACTTCCATTCTTCCGGTACTTCGATACTCCGATCACCAAGTGCTCCGGCTCTTCGCGTTTCTGAAACCGCCGCTTTTCATGTCTCGCTTGCACTGCGGAACCTTCTCCTTTTTAACAGTTAGCAAGTCGATTTCTTTCCCTCTCGACGTCCCACCCACAATGGACTCGTCCATGATTCATTTTTGCCACTCTTCATTATCTTACATTAAGAAAATAACTTGATTTTTTTTTGTTGTTAATTTGGCCTTGAAGTTTATCTTTATATTGTCTTATTCAATTTCAGGTGAACGTTCGTTTTTCAACCTATTCTGTTGATCACGTGGAAAGAAAGAGAACATTTAGATGTTTCTCTTCTTTCTCCTTTTCCCACGTGAAGTTGTTTGACTTTTCAAATCTCCTCGGTAGCGTTCTGCACTCTGCAAACTGTAATGTTTCATTTCGCACCTGTCTACGCCAGTTTGACACAAGGCCGCCAGCCGTGAGCGCTTGTTTATTTCATGACAATGTATGTGCTGGGTCAATTGATTCCTTATTAATGTTTTTATTTTTTATTTTTTTTTTTTTTTTGCAGACATATCCTCCACTTCCTGCTGTAGAAGGATTGAAATCTAGCACTTGGAACGCTGCATGCGACTTAAGCAGATCTCTTTCAGTTTTCAAACCTATAAAAGATGATATTTCACAATATAACATCAAAGTGCAACTTGGAAGTGTCGTGGTACGTTTTATTAAACCAGAAGAACAATTTTTTTCTTATTTTATTTTGTAATATAGTTTCGTTTCTCTGTTTTATGTGAAATCAATAATTTTCAGAAAACAAGAAAATATAGAAGGAATATTACACGAATCCATAGAACTGAAACTGACAAAAATCCCATAATTTTCCACCCACCTCACCCTCCACAAAAACTCGTATTGGTTGATACCACAGAAAAGGGTCGGGCAGGGTGTCAAGGAGGATGGAAAGTCTGAGAAGATATAGCACCATCCAGACCTCCATTGGAAATGCACAGAAAGTATTGGAATCCTGAGAAGGCTTATTGTCACTCAAATTTCAGAGAAGACCAACGACCGTTGTCATCAATGGTAAACGGCTGTTGTGAGAATTCAAAGAGATTTGCAATTTTTATCAAAAAGAAGTGGAGAGTACTGGAAATCTTGGGAGACTATGTCACCCAGACTCCAGGGAACACCATCTGTTGTTACCAGTGAGTGCTCACTGATAATGACTTGTGTGAGAACTCCTAGTGAGTAAATACTAAGTATCATTTTTTTTAATTTTTACTGATGGTCTTTTTTTTTATTAAAATCAAAAACAATAATAAATGTTCCATGGGTTTCACAGGTTTTACGAACATTTTCGATTCTTTGTCGAATCATCCTCAGGTGTCAAAAGCAAATGAACAAATATATATATATATATAAAAACATTACTTATAAAGTAAGGTTTATTTATATATTTATATATTTGTATGTACAAGATTCACTCTTAAACTAATTAACTGATCATTATGAATTTTGGCGACTAGGCGTAAGGGATCAAAATTTGGGCTTTATTTAGTTGAATTTAGTTTTATGCAAAAACAGTAAAAAGGGAGTGAAAGCTCTGCATGAAAATCCAGAAACCCCAGATTTATGAAATTTTAACAATAGATATTAATTAATAAATCCAGAAACCCCAGATTTTTATGAAATTTTAACAATAGACATTAATTAATAAATCCAGAAACCCCCGATTTTTATGAAATTTTAACAATAGATATTAGACATTAATTAATAAATATTCCCCATATTTCAGTTTCTTTTAAGTATTTTAAAGGGTTTTTTAAGGGTTTTAAAGGGGTTTTAAAGGTTTTTTTAAGTGTTTTTAAAGGGCATAATATGGACACAACTTCCTATTTAAAAATTCAAATATTTCAGATTTGCATTGAATTTGACCCATAGTCATTTGACACCAATTAAGCAAGATTCCCTGAATTTCAATTTCTTCTTAAGACCCCTTAAGTATAGTATATATATATAAAATGGTTTTTCTGTTTAGAATAAATTTATGATACAAAACTGGATTTTATTTTCAAAATTCTCTTCCTGTTTTATTTAATTTATTTAGATATCTAATGATCAAAATATAATAATAAAATATTGATTATTTGTCATTTTTTTTTTGTAAATCGGTCATATTTTTTGTTTATCTCCAGTTAACTCGGACATCTTTTTTACAGACTTCTATAGTTTTTCAAACCTTTTCATAGTAGCCGTAACGTAGATATACTTACATACCATGCATATTCTTATAAATTAACGATATCTTCAATGATGGAAGCAGTTAACATATTTTTCTTATATATTTTATTTTTATAGCTTTTTTTATTTGTCTCAATATATTGCAGATTAACACCAATCAATCAGACGATGCAGAAACGTCTTTAAACTGGGATGAATCTCTAACCAGTTTCCAGAAACTTATTGTCATCAAAACTTTTGAAGAAGAAAAGGTTCGAATGAAACACAAAAAAAATGTCTTTCCTTTGTAAATGTTCACCATATATGATCATGTATTCATAAGATTCCTCTTTAAATAACGAAAGTCAAACGGTTAATAATTTCCTTTGTATTTTATTTATCCACTTGAAAACAGAATGCAAACTCTAAAAATATGTTTACCCATAAATAGAAGTTATGAAGAAAACATTTTAAAATTGCTTTGGATGTCATTTTCTTATTTGAGGCGAGATGCTCTTCCTGATGCCTACCCGGTGAGGTGATGGGGACCAGTGCTTTTATGAAGACGCCATCTCTATGTGATTGCTTACCAAGACCAAAGAGCGCTTCCCCTGCACTTTTGGATTTAAAAAAAAAAAAAATTTTTTTTTAAGTAGAATTATTCACTGGTTCTGTACCCATCTCAGAGTTAGGGTTAAAGTTCAACTTCTGTTGAGAATATACCAAGAGTGAATTTCAAACACTTTGGTTGATACAGGGATACACAACCAGTAAGTACACTTTTGTGTCACTTCTGGTTTCAGAATTAGTACCCAAAAATTAATATTTAGTAACATGAAGCAGTGATCAAGCCTTTTGTTTCCTTGGTATGATTGACTCGCAGCCATCGATTTCTAGCGTCCACAAGTTACAATCACACCAATAGGTTAATTGTTATTTAAACTAATAGATATGTGACCAAAAGACAAAAACCATACACAATAACATAAAATAGAAAATGATAAGAGTAGTACCAGCTTGAAGCATAGGTAGTAGGAATTACAGGTTGTGCCTAGAGGAAAATATTAGATAATAAACTTCGGTACTGATATATGAACGAGTTTCCGGGAACTTCATGTCGGTAGCGTTCGGCCATGTTACATAAACACCCGAGAGATGCCGGAGCGAATGTTGACAGACGATAACTTCGATACGTTGCTGCATCTTATTTTTTCAGTTTTATTTTCAAGAAAGATAGCAAATAACAAAAAACGAACAAAACAATGCTAAATAACTGTTAATAAATACTTTTTTTAAATTTTTGTAACAAAACAATGCTAAATAACTGTTAATAAATACTTTTTTTAATTTTTGTAACAAAACAATGCTTAATAACTGTTAATAAATACTTTTTTTAATTTTTGTAAAAAAAAATGCTAAATAACTGTTAATAAATACTTTTTTAAATTTTTGTAACAAAACAATGCTAAATAACTGTTAATAAATATATTTTTTTAATTTTTGTAATAAAACAATGCTAAATAACTGTTAATAAATACTTTTTTAATTTTTGTAACAAAACAATGCTAAATAACTGTTAATAAATACTTTTTTAAATTTTTGTTACAAAACAATGCTAAATAACTGTTAATAAATATTTTTTTTTAATTTTTGTAACAAAACAATGCTAAATAACTGTTAATAAATACTTTTTTAATTTTTGTAACAAAACAATGCTAAATAACCGTTAATAAATACTTTTTTTAATTTTTGTAAAAAAAAAATGCTAAATAACTGTTAATAAATACATTTTTAAATTTTTGTAACAAAACAATGCTAAATAACTGTTAATAAATACTTTTTAATTTTTGTAACAAAACAATGCTAAATAACTGTTAATAAATACTTTTTAATTTTTGTAACAAAACAATGCTAAATAACTGTTAATAAATACTTTTTTAATTTTTGTAACAAAACAATGCTAAATAACTGTTAATAAATACTTTTTTTAATTTTTGTAACAAAACAATGCTAAATAACTGTTAATAAATACTTTTTTTAAATTTTTGTAACAAAATGCTAAATAACTGTTAATAAATACTTTTTTAATTTTTGTAACAAAACAATGCTAAATAACTGTTAATAAATACTTTTTTAAATTTTTGTAACAAAACAATGCTAAATAACTGTTAATAAATACTGTTTTTAATTTTTGTAACAAAACAATGCTAAATAACTGTTAATAAATACTTTTTTTAATTTTTGTAACAAAACAATGCTAAATAACTGTTAATTAATACATTTTTCAATTTTTGTAACAAAACAATGCTAAATAACTGTTAATAAATACTTTTTAATTTTTGTAACAAAACAATGCTAAATAACTGTTAATTAATACTTTTTTAATTTTTGTAACAAAACAATGCAAAATAACTGTTAATTAATACATTTTTTAATTTTTGTAACAAAACAATGCTAAATAACTGTTAATAAATACATTTTTTAATTTTTGTAACAAAACAATGCTAAATAACTGTTTATAAATCGTTTTTTTTAATTTTTGTAACAAAACAATGCTAAATAACTGTTAATAAATACTTTTTTAATTTTTGTAAAAAAAAATGCTAAATAACTGTTAATAAATACTTTTTTAATTTTTGTAACAAAACAATGCTAAATAACTGTTAATAAATACTTTTTTTTAATTTTTGTAACAAAACAATGCTAAATAACTGTTAATAAATACTTTTTTAATTTTTGTAACAAAACAATGCTAAATAACTGTTAATTAATACATTTGTTAATTTTTGTAACAAAACAATGCTAAATAACTGTTAATAAATACTTTTTTTAATTTTTGTAACAAAACAATGCTAAATAACTGTTAATAAATACTTTTTTAATTTTTGTAACAAAACAATGCTAAATAACTGTTAATAAATACTTTTTAATTTTTGTAACAAAATGCTGAATAACTGTTAATAAATACTTTTTTAATTTTTGTAACAAAACAATGCTAAATAACTGTTAATAAATACTTTTTTAAATTTTTGTAACAAAACAATGCTAAATAACTGTTAATAAATACTGTTTTTAATTTTTGTAACAAAACAATGCTAAATAACTGTTAATAAATAGTTTTTTTAATTTTTGTAACAAAACAATGCTAAATAACTGTTAATTAATACATTTTTTAATTTTTGTAACAAAACAATGCTAAATAACTGTTAATAAATACTTTTTAATTTTTGCAACAGAACAATGCTAAATAACTGTTAATTAATACTTTTTTTAAATTTTGTAACATAACAATGCAAAATAACTGTTAATTAATACATTTTTTAATTTTTGTAACAAAACAATGCTAAATAACTGTTAATAAATACTTTTTTTTAATTTTTGTAACAAAACAATGCTAAATAACTGTTAATAAATACTTTTTTTAATTTTTGTAACAAAACAATGCTTAATAACTGTTAATAAATACTTTTTTTAATTTTTGTAAAAAAAAATGCTAAATAACTGTTAATAAATACTTTTTTAAATTTTGTAACAAAACAATGCTAAATAACTGTTAATAAATATATTTTTTTAATTTTTGTAATAAAACAATGCTAAATAACTGTTAATAAATACTTTTTTAATTTTTGTAACAAAACAATGCTAAATAACCGTTAATAAATACTTTTTTTAATTTTTGTAAAAAAAAATGCTAAATAACTGTTAATAAATACATTTTTAAATTTTTGTAACAAAACAATGCTAAATAACTGTTAATAAATACTTTTTAATTTTTGTAACAAAACAATGCTAAATAACTGTTAATAAATACTTTTTAATTTTTGTAACAAAACAATGCTAAATAACTGTTAATAAATACTTTTTTAATTTTTGTAACAAAACAATGCTAAATAACTGTTAATAAATACTTTTTTTAATTTTTGTAACAAAACAATGCTAAATAACTGTTAATAAATACTTTTTTTAAATTTTTGTAACAAAATGCTAAATAACTGTTAATAAATACTTTTTAATTTTTGTAACAAAACAATGCTAAATAACTGTTAATAAATACTTTTTTAAATTTTTGTAACAAAACAATGCTAAATAACTGTTAATAAATACTTTTTTTAAATTTTTGTAACAAAATGCTAAATGACTGTTAATAAATACTTTTTTAATTTTTGTAACAAAACAATGCTAAATAACTGTTAATAAATACTTTTTTTAATTTTTGTAACAAAACAATGCTAAATAACTGTTAATTAATACATTGTTTAATTTTTGTAACATAACAATGCTAAATAACTGTTAATAAATACTTTTTAATTTTTGTAACAAAACAATGCTAAATAACTGTTAATCAATACTTTTTTAATTTTTGTAACAAAACAATGCAAAATAACTGTTAATTAATACATTTTTTAATTTTTGTAACAAAACAATGCTAAATAACTGTTAATAAATACATTTTTTAATTTTTTTAACAAAACAATGCTAAATAACTGTTTATAAATCGTTTTTTTAATTTATGTAACAAAACAATGCTAAATAACTGTTAATAAATACTTTTTTTAATTTTTGTAAAAAAAAATGCTAAATAACTGTTAATAAATACTTTTTTAATTTTTATAACAAAACAATGCTAAATAACTGTTAATAAATACTTTTTTTAAATTTTTGTAACAAAACAATGCTAAATAACTGTTAATAAATACTTTTTTAATTTTTGTAACAAAACAATGCTAAATAACTGTTAATTAATACATTTGTTAATTTTTGTAACAAAACAATGCTAAATAACTGTTAATAAATACTTTTTTTAATTTTTGTAACAAAACAATGCTAAATAACTGTTAATAAATACTTTTTTAATTTTTGTAACAAAACAATGCTAAATAACTGTTAATAAATACTTTTTTAAATTTTTGTAACAAAACAATGCTAAATAACTGTTAATAAATACTTTTTTTTATTTGTGTAACAAAACAATGCTAAATAACTGTTAATAAATACTTTTTTAAATTTTTGTAACAAAACAATGCTAAATAACTGTTAATAAATACTTTTTTAAATTTTTGTAACTAAACAATGCTAAATAACTGTTAATAAATACTTTTTTTAATTTTTGTAACAAAACAATGCTAAATAACCGTTAATAAATACTTTTTTTAATTTTTGTAAAAAAAAATGCTAAATAACTGTTAATAAATACTTTTTTTAATTTTTGTAACAAAACAATGCTAAATAACTGTTAATAAATACTTTTTAATTTTTGTAACAAAATGCTAAATAACTGTTAATAAATACTTTTTTTAATTTTTGTAAAAAAAATGCTAAATAACTGTTAATAAATACTTTTTTAATTTTTTTAACAAAACAATGCTAAATAACTGTTAATAAATACTTTTTTAATTTTTGTAACAAAACAATGCTAAATAACTGTTAATAAATACTTTTTTTTAATTTTTGTAACAAAACAATGCTAAATAACTGTTAATAAATACTTTTTTAATTTTTGTAACAAAACAATGCTAAATAACTGTTAATAAATACTTTTTTAAATTTTTGTAACAAAACAATGCTAAATAACTGTTAATAAATACTTTTTTTAATTTTTGCAACAAAACAATGCTAAATAACTGTTAATAAATACTTTTTTTTAAATTTTTATAACAACACAATGCTAAATAACTGTTAATAAATACTTTTTTTTAATTTTTGTAACAAAACAATGCTAAATAACCGTTAATAAATACTTTTTTTAATTTTTGTAAAAAAAATGCTAAATAACTGTTAATAAATACTTTTTTTAATTTTTGTAACAAAACAATGCTAAATAACTGTTAATAAATACTTTTTAATTTTTGTAACAAAATGCTAAATAACTGTTAATAAATACTTTTTTAATTTTTGTAACAAAACAATGCTAAATAACTGTTAATAAATACTTTTTTAAATTTTTGTAACAAAACAATGCTAAATAACTGTTAATAAATACTGTTTTTAATTTTTGTAACAAAACAATGCTAAATAACTGTTAATAAATAGTTTTTTTAATTTTTGTAACAAAACAATGCTAAATAACTGTTAATTAATACATTTTTGAATTTTTGTAACAAAATAATGCTAAATAACTGTTAATAAATACTTTTTAATTTTTGCAACAAAACAATGCTAAATAACTGTTAATTAATACTTTTTTTAAATTTTGTAACATAACAATGCAAAATAACTGTTAATTAATACATTTTTTAATTTTTGTAACAAAACAATGCTAAATAACTGTTAATAAATACTTTTTTTAATTTTTGTAACAAAACAATGCTAAATAACTGTTTATAAATCGTTTTTTTAATTATTGTAACAAAACAATGCTAAATAACTGTTAATAAATACTTTTTTTAATTTTTGTAAAAAAAAATGCTAAATAACTGTTAATAAATACTTTTTTAATTTTTTTAACAAAACAATGCTAAATAACTGTTAATAAATACTTTTTTAATTTCTGTAACAAAACAATGCTAAATAACTGTTAATAAATACATTTTTTAATTTTTGTAACAAAACAATGCTAAATAACTGTTAATAAATACTTTTTAATTTTTGTAACAAAACAATGCTAAATAACTGTTAATTAATACTTTTTTAATTTTTGTAACAAAACAATGCAAAATAACTGTTAATTAATACTTTTTTTAATTTTTGTAACAAAACAATGCTAAATAACCGTTAATAAATACTTTTTTAATTTTTGTAACAAAACAATGCTAAATAACTGTTAATAAATACTTTTTAATTTTTGTAACAAAACAATGCTAAATAACTGTTAATAAATACTTTTTTTAATTTTTGTAACAAAACAATGCTAAATAACTGTTAATAAATACTTTTTTAATTTTTGTAACAAAACAATGCTAAATAACTGTTAATAAATACTTTTTTTAATTTTTGTAACAAAACAATGCTAAATAACTGTTAATAAATACATTTTTTAATTTTTGTAACAAAACAATGCTAAATAACTGTTTATAAATCGTTTTTTTAATTTTTGTAACAAAACAATGCTAAATAACTGTTAATAAATACTTTTTTAATTTTTGTAACAAAACAATGCTAAATAACTGTTAATAAATACTTTTTTTAATTTTTGTAACAAAACAATGCTAAATAACTGTTAATAAATACTTTTTTTAATTTTTGTAACAAAACAATGCTAAATAACTGTTAATTAATACATTTGTTAATTTTTGTAACAAAACAATGCTAAATAACTGTTAATAAATACTTTTTTTAATTTTTGTAACAAAACAATGCTAAATAACTGTTAATAAATACTTTTTTAATTTTTGTAACAAAACAATGCTAAATAACTGTTAATAAATACTTTTTTAAATTTTTGTAACAAAACAATGCTAAATAACTGTTAATAAATACTTTTTTTTTATTTTTGTAACAAAACAATGCTAAATAACTGTTAATAAATACTGTTTTTAATTTTTGTAACAAAACAATGCTAAATAACTGTTAATAAATACTTTTTTAAATTTTTGTAACTAAACAATGCTTAATAACTGTTAATAAATACTTTTTTTAATTTTTGTAACAAAACAATGCTAAATAACCGTTAATAAATACTTTTTAATTTTTGTAACAAAACAATGCTAAATAACTGTTAATAAATACTTTTTAATTTTTGTAACAAAACAATGCTAAATAACTGTTAATAAATACTTTTTTTAATTTTTGTAACAAAACAATGCTAAATAACTGTTAATAAATACTTTTTTAATTTTTGTAACAAAACAATGCTAAATAACTGTTAATAAATACTTTTTTTAATTTTTGTAACAAAACAATGCTAAATAACTGTTAATTAATACATTGTTTAATTTTTGTAACAAAACAATGCTAAATAACTGTTAATAAATACTTTTTAATTTTTGTAACAAAACAATGCTAAATAACTGTTAATCAATACTTTTTTAATTTTTGTAACAAAACAATGCAAAATAACTGTTAATTAATACATTTTTTAATTTTTGTAACAAAACAATGCTAAATAACTGTTAATAAATACATTTTTTAATTTTTTTAACAAAACAATGCTAAATAACTGTTTATAAATCGTTTTTTTAATTTATGTAACAAAACAATGCTAAATAACTGTTAATAAATACTTTTTTTAATTTTTGTAAAAAAAAATGCTAAATAACTGTTAATAAATACTTTTTTAATTTTTATAACAAAACAATGCTAAATAACTGTTAATAAATACTTTTTTTAAATTTTTGTAACAAAACAATGCTAAATAACTGTTAATAAATACTTTTTTAATTTTTGTAACAAAACAATGCTAAATAACTGTTAATTAATACATTTGTTAATTTTTGTAACAAAACAATGCTAAATAACTGTTAATAAATACTTTTTTTAATTTTTGTAACAAAACAATGCTAAATAACTGTTAATAAATACTTTTTTAATTTTTGTAACAAAACAATGCTAAATAACTGTTAATAAATACTTTTTTAAATTTTTGTAACAAAACAATGCTAAATAACTGTTAATAAATACTTTTTTTTATTTGTGTAACAAAACAATGCTAAATAACTGTTAATAAATACTTTTTTAAATTTTTGTAACAAAACAATGCTAAATAACTGTTAATAAATACTTTTTTAAATTTTTGTAACTAAACAATGCTAAATAACTGTTAATAAATACTTTTTTTAATTTTTGTAACAAAACAATGCTAAATAACCGTTAATAAATACTTTTTTTAATTTTTGTAAAAAAAAATGCTAAATAACTGTTAATAAATACTTTTTTTAATTTTTGTAACAAAACAATGCTAAATAACTGTTAATAAATACTTTTTAATTTTTGTAACAAAATGCTAAATAACTGTTAATAAATACTTTTTTTAATTTTTGTAAAAAAAATGCTAAATAACTGTTAATAAATACTTTTTTAATTTTTTTAACAAAACAATGCTAAATAACTGTTAATAAATACTTTTTTAATTTTTGTAACAAAACAATGCTAAATAACTGTTAATAAATACTTTTTTTTAATTTTTGTAACAAAACAATGCTAAATAACTGTTAATAAATACTTTTTTAATTTTTGTAACAAAACAATGCTAAATAACTGTTAATAAATACTTTTTTAAATTTTTGTAACAAAACAATGCTAAATAACTGTTAATAAATACTTTTTTTAATTTTTGCAACAAAACAATGCTAAATAACTGTTAATAAATACTTTTTTTTAAATTTTTATAACAACACAATGCTAAATAACTGTTAATAAATACTTTTTTTTAATTTTTGTAACAAAACAATGCTAAATAACCGTTAATAAATACTTTTTTTAATTTTTGTAAAAAAAATGCTAAATAACTGTTAATAAATACTTTTTTTAATTTTTGTAACAAAACAATGCTAAATAACTGTTAATAAATACTTTTTAATTTTTGTAACAAAATGCTAAATAACTGTTAATAAATACTTTTTTAATTTTTGTAACAAAACAATGCTAAATAACTGTTAATAAATACTTTTTTAAATTTTTGTAACAAAACAATGCTAAATAACTGTTAATAAATACTGTTTTTAATTTTTGTAACAAAACAATGCTAAATAACTGTTAATAAATAGTTTTTTTAATTTTTGTAACAAAACAATGCTAAATAACTGTTAATTAATACATTTTTGAATTTTTGTAACAAAATAATGCTAAATAACTGTTAATAAATACTTTTTAATTTTTGCAACAAAACAATGCTAAATAACTGTTAATTAATACTTTTTTTAAATTTTGTAACATAACAATGCAAAATAACTGTTAATTAATACATTTTTTAATTTTTGTAACAAAACAATGCTAAATAACTGTTAATAAATACTTTTTTTAATTTTTGTAACAAAACAATGCTAAATAACTGTTTATAAATCGTTTTTTTAATTATTGTAACAAAACAATGCTAAATAACTGTTAATAAATACTTTTTTTAATTTTTGTAAAAAAAAATGCTAAATAACTGTTAATAAATACTTTTTTAATTTTTTTAACAAAACAATGCTAAATAACTGTTAATAAATACTTTTTTAATTTCTGTAACAAAACAATGCTAAATAACTGTTAATAAATACATTTTTTAATTTTTGTAACAAAACAATGCTAAATAACTGTTAATAAATACTTTTTAATTTTTGTAACAAAACAATGCTAAATAACTGTTAATTAATACTTTTTTAATTTTTGTAACAAAACAATGCAAAATAACTGTTAATTAATACTTTTTTTAATTTTTGTAACAAAACAATGCTAAATAACCGTTAATAAATACTTTTTTAATTTTTGTAACAAAACAATGCTAAATAACTGTTAATAAATACTTTTTAATTTTTGTAACAAAACAATGCTAAATAACTGTTAATAAATACTTTTTTTAATTTTTGTAACAAAACAATGCTAAATAACTGTTAATAAATACTTTTTTAATTTTTGTAACAAAACAATGCTAAATAACTGTTAATAAATACTTTTTTTAATTTTTGTAACAAAACAATGCTAAATAACTGTTAATAAATACATTTTTTAATTTTTGTAACAAAACAATGCTAAATAACTGTTTATAAATCGTTTTTTTAATTTTTGTAACAAAACAATGCTAAATAACTGTTAATAAATACTTTTTTAATTTTTGTAACAAAACAATGCTAAATAACTGTTAATAAATACTTTTTTTAATTTTTGTAACAAAACAATGCTAAATAACTGTTAATAAATACTTTTTTTAATTTTTGTAACAAAACAATGCTAAATAACTGTTAATTAATACATTTGTTAATTTTTGTAACAAAACAATGCTAAATAACTGTTAATAAATACTTTTTTTAATTTTTGTAACAAAACAATGCTAAATAACTGTTAATAAATACTTTTTTAATTTTTGTAACAAAACAATGCTAAATAACTGTTAATAAATACTTTTTTAAATTTTTGTAACAAAACAATGCTAAATAACTGTTAATAAATACTTTTTTTTTATTTTTGTAACAAAACAATGCTAAATAACTGTTAATAAATACTGTTTTTAATTTTTGTAACAAAACAATGCTAAATAACTGTTAATAAATACTTTTTTAAATTTTTGTAACTAAACAATGCTGAATAACTGTTAATAAATACTTTTTTTAATTTTTGTAACAAAACAATGCTAAATAACCGTTAATAAATACTTTTTAATTTTTGTAACAAAACAATGCTAAATAACTGTTAATAAATACTTTTTAATTTTTGTAACAAAACAATGCTAAATAACTGTTAATAAATACTTTTTTTAATTTTTGTAACAAAACAATGCTAAATAACTGTTAATAAATACTTTTTTAATTTTTGTAACAAAACAATGCTAAATAACTGTTAATAAATACTTTTTTTAATTTTTGTAACAAAACAATGCTAAATAACTGTTAATAAATACTTTTTTTTAATTTTTGCAACAAAACAATGCTAAATAACTGTTAATTAATACTTTTTTTAAATTTTGTAACAAAACAATGCAAAATAACTGTTAATTAATACATTTTTTAATTTTTGTAACAAAACAATGCTAAATAACCGTTAATAAATACTTTTTTAATTTTTGTAACAAAAGAATGCTAAATAACTGTTAATAAATACTTTTTAATTTTTGTAACAAAACAATGCTAAATAACTGTTAATAAATACTTTTTTTAATTTTTGTAACAAAACAATGCTAAATAACTGTTAATAAATACTTTTTTAATTTTTGTAACAAAACAATGCTAAATAACTGTTAATAAATACTTTTTTTAATTTTTGTAACAAAACAATGCTAAATAACTGTTAATAAATACTTTTTTTTAATTTTTGTAACAAAATGCTAAATAACTGTTAATAAATACTTTTTTAATTTTTGGAACAAAACAATGCTAAATAACTGTTAATAAATACTTTTTTTAATTTTTGTAACAAAACAATGCTAAATAACTGTTAATAAATACTGTTTTTAATTTTTGTAACAAAACAATGCTAAATAACTGTTAATAAATAGTTTTTTAATTTTTGTAACAAAACAATGCTAAATAACTGTTAATTAATACATTTTTTAATTTTTGTAACAAAACAATGCTAAATAACTGTTAATAAATACTTTTTAATTTTTGCAACAAAAAAATGCTAAATAACTGTTAATTAATACTTTTTTTAAATTTTGTAACAAAACAATGCAAAATAACTGTTAATACATTTTTTAATTTTTGTAACAAAACAATGCTAAATAACTGTTAATAAATACATTTTTAAATTTTTGTAACAAAACAATGCTAAATAACTGTTTATAAATCGTTTTTTTAATTATTGTAACAAAACAATGCTAAATAACTGTTAATAAATACTTTTTTTAATTTTTGTAAAAAAAATGCTAAATAACTGTTAATAAATACTTTTTTAATTTTTTTAACAAAACAATGCTAAATAACTGTTAATAAATACTTTTTTAATTTTTGTAACAAAACAATGCTAAATAACTGTTAATAAATACTTTTTTAAATTTTTGTAACAAAACAATGCTAAATAACTGTTAATAAATACTTTTTTTTAATTTTTGTAACAAAACAATGCTAAATAACTGTTAATAAATACTTTTTTAATGTTTGTAACAAAACAATGCTAAATAACTGTTAATAAATACTTTTTTTAATTTTTGTAACAAAACAATGCTAAATAACTGTTAATAAATACTTTTTTTAATTTTTGTAACAAAACAATGCTAAATAACTGTTAATAAATACTTTTTTTAATTTTTGTAACAAAACAATGCTAAATAACTGTTAATTAATACATTTTTTAATTTTTGTAACAAAACAATGCTTAATAACTGTTAATAAATACATTTCTTTTACATTTCTTTTTGTATTTAATCAACTGGTTGAAAAGTAGTTTTCATTGCGTTTCTTAAAACTGAAAAATAATTTTTTGTGCGTGTTTTGGTGGGCTTTTTTGACATTGTTTTTTTTTAATCAGTCGGGTTAGGGTTAGGTTAGGGTTAAACAGAGACTCGTCTATCTCAACCTTATACCCTAGGCCTCGGATCTGACGAGGATTTCGTAACAAATGGTCTTCGCAGACCTCCCTCAAAACATTCTTACAATGTTCTGGCTTTAATCAATTTCGATATCGGTTAGAAAATTTTCTGTCTGCCAGCTGACAGTTGATTGGCTAATCGCCTCGGCATCTCTCGGGTGTTTGCGTAACATGCCCGAACGCTGCCGACGCATAGTTCCCGGAAACTGGTTCATACTCGATAGAAGTACCTAAATATTAAACAACGGCACCAACTTCTCAACAATGACATGGATGTATTACAAAATACAGACATTTAAACAAACCCATCCTCTTTCAAATGATCAAGTAAAATTATGTAATAAAACCCACAAGCAAAAATAAATTTAAAGAAATATAAAAATAAAAGAAATAAATAGAAAGATAATAGGAATAGTTTAAGGATGAATAAATGAATAATTATTACAATAAAGATAATAAACAATCAAAGAAAAGAATAATAATTATAATAATAACAAATAAAATAATAAATGAAAGAATAAATAAAGACATAAAAATGAACAAATAAAATAAACTTAAAATACCTGATAACAAAGTGTGAGATTTGTTCAACCCAGAATTGAAAAAAAAATAAATGGGAAACGCCCCTCTTTTGATCACAGATCGAAAAGTTTCGCCAATCCAGAGGAGACCACTTTAGTAAAATTTTTAAAATAATAATTTCTAGAAATTTATTTGAATAACATAATAAATAATAAATCATTGCAATGATCGTAATATAATGACAAGAAATAACACACAAGTGAGTTTCAAACATTTGTACTATATGTACTATATATATATATATATATATATATATATATATATATATATATATATATATTAGGAGATTGTAGTTTGCTTGAAGCATTGCTGGTAAATGTAAATGCAGATTAGTAGTCCGAAGATGTAGCAATGCGATGTAGTTGCCGGAAGATGGAAAAAGTGAATAGAAATAAACGATGAGAGAAAACGAAACTCAAAACGATTTATTAATAATTTCACGAAAAAACAGATTAAATACCAGAATAGTAAACATATATATATATATATATATATATATATATGATGGACTCTCCCGTCGATTTCGACGTATTAGTGCCCCGCCTGGGGCTGCCTGCGCATGAATTTGTAATTGCAAGGGTTGCGCAATCCCCAACAACCGCTCTCCTGAGTCGACATTGCTTGACTCCAATGGCAAGTAGTAGTACAAGACGACTGGGAACAATGCCGAGATAAGCAGAGAGCACATACAGCACCTGGTATTCCCCAATGGTCACCCATTTAGTACTGGCCAGGCTCAACACCGCTTAACTTCGGTGATCTAACGGGAACCGGTGTGTCAACGTGATTGTGCTGTGTGTGTATGTATATATATATATATATATATATATATATATATATATATATATATATATATATATATATATATATATATTTTTTTTTTTTTTTTTTTTTTCTATTTCAGACAATTTTTGCCATTAAAGATTTTATAAGTTTGGAGCTGGGGAAGATTTTTATTGAAAGTCCTGCTGTCAACTTGGAAACATTATACGAAGACATCAACAAAATCATCCCCTTGATATTTATTCTCAGCTCAGGCTCCGACCCCATGGGAGCGTTACTTAAATTTGCAGCCATGAAAGATTATGGAAGCAGGTGAGTCAGTTGGTTCTTGTTTCCATAATTGTATACAGTGCTATCTTAAGAGACTGCTGTTATAAAGTTACAGAAATTAAATAAAAATGTGACACAATGAAGTATTTTACTGGTGCAATATTAATTGGTTGATTAAGTTAAATTAATTATAGAATAATTCATTAAAAGAAAGAAGAGTCAACACACTTTTGGGTTAAAAGTATCCCATATTATCATTTTTGCTCAGAACAAACAATTTTATTTTTCAATTAAAAGGTTATGTTTTTCATGTTTGAATAACAATAGAAGAAAAGCATCTATTTCGATTATAAATGATTCAAGTTGAATTGTATGATTATGATTTAAAAAGTTTTTTTTCTTGTTTCGATTAATTGTATACAGTGCTATTTTAAGAGATTGCTAGACTCTCTGCTATGATCTTCTCTAGAAGTAAAAATAATCATGATTAACTAGTGTACCCATACTATCAAAAAATGATAGCACTTTCACTGATATATTTCTCTGAAAACAAATGATTTGGACTTACATTTCATAAAAATATTTTTTTAATACTTAACAAAAATAATTAGAAATATTTTTTTTTTAAACTTTTTTTTACTTTTAACCAATAAAAGGTTTGTTCCAGCCCACCCCAAAAAAGTTGAGATGCCATAAAACAGACGAATTGGACTCAAACTTAAAATTATACAGTCGATTAAATTAGTGTCAACTTATAAATATGAACAGGACATTTTCCACCTGTTATAAAGTTACAGAAATTAAATAAAAATATGACACAATGAAGTATTTTACTGGTGCAATATTAATTGGTTGATTAAGTTAAATTAATCATAGAATAATTCATTAAACGTAAGAAGAGTCAACACACGTTTGGGTTAAAAGTATCCCATATTATCATTTTTGCTCAGAACAAACAATTTTATTTTTCAATTAAAAGGTTATGATTTTCATGTTTGAATAACAATAGAAGAAAAGCATCGATTTTGATTATGAATGATTCAAGTTGAAGTGCACGATTATGATCTAAAAGGTAATTTTTCTCAGGTTTGAATGACAGAGAAAGCATCTGCTTTGATCTAGCTGAATTATCAAAGCAATATTTTTTATTTGCAATTTTAAAAGTCACAGAGTGTATCTGCTCATACTTCATTTGAAGGTTGAATTATCTAACAATAATTTCGGAATGATAGATTTCAATCATGATTTGAAAAGATCAAAATATCCAACTGTGGAACAAATTGTGTTTACGATTTAAAAAGATTACTCATAATATACTTACCTGTCAACAATTAGGAAGACATGGTATTCCCAGAATATAATATAAATTGGAAATATATATAATTATTATTTCATGTATCCACATAAAATGTTATAAGGATATGTAATCTTTTATGTATCGATTTTAAGTATTTACTTCAACAGTGCTCAATACGTGAGTAGAGCTATGTAGTAAGTTATGAAAATATATTTATGGCAATTAAGGTACACAGAGCCTTCCGCGTTTCATCCCCATAAATATATTTTAATAACTTACTACATAGCTCTACTCACGTATTGAGCACTGTTGAAGTAAATACTTAAAATCGATACATAAAAGATTACATATCCTTATAACATTTTAATATATATATATATATATATATATATATATATATATATATTAGTCATTTTAAACAAAAAAAATGCAGTTTAAATTCCAAGGGATACTAACTAAATCCAAAAATCGCAGACTTGGCACTTGCATAAGCCGACTTACCGCTGGAAAATTTACAAATATAAAAAGGGGATTCAAGTATATAACAGTGAAACAAAAACAGGGGACCTTAACTTATATATATATATATATATATATATATATATATAGGTTTTTATAAAGAATATATGTTTTTTAAGCGTATACTCCTTATAGTATCTGAAATATTTCCAACTGCAAGCTCAATGAAGATGTGTTACAATATTCAGAGCATATATACTTTATTGTTGCATTCCAATGACAATATGAAAATCAATCCAAAGCCATAATATTCACTTGTTGGGTTTTTGTTCGGGGGGGATGGGGAGTCCTTGGATTTGTCACTATTTCTCATGTGAGTTTTTGCTTTTATATACTTCAGCTTACGAAACTTTTATCAGGGACTCTTCATGGGACTTCGCCGCATTTTTTCTCCTGTGTTTTGATCTAATATGTTGTTTCACAATGCCACTATATGTACTACGATTATTTTATGATTGACACGGTTAGACTAAAAACTATATATTTTCCGAACCTGCCATGAAACACGTGTAAGAAGAATGAATAATAAATTTGGAGAAAATTGTTTTGGTTTGCAAGATGAAAGAATAATAATAAATATTCATCGAAATACGGAAATAAAGAAATTGAAAGAACAAGTGAAAATTATGGTTTTAGATTGATTTTCATATGGTCATTGGAATGCAACAATAGTATATATATATATATATATATATATATATATATATATATATATATATATATATATATATGCAAACATTGTTAAAAATAACAGAATTTGTCTGTTTAATTATACCTTTTTATTTTTTCAATTTTTCTGATGGTCGTTTTAGTATTAAAATCAAAAAAATTAATAAATGTTCCATAGGTTTCGCGAACGTTTTCGATTCTTCGTCGAATCATCCTCAGGTGTCAAAAGCAAATGAACGAAAAAGCTGGAGAAAGAAAAGAATTTTTAAAAGACGGTGGAGAAACGCGCATAGAACGTTTTTCGCATTGTTCCAGGAAGTCGTTGGCGATTTTAAATTCAGCAACGCTGGATGGCATCACAGAACAAAATCGCATTACGTTAAGCATTTTAAAATGTTATCACTGATTTCATATGTGATGTTGTTAATACATTCCGAAACCAATTTAAAAAAAAAAAAAATACTCGAAGCTATCTACATAAAACACAACAATCTAAAATTAACAACATCACATATGAAACCAACAATGTTTGCATAAATGAGAAAATGCTGCCTCAATACACACAATTCATATATATATATATATATATATATATATATATATATATATATATATATATATATATTATAATATAAAATGAAGTAATAAAATAAGGTGTCAATCAAATTTTATTGGAATGCAAAGTTCAAGCAAAGTATCCTTAAGTGCTTAGCTCATGAGTTTTCAAAGATAATTCTTCTCTTCAGAGGACCATTACCGCAGTTATACTACTACAGGTAATAAAATTACGCTTTGAAAATATATAAAATTATATACACAAATACATAAAAATACATAACATCATATTTTTATGTATTTGTGTATATAATTTTATATTATAATATTAATGCTCTATCCAGTATATTCAGTTTTTATCCGGATGTTTCACTAATTATAAGATATTAGTTGACGCTTATATCTTTTGTTGGATTGCTTCATATATATATATATATATATATATAAGTATTATTCTGTATATTTTGAGAAATAAAAAGTGTGATCAATTATGTTTGTAAGAGCATAATATATTTATTACATATGATATATAATAATATGGTTTCAGGAAATGTTGAAAGGAAAGAAAAAACCTCATATCTTGGTCCATAATTGATCTATTCTCAAAATTCAAAGTGCATCTCTTAGAGGTTCTTTTGTCGAATATAGATCACTCAAAGAAGTCGCCTCCTAGTGGGGCCTGAACCTGGAGCACAGAGCCTTCACGGTGTCCCTTGAGAGATACATGCACACCAGTTCGATCCTAGCAACCAGCTCGTCCTTGGTGTTGCAGGCAGTACGGTTGGTGTCTTTTTCAACTGTGCTCCACACATGATAGTCCGTGGGGTTGCAATCAGGCGAATTGGGGGTCAGGACTGATGTGATGAAGTCATGGAAGTTCTCGGACAGCCATTAATGGGTTTTCCCGGAGTTGTGACATGGATCTGAGTTCTGTTACCACATGTGTGGCCTTCCCACATCCATCATCTCCACCCAGCGCTTGACAACAATGAATAGCAACTCAATATAGTCATCTGAATTGAGTCCCTGTGACATGAAGCTGAGTCCTGCTGTCACATGTATAGCCTTCCATTCAGCGCTTGACAACAGTGGACAGCAACTCAATATAGCCATCTGAATTAAGTCTGAGTCCCTTTCGAAGATGTGGAGCGACATGACATGGTCATCTTCAGTGGAAACACACCCAAAGACCATTACAATTTGAGGGAACTTGGTCTTCATGACACGCGGGATTGTATGCTAGTCACCTGTTGTTCTGCATATTGTGCAACTTGTTCTAAGAATTCGAGTATCCCCGGCTTAATTGGATGTTTAATTTTGTTGAGGAGTTTGTGGCTTTCGTAAGGAGGTTCTCTTGGGCCTCGGTGGTGAATAGTTGACCCATGTAACTCCTGTATGAGGAGTAGTGAATATTCTCATTCAGCACTTTCTTCATAGTCACCATTCTGACACTCATCTCTCTCGCCAAGGTCTGCATTGCCTTGCCTGGATTTGCTGCACCTTTTTTTTGCAGCTTCTCAACGAATTTCCTTGTGCAGAAGCAGTGAGAATGCCTGCTATGATTATTCCTGCTAGCCACTGCTTCCACATCTCCATCGCAATTCTCCAGCTCACATCTCACTGCCTTCAAGATATGCAAGGAGCCTTGAGCTACAGTAAAAATTTTCGAATTTTTTTAATCCAGTACAAATCATCATAATTTATGCCCCTCTCTTCTAATATTCCAGTTCTTTTCGATCGTCTCGAGCTTTCAAAACCATCAATATTACACAGAAACAGTTATTCGTTGCACTTTACCACTATAAAATACTTCAAATGGTTCGAAAATAAAAGAATATCAAGAAATTATCAAATTTTTCCTGAACACCCTGTATACAAGACTACAGCAGCATAAAAACGTCCATTATTTTAACCTTTAGGTATTTCGTGAATCTATTTCTTGCAATTTTGTTAAAATTCATTTATTCAATTTTATTTACAAAATTCTGTAATTTATTAAAATACAATTTTGCTTTTAACTTATTTTAACCTTTCATTTGTTTTTATTATTTTCAATATTACATACTTTCCAAAAAAAAAACCCTAAATTTTTTTAGCAGTCAAAATCCAAAATAGTGAGGGTTTTTTTTTTAGGGGGAGTGGGGACTACTGTAGTCTAATATGGGCAACAACATGGCTGAAACCCGTAACACTATCATGTGTTAAGTAAAAATAAAAGACTAAAAAATTCATGTTTGTTAACGAAATGACGATTGCACATCAAAAATTGGACTATTTTTTTTTTTAAAGGGCATTGTTTTTATGATGTCATGATTTTATATAAAGAAGGGTTATTTTTGTTTGTAGAATAAATGGAACCTTTCTAGTTATTGAAAACAGATAAATTGATAAAAAATGTCATCGTTTTGTTTTCAATCCAGAGTGCAAGCAATTTCTTTAGGCCAAGGACAAGGACCAATTGCTGAAATCATGATTAAAAATGCAACATGGAATGGAGATTGGGTTTTTCTGCAGGTAAACCAATTTATTGAGAATATTTAACTTAGAGGTCATGCGAAAAAGCACAGAAAATAAAAACACATTTTAGTTCAACACCAAAAAAAAACTAGAACTTGCATTTTGTATATATTAATAAATATTAATAATAACATAATACGAAACAACTTAGTATTTAAAAAAAAAAATTGAGTTCTGTAAAATGTTGGTACTCTTATAGATGACGCATCATGTTTCCATGACTTCGCATCGTCAACGTTCGGGCAGGTTACGGAAGCGCCCGAGTGTTGACGAGGCGAAAACGAAACGAAAACTGCCAAACGATAAATTGAAGACTGGCAGCCGATAAATTACGACGAAGAAAATCAAACTAAAATACATATATAAAAACAAAGAACGAACAAACTATAACTAAACAACTGTTGTTAATTAAATGTTTATTTATTTTTTTATTGTTAATCAAATGTTTTTTAAATAAAATGTTGTTTTTGTGCACCGAAAAGTTTTAAAAGATGATTTCTTTTTTATATAACAAACAACGAAACTAAATGACTTTTAATTAGATATTAATTAATAACGAGCTGACAGCGATTATACAAATTCATTTTTTTGTTATTGAACGCGATTACTTTCTTCCAAAAGTTATCGGCTGCCTGCTGCAACCTGATTGGTTAATAGTTTCATCAACTCTCGGACGCTTTCGAGACCTGCCCGAACGTTGACGACGCGAAGTCACGGAAACATGGTGCGTCACCTATAAGAATACCAACATTTTATTTATTCACAAAAATATTTATATTTTATGGTTGTCACATTTTTGGCATCGAGTTATGCAAGATGTTGTTCTTTACAGGAATGATTTTATAGTCTTTTTCTGTGTATTTCGGAAATAGCCGAGTGATATCGGAAATAGCCGAGTGATCATGGGACGTTACACTCAATGAATACCAAAAATAATTTCAATTGTCTTTTTATTTGCTGTTGGGATTAAAATAATCCTCAAAATAAAGTTCAATTCTCCCACGTGAGAATGGGGTAACAATGTACAGATAAAATCATCAAAAGCGAGATATAGGACGGAAGTCTGAGAGAAGAAACACAAAACACAAGAATGTAATTTCATAGCAGTTTTAGTAAGAAAGAGAAAGGTGGAGTCATAGAATATTTACAGAGTTTTAAAAGTTCAGTTAGGCATTGGAGAATTTATTTTTTTTAGATTTCTACTTCATAAAATAAAATATTTAGATTTATACATTATAAAATATAATATCTTAGATGTATACCTTATAAAATACGATATTTTAGATTCATACCTTATAAAATTAAATATTTCAGATTTATACATCATAAAATAAACTATTTGAGATATATACCTTATTAAATAAGATATTTCAGATTTATACATCATAAAATAAAATATTTTAGATTTATACATCATAAAATAAAATATTTTAGATTTATACATCATAAAATAAAATATTTTTGATTTATACATTATAAAATAAAATATTTTAGATTTATACATCATAAAATAAAATATTTAAGATTTATACATCATAAAATAAAATATTTAAGATTTATACATCATAAAATAAAATATTTTAGATTTATACATCATAAAATAAAATATTTTTGATTTATACCTCATAAAATAAAATATTTTAGATTTATACCTTATAAAATAAAATATTTTAGATTAATACCTAATAAAATAAAATATTTTAGATTAATACCTAATAAAATAAAATATTTTAGATGGATAACTTATTTAATAAAATATTTTAGACTTATACATTATAAAATATTTTAGATTTATACCTTATAAAGTAAAATATTTTAGATATAGATTATAAAATATTTTAGATTTATGCATTATAAAATAAAATATTTTAGATGTATGCATTATAAAATAAAATATTTTAATTTATGCATTATAAAATAAAATATTTTTGATTTATGCATTATTAAATAAAATATTTTAATTCATGCATTATTAAATAAAATATTTTAGATGCATGCATTATTAAATAAAATATTTTAGATGCATGCATTATTAAATAAAATATTTTAGATGCATGCATTATTAAATAAAATATTTTAGATGCATGCATTATTAAATAAAATATTTTAGATGCATGCATTATTAAATAAAATATTTTAGATGCATGCATTATTAAATAAAATATTTTAGATTTCTGCCTCATAAAATTAAATGTTTTACTTTAGCCATTATAAAATAAAATATTTTCGATTCATACCTTATGAAATATTTTAGATTTATACATTATAAAATATGATATTTTTTATTAATATCATATTTTATGATGTACAAATATTATATTTTATAATGCATAAATTAAAATATTTTATTTTATAATGCATAAATTAAAATATTTTATTTAATGATGCATTAATTAAAATATTTTATTTTACAATGTATAAATCTAAAATATTTTAACAATGCATAAATCTAAAATATTTTATTTAATAATGCATAAATGAAAATATTTTATTTTATAATGCATAAACCTAAAATATTTAATGATGTATATCTAAAATATTTCATGTCATATGGTAAAAATCTTACATATTTTATTTTATAAAGTATAAATCTAGCATATTTAACTTCATAAGGTATAAATCTAAATAGTTTGATTTAATAAGTTATACATCTAAAATATTTTCTTTTATTAGGTATAAATCTTAAATATTTTATTTTATAAGGTATAAATCAAAAATATTTTATTTTATGAGGTATAAATCTAAAATATTTTATTTTATAAGGTATAAATCTAAAATATTTTATAATGTATATCTAAAATATTTTATTTTATAAGGTATAAATCTAAAATATTTTATTTTATAAGGTAGAAATCTCAAATATTTTATTTTATAAGGTAGAAATCTCAAATATTTTATAATGTATATCTAAAATATTTTATTTTATAAGGTATATATCTAAAATATTATATTTTATAATGTATAAATCTCAAATATTTAATTTCATAAAGTATTAATCTAAAAAAAAATTTTATAAGGTATGAATCTAAAATATTTTATTTTATAATGCATAAATCTAAAATATTGTATTTTATAAGGTATAAATCTAAATATTTTATTTTACAAAGTATAAATCTAAAAAAAGTATTTTATAAGGTATAAATCTAAAATATTGTATAAGGTACAAATCTAAAATATTTTATTTTATAGAGTATAAATCTAACATATTTTATTTTATAACGTATAAATCTAAACTATTTTATTTTATAACGTATAAATCAAAAATATTTTATTTTATAAGGTATAAATCTAAAATATTTTATTTTATGAGGTATAAATCTAAAATATTTTATTTTATAAGGTATAAATCTAAAATATTTTATTTTATAAGGTATAAATCTAAAATATTTTATAATGTATATCTAAAATATTTTATTTTATAATGTATAAATCTAAAATATTTTATTTTATAAGGTAGAAATCTAAAATATTTTATTTTATAAGGTATAAATCTAAAATATTTTATTTTATGAGGTATAAATCTAAAATATTTTATTTTATAAGGTATAAATCTAAAATATTTTAGATTTATACATTATAAAATAAAATATTTTAAATTTATACATTATAAAATAAAATATTTTAGATTCATGCATTATAAAATAAAATATTTTAGATTTATACATCATAAAATATTTTCGATTTATACATCATAAAATATTTTAGATTCATACCTTATAAAATATTTTAGATTTATACATCATAAAATAATAGTTGAATTGATATAAATGAAAATAAGAACAGATGAAAAACATTACGATAATTATGAATCATCTTGCATAATAGTTAGAGTGTTCGCAAATCGGCCGGGAGACCAGAGTTCAATACCCTGTCGAGTCATACCAAAGGTTCAGGTACTTGATTCCCTTCCCCTTGCTAAAGATTCAGCATTATAATGTGAAGATCTAGGGTAAATGGAGCAATCCAAAGAAAGGAATCTAGCAGCCAATCAAATGGGAGCAATCCAAAGAAAGGAATCTAGCAGCCAATGAAATGGGAGCAATCCAAAGAAAGGAATCTAGCAGCCAATGAAATGGGAGCCTTCAGATTGCTCTCGATTACAGTCGATCGATGTATTTTTTTATAAATCTAATATATAAATATATTTGGTCTGTCAATCTGTAATTCTGTCTTCGCTCTTCCTGTCTGTCTGGCGATGTAATTTAAAACAAAGCCCTATACCAAGCTCAAACACAACTTTTCCAACACCGACAGGCATGTGCTCCCGATATTAATAGTGAATCGGAAGAGTTCATGTAGTCCGTAAAGGTAGGTACCATAACAGAAACAAAAGATAGAAATAAGCTCAAACTTAAAAATCTCTTCCGGCGTTCCATAAAAGATGTGTCTTGTCTTTAAAGAATTCCAAAACATTTATAAAACGCTTGGTCCCTTTCAGAACTGTCATTTAGCCCAGTCGTGGATGCCCTCCATGGAGAGTCTAACCCGAAACCTTATAGAGAAACCTGAGAAAGTGCATGAGGATTTCCGTTTGTACCTGAGTTCGATGCCGGCAAAGCATTTTCCGATAAGCGTCTTGCAGAACAGCGTGAAGGTGACCAATGAACCCCCCAAGGGACTGAGAGCAAATATGCAACGGGTATTTGCGAACCTTCCACGCTCTTTTTTCGAAGACAACGGTAAGTAGTAATAATCACATTTGCTCAGTTGTTTTGGAATCTATATAATTGTTTGTTTGTTTTTTTTATTTTAAATCGAATTAAAATCAGAGATTTAAAATAAAAATGTCAGTGGGGAGAGGTTCATGCTTTCTGGGACCCCTTTAAAGAGTGCAAGAGTTCAGGTCCTCAAATGCTTGAAATCACTTAAGAAATCATCATCATCAGCGGCAGCAGCAGCATCATCATCATCATCATCATCATCATCATCATTTTTATTTTATTGTCTTATTTCCCTTGGTTAGGTCTGACGTTTACTGACAGCCTGTAATCTCAGACTCCAAGCTTGCCGGTCTTGGGGATGGATTCCGTTCAAATCCCATTGTCTTGTATGCAAATCTTTTTGGGGTGGTTCAACTTTCTTCCTGCCTTCTACCTCAAGATCTCTGCATGTTCTTATCTAGGAGTCGCTCCTCTCACCGTGACTAAACCAGTGTAGTTGACTACTCATGAGGACTTAATAAAGCTTTGGTATAAATTCAGCCTCGCCAACCAGGGTATCAGAGCTGATGTGCTGCGTCTGATCTGAGCGAACGTTGCATATCCATCTGATCATTCTCCGTCATTATGCCAACTAGCATGGGTAGGATATCATTCCTACCAATTGTCCTTTTTGTCGGTCTAATGACCTAAAATTAGTTAGTGGACACTAACTAATAAGCTAATAATATGTAATTAGTTAGTGGACACTAACTAATAAACTAATAATATGTAATTAGTTAGTGGACACTAACTAATAAACTAATAATATGTAATTAGTTAGTGGACACTAACTAATAAACTAATAATATGTAATTAGTTAGTGGACACTAACTAATAAACTAATAATCTGTAATTAGTTAGTGGACACTAACTAATAAACTAATAATATGTAATTAGTTAGTGGACACTAACTAATAAACTAATAATATGTAATTAGTTAGTGGACACTAACTAATAAACTAATAATATGTAATTAGTTAGTGGACACTAACTAATAAACTAATAATATGTAATTAGTTAGTGGACACTAACTAATAAACTAATAATCTGTAATTAGTTAGTGGACACTAACTAATAAACTAATAATCTGTAATTAGTTAGTGGACACTAACTAATAAACTAATAATCTGTAATTAGTTAGTGGACACTAACTAATAAACTAATAATCTGTAATTAGTTAGTGGACACTAACTAATAAACTAATAATCTGTAATTAGTTAGTGGACACTAACTAATAAACTAATAATATGTAATTAATTAGTGGACACCAACTAATAAACTAATAATATGTAATTAGTTAGTGGACACCAACTAATAAACTAATAATATGTAATTAGTTAGTGGACACTAACTAATAAACTAATAATATGTAATTAGTTAGTGGACACTAACTAATAAACTAATAATATGTAATTAGTTAGTGGACACTAACTAATAAACTAATAATCTGTAATTAGTTAGTGGACACCAACTAATAAACTAATAATATGTAATTAGTTAGTGGACACCAACTAATAAACTAATAATCTGTAATTAGTTAGTGGACACTAACTAATAAACTAATAATCTGTAATTAGTTAGTGGACACTAATTAATAAACTAATAATATCTAATTAGTTAGTGGACACTAACTAATAAACTAATAATCTGTAATTAGTTAGTGGACACTAACTAATAAACTAATAATCTGTAATTAGTTAGTGGACACTAACTAATAAACTAATAATCTGTAATTAGTTAGTGGACACTAACTAATAAACTAATAATCTGTAATTAGTTAGTGGATACTAACTAATAAACTAATAATCTGTAATTAGTTAGTGGACACTAACTAATAAACTAATAATATGTAATTAGTTAGTGGACACTAACTAATAAACTAATAATCTGTAATTAGTTAGTGGACACTAACTAATAAACTAATAATATGTAATTAGTTAGTGGACACTAACTAATAAACTAATAATATGTAATTAGTTAGTGGACACTAACTAATAAACTAATAATCTGTAATTAGTTAGTGGACACTAACTAATAAACTAATAATCTGTAATTAGTTAGTGGACACTAACTAATAAACTAATAATCTGTAATTAGTTAGTGGACACTAACTAATAAACTAATAATATGTAATTAGTTAGTGGACACTAACTAATAAACTAATAATCTGTAATTAGTTAGTGGACACTAACTAATAAACTAATAATCTGTAATTAGTTAGTGGACACTAACTAATAAACTAATAATATGTAATTAGTTAGTGGACACTAACTAATAAACTAATAATATGTAATTAGTTAGTGGACACTAACTAATAAACTAATAATCTGTAATTAGTTAGTGGACACTAACTAATAAACTAATAATCTGTAATTAGTTAGTGGACACTAACTAATAAACTAATAATCTGTAATTAGTTAGTGGACACTAACTAATAAACTAATAATCTGTAATTAGTTAGTGGACACTAACTAATAAACTAATAATATGTAATTAATTAGTGGACACCAACTAATAAACTAATAATATGTAATTAGTTAGTGGACACCAACTAATAAACTAATAGCATGTAATTAGTTAGTGGACACTAACTAATAAACTAATAATATGTAATTAGTTAGTGGACACTAACTAATAAACTAATAATATGTAATTAGTTAGTGGACACTAACTAATAAACTAATAATCTGTAATTAGTTAGTGGACACCAACTAATAAACTAATAATATGTAATTAGTTAGTGGACACCAATTAATAAACTAATAATCTGTAATTAGTTAGTGGACACTAACTAATAAACTAATAATCTGTAATTAGTTAGTAGACACTAAATAATAAACTAATAATATGTAATTAGTTAGTGGACACTAACTAATAAACTAACAATATGTAATTAGTTAGTGGACACTAACTAATAAACTAATAATATGTAATTAGTTAGTGGACACTAACTAATAAACTAATAATATGTAATTAGTTAGTGGACACTAACTAATAAACTAATAATATGTAATTAGTTAGTGGACACTAACTAATAAACTAATAATATGTAATTAGTTAGTGGACACTAACTAATAAACTAATAATATGTAATTAGTTAGTGGACACTAACTAATAAACTAATAATATGTAATTAGTTAGTGGACACTAACTAATAAACTAATAATATGTAATTAGTTAGTGGACACTAACTAATAAACTAATAATATGTAATTAGTTAGTGGACACTAACTAATAAACTAATAATATGTAATTAGTTAGTGGACACTAACTAATAAACTAATAATACGTAATTAGTTAGTGGACACTAACTAATAAACTAATAATATGTAATTAGTTAGTGGACACACAACCAAACTCATGTCTCTCATAAAATTATGTAAAAGTTTCATAAAGTTATTTATAAAAGTTGTATTTTTTATCAAAGAAAAACTTTAATAAACGTTGAATGGTTTTATCAAGAATAAAACTAATATCTCTGGCAGCGCAGCTACACGGAGATACACACCTCAGGTCGCGACTATAAAAATGATGGTAGAAATGATCAAGGGATTGAGGAAGTGAAAATACATTATTTTCTCAGATTTTTGTACAGTCTGACAGCGATTGAGAGAGGAAACTCAAATCACCCTACACACGTGAAATATTGGAAAGCTGTCACTGTCTGACGGACACTGACATAGTGGCAGTCCTGGCCTGGCTTCCCAGTCATGTATTCATCGCAGGAAATCACAGGGCTGACATACTTGCAAAAGAAGCAACTGAAATGACAATAACAACTCTTAAACTTCCATATACAGATTACAAAATTAAGATCTAACAATGCATGAAAAGAAAATGGCAAATGATAGGGTTCCTAAACAATAAATTCTATAAACATTAACCAACAGGTGGAAGTGAAAATGAGGAACTGCTACCTGACTGAAGACAATCATAGTCAAAATAGGACATACATATCTAACACAGAGCTGCAACTTGGTTTATCTACTGCAATGAACTACTCACAGTCAACCATGTTTTAATCGACTGTACAAAACGCAAGAAATAGTATCATGGACCAAACCTAACATGCTATTCGAAAATGTGTCTAAATCACAATTAATCAACTACTTAAACAAAATACTTTTCAGAAGTTGTCAGTACTATTATATTAATACATGACACAAAATAACTTATAGGGTTGATGTGCCGTAAAAAAAAAAAAGCAATCCCAATCCCAAGATCTTTGGGTGTTACATCTTGAAAAGAAGAATTTTGAACAGAAGTCTGCTCACCTTGGAGTTTATAGGTAAAAAGAAAGAAAGATAAAATCACATGATCGGAGTCAATGTGTACATTTTACGGTTTGATGGAGAAAAGAAATTTATACTTAATTATTTTTAGAGTTCTGAGTAGGTAAGTAAGATGGGGTGAGGATGGGTGTCTTTGAAGGGTCAGAATATAGTTGCTAGGTTGAGTAAATACAACTGGTAGCGCCAAGTGAAAAAATGCGCCAAGCTTTGTAGCTGCTTAAATCCTTTACAGAATGATTTGGATTTTATAGTTTTTTTTATAGATTTGAAATCGGTTCCTGAAAACATACTTTTGTAGTTGAGTGTGGACATTTGCATTGCTGTTATGCACATTATAAAAACATATGAATTGCTCGTATATGCACTATAAAATATGCACTATAAAATATGCACTATAAAATGTGCACTATAAAATGTGCACTATAAAATGTGCACTATAAAAACATTTGCCCTGTTGTTATGCACACTATCGAAAAAATTGCATTGTTGGTATATGCACTATAAAATGTGCACTATAAAAACATCTGCATTGTTGGTATGCACACTATCGAAAACATCGACATTGTTGGTATATGCACTATGAAAAACATCTGCATTGCTGGTATGTGCACTATGAAAACATCGGCATTGCTGGTATGTGCACTATGAAAACATTTGCATTGTTGACATACAAACTATAAAAACATTTTGCATTTTTGGTATTTTCCAGTTTTAAAAGTGGATTGGTGCAAGATGGTATTTGGCCTTTGCTTTTTTCATGCAATCATTCAAGAGAGACAGAAGTTTGGTGCCAATGGATGGAACATCAAGGTAAATTATTTGGAAATTGCTTTAAGATTTATTAGCATGAATTTTATATAAAGACACATTGTTTCATCTTCAGTTTAAAATTGCATTTTCGTCTGTCACGATTGTGTTTGGAGTAAAATTTTCTTTGTAAAACATTTTCTTTGTAAAACATTTTCTTTGCAAAACATTTTCTTTGTAAAACATTTTCTTTGTAAAACATGTAGATTGAATGGACGCATCTTATTTTAGATGCGCCCACACATCTCTGTAAGAGGCTCTGTCCATCAGTCGGTTTGTATGTCATGATTAAGTTTGAAATAGTATTTTCATTGATCTGTCATGCTTAAGTTTGAAATAGCATTTTCATTGATCTGTCATGCTTAAGTTTGAAATAGCATTTTCATTTGTCTGTCATGCTTAAGTTTAAAATAGAATTTTCATTGATCTGTCATGCTTAAGTTTGAAATAGCATTTTCATTGATCTGTCATGCTTAAGTTTGAAATAGCATTTTCATTTGTCTGTCATGCTTAAGTTTAAAATAGAATTTTCATTGATCTGTCATGCTTAAGTTTGAAATAGCATTTTCATTTGTCTGTCATGCTTAAGTTTAAAATAGAATTTTCATTGATCTGTCATGCTTAAGTTTGAAATAGAATTTTCATTGATCTGTCATGCTTAAGTTTGAAATAGCATTTTCATTGATCTGTCATGCTTAAGTTTGAAATAGCATTTTCATTGATCTGTCATGCTTAAGTTTGAAATAGCATTTTCATTGATCTGTCATGCTTAAGTTTGAAATAGCATTTTCGTTGATCTGTCATGCTTAAGTTTGAAATAGCATTTTCATTGGTCTGTCATGCTTAAGTTTGAAATAGCATTTTCGTTGATCTGTCATGCTTAAGTTTGAAATAGCATTTTCGTTGATCTGTCATGCTTAAGTTAGAAATAGCATTTTCGTTGATCTGTCATGCTTAAGTTTGAAATAGCATTTTCGTTGATCTGTCATGCTTAAGTTAGAAATAGCATTTTCATTGATCTGTCATGCTTAAGTTTGAAATAGCATTTTCGTTGATCTGTCATGCTTAAGTTTGAAATAGCATTTTCGTTGATCTGTCATGCTTAAGTTTGAAATAGCATTTTCATTTGTCTGTCATGCTTAAGTTTAAAATAGCATTTTAATTGATCTGTCATGCTTAAGTTTGAAATAGAATTTTCGTTGATCTGTCATGCTTAAGTTTGAAATAGCATTTTCATTGATCTGTCATGCTTAAGTTTGAAATAGCATTTTCATTGATCTGTCATGCTTAAGTTTGAAATAGCATTTTCATTGATCTGTCATGCTTAAGTTTGAAATAGCATTTTCATTGATCTGTCATGCTTAAGTTTGAAATAGCATTTTCATTGATCTGTCATGCTTAAGTTTGAAATAGCATTTTCATTGATCTGTCATGCTTAAGTTTGAAATAGCATTTTCGTTGATCTGTCATGCTTAAGTTTGAAATAGCATTTTCATTGGTCTGTCATGCTTAAGTTTGAAATAGCATTTTCGTTGATCTGTCATGCTTAAGTTTGAAATAGCATTTTCGTTGATCTGTCATGCTTAAGTTAGAAATAGCATTTTCGTTGATCTGTCATGCTTAAGTTTGAAATAGCATTTTCGTTGATCTGTCATGCTTAAGTTAGAAATAGCATTTTCATTGATCTGTCATGCTTAAGTTTGAAATAGCATTTTCGTTGATCTGTCATGCTTAAGTTTGAAATAGCATTTTCGTTGATCTGTCATGCTTAAGTTTGAAATAGCATTTTCATTTGTCTGTCATGCTTAAGTTTAAAATAGCATTTTAATTGATCTGTCATGCTTAAGTTTGAAATAGAATTTTCGTTGATCTGTCATGCTTAAGTTTGAAATAGCATTTTCATTGATCTGTCATGCTTAAGTTTGAAATAGCATTTTCATTGATCTGTCATGCTTAAGTTTGAAATAGCCTTTTCGTTGATCTGTCATGCTTAAGTTTGAAATAGGATTTTCGTTGATCTGTCATGCTTAAGTTTGAAATAGCCTTTTCGTTGATCTGTCATGCTTAAGTTTGAAATAGGATTTTCATTGATCTGTCATGCTTAAGTTTGAAATAGTATTTTCATTGATCTGTCATGTTAAGTTTGAAATAGCCTTTTCGTTGATCTGTCATGCTTAAGTTTGAAATAGCATTTTCATTGATCTGTCATGCTTAAGTTTGAAATAGCATTTTCATTGATCTGTCATGTTAAGTTTGAAATAGCCTTTTCGTTGATCTGTCATGCTTAAGTTTGAAATAGCATTTTCATTGATCTGTCATGCTTAAGTTTGAAATAGCCTTTTCGTTGATCTGTCATGCTTAAGTTTGAAATAGGATTTTCGTTGATCTGTCATGCTTAAGTTTGAAATAGCCTTTTCGTTGATCTGTCATGCTTAAGTTTGAAATAGGATTTTCATTGATCTGTCATGCTTAAGTTTGAAATAGCATTTTCATTGATCTGTCATGCTTAAGTTTGAAATAGAATTTTCGTTGATCTGTCATGCTTAAGTTTGAAATAGCATTTTCATTGATCTGTCATGCTTAAGTTTGAAATAGCATTTTCATTGATCTGTCATGCTTAAGTTTGAAATAGCATTTTCATTGATCTGTCATGTTAAGTTTGAAATAGCCTTTTCGTTGATCTGTCATGCTTAAGTTTGAAATAGCATTTTCATTGATCTGTCATGCTTAAGTTTGAAATAGGATTTTCATTGATCTGTCATGCTTAAGTTTGAAATAGTATTTTCATTGATCTGTCATGTTAAGTTTGAAATAGCCTTTTCGTTGATCTGTCATGCTTAAGTTTGAAATAGCATTTTCATTGATCTGTCATGCTTAAGTTTGAAATAGCATTTTCATTGATCTGTCATGTTAAGTTTGAAATAGCCTTTTCGTTGATCTGTCATGCTTAAGTTTGAAATAGCATTTTCATTGATCTGTCATGCTTAAGTTTGAAATAGCCTTTTCGTTGATCTGTCATGCTTAAGTTTGAAATAGGATTTTCGTTGATCTGTCATGCTTAAGTTTTAAATAGCCTTTTCGTTGATCTGTCATGCTTAAGTTTGAAATAGCATTTTCATTGATCTGTCATGCTTAAGTTTGAAATAGCATTTTCATTGATCTGTCATGCTTAAGTTTGAAATAGCCTTTTCGTTGATCTGTCATGCTTAAGTTTGAAATAGGATTTTCGTTGATCTGTCATGCTTAAGTTTGAAATAGCCTTTTCGTTGATCTGTCATGCTTCAGTTTGAAATAGGATTTTCATTGATCTTTCATGCTTAAGTTTGAAATAGCATTTTCGTTGATCTGTCATGTTAAGTTTGAAATAGCCTTTTCGTTGATCTGTCATGCTTAAGTTTGAAATAGGATTTTCATTGATCTGTCATGCTTAAGTTTGAAATAGCATTTTCATTGATCTGTCATGCTTAAGTTTGAAATAGCATTTTCATTGATCTGTCATGCTTAAGTTTGAAATAGCATTTTCTTTGGTCTGTCATGCTTAAGTTTAAAATAGAATTTTCATTGATCTGTCATGCTTAAGTTTGAAATAGCATTTTCATTGATCTGTCATGCTTAAGTTTGAAATAGAATTTTCATTGATCTGTCATGCTTAAGTTTGAAATAGCATTTTCATTGATCTGTCATGCTTAAGTTTTAAATAGCATTTTCGTTGATCTGTCATGCTTAAGTTTGAAATAGCATTTTCGTTGATCTGTCATGTTAAGTTTGAAATAGCCTTTTCGTTGATCTGTCATGCTTAAGTTTGAAATAGGATTTTCATTGATCTGTCATGCTTAAGTTTGAAATAGCATTTTCGTTGATCTGTCATGTTAAGTTTGAAATAGCCTTTTCGTTGATCTGTCATGCTTAAGTTTGAAATAGGATTTTCATTGATCTGTCATGCTTAAGTTTGAAATAGCATTTTCATTGATCTGTCATGCTTAAGTTTGAAATAGCATTTTCATTGATCTGTCATGCTTAAGTTTGAAATAGCATTTTCCTTGGTCTGTCATGCTTAAGTTTAAAATAGAATTTTCATTGATCTGTCATGCTTAAGTTTGAAATAGCATTTTCATTGATCTGTCATGCTTAAGTTTGAAATAGAATTTTCATTGATCTGTCATGCTTAAGTTTGAAATAGCATTTTCATTGATCTGTCATGCTTAAGTTTGAAATAGCATTTTCGTTGATCTGTCATGCTTAAGTTTGAAATAGCATTTTAATTGATCTGTCATGCTTAAGTTTGAAATAGCATTTTCATTGATCTGTCATGCTTAAGTTTGAAATAGCATTTTCATTGATCTGTCATGCTTAAGTTTGAAATAGCATTTTCATGTATCTGTCATGCTTAAGTTTGAAATAGCATTTTCATTGATCTGTCATGCTTAAGTTTGAAATAGCATTTTCATTTGTCTGTCATGCTTAAGTTTAAAATAGCATTTTCATTGATCTGTCATGCTTAAGTTTGAAATAGCATTTTCATTGATCTGTGATGCTTAAGTTTGAAATAGCATTTTCGTTGATCTGTCATGCTTAAGTTTGAAATAGCATTTTCATTGTTCTGTCATGCTTAAGTTTGAAATAGCATTTTCATTGATCTGTCATGCTTAAGTTTGAAATAGCATTTTCATTGATCTGTCATGCTTAAGTTTGAAATAACATTTTCATTTGTCTGTCATGCTTAAGTTTGAAATAGCATTTTCATTGATCTGTCATGCTTAAGTTTGAAATAGAATTTTCGTTGAACTGTCATGCTTAAGTTAAGTAATAGCATTTTCATTGATCTGTCATGCTTAAGTTTGAAATAGCATTTTCATTGATCTGTCATGCTTAAGTTTGAAATAGAATTTTCATTGATCTGTCATGCTTAAGTTTGAAACAGCATTTTCGTTGATCTGTCATGCTTAAGTTTGAAATAGCATTTTCATTGATCTGTCATGCTTAAGTTTGAAATAGCATTTTCATTGATCTGTCATGCTTAAGTTTGAAATAGAATTTTCATTGATCTGTCATGCTTAAGTTTGAAATAGCATTTTCGTTGATCTGTCATGCTTAAGTTTGAAATAGGATTTTCATTGATCTGTCATGCTTAAGTTTGAAATAGCATTTTCGTTGATCTGTCATGTTAAGTTTGAAATAGCCTTTTCGTTGATCTGTCATGCTTAAGTTTGAAATAGGATTTTCATTGATCTGTCATGCTTAAGTTTGAAATAGCATTTTCATTGATCTGTCATGCTTAAGTTTGAAATAGGATTTTCCTTGATCTGTCATGCTTAAGTTTGAAATAGCATTTTCCTTGGTCTGTCATGCTTAAGTTTAAAATAGAATTTTATTTGATCTGTCATGCTTAAGTTTGAAATAGCATTTTCATTGATCTGTCATGCTTAAGTTTGAAATAGAATTTTCATTGATCTGTCATGCTTAAGTTTGAAATAGCATTTTCATTGATCTGTCATGCTTAAGTTTGAAATAGCATTTTCGTTGATCTGTCATGCTTAAGTTTGAAATAGCATTTTAATTGATCTGTCATGCTTAAGTTTGAAATAGCATTTTCATTGATCTGTCATGCTTAAGTTTGAAATAGCATTTTCATTGATCTGTCATGCTTAAGTTTGAAATAGCATTTTCATGTATCTGTCATGCTTAAGTTTGAAATAGCATTTTCATTGATCTGTCATGCTTAAGTTTGAAATAGCATTTTCATTTGTCTGTCATGCTTAAGTTTAAAATAGCATTTTCATTGATCTGTCATGCTTAAGTTTGAAATAGCAATTTCATTTATCTGTCAGGCTTAAGTTTGAAACAGCATTTTCATTGATCTGTCATGCTTAAGTTTGAAATAGCATTTTCGTTGATCTGTCATGCTTAAGTTTGAAATAGCATTTTCATTGATCTGTCATGCTTAAGTTCGAAATAGCATTTTAATTGATCTGTCATGCTTAAGTTTAAAATGGCATTTTCATTGATCTGTCATGCTTAAGTTTGAAATAGCATTTTCATTGATCTGTCATGCTTAAGTTTGAAATAGCATTTTCATTGTTCTGTCATGCTTAAGTTTGAAATAGCATTTTCATTGATCTGTCATGCTTAAGTTTGAAATAGCATTTTCATTGATCTGTCATGCTTAAGTTTGAAATAGAATTTTCGTTGAACTGTCATGCTTAAGTTAAGTAATAGCATTTTCATTGATCTGTCATGCTTAAGTTTGAAATAGCATTTTCATTGATCTGTCATGCTTAAGTTTGAAATAGAATTTTCATTGATCTGTCATGCTTAAGTTTGAAATTTCGTTGATCTGTCATGCTTAAGTTTGAAATAGCATTTTCATTGATCTGTCATGCTTAAGTTTGAAATAGCATTTTCATTGATCTGTCATGCTTAAGTTTGAAATAGAATTTTCATTGATCTGTCATGCTTAAGTTTGAAATAGCATTTTCGTTGATCTGTCATGCTTAAGTTTGAAATAGCATTTTAATTGATCTGTCATGCTTAAGTTTGAAATAGCATTTTCATTGATCTGTCATGCTTAAGTTTGAAATAGCATTTTCATTGATCTGTCATGCTTAAGTTTGAAATAGCGTTTTCATTGATCTGTCATGCTTAAGTTTGAAATAGCATTTTCGTTGATCTGTCATGCTTAAGTTTCAAATAGCATTTTCATTTGTCTGTCATGCTTAAGTTTAAAATAGAATTTTCATTGATCTGTTATGCTTAAGTTTAAAATAGAATTTTCATTGATCTGTCATGCTTAAGTTTGAAATAGCATTTTCGTTGATCTGTCATGCTTAAGTTTGAAATAGAATTTTCATTGATCTGTCATGCTTAAGTTTGAAATAGCATTTTCATTGATCTGTCATGCGCAAGTTTGAAATAGCATTTTCATTGATCTGTCATGCTTAAGTTTGAAATAGCATTTTCATTGATCTGTCATGCTTAAGTTTGAAATAGCATTTTCGTTGATCTGTCATGTTTAAGTTTGTAATAGCATTTTCATTTGTCTGTCATGCTTAAGTTTAAAATAGAATTTTCATTGATCTGTCATGCTTAAGTTTGAAATAGCATTTTCATTGGTCTGTCATGCTTAAGTTTGAAATAGCATTTTCATTGATCTGTCATGCTTAAGTTTGAAATAGCATTTTCATTGATCTGTCATGCTTAAGTTTTAAATAGCATTTTCATTGATCTGTCATGCTTAAGTTTGAAATAGCATTTGCATTTATCTGTCATGCTTAAGTTTGAAATAGCATTTTCATTGATTTGTCATGCGCAAGTTTGAAATAGCATTTTCATTGATCTGTCATGCTTAAGTTTGAAATAGAATTTTCATTGTTCTGTCATGCTTAAGTTTGAAATAGCATTTTCATTTGTCTGTCATGCTTAAGTTTAAAATAGAATTTTCATTGATCTATCATGATTAAGTTTGAAATAGAATTTTCATTGATCTGTCATGCTTAAGTTTGAAATAGCATTTTCATTGATCTGTCAGGCTGAAGTTTGAAATATAATTTTCATTGATCTGTCATGCTTAAGTTTGAAATAGAGTTTTCATTGATCTGTCATGCTTAAGTTCGAAATAGCATTTTCATTGATCTGTCATGCTTAAGTTTGAAATAGCATTTTCATTGATCTGTCATGCTTAAGTTTGAAATAGCATTTTTATTGATCTGTCATGCTTAAGTTTAAAATAGAATTTTCTATTGATCTGTCATGCTTAAGTTTGAAATAGAATTTTCATTGATCTGTCATGCGTAAGTTTGAAATAGCATTTTCATTGGTCTGTCATGCTTAAGTTTAAAATAGAATTTTCATTGATCTGTCATGCGTAAGTTTGAAATAGCATTTTCATTGGTCTGTCATGCTTAAGTTTAAAATAGAATTTTCATTGATCTGTCATGCGTAAGTTTGAAATAGCATTTTCATTGGTCTGTCATGCTTAAGTTTAAAATAGAATTTTCATTGATCTGTCATGCGTAAGTTTGAAATAGCATTTTCATTGGTCTGTCATGCTTAAGTTTAAAATAGAATTTTCATTGATCTGTCATGCTTAAGTTTAAAATAGAATTTTCATTGATCTGTCATGCTTAAGTTTAAAATAGCATTTTCATTGATCTGTCATGCTTAAGTTTAAAATAGAATTTTCATTGATCTGTTATTTAATGTGGTTTTCTTTCATTGTGGGGGAAAAGAATTTGTTTCCTGCCGTCATCTATATTGGGTTGCTCATGACATTGGTGCTAGATCGGCGGAATGCACTTTCTTCTTCACTCTCCATATTGGTACAGCGCGCAGGTGAGCACAGTTACGGCAGAGTCTTGTTCCATTTGGAGTTTCTTCAATATACCTCCTTGGGTTAGTGTCTTTCCAGACGATGGTTCCAGGGTGCAACGTTTTGTCAATTTTGTTTATTATTGACACATGTTGGCCTAGATGGAGTTGTGGTAGAATTGCAGTGTGCCTACTAAGGTTGTGCTTTATTTTCATTTCTGCCAATCTTTCCTCTAGTTTTTGGTTTGTGTCCTTCTCTTCCAGACTCTACTTGACTGTAATTTGGTTGCTATAGCCCACCTGAAGAGTATTTACTCCTCTCCAGGAGTTAGGCACAAGGCCAGTTTTTATCTTACTCCCACAAGTAAGATGTGACCCAAGGTCAGGTCGGGAAAGTGGGGTTTGAAAAGCCAGTGCTCGAGAGGTGAGCACTCTGGCCATTAAAAATTGCCTGGGCAGCCCCGTCGGGATTCCCCGGTAGAGGCGCCTCAGAAGTAAGCAATAAACTTACTCCTCCCCAAAGAGGGGTGGGGGTGAAGCCTGGGAGGGTGGACCTCCTAGAACTGCACAGGACAGACCCATAGACCGGCGTAAATCAAGCCCCGAAGGCCAAGACAATACCAGTCTATGGGGTGCAGTATCCATCGGAACAGATACTACACTTTGATCTTAGCCAAATAAAGATTGCTATGATCTGCAGTAGTGCTATTTGCATATCACTTTTATCTTTGAGACATTTCTTGACTGCAGACGTTGTATGTCGCATATGTTTCTCTATGAAGCCATTGCTTCTAGCATAGTGAGGTGAGCTAGTGAAATGCCTAATACCACATGTTATGTGGTAAAGCTTTGGAAAGGTTGTCTTGCTTATTTTAGGCGATTGTCCGTCATTATTTCATCAGGCTATCTGAACAGCGATGTGTAGCTCTTTATTTTATCAGCTACTGCATTGCTGTTTACTGGTGTAGGCATTTCGTCAGCAACTGGGTATTTTGAGAACCAGTTAACAGTTTAGATGTATTGCTGTCCATTTATCTTGAATAAGTCTTATATGTTATACTTTTAGATGGAATGTTGTGCGGTGCAAGTGTTTTTCTTCTCTTTGCACTTTGGTGTTCCTGGCAAAGTAGACACGATTGGCACATCTTTTCTATGTCCTTATAGATGTTTTTCCAATATACGCTTCTGCTGGTAAGATGAAGAGTTTTCTCAATATCTTGAGGTGTTTGATGGATCTGGTATAGAATGTCATTTCTCATAAATTCAGGAATCAGAACTTGTCTTTTTTTTGAATAGAACTCCTGCTTCAACTGCTAGTTCATCACAGAATGACCAGTATGAATGGATGTTTGTTGGTACATCTCAAAGAGATTTTAGCCATCCTTGGAATATGATTTCTTTGACAAGAACCAAAGTTCTATCTCTCGCTATGCCGATGCATAACAAATTCCGCTTTTCTGTTGAGAAATTGATGATTGTTGCTCATCACCAACTTCTGTGTCTATTTTATCGATTCTCTCGTCTAATTCAACTACGTTGTTCGTTTCTGGGTTGGGTAGTTGGCTAAGTGTGTCCGCAACGATTATGTCTTTGCCAGGGTGTTGAATTACTCTATAGTTGTAGCCTTGGATTTTTAGCAACATGCGTTGTAGACGAGGTCGTGCATGATGCAGAGGCTTTGTACATACATTGACTCGTGGTTTGTGGTGAGTAATCACCATGAATGTGTTTGCATATAGGTATGTGTGGTAACGATGTATTCCATGTACGATTGCTAGGATTTTACTTTCTACAGGGTGGGCCAAAATAAGGGTCCTATCTTTAAATTTGAATAACTTGAATTTGAATAACTTCCACAAAATAAAAGTTAAACTCACCAAACTTTATGTGTGTGTAGACTGACCCTTCCGAGATTTTTTGAAATAAACAAAACAAATTTTAGCCGAAAAACACTTCTTAAAACTTACAAAAACTAAAGTATTGTTTTTTACACTGTTTTGAGTTTTTTAAGCAAAAATAATGTTTTCTAAATGAGGGTACGTTCCTTAGGGCTAATACGGCTCATGCTTGCTTCGGAAGGGGTCCTTTACTTATTCTAAAAAAAAAAAAAAAAATAAATAAATAAAAAAGTTATGAATTTTTAAAAATAGGACCCTTATTTTTGCCCACCCTGTATATTGCTATATCTAGATGGGCAATCGGTCGGCATCATGGAACCATATGCAACTGGTTGGCCTTCCTGTATCAGTGCTACTTCCAGTGATACCGATTTTGTTTGGTCATCGTAGAGTGTCAACAGTAATCATATTATTTAGATCATCATAGCATTTTTGGTGATCTGGGTCCCACATCCATGGTGATTGTAATTTTAAAAGACCATCCAGTAGTGGATGTACTTTCTCTGCAAATGACCAATGTCCTGCTTTGGCATCTGATTTATTAAACACTTTTGCCTTCACAAAGCTTATGGATATCCTAAGTAATCCATCATTTTTTGTACTGAAGGGCAGGCTGGAGCACCAGTTTACGTATCCTTCAACCTTTTTTAGCACGTCATTTTCTATCAGCTTTCCTATCTCTTGTTTTAGCTCGTCTTTGAGGTGGTTACTAGATTTGCATGGGGTTAGTGTTAGGTTTAGGGGGTCATGAATGGCTCTACATCCTCTTTTAGTAAGAGTTTTGCTGTTCCGTGGAAGTTGCCGATTCTGTAAAATTGTTCTGGATATGTTTCTCTCAGTTATTCCACGTTAGTGATGGATATAGGTAGTTGCTTGTAGGAAATAAAGAGAACAGATAATTAGTCGTGAAGTGGCCAATTGGGGCTAATTTTAAGCATATTGCATAATTATAAACCAAGTGGTGTGTTTACCTATCCGTCGTTTAGTTGATCCTATTTTATGACTGTGAGACATGGCCAATGAGGGTGCTCGATTAGCGGAAGTAGGAAGACTGACAATAACTGCCTCTGCCGCATTTTGCTGCTGACCGTGTCCCAATTGCTGTTCTCCGCGAACATCTCAACTTGAAGTCTTTGAAGTCTGTCTTGTTACAGCAATGTCATCGTTAGTTCGGGTATGCAGATCGTTGCTCTGAGGGAGGATTAATTTGTGACGTAATCCCCCCTACATCTCTGCCTGGGTAGTGCAGGTATATCGGTGGACAGCTAAGAACCCGATCGCAACCATCAAGGAGGACATGGCTGATCTCTCAGGGCTATATGTTGTCAACCTTCGACGATTGAATAGTAATTTTTTATGGAAATCGCTCCAGACAAGGCATGAAGCCACTTGATGTAAGGAGCTAAACTGGTTAGCCATCTTGCGCAACCTTACTGGATCGCTGTGGTTTAGGAAGATGTGATGCAGGTCAGGGAAGAATCTGGCTCAACCCAACCAGTGTGAATGCCACTGCAACGACAACAACATATTGCATAATAAAAATGTATTCGTTTCGCAACTACGCAACTACGGCAGTTGATTAACACACGCACGTCGGACGTCTAATCGCACTGATGCAGTTGATAGACGCTCCTTTGATCTTCTGAACATACTCCTTTTATTGTCCAAGTGTTCATCATCAGCCAATCGGTGGTCAGAAAAACAGTCACGTGAGGCCTGACGTCATCACTCAATAATCGTACAAAAAACCACAGCCGCCATTAATTTAATTTCCGCCCTCCCCGCGATCATCCCAGCAGGTAAGACAACACGCGCAAACACGTGGTCGCTTTCTTCCTTCATTCTGTTCGACTTTACAAAAAATAATATTGTTTAATTGTAATTTGTCTTTTTTTTTTTTTCAGTACGATTTTGCTGAGAGTGACCGCGAGTGTGCATTGCTTAACCTGCAGATGTTTTGCGCAAAGACTATTCCTTGGGATGCACTTATATACATCACTGGCGAGGTAAGAATGTCCCCTTAACAGGTATCTAAAAATCTGATGTAGCAAAATGATGCTTTTTTTTTTTTTCATTCTCGTCTTATGTTTAGGGAATTATGGTTAATCTTTTTTTATGGAAGTTTCTCCAGACAAGGCATGAAGCTATTTGATGTAGGGAGCTGAAAAAAAGTAAGATGATTATCGCAGACAGGAGATGCCTATTGACTTTAGTCTTTAAAAGACCAACGCTATAAGTAGAAGGAAAATAAATAGAGAGTACTACAAGCCTGCAGTTCTTGGAAAGAAACTACTGAAATAGACAAACGTATTATAACGAGGTACCCGAACAGTGAATTGATGAAGACCACTAGACCAACACGTCAAACGAGCTGGAACAAAAGAAGCAAGAAATAAATCAGACAATTCTGAAGAACATATGCCATAATAGTACTTATAGAAGAAACTGAGACTAGCAACATCACGTCTGTGTGAGAGAAGGTGCCGAGAAGAAAAGGTAGGGTGAACCAAATTACAGATATGCTTCTGAACCTAATCAAGAACCCTCGAATAAGACAGAGATTTACCAAATACTAGCGGGGCTACCCGGCGTTGTCGGGGTCATAAAAACATATAATTGAAGAAGAATCGTGCATACTATATACGTACCTATTGCCGGCCCGGTGCAGATACTATATAAGTACCTAATGCTGCCCCGGTGTGCAGACTACTTAAGTACCTATCGCTGCCCAGGTGCGAATGCTAAATACGTACCTATCGACATCCTGGTGCAAATGATAAGTACGTACCTATCGCCGCACCGGTGCGCATGCTATATACGTACCTATTGTCGCCTCGGTGTGCGTGCTGTATACGTACCGATTGATGCCACAGAACACATGCTAAATACGTACCTATCACCGCCCTGGTGCACATGCTATATACGTACTGATTGCCGCCCATGTGCACATGCTATATACATACCTATCGCCACCCCTGAATGCTTAATACGTACCAATCGCCGCCATGGTGTGCATACTACATAAGTACCTATCGCTGCCCGGTGCGAATGCTAAATACGTACCTACCGCCGCCCCTGTGCGAATGCTAAATACGTACCTACCGCCGCCCCTGGGCAAATGCTAAATACGTACCTATCTCCACCCCGGTGCGAATTCTATGCTAAATAGGTACATAGCGAGTGCTATATACATACCTATCACCGTCACGGTGCGCGTTTAAATATTATACAAATCTATCACTACAGCAGCTTTATCTAGGATATTGAGCACTTCTCTCCCGGACAACGCCGAGTATTTAAAAAATCAAGGAGTCATCCAGAGCACTACTAAGATCACTCTTACCGATTCCCCCTCCTGTTCATCTGCACAATATTTCGTAATGAAGTGTAAATGGTGTTAAAATATTATACAAATCTGTCACTGCAGCAACTCTATCTAGGATATTGAGCAATTGTCTCCCGAACAACGCCGAGTATTTAGAAAATCAAGAAGGCCTCAATAGCACGACTGAAATCACTCTTACCTATCCCCTCTCCTTTTCATCAGCACAATAGTCCGAAGAGAAACGTAGGTGACGTTCAAATATTATACAAACTTATCACTACAGTAGCTCTTTCTAGGATATTGAGCACTTTTTTCCCGGACAACGCCGAGTAGTTAGAAAATCAAGGAGGCTTCTAGAGACCTACTGAAATCACACTTATCGATCCCCCTCCTGTTCATCTGCACAATATTCAGAAAAGAAGCGTAAATGGCGTTAAAATATTATACAAATCGGTCACTACAGCAGCTCTATCTAGTATATTGAGCACTTTTCTCCCGGACAACGCCGAGTATTTAAAAAATCAGGGAGGCTTCAAGAGGACTACTGAAATCACTCTAATCGATCCCCCCCCCTTTTCATCTGCAAAATAGTCCGAAGAGAAACGTAGATGCTGTGATTCGGCATTCCCCGGTAGGGCGCCTCTGGCAGTAAGCAATAAACTTACTCCTCCCCAAAGAGTGGAAGCAAAGCCTGGGAGTGTGGACCTCCTAGAACTGCACAGGACAAACCCATAGACAGGCGGAATCAAGCCTCGAAGGCCAAGACGATACCAGTCTATGGGGTGTAGTATCCATCGGAACAGATACTACACTTTGATCTTAGCCAAAAGGCCAAGACAAGGAGTGAATTAATGTCATTTTCGGTTTTAAAAATGGCGTATAAAAGCTATGTTGAATTAGAGAAAAACGGCCTAGGGGAGTCTAAAATTCTTTGTTGATCATCAAAACTCTTGTAAGAATTTGTTAAATAGTATTATACAATGTTTGTCCAAAGAAAATCATAGTTATTATTACTTGTGAATTTATTAATGTAATTTGAACAGTGTCTAGTGGATAGACCGCTGTACAGTTGTATATTTCTTATAAATTATCCATTAAATATATAAAAATTTTGAGTTTCTCTCGCAACCAGGGGTTTTTACCCCACCTAATAGACCGGTATTGTCCGGGCCTTCGGGTCTGGATTTACGCCGGTCTATTTGGGGTTGCCGGTCCTGTGCAGTTCTAGGAGGTGCACCCTCCCAGGCTTTGCCTCCCCTCTTTGGAGAGGAGTAAGTTTATTGCTTGCTGTCTGAGGCACCTCTACCGGGGAATGCCGACGGGGCTGCCCAGGCAATTTTAAATGGCCAGAGTGCTCACCTCTCGAGCGCTGGCTTATCTTTGAGTTTCTCTCGCTTTCTTGGCCATTTGGCCAAGATCAAAGTGTAGTATCTGTTCTCGGCATTGTTGCCTTGAGATCAAGTGTATTATCTAGTCCTATCTGATAGGTGTCGATCTTACACTCTCAAATCAAAAATCCGATTATCATTTTATTTTTTAATCCCTTTTCCTTTGGCGCACTTCCTCTCCCCTGAAGTACAGGCTGATACGCGACTACGGTCAGGATCTGTCAGCGCCTCATATGCCGACACTCCCCCTCCACAAATTTGGCCTGAGGCGCCCCACCGCCGAATGCCAACACTCCCCCTCCCTCAACAGATACTACACTATCTCCACACCTCTAAAAAAGGAGGAGGTAATGCCTAGGAGGGTGGTATCATGAACACAGAACGGGCGTAGGGAGGAAGGAATATTAATTAAGAAAAGAAGGTAGAAAGGGTGGGAGTGAGAGGGAAAGAAGGGTTGTAGTGTGAGGGATTTTCTTCCCTACACTTTTTTCCTCTGACGTCATTTCCTGTTAAAATCGTGACTTTGAATTATTTCTCAAATTATACATGATAGCATTGGTTTTTTATCAAATTAGTACTAAACAACGTTGAAAAATGGATGAAAAAGACACCCCCATTGGAGAAGAGTGCTCAGTCGACCTCCAAAGAGTCAATTTTTTTCCGGTTCTGAGATATTACACATCCCTGGGATGGCCAGTCGGAATGATGTCACCCGTGTGACTGTTTGTTGGGTACTCTCGGAGGAGAAGCTTTACATACATACATACATACATACAGAAAACTGGGATTTATATAATAGACTAGCGGGGCTACCCGGCACTGCTCGGGGTCATAAAAACATATAATTGAAGAAAAATCGTGTGTGTAACATCTTTATATTAAAACTTTTATTTCTCTCCCTCTCTCTATAGCCGTCTCTTTATCTTTCTACTTTTCTCTTCCCTGGTCGCCCCATTTCACCACTACTTTTTAATTTTGCCTTTTGCGAAAGCTGTTTCTTCCCCACCATTTCATCCTACGTTTCCCAGGGCAATAGTATGACTTATTTCTATAAAAAGTACCACCTCTGTTAGCGACTTCTATATAGGTACTTATCTCCAACCCGGTGTTCATACTATATACGTATCTATCGCCACCCCGGTGCGCATACTATATACGTACCTATCACCGCCCCAGTGCACATAATATATACATACCAATCGCAACCCCGGTGCAGATACTATATAAGTACTTATCGCCGCCTGGGTGCAGATATTATATAAGTACCTATCGCCACCCTGGGTGCAGATACAATATAAGTACCTATCGCCGCCCCAGGTGCGAATGCTAAATACGTACCTATCGCCGCCCCTATGCAAATGCTAAATACATACCTATCGCCGTCCCGGTGCGAATGCTAAATACGTACCTATTGCCACCCTGGTGTTCATACTGCATAAGTACCTATCGCTGCCCCAATGCAAATACTAAATATGTACATATCGCCGCCCTGGTGCGAATGCTAAATACGTACTATCGCCACCCCGGTGCAAATTCTAAATACGTACCTATCGCCACCTAGGTGCGAATGCTAAATACGTACCTATCACCGCCCCAGTGCGAATGCTAAATACGTACCTTTCGCAACACCGGTGCCCGTTATATATACGTACCTATCGCCGCCTCAGTGCGCGTGCTGTATACGTACCGATCGCCGCCCAGGTGCACATGCTGTATACGTACTTATTGCCGCCCATGTGCACATGCTATATAGGTACCTATCGACGACCCAGTGTGCATACTACATATGTACATATCGCTGCCTCAGTGCGAATACTAAATACGTACATATCGCCGCCCCTGTGCGAATGCTAAATACGTACCTATCGCCACCCCCGATTTGAATACTAAATATGTACCTATCGCCACCCCTATGCACTACTATATACGTACCTATTGCCACCCCAGTGCACATACTATGTATATACCTATCGCCGGCCCTGTGCGCATACTATATTTGTACCTATTACCGCCCTGGTGCACATACTATATACTTACCTATCTCTGCAAGGGTGCACATAGATATGTATCATGAATATGTATCATGTATCATGTATATGTATCATGTATCATGTATATGAATCATGGATATGTATCATGTATCATGTATATGTATCATGTATCATGGATATTTATCATGTATCATCGATATGTATATGTATCATGGATATGTATCATGGATATGTATCAGGTATCTTGGATATGTATCATGTATCATGGATATGTATCATAGAGATGTATCATGGATATGTATCATGTATCAAGGATATGTATCATGGATATGTATATGTATCATGGATATGTATCATAGATATGTATCATGTATCTGTATCATGTATTATGTATCATGTATCATAGTTATTTATCATGTATCATAGATATGTATCATGGATATGTATCATGTATCATAGACATGTATCATGTATCATAGATGTGTTATGTATCATAGATATGTATCACGGATATGTATAATGTATCATGTATCATGGATATGTATCATGTACCATGGATTTGTTTCATGTATCATAGATATGTGTTATGTATCATAAATATGTATCACGGATATGTATAATGTATCATGTATATGTATCATGGATATGTATCATGTATCATGGATATAAATCATGGATATGTATCATGTATCATGGATATGTATCATTATCATGGATATGTATCATGGATATCTATCATGGATATGTATCATGTATCAAAGATATGTATCATGGATATGTATCAGTGATATGTATCATGTATCATGGATATGTATAATGGATATGTATCATGGATATGTAGCATGTATCATGGATATGTATCAATAGATATGTATCATGGATATGTATCATGTATCATGGATATGTACCATGGATATGTATCATGGATATGTATCATAGATATGTATCATGTATCTGTATCATGTATTATGTATCATGTATCATAGATATTTATCATGTATCATAGATATGTATTATGTATCATAGATATGTACCATGGATATGTATTATGTATCATAGACATGTATCATGTATCATAGATGTGTTATGTATCATAGATATGTATCACGGATATGTATAATGTATCATGTATCATGGATATGTATCATGTACCATGGATTTGTATCATGTATCATGTATCATAGATATGTGTTATGTATCATAAATATGTATCACGGATATGTATAATGTACTATGTATATGTATCATGTATATGTATCATGTATCATGGATATAAATCATGGATATGTATCATGTATCATGGATATGTATAATTATCATGGATATGTATCATGGATATCTATCATGGATATGTATTATGTATCAAAGATATGTATCCTGGATATGTATCAGTGATATGTATCATGTATCATGGATATGTATAATGGATATGTATCATGGATATGTAGCATGTATCATGGATATGTATCAATAGATATGTATCATGGATATGTATCATGTATCATGGATATGTATCATGGATATGTATCATGGATATGTATCATGTATCATGAATATGTATCATGGACATGTATCGTGTATCATAGATATGTATCATGTATCATGTATCATGTATCATGAATATGTATCATGTATATGTATCATGTATATGTATCATTTATATGTATCATGGGTATGTATCATGTATCATGGATATGTATCATGTATCATAGATATGTATCATGTATCATGGATATGTATCACGTATCATTGATATGTATCATGTATCATGTATTATGTATCATGGATATGTATCGTGTATCATATATATGAATTATGGATATGTATCATATATCATGTATTATGTAGCATAGATATGTGTTATGTATCATGTATCATATATATGTGTTATGTATCATGGATATGTATTATGGATATGTATCATGAATCATGGATATGTAGTATCATGGATATGTATTATGTATCATGGATATGTATCATGGATATGTATCATGTATATGTATCATGGATATGTATCATGTATCATGGATATGTATCATGTATGTGTATAATGTATCATGTATCATGGATATATATCATGTATCATTTATCTGTATCATGTATTATGTATCATGTATCATAGATATGTGTGATGTATTCTAGATATGTATCATGAATATGTATCATGTATCATGGATATTTATCATGTGTTATGTATCATATATATGTGTTATGTATCATGGATATGTATTATGGATATGTATCATGGATATGTATCATGTATCATAGATATGTATCATGTAGCATATATATGTATAATGTATCATGTATCATGGACATGTATCATGGATATTTATTATGTATCATGGATATATGTCATGGATATGTATATGTATCATGGATATGCATCACGTATCATGGATATGTATCATGTATCATGGATATGTATCATGTATCATGTATTATGTATATGTATCATAGATATGTACATGTATCATGGATATGTATCATGGATATTATCATGTATCCTGGATATTTATCATGTATATGTATCATGTATCATGTATCATGGATATGTATCATGTGGCATGTATCATAGATATGGATATGTATCATCAATATGTACATGTATCATGGATATGTATCATGGATATTTATCATGTATCATGGATATATATCATGGATATTTATTATGTATCATATATATGTATTATGTATCATGTATATGTAGCATGTATCATGTATATGAATCATTGATATGTATCATTTATCATGTATATGTATCATGGGTAGGTATTATGTATCATAGATATGTGTCATGTATCATGGATATGTATCATGGATATGAATATGTATCATGTATCATGTTTTATGGATATGTATAATGGATATGCATCATGGATATGTATCATGTATAATGTATCATGGATCGGTATCATGGATATGTATCATGTATATTTATCATAGAGATGTGTTATGTATCATAGATATGTATCATGTATATGTATCATAGATATGTATCATTATCTTAGATATGTATCATGGATATTTACATGTATCATAGATATGTATATGTATCATGTATCATGGATATGTGTTATGTATCATAGATATGTATTATGTATCATGTACAATAGATATGTATCATGTATCATGGATATGTATCATGTACCATGTATCATGGATATGTACCATTGATATGTATATGTATCATGTATACATGATATGTATATGTATCATGGATATGTATATCATGTATCATGGATATGTATCATGGATATATATTAAGGATATGTATCATGTATCATGGATATGTTTTATGTATTATGTATCATGGATATGTATCATGTATATATATATATCATTCATATGTATCATGGATATGTATTATGTATCATGGATATGTTTCATTTATCATGGATATGTATCATGTATCATAGATATGTATAATAGATATGTATCATGGACATGTATCATGTATCATGGACATGTATCATGTATCATGGATATGTATTATGGATCTGTAACGTGTATCATGGATATGTATAATGGATATGTATCATGTATCATGGATATGTATTATGTATCATTGATATGCATCATGTGTTATGTATTATGTATCATATATAAGTGTTATGTATCATAGATATGTATTATTGATATGTATCATGGATATGTATCATGTATCATAGATATGGATCATGGATCTGTATATCTAGAATACATAACAATGTATTCTAAATATGTATCATGGATATGTATCATGTATCATAGATATGTGTTATGTATCGTAGATATGTATCATGGATATTTATCATGTATCATAGATATGTGTTATGTATCGTAGATATGTATCATGGATATTTATCATGTATCATGGATATTTATCATGGATATGTATATGTATCATGTATCATCGATATGTATCATGTGACATGGATATGTATCATGGATATTATCATGTATCATGTATATGTATCATGTATATGTATCATGGATACGTATCATGTATCATTAATAATGTATTATGGATATGTATAATGTATAATGTATTATGGATATGTATCATGGATATGTATATGTATCATAGAAATGTATCATAAATATGTATCATGGATCATGGATATGTATCATGGATATGTATCATGGATATGTTTTATGTATCATATATCTGTATCATATATCATGGATATGTATCATGGATATGTATCATGTATCATGGATATTTATCATGGATATGTATCATGTTTCATAGATATGTATCATGTGTTATGTATCATGTATAATAGATATGTGTTATGTATTATAGATATGTGTCATGGATATGTATCATTTATATGTATCATGTATCATAGATATGTATCATGTATCATTGATATATCATGTATATGTATCATGGATATGTATCATGTATCATGGATATGTATCATGTATCATGGTATGTATCATGGTATGTATCATGTATCATGGATATTTATCATGGATATGTTTCATGTATCATGGATATCTATCATGGATATGTATCATGGATATGTATCGTGTATTATGTGTCATGGATATGTATTATGTATCATAGATATGTGTCATGTATCATGGATATGTATCATGGATATGTATTATGTATCACGGATATGTATCATGTAGCATGGATATGTATCATGTATCATGTATTATGTATATGTATCATGAATATGCATATGTATCATGGATATGTATCATGGATAATTATCATGTATCATGGGTATGTATCATGGATATGTATTATGTATTATGGATATGTATCATGTGTTGTGTATCATAGATATGTATCATGTATATGTATCATGGATATGTATCATGTATCATTTATATGTATCATGGATATGTATCATAGATCATAGATATGTATCATGTATCATGGATATGTATCATAGATATGTATATGTATCATGTATCATGGATATGTATCATTATCATGGATATGTATCATGGATATGTAACATGTATAATGTATCATGGATATGTATCATGTATATGTATCATATATATGTGTTATGTATCATAGATACGTATCATGTATATGTATCATACATATGTATCATTATCTTTGATATGTATCATAGATATGTACATGTATCATAGATATGTATATGTATCATGTATCATGGATATGTATCATGTATCATAGATATGTATTATGGATATGTATCATGGATATGTATCATGTATCAGTATCATGGATATGTATCATGTATCATGGATATGTATCATGGATATGAATCATGTACCATGTATCATAGATATGTATCATGTATTATGTATCATGTATTATAGATATGTATCATGTTTCATGTACAATAGATATGTATCATGTATCATGGATATTTATCATGTACCATTTATCATGGATATGTATCATTGATGTGTATATGTATCATGGATATGTATCATGTATCATGGATATTTATCATGTATCATGGATATGTGTCATGTATTATTGATATGTATTATGGATATGTGTCATGTATCTTGGATATGTATCATGGATATGTATATGTATTATGGATATGTATTATGTATCATGTTTATGTATCATAGATATGTATCATGTATATGTATCATAGATATGTATCATGTATCATAGTTGTGTATCATGTTATTTTTCATCATTTTCAATCCCCTCATGATATTCTTCATTATTTTCAATCCCTTCATGATATTCTTCATCATTTTCAATCCTCTCATCATATTGTTCATCATTTTCAATCTTCTCATGCTATTCTTCATCATTTTCAATGGTTCCTATTCTGCAGAAGCCTCAGGGTTATATATTGTAGAAGCACTCCTGCTGCTGGGTCCTATACAAACCTATCACTAGAGCAGCTCTATCTAGGACATTGAACACTTTTCTCCCAGACAACGGCGAGTACTAAGAAAATCAAGGAAGCATTGAGAGCACTACTAAAATCACTTTTACTGATTCCTCCTTCTTTTCATCTGCACAATGTTCAGACAAAAACGTAAATGGTGTTAAAATATTGTACAAATGTATCACTGCAGCAGCTCTATCTAGGATATTGAGCACTTTTACTCCCGGACAACGCCGAGTACTTAGAAAATCAAGGAGGCCTCCAGAGCACTACTTAAATCACTGTTACTGATTTTCCCTCATTTCCATGGTCACAATAGTCCGAAAAGAAGCATAGATGCTGTTTAAGTATTATACAAATCTATCACTACAGCAGCTCTATCTAGGATATTGAGCAATTTTCTCCCGGACAACACCTACTAAAATCACTTTTACTGATTCCTCCTTCTTTTCATCTGCACAATGTTCCGACAAAAACGTAAATGGTGTTAAAATATTATACAAATGTATCACTGCAGCAGCTCTATCTAGGATATTGAGCACTTTTATCCCGGACAACGCCGAGTACTTAGAAAATCAAGGAGACCTCCAGAGCACTACTTAAATCATTGTTACTGATTTTCCCTCATTTCCATGGTCACAATAGTCCGAAAAGAAGCATAGATGCTGTTTAAATATTATACAAATCTATCACTACAGCAGCTCTATCTAGGATATTGAGCAATTTTCTCCCGGACAACGCCGAGTACTTAGAAAATCAAGGAGGCATACAGAGCACTACTAAAAGCACTCTTACCGATTCCTCATCCTTTTCAGTGTAGATGCTGTTAAAATATTATCCAAACCTATCACTACAGTAGCTCTATCTAGGACATTGAGCACTTTTCTCCCGGACAACGCCAAGTACTTTGAAAATCAAGGAGGCCTCCTGAGCACTACTGAAATCACTCTTACCTGTTGCCCTTGAGCAACCCTTGTTTCACTGCACACTCTTAACGTAGCCTTCCTATGATGTTATTGATGCATCCAGCCAGAACTTATGGGATGACCTGATACAACCGGACAGAATTTAGGGCAAGATTTACGGATTTACGGACGAACGTATCTATACGGACGGACGTAGCTGGACAGACAGACAGACGGACAGACGTAGCTGGACAGACAGACAGACGGACAGACGTAGCTAGACAGACAGACAGACAGACGTAGGTGGAGAGATGGACTATCGTAGCTGGACAGACAGACGGACGGACGTTAGTGGACGGATTGACGGATAGACATATCTAGACGGACGGATGTATCTAGACCGACGGACGTTGCTGGAATGACAGACGGACGGACGGACAGACGTAGATTGACAGATGAACGGAAGTATGTTGACGTAGCTAGACAGACAGACAAACGGACAGACGTAGGTGAAGATATAGACTCACGTAGCTGGACAGACAGACAGACGCACGTAAGTCGACAGATGGACGGCCGTTAGTGGACGGATTTACGGACGGACGTATCTAGACGGACGGACGTAGCTGGACAGACAGACGGACGGACGTAGGTCGACGGATTGACGGAAATCATACTTATTATTACTTGTGAATTTAGTAATGAAAATCGACGACAGTACTGAGGTTAATATCTTATGAATAGTCGCTTATCTGTAAAAATAATTTTTAACTGTTTGTTAGCCTTAACACTTGGCTTCGAAGGAAACTCTCCTTAAAAGGTAGAGCGGAGGCGTGCGCCACTTACGTCTTCCCTCTCATCCGTTACCGATTGGCTGTGCTTCCCCTGCCTGTGAACTACTTCAAGGCCCTCTGGCGCCTTCTGTTTTCACTTCTCTGGGACAGGAAGAGGCATTGGGTTTGCAGCCAGGTCTGTATTCAATGTCAGTGTGAGGGAGGCTTGGGGATGCCTGACTTGACGTGTCATCGAGACACCGAGAGACTGGCCTTCCTGAGTCGAACATTGACAGAGGAATCTGCGTGGAATCCCGCGGTCGATAGTGCTTTCCCTGACCTTATCCTCGACTATTCGGTTGAGGGCCGTCGTACGCCGAGGGGTGAATCGCTGTTTTTCAGGGAGTTTCGAGCCGTGCTCAAAAAGCTTCCTCGGTCCTGTGACCTTTCACGGCTTTCTAGAAAAGAACTCCATAGAGGATTAGTGAGGGGGGCAGCTGACGATCCATTAGTCAAGCGGTGCGGGTGGACAGTGGAGGAGATCCGCTCCGAATGGAGTTGGACACCGGGATCAAGTCATATCAACAACTCAGAGTTCTCTCTGACCTGGCGATTGGTCCGGAATGCGCTACCCCTTAATGCCATACGGCAGAGATCCGGAATTGAGGACTCACCTGAGTGTCCCCGTTGTGATAGGCTCTTTGAGGAAACGTCTGACAATGCTTTCTTCTTGTGCCATAAGCTCCAGCAGTACTGGGAGTACGTCAACGAGGTGACGGCTCGTATCGATCCTGAGCAGCCGCTACCGCTGCACCTAGCTTACATAATAGACATCTGTCCGCCGTGGGATGGGGAGAGACGAATGGCGTTTTTCATGATCCTGGCTGTAGCGCGAATGTTGGTGTGGACGTCGCGTTTGAGAGAGAACCAGGGGGTTGAATCTTTTGCTGATCAGGATCTGATCGCATTCTTCAAAGATCAGCTAAAGGTCAAGATCAGATGTGATAGGAAAAGATTACACTCCTCGGTTTTTGAAAAAAGGTGGATACAAGTAGCGAGCTTGTGTGTACGAAAAGGAGTCAAGTATGAGTACGTGTTCCCGGCCTGAGCATGGCGTGCACGGTTCCTTGTCCAGTCGGACCCCAGCCCTTTGGGTAAGTTTAGCCTCTTATCTAGTTGAATGAATGAGTTACCCCACCCTCCTGGTAATAGAAACCCTCCAAGATGCCCACTCCCCACTTTCAATTCTTTGTCCTCAGTCCCCTCCCCCAACTTGCACTCATCTTGGAAGGACACCACCCATTCTTCAAACTCCATCCCCACTTTCTTTTTTCTCCCACTTAGATCCCACTCCCATTTAGAGACGAACCTGCTTGTTTTTTGGTTAAGAACAAACCGGAAAACAGTGGGCAGTCTAATATTTAGAAAGGGTTAGGAGGGTCTTACTAACTGGTTTTTGTTTTCTCCCCTACCCCATTATACTCCAATGAATATCTGTAAATATAACTATATTTATTTATTTTATTTATATATGTAAAAAAAAAAAAAAAAAATAACCTACGGATAAATTTTAAGATCGCCAACTTATTTGATAATAGCCTAAGTAGAACGGCCCTAGAGCAAATGTGGTATTGTGGTGACTGAGATGATTCTAGTTAAGAGTAGGATAGACAATTTTATTACCTTAGACAAAGGATGACCAACGACACCCCTACCCCACACTTTTGATGGCCTTGTGCCTAATTTGTTTTAAATATAAATGTATTTTCTGCAAATAAATATTTCAAAGTGTAGTATCTGTTCTCGGCCATTGGTGTCTTGAGATCAAGTGTATTATCTAGTCCTATCCGATAGGTGTCGCTCTTACACTCTCGAATCAAAAATCAGATTGTCATTTTACTTTTTTAATTCTGTTTTCCTTGGTTGATACGTGCTCCCCGAAAGTACGGCCTGAGATACTCACACTGGCTAGAGTGACAGTACCTCCCTCTCCAGATTTGGCCTGAGGCGCCCCACTGGCTCCCCCCAAGAAATCTTTTTTTTCCATCCTCCCACATACTTAGAAATATTTTTAATTTAAAAGAAAAAAAAGAAAAGAAATATTTTTCACCCCCCCCTAAAAAAAAATGTTATGTTCCCCCATACATAGAAATATTTTTAGTTTAAAAAAAAAAAAAATTTTTTTTAGCTCCCTCCCTCGAATAAAATTTTTTATTCATCCTCCCCATACATATAAATATTTTCAATGAAAAAAAGAAAAGAAAAAAAAAAATTTTGCCTCCCCCCAAATTTATTTTTACACTCCCAGTGCACATGCTATATACGTACTTATTGCCGCCCATGTGCACATGCTATATACGTTCCTATCGCCACTGCTGAATGCTAAATACGTACCTATTGCCGCCGCGGTGCGAATGCTAAATAGGTACCTATCGCCGCCCCGGTGCGAATGCTAAATACGTTCATATAGCCACTAAAAATTTCCTCGACCCCCAATCTCTCCAGCCCTCCCCCCCAACTTTTGTTTTTGCTCTCTCCAACCCTGAGAAATATTTTTAGTTCAAAAAATAAAAAAATAAAAAAATTTGGCCCGACCCCTAAAAAGTTTGTCCTGACCCCTAAAAATTTCCCCGACCCCCCAATCTCTCCAGGCCTCCCCCCCCCCCCCAACTTTTGTTTTTACTCTGTTCCAACCCTGAGAAATATTTTTAGTTAAAAAAATAAAAAAATTTGGCTCGACTCCTAAAAAGTTTGTCCTGACCCCTAAAAATTTCCCCGAGCCTCCAATCTATCCAGAACTCTCTCAACACTGAGAAATATTTTTATTTCAAAAAATAAAAAAATAAAAAAATTTGGAGCGATAAGGAAAACTGACTTCACGAGATGCAGAAAGAGTAATAGATCTAATATATGACCTTCAAGACAGAGTTGATGAGAAAGAAAGATGAAGAAGTTTCAGAGTTGATTTCTCCTCAAGAACAGAGCCAACCATGAACATCTCAGAAAGAAAAGGGCCACGCCCACGATTGAAAGACACAAGCTGAGTCTTAACAGGATTTAACGAAACAAACCATATCCTACCCCAATCTACAACCGAAACCAATGGTGCAGACTGTTAAACTCCACATACTGTGTTCGATTTTTGTTGGGACTTTGTGTCGCTTTCACTAATATCCTTGGGAAAGGTATGAATTGATCTATCCTTTCTTCAGAGCGATGATTTTAATATTATGAATCAGGGTCTTCTAATCAGATCACTTCAGGGGTTGGGTTACACAGAATTGGGAATGAATCAAAGACCTTCAGATCTCCAGAAACTGATAGGAACAACAGATGAAAGTGACTAAAAGAACAGAATCATCGGAAGTCACAATGCCACATACACAGAACAAAACACTGAAGAAGATTGGTGAACAAGCAATGTTGCCCACTTATATTACATAAATGCCGTCAGAGATTGACTGACAAAAACAACTCATCTGCATAGCCAGTGACATGGATTAGTCGACTGTCCAGACTATTTGTTTACAACTCGTTTGCGAAAGCCACCATCCAGTTTCCACCGCAGACACTGCACACAAGGTAGTGGCACTTCATCCAGCTGAAGTAGTGACCAATCCATTTTATGTATTAGCTCCACTACATAGTAGAATAGACTAGACTTTCAAGCCTTGGTTAAGCAACTAGGAGAATGAAATTAAATCACATCAGATAAATATTAAATTACTAATCTTTGCATCTGGATGAGTTCATTATTAAAAATAGGGTGTAACAGGTGATAAAGGCGATACTAACAAAGCAACTTGGCTATCATTATACAGATATAATAATTATGTTTGTTTTCACAATTCATTTCTATATATTTCTTTGTTTTGATTTCTAGTTGTTTTAAGTATCCTCCATTCCATACTATAATAATCACTATTAACAATCATTTAATCATAGAAAGCTTACCTGTTCTCTTCTTACTTGCTAATTAAGGCAAGTGATCTTTTATTCAAACTGATCAATATATATATATATATATATATATATATATATATATATATATATAGTCTCGGAAGTTTCTCAACCATTAAAACTAAAAAAAACTAAAAAAACCTTAAGTCCCAAGTCGTTCAGTGGAAAATCGCTCATGTAAGTCAATTTAGTTTTTACAGTTATTATATTAGTTTGCTTTTAACATTATTTAAGAGATCATCAGTTGTTTACCATGAAAAACTGTTTCGGGAATTTAAAAACAAATCAGTCCGTACTTTGATGGGGTATGTTAACATAAAAGTGTGTTTTTTTTGCCTTTGTTTTTTATGTTTTATATATTTTTAGATATTTTCAAAGCGAAATTTTTTTACTCGCAGTGATGTCATTGCAGTAATATTCCTCCGAGGAGAAGATTTTCTTTGAAAATCCATGCATTAAGGACTTTACAGTACTTTTTGCTTGAACTTTGATATGTAATAAAGTTTGATTAATTTCTCATTTTATTCTTTCATTTAATCCATTATATATATATATATATATATATATATATATATATATATATATATATATATATAGTGCATATGGGTTTATTTTGAAAATAATATTTATTTATAAATAATTATTCAAAGCTCTCGCAAGATTGAGCACTTAAAGTTAAGTTGAAAACAAGCCGCCATTCTCGTAATGCATGAATCTGGGTCACACCTATTGAGTTCTTTCTCGACTGCTTGCTGGATAGCCGCTGTGTTTGCTATTTATATGTTAACTTACTTCCCATTTCTAGACAATGTGCATTAGTACGCGCCTCGGCTACTGAGTAAAATTTGACTTTCGTATTGGGGTTCGAACCATGTGACCGGCGGGGATTGTCTCCTTCCATGCTGACGATTGCAGGTTTGGCATGAAACACTAGTGCATAATATTTATTTATAAATAATTATATATATATATATATATATATATATAAAGTGGTGTACTAAAAGCGAACTTTTAGGAAAAGTAAAACCTATTGTGAAGAGTATACAGCTCAATATCCAGGATAGAGCAGGTAAAATGTCCAATAAGAGGTACGCGTACCTCTTATTGGACATTTTACCCTTTGGATTTTCTATTTTCGCCGCACCTGAAGTTGTGGCTTCTTGGAATTTAACTTTGAATCCTCTCTCACAACCTTTCGGGCCTTTTAACGACCTACCTATCTACATCTCATTCTCTCCGCTGGACTTTTCGACACCGGACTTTTTAGCAATCGGACATTTGCTTGCATTCGAGCAGGATTTTGCCCTGTGTTTCTTCCCCTACAACTTTTATTTTATTTTTTCAAATTTTAAATCTTGGCCTTTGCCAACTTATCTATCCCAGCGACTTCCTCTGATGATAAGATTTTGATCTTTGAAAAGCCTGGCTTAAGGAAAATTTAACTTGAATAAATTGCCTTTTTTGCGGAATATACCTTGCTCTGAGCAATTGAATTGAATTATGATTCGGCTTTTGCTTCTCTAATTCCTTTTCATTCTTCTTCATTATATATATATATATATATATATATATATATATATATATATATATATGTATGTATATATATATATATATGTGTGTGTGTGTGTATAATAACTGATAATCACTTGAGGTAAAGTAGCAATGCATGATGGATTTTTATTTTTAAATGTAACATTTCTCTCCATTATTTTTGGTGGAATGGGTCCAGTCTCTTTCATCAAAAATGGAAAAAAATGTCACTTTTTTGCAACAAATAAAAATCAATCAATCATTGAAAATCCAAGCAACTTTTTTTTTAATATTAGAATAAAATTTATTTTCATTAAAATAATGAACTTTGTACATCATGCTCTACGAGTTTAAAAACATTTACCAATTTCTGTAAAATTCACTTTTGGAAATTACCAACTGCCATCACAAGAGAAGAAATTATTTTACATGCTATAAAAATGTCATAGAAATCTGTGTGCAATATTTCAATGAATTTAAATGAAATACTTATTTTTAGATTACTTATGGTGGACGTATTACTGACAATTGGGACCAAAGATGTCTAAAAACAGTGCTTAAGACTTTCTTTCAACGTACAACATTGGATCCTGACTATACATATTCCCCGTCTCGTAAGTGTTTCTTTTATAACTGTCCTGACTTTATTTTATCTTTATCGCATGTTGTGGATTTCATGGAATTTTTTATCGCATGTTGTGGATTGCTTGGAATTTGTTATTGCATGTTGTAGATTGCTTGGAATTTGTTATCGCATGTTGTGGATTTCTATGGAATTTTTATCACATGTTGTGGATTGCTTGGAATTTGTTATCGCATGTTGTGGATTTCATGGAATTTTTATCACATGCTGTAGATTGCTTGGAATTTGTTATCGCATGTTGTGGATTGCTTGGAATTTTTTATCGCATGTTATGGATTGCTTGGAATTTTTTATCACATGTTGTGGATTGCTTGGAATTTGTTATTGCATGTTGAGGATTACATTGAATTTAATGGAATTTAAAATGTTATCGCATGTTGTGGATTTCTTGGAATTTTTTATCGCATGTTGTGGAGATTGCTTGGAATTTGTTATCGCATGTTGAGGATTACATGGAATTTTTATCGCATGTTGTGGATTGCTTGGAATTTGTTATCGCATGTTGTGGATTTAATGGAATCTTTATCGCATGTTGTGGATTGCTTGGAATTTGTTATTGCATGTTGAGGATTACATGGAATTTTTATCGCATGTTGTGGATTGCTTGGAATTTGTTATCGCATGTTGTGGATTTCATGGAATCTTTATCGCATGTTGTGGATTGCTTAAAATTTTTTATCGCATGTTGTGGATTTCTTGGAATTTTTTATCGCATGTTGTTGATTGTTTGGAATTTTTTATCGCATGTTGTAGATTTCTTGGAATTTTTTATCGCATGTTGTTGATTGTTTGGAATCTTTATCGCATGTTGTGGATTTCTTGGAATTTTTTATCGCATGTTGTGGATTTCTTGGAATTTTTTATCGCATGTTGTAGATTTCTTGGAATTTTTTATCGCATGTTGTGGATTTCTTGGAATTTTTTATCGCATGTTGTGGATTTCTTGGAATTTTTTATTGCATGTTGTGGATTTCTTGGAATTTTTTATCGCATGTTGTGGATTTCTTTGAATTTTTTATCGCATGTTGTGGATTTCTTGGAATTTTTTATAGCATGTTGTGGATTTCTTGGAATTTTTTATCGCATGTTGTGGATTTCATGGATTTTTTTATCGCATGTTGTTTATTGTTTGGAATTTTTTATCGCATGTTGTGGATTTCTTTGAATATTTTATCGCATGTTGTGCATTTCTTGGAATTTTTTATCGCATGTTGTGGATTTCTTGGAATTTTTTATCGCATGTTGTGGATTTCTTGGAATTTTTTATCGCATGTTGTGGATTTCTTGGAATTTTTTATCGCATGTTGTAGATTTCTTGGAATTTTTTATCGCATGTTAATTGATTGTTTGGAATTTTTTATCGCATGTTGTGGATTTCTTGGAATTTTTTATCGCATGTTGTGGATTGCTTGGAATTTTTTATAGCATGTTGTAGATTGCTTGGAATTTTTTATCGCATGTTGTGGATTTCTTGGAATTTTTTATCGCATGTTGTAGATTTCTTGGAATTTTTTATCGCATGTTGTGGATTTCTTGGAATTTTTTATCGCATGTTGTGGATTTCTTGGAATTTTTTATTGCATGTTGTGGATTTCTTGGAATTTTTTATCGCATGTTGTGGATTTCTTTGAATTTTTTATCGCATGTTGTGGATTTCTTGGAATTTTTTATCGCATGTTGTGGATTTCTTGGAATTTTTTATCGCATGTTGTGGATTTCATGGATTTTTTTATCGCATGTTGTTTATTGTTTGGAATTTTTTATCGCATGTTGTGGATTTCTTTGAATATTTTATCGCATGTTGTGCATTTCTTGGAATTTTTTATCGCATGTTGTGGATTTCTTGGAATTTTTTATCGCATGTTGTGGATTTCTTGGAATTTTTTATCGCATGTTGTGGATTTCTTGGAATTTTTTATCGCATGTTGTAGATTTCTTGGAATTTTTTATCGCATGTTAATTGATTGTTTGGAATTTTTTATCGCATGTTGTGGATTTCTTGGAATTTTTTATCGCATGTTGTGGATTGCTTGGAATTTTTTATAGCATGTTGTAGATTGCTTGGAATTTTTTATCGCATGTTGAGGATTGCTTGGAATTTTTTATCGCATGTTGTGGATTGCTTGGAATTTTTTATCGCATGTTGAGGATTGCTTGGAATTTTTTATTGCATGTTGTGGATTGCTTGGAATTTTTTATCGCATGTTGTGGATTGCTTGGAATTTGTTATCGCATGTTGTTGATTGTTTGGAATTTTTTGTTTTCATTACCTACAGTTGGAATTGAACATGAAATTTATTGCCAAGAAATATTTTAAAAACTAATTATTCTACTACACAATCAGAATTTTCTAATAGCGTAATATATTTTCGGAACAAATTGCCGCATCCGATCAGAAAGTTCTAATGTAGTCTCGATTGACTTTGCCTCTGCATGAAGGTCCGTTTTTAATGATGGGAAAATCCAGCTCTTTACAAAAACGGGGCACTCTGGATTGGGACCAAAATTAAAATTGCCTCAGTCTAGAAGGATTTCTTCTTCACTGCCCGAGAACAGATGAAGTGTAGTATCAGAACAGATGGTACACTTTGATCCGAACCAAAACTGGACATAATACAGAAATAATGGTAAAAATAATAAATTAACAAAGACATTTTTGGGTTCTATTTGATCAAATATTTAAGAGAATTTGATCAAATATTTAAGAGAATTTGATCAAATATTTAAGAGAATTTGATCTATAGATTTATATAATACTAGCAGGGTTACCCGTCGTTAGAATATGGGATAGCATCATATGCAACATCATATTAAGGAGAGTTTACTTGAACAGCAATCTTGATGCTGTCAGCTAGATATCTTACTCACTGAGCTATTCCGATATGGGTAACACATCACTGTCGATGAACAATATGTGCAAAGAAGGCCAGAGAGCACATCAACCGAACTGTAATCACAAAATAAATAGCAACGGTGACGGCAATAGTCCAGAGACAAACAATGTAAACACATTTGAAATAGTTTTTTAAATGTTGCCAAAATTTGACTAATTGTTGTGTAGGTTTTTATTTCTGTGTTGTAAGACGGATTTCTGTTTTGTTTTTTTGTTTTTTTATCAATTTAAAACCTAGAAATATACTATGCACCAAACTCCAATATGATTGAGAAATACAAAACGTATATCAGTGACCTTCCCTTGAATGAAGAACCTGAGATATTTGGAATGCATGACAATGTCAACATCGTCTTTCAGGTAAGTTTCAGTGTCATTTAGTTTTGTTTTTTGGCTTATTTCTAAGATTTTATTTTTTTCAAACAATGTGGCGAAACTTTGAGTTTTTTTCTGGCAAATAACAGAAGAATAACCTGTCATATCAGAAAACCACAAAATTAATATACACAAATATTCAACATTAGTGATATTTTAATATGGGTAAAATATTGCCATGGATAAACAATATGCACAGCGGAAAATAAATTGTCATATCAGACAAGCATCAAATTAATTTGATAATAAGCTATTAATTAATTAATTAACAAATAATAGAATACAAACATAATAGCTTAATTAATTAATTAAATAATTAAGCTAATATGTTTGTATTCTATTATTTGTTTGTTCATGTAAATTATCGCCTTGACCAATCAACGCTTGACTAGTATTTCAAGAAGAAAGAAAAGTTTTTCAATCTTTAACCATTTTTTTTACATATTTTTTAAACTAGAATAAGATAGACTCCCCCAATTGAAAACGAAAGATGGACGTCTCATTAGCAGACGACTGACTTCCACAGATGAATTTGATTATAGAAAATCATGCATTGTTAGAACAACACCCACTCTCTTCACCAGGCAAATAATTCCAATACAGGTACATGGTGTGCCATGTGTCAAGGACCTTTCTGGTCACAAGTGTTATTTCTGAGTTTTCTTTCTCCTAGACAAGTTGCCGAAGAAAGACTTGAGAGTCTAGTCTACGCTACTATTTAACCTATAGCTCAAGGAAGAAAATATAGATGTAAACCTTTCCTAAAACTAATGTGATGCAATAACACCGTCAGAACTTCAACATGGCATGCTGGGTTTACCATCCATACTGGTAATCACTGAATCTTATATATATATATATATATATATATATATATATATATATATATATATATATAATCAATTAATTTTTACGTACATATAAAAGAAATCCATGTACACATGTTTCTGGCTATTAGCCGTCATCAGCATGGCTAACCTGGGCAAGGATCGAACCTACGATATTACTGTTTGTCAGTCTGGCGTTTTACCAAACAATAACAAAGACTATATATATATATATATATATATATATATATATATATATATATATATATATAAAGAGAGAGAGAGAGAGAGAGAGAGAGAGAGAGAGAGAGAGATTTATGATTCATCCTCACTTTCAATTTATATATACATATATATACATATACATATAGATACATATATAGATACATATATATATAGATACATATATATAGATACATATATATATACATATATATAGATACATATTTCTCCTCTTTCTCCCCCACCTTCCACTTCTCCGCATACACCCCCCACGCACACATCTTCATTCACCATGAACCCAAACCCTCCAACCTACTCACCCCTTACATTCTTGACATAGTCAGCTGGTCAAAGACTCCCCATCCTCTTTCTCCACCCCTCCACTTCTTCACTCACTGCCATCCACATTATTTCCCGCTAACCCCCACCCTTCCACACTTTCTCTCTTACAACCATCCACATCACCCCTGCTCACCCCAACCCCTCCACTTTTTCCACTAAGAACCAACCACATTTATTTCATTCCACTCTACAGCCTCACCTATCCCGGACCTCGGTCCCACTGCTTCCAGTAGTGGCTACTACTTTCTTCCCATCAACCCACCATGTCAACCCAATATGTGCACGTACTTGCATGACATTTTTCTTTATATTATCATCCTGAAGAAGTCTTACAAATAAAACGAAACGTTGATGTATACATAAAAAACATCCTTTGTGGTTTTTACTTTTTCATCTCCCATAGATACACATATATATATATATATATATAACTGTATATAAATATATATATAAATATATATATACATATATATATATATATATAACTTTATATAAATATATATATAAATATATATATACATATATATATATATAACTTTATATAAATATATATAAATATATATATACATATATATATATAACTTTATATAAATATATATATACATATATATATATATAACTTTATATAAATATATATATAAATATATATATACATATATATATATATAACTTTATATAAATATATATATATAAATATATATATACATATATATATACATATATATAAATATATATATAAATATATATATACATATATATAAATATATATATATATACACATATATATACATATATGTATATATACATATATATACATATATATACATTTTCATTTAGGCAAACATTATTAAATAACATTAATGTTTGCCTAAATGAAAATATGCTGCCTAAATACACACAATATATATACATATATATATATATACATATGGGGAAAATGAAAAAGGAAAACCAAAAAGGGATGTTTTTTTATGTGTACATCAACGTTTCGTCTTTATTTATAAGACTTCATCACCTTTGAATTTTAATAAAATTTGATTGACACCTTATTTCATTATTTCATTTCATATTATAATATATATACATATATATATATATATATAGTAAGTTATGAAAATATATTTATGGCAATCAAGCTACACAGAGGCTCCTGCGTTTCATGCCCGGGGGGGAATCTTCAGGCTAAAATGCATGGAGTTACTTTTGCCGGGTGTTTTTATATACACGGCTTGCCAGTTAACCAATCAGATTCTTTGTTGTTGCGTATCGAGCACTGCTGAAGTAAATACTGAAAATTGATACATCAAAATTATATCTCTTTATAAAATGTTTATGTGGATACATGAAATACTAATAATTAAATACATATATATATATATATATATATATATATATATATATACATGGGCTTCTTTTAATTTGTTTAAGAAACCCCATAGATAAACTCAAGACACAAGTAAACAAACTTATTACAGCCAATAATGCCGTAATTGAAAACGTTAAACTCCCCAAAATAATTGGAGATTATAAACCAGGTTACTTGTACGGTACTGTAAAAATTCATAAACCAAACTCTCCTCTCCGTCCAATAATTTCTCAAGTCATTACCCCCATATATCAATTAACTAATACTATTAATGATCTTATATCCCCTTATTTACCTAGTAAATATAGTGTAAAATCCACACAGGAGCTCTTACACATACTGCATACCCAAAAAACAGATAATAAAATTACTGCATCACTCGACGTTGAAAGTCTGTTTACAAATGTCCCTGTATACAAAACAATTGATATAATTATTAATAACATATATAATAACCCATCCCTCCCCCCTCTAAAAATTGATCCTGAAATACTTAAAAAGTTATTATTAATTTGCACAACTGAAGTCCCTTTCCATGACCATAAGGGCAACATATATACCCAAATTGACTGAGTTTCTATGGGATCTGTCCTTGGACCGACCTTTAGTAATTTTTACATGGCCGACCTCGAAAATAAAATATTTAATATAATCACTAAACCTTCCATTTATGCCCGCTACGTTGATGATATTCTTATTTTAGTAAATAGTATAGATGAAATAAAAAAAAAACTACAAGATACTTTTCAAAATAATTCAGTTCTTAAATTCACTCATGAGCTTAATGTTAACAATAAAATTCCGTTTTTAGATGTTCTCATTGACTCCAACAGTGATGCATTCATCACCTCTCCCTATAAAAAACCTACATCTATTAACACCTGTATTTTAAGTTTTAAAAGTGAATGCCCATATAGATATAAAATTGCTATGGTCAAAAATCTATTAAACCGTGCAAAATTAATCTCCTCATCCAAAAAAATATTTTTTAATGAATTAAAAAAACATAAAGCAAGTCCTAATTAATAATCAATTTCCCAATTATATGGTTGATGAACAAATAAAATTAATGATTAGAAATTTAGATAATCCTACTAATAATAAGCTAAATAATTCCCACTACATAAATCTATTCTATTGTAACCAAATGCATCCAAACTTAAAATTGGATGAAAAAGCTCTTAAAAATATAATACATCGCTATATATCCCCCACCAATTTTGATGATAAAATACGATTTATCATTTATTATAAAAAATGAAAACATCAAACTATGTTGTTAGAAATAACACTTTTCAAACCCAAAATACATTAGGAAGAACCAATATAATATATCAGTTCCAATGCCCTATGGGAGAATGCATCTCCGACAACAATAAAAAAAACTAATTCTTACATAGGTTTCACTTCCACAACACTATCCCGAAGACTCACCCTACATCTCTCCGACACTAGCTCTATATGCCAACACCTAAAAAAACATAATTGTACTCCCTCCCAATATAGAAACATCCTTGTTAACAATACCAAAATAATACACCACGATAGCAATATCAAAAAATTAAAAATACTCGAAGCCCTCTACATAAAACTAAACATCCCATAATTAATAATGTTAATTATGAAACTAGTCGCAACATTTTAAAGTGTCTAGCATAATAATTAACATTACCAAATTCTTAGCCATTAGATAGTAATGCGTTTGAATTGTATGCACTTTCTTTAACGTCATCAATTTCTTAACGGTTTAAACAGTCAAACTTTTAAATCTCTCGTATGTGTAGAACGCCATCACGCTCTCATGTACATTTCAACTTTACAGACGCTTTTTCAAGTTATAAATTACTTGCCATTATAATTCAAAAATGAGCACAACAGTAAAGTCATAATTTGTAAAGACACTAAAACTAATACCGCCTGAAGATGATTTGACGATTCAAATCGAAAGTACTTGCAAAAAAGAAAAAAGAATGGAACAAGAAACCCATGGATCATATTTACATCAATTTGACCGAAACATTAGATGGACAATTCGGAAAATTGAAAAAATAAAAAAAGTCGCATCAAACAAAACCACGCCGTGTTATTTAATAATGTTTGCCTAAATGAAAATATGCTGCCTAAATACACACAATTTAAAATGCATATATATACATATATATGCGTATATATACTTATGTATATGCATATATATATATATGCATATATATACATATATATATGCATATATATACATATATATATATGCATATATATGCATATATATATATACATATATATAGATATATATATCCATATATATAGATAGATATGCATATATATAGAGAGATATATATATCCATATATAGATATATATGCATATATATACATATATATGCATATATATACATATATATGCATATATATATACATATATACATATATATGCATATATATATATACATATATACATATATATGCATATATATATATACATATATACATATATATGCATATATATATATATACATATATACATATATATGCATATATATATACATATATATATACATATATATAGATATATATGCATATATATCCATATATATGCATATATATACATACATATAGATATATATGTATATATAGAGATATATATGCATATATATATACATATATATGCATTGCGTTAGCATGAAACATCGATGTCTCTAGGTATTTAAAATATTTAATATTTATTTTAAAAAAAAAAATATTATTGTTTATCAGCCCCCCTTCCCACAAGAGCTGGGCCCTTTTCGAGTAGCTTTAATAACAAGCAGTACTAATAGCTATATGCGAGATCCGAACACCGGTTCGAAGGTCACTCTGAGCTGCCTGGTAAATAACGGCCACGTGTCGCTATTTACAGTTAAAGTTATTCTGCATTTACTAATTAATTTGCGATGGCCCTTTGGTTAAGATCACCGACTACGAATCAGTGGCGATTTGTGTTCGGGGGTTCGCGCCCACCGACCGTTGAAAATTAGTTCCTAGACTGAGGATTGCGTTAGCATGAAACATCGATGTCTCTAGGTATTTAAAATATTTAATATTTATTTAAAAAAAAAAAAAATATATTATTGTTTATCAGCCCCCCTTCCCACAAGAGCTGGGCCCTTTTCGAGTAGCTTTAATAACAAGCAGTACTAATAGCTATATGCGAGATCCGAACACCGGTTCGAAGGTCACTCTGAGCTGCCTGGTAAATAACGGCCACGTGTCGCTATTTACAGTTAAAGTTATTCTGCATTTACTAATTAATTTGCGATGGCCCTTTGGTTAAGATCACCGACTACGAATCAGTGGCGATTTGTGTTCGGGGGTTCGCGCCCACCGACCGTTGAAAATTAGTTCCTAGACTGAGGATTGCGTTAGCATGAAACATCGATGTCTCTAGGTATTTAAAATATTTAATATTTATTTAAAAAAAAAAAAAAATATTATTGTTTATCAGCCCCCCTCTTCCCACAAGAGCTGGGCACTTTTCGAGTAGCTTTAATAACAAGCAGTACTAATAGCTATATGCGAGATCCGAACACCGGTTCGAAGGTCACTCTGAGCTGCCTGGTAAATAACGGCCACGTGTCGCTATTTACAGTTAAAGTTAGTCTGCATTTACTAATTAATTTGCGATGGCCCTTTGGTTAAGATCACCGACTACGAATCAGTGGCGATTTGTGTTCGGGGGTTCGCGCCCACCGACCGTTGAAAATTAGTTCCTAGACTGAGGATTGCGTTAGCATGAAACATCGATGTCTCTAGGTATTTAAAATATTTAATATTTATTTAAAAAAAAAAAAAAAAAAAAAAAATATTATTGTTTATATATATATATATATATTCATATATATATATACATATATTTATATATGCATATATATAGATATCTCTCTCTCTCTCTCTCTCTATATATATATATATATATATATATATATATATATATATATAAGAAGGAAAGATGAAGATAAAATGTTGCATAAAATTGATAAAAATGTTATTACATCGAAAGTTGAGATGCAAGGAGTTACACTAATCCTTAAACCATGGTTTTTCAAAGATAAAACTCTTCTCGTCAGAGGATAAAATTATATCCCACCTGATTGTAAAGAAAATAAACAAATTTGCCAAAAAAGTTAAGACGCACCCTAACATAATCGTTCAAGCGGACAAAACTAAAAACTATTACAAACTAGATTACACCCCCTACAGGAATTTAATATATAAAGATCTAAATAAATATTACAAAACCGCACCCCCTCCCCCAAACTCGGACCAATATAAACGGAGAGGCTAAATCTCTATTAACTTCATTGAACATCACAAACCACGCTGAAATAGTCACCTCAGCCACCCCTAGATTCTCCCTTAAAGACCATAAAATGGAATTCCATGATAACCTCTCAATTAGACTTATCTGCCCTTCTAAATCAGACATAGGAATAATTAGCAGAAAAATCTTAGACAGAATTATCCCAGACATTAAGAAGAAATTATTCTTCTCACTATGGCATCATCTGACATTGTAATAGACTGGTTCCTTAACCTTAAAGATAAATCCAGATTGAACTTTATTACCTTCGATATAAATAACTATTACCAATCAATATCCCCAATCCTCCTTAATAAGACACTAATATTAGCTAAAAATAACTCTGACCTCACCGATATAGAAATCAAATTAATCCTACTATACTTTATTTTGACGACAAATACTGGACCAGAAAAGATACCCCTAATAATTACAACATCGTTATGGGGATATCGAACTCAGCCCAAGTTACAGACTTAGTCGGCCTCTTCCTCTTGTATGAACTCAGACAGGGATTTAAGAACATGCAGGGGGGTTGTACAGGGATGATGCCCTATTCGTTTCTAAAGATAGACCTAGAATTTACAATAAAACTATTAACCAATTGCATACCTTCTTCAATAACTTCGGCCTCACAATAACCATCGACAAAAGGAAAAAAACTTCCAATTTCCTCGATGTCACATTGGACTTAAACTCCGGGGATTACTCCCCTACCACAAACCCAACCTAACGCTATTCTATGTGCATAAACACTCTAACCACCCTAAATCGATAATAAATTCAATAGTCCCCCTCTGTCTCAAATAGAATCTCTAAACTATCAGCTAACAAAGCAATATTCGACCAAAATTAAAATTTTTACAACAATGCCCTGCTTAATTCGGGATATCAAGACAAGATAACCTATAAACAAGAACACCCCACACACCATAAGCCACACCGCAACATAATCACGCACAAAATAACGCAGAGACATAGTAATTACAATAATAGAAATAATAATTACAATACGAACACGAATAACTCAAATAACACCAAATATAAGGAACACGTTAACCACCAACCTGAATATAAACACAAACGAGTAAGGAGAAAGAAAAATATCTGGTTCAACCCTCCGTACAATAACAATGTTAAAACCAATATCCCTAGGGAATTTTTCAAAATAGTTGAAAATTCATTTAGATACCCACACAAATACAATACCATCCTAAATAAAAACAATATCAAGATATCGTACTCCACAATGCCTAACATAGCACAAACCATAATAAGTACTAACAATGAGAAAATCAAGTACGCCCAATCAATCATTACCCCAGATACATTAACTAATAATTGCAACTGCCATAACTCATCAATATGTCCATTTAATAATAACTGCATACACAAAGATGTGGTCTATGCATGTACCGTAACCAAATTACCCCAACGCACCACTGATCTAAACAATACCACCGAACCTCCATCACCCCGACCCACAACCCCACCTAACTCTAGAAACCCAAACCTGAACCAGCCTAGCAACACTATGATGTACACAACCAGAAGCAACCCAGTAACTGACAGAATAGCTAACCCTAGGATATATACATACATAGGATCGACCACACAATCTATAAAATCCAGAATCTCTTCCCATACTTACTCATTCAATAACAACACCAATAACAAAACCTCTCTAACTAGATTAATCAAAGATTTTAAATCAAATAACACCCAATTTTCTCTAAAATGGTCTATACTGAAAAAATAAAAGTCCTACACACCGGACTCAAAGAATTGTCACCTATGCACATCTGAAGCAGTAATGATACTCACAGCTGTAAGAGAGAAAAACATTATAAATTCAAGAAATGAGATAATTTCCAGATGCCAACATAAGAGATTTAAATACGCCCAGCGTGTAACTCTAATAGACACCCCACACCATAACACATAAATACACATAACCTGACATCGTCGTGCCTCCAAGGTATCTAGATCGTCTTCACTCCCCTATTAGAGATAAATTTAACCCAATAGCAAAAGCATATAGTTAATTACCCTACCATACGACTTCTTAGCATCGATTTTCCACTACAGATAGACCCTACTGGCCCCCCCCTCTCGAAAAAATATTAACCTAATACTAAAAGCTTACAATTTAGTCATACTCTATGTAACATCAACTTGTATCTTGCATATGATGGTCTGACTCTGTTGGCCAATAATTGACACGCACACATATTTATGGTGGGGGGGGGGGGTGATTTGTACATTCGATCCCCTAAACGCATTTGCCATATGCATCTCCTCCATCGTCCAAGAAGATTTGACTTATTAAATATACCCTCTATTTCTCTAAGCACTTACACCTAAGGCCACTCTTCAATTCCACTAAAGGCAGATGATTTAATATGATGTAATATAATTTAATATAATATTAGTCTAAGTACATACACCGAATTTCACCTTTTAATTCCACTAAAATCAGTTAATATAATTTAATATAATATTAGTCTACGCAAAATTAAAATCCGATAACCTGCTTTGCCTTCAGAATAAAATACTCACATTTATTTAATACATCTGCTCTGAAAATAAACCTACACTCCTGTAATATTCCTCCTTTTGATGATGATGATGATGATGATGATGATGATGATGATGATGATGATGATGATGATGATGATGATGATGATGATATTATTATTATCAATTGGTGCTATCTATAAATCCCATTCACAATATTTTCTCTGTCTGCTACAACCCCCTCCCCGCACCTAGAAAACCTTTCTTTCACCTCAAAATATAAGCAACTGAATTCCCCCCACCCTACAGACACATCCAACACGGCTTTAGCTGACAATTCAAAGTAAAACTTGAATTTATAGACTTCACCACTCACCCAACCCAACCCCACACCATCACACACACCCTTAAAACATTAGCTGTACACATTATTCCAACTGATTTCGGTGGATCCAGTTCTGTTCTGTTTAGTCAGCTGAGTTTTCTACCAAAAGCCGAATATTTAAGATAATATATGACAACTTTTGAAACATCTTTCTGCCCGGGAAGTCAGGTGTTTGAAGGCAGGTATGAACCTTGCTACATAGCGTCTTTTAACAGACAATCTTTGCCTCGGATCCGCCGAATTGGATATTTAAAATATCAGTCCAGGATTTTTACTTGCAATTCTACAGAACTATACACAAAACGGAGACATGAATCCCTACAAACCAAGTGAGATATTTTTGAACCCTCTGCCTTTTATTTCAAACCCTGTAAAAAAATTTTAAAAACTTTCTTCAAATCTACAAACTTTTCTCCAAATCTACAAACTTTTCTCCAAATCTACAAACTTTTGCTATTTTGCTATCTGCACCATAGGGTCCTCTTTTTTCTTCGGCAATGGCTACTCAATACTGCTACCATTCTCCCTCTCGGCCATTTATTTCTTTATCCCCAACCTTTTCTGTTATTTCTTCTTCAATTTTCAAAGTGAAATGGAACAGGCAATATTTATTTATAATAAATACCACATTACCGAATTTTATCCTCTGATGAGAAGAGTTTTATCTTTGAAAAACCATGGTTTAAGGATTAGTGTAGCTCCTTGCACCTGAACTTTCGTTGTAATAAAATTTGTATCAATTTTATGTAATTTTATCTTCATCTTTCCTTCTTTAAAATTGATTGCTCTACTCAACGTTTGGCTAAGATCAAAGTGTAGTATCTGTTCCGATGGATACTGCACCCCATAGACTGGTATTGTTTTGGCCTTCGGGGCTTGATTTACGCCGGTCTATGGGTCTGTCCTGTGCAGTTCTAGGAGGTCCACCCTCCCAGGCTTCGCCTCCCCTCTTTGTGGAGGAGTAAGTTTATTGCTTACTGCCTGAGGCGACCTACCGGGGAATGCTGACGGGACTGCCCAGGCAATTTTTAAACCCCACTTTCCCGACCCGACCTTGTGTCACATCTTACTTGTGGGAGTAAGATAAAAACTGGCCTCGTGCCTAACTCCTGGAGAGGAGTAAATCAATACTCAACGTATTGAGCTTTACTTTATCACAATAGATCACTTTACGATACTTCACTTATCGTTAATTCTATTATATATATATATATATATATATATATATATATATATATATATATATATATATATATATATATTGTTTTTGTTTCCCTATAACGTCCGGGTACGTCCTCGGGGAGTCAGGCTGATATTCTATCTGTCCTTAATTAGAGGTCTTTTAATTCTTTTACACTTGTTGCAAAAACGGAAGAAAAAAAAATTGATTCTCTCACATGTTTCAAGTTTATATATGCACTTTAGCTAAATTATGATGTGCCAACAGATTAGCCCAGAAAGTGTCATGAGAATTAGTTGAAAATTGCATTCAAAAAGCTCTGTTAGCAAAGAAAGTGAAATCTTATTGACGATTGCAATGAGTGGATTGTGTAATGTCTTCCTTTTTAAATTAAAGAAAAGATATGTGTCTCCTTATAAATGTTAATTTGATCATTTAAATTATTCGGTTTTATTCGCAACATTTAAGCCAATGTAAACGTCAACTTGCCTCAGGTGCATTTTTTCGAACTTGGCAATATTTATGTCGAACTCGGGAATCTGTATGGAATTTTGAACTGAACCATCTATTTAATCAACTGTGATAGATTTTTCCATCAAACATGATCGGGTGGAAGTGTTAGTCTTTGTGATTTTTAGTTATTATCGCTTGTTTTGTTGTTGTTTTTACTCTGATGGGTCACCGCTTATCAAGGTCTGGGGGCCACTCGAGGATAAGGGTTAAAGGGTTTGTTGGTTGGATGATGATGATGATGATGATGATGATGATGATGATGATGATGATGATGATGATGATGATGATCGCTGCCACGAGAGAATTGGAAACAGTGGATGAAATGGGCAGAAGATTACTTAAGAGGACTTGATTTTCCAAGAGAACGGCTCAACAAGTATTTGTTTACATTAGACTTGAAGGTGACCATGATGCAGTCGGTTGGGAAGCAAATTCGTGGTATCTCGTTCCATAGATGGGATGTTCGAGGAAAGAAACTCTGTTCATGAAAGTTCCATTTGATTTTTGGTACAGAGAGAGAAAGAGAGAGAAAGAGAGAGAGAGAGAGAGAGAGGGAGAGAGAGGAGAAAGAGAGAGAAAGAGAGAAAGGGAGAGAGAGGAGAAAGAGAGAGAGAAAGAGAGAGAGAGGGGGGAGAGAGGGAGAAGGAGAAATAGAGAGAGGAGAGAGAGAGAGAGGGAGAAATGGAGAGCGAGGGGAAAGAGGGAGAGGGAGAAATAGAGAGAGGAGAGAAAGAGAGAGAGGAGAGAGAGAGAGAGAAATGAAAAGTTCTTTGCTGTGGTTGTAGCTAGACGAGTTCTTGCTGTGAATGTGTTACAATGGTGGTGGGGGGGGGCAAGGGTTTGAGCTCAGTCGAGCACCTACCATGAACATAACGATACAATAGAGCAATGCTAGCAACTTCCTTTCTGTGTGAAAGAGGCTGGAAAAGTGCTGGCTAACAATCAAGTTCAATCCTCACCACAGGCGATAATAACTAAAAAAAATAATATAAATTAACACTCCTACCTGATCGTGGCTGACGGAATGAGAACAATCTACCCCCATAGATTAAATAAAGGGTTTAGTTCAATATTCAGTACAGGTTCCCAAGTTCAAAATAAAGAAGTTAAACGAAACACAAAGGTATATAATTGGAAACAATTTGTGATTATGTCATACTTAGAAACTCTATGAGATAGACGGATACGATAAACTATGAAGACCCGATGGAAGTTTTTGTCATATAGTAATATTATTTAAAGCTACACATTTCTGATTACATTTAATATACAGTAATAATAATTGTTAGTTTATTTCTGAATGTCATCTATGCAAATATGACAGAAAATAAAATTACATATGTATCGTGTACATGGCAATGCCGCTATGCTATGCATGTAACATAAAAGCCCCGCCAAAAAATAAGTAGAAAATAACGCTTCATAAATGCTGTCGTCTGCTGAAACATATAGGTTATTTTCAGGTCTCGTTTTGCAACATTTTAGTGACATAAAATTGAATGTAAGACCAAAAACTAGTTACCACTCGTATAACAACTCATTAGAACCTGTTATTTGAAATTACTGGTAGATTGAGAGAGGATAGCCAATTTGTGGGCAAGAAATGTAAGACAATGGAAAAGGATGAGAACTCAGATGTGGAGAAAGTATATTTGGATGGCGAAGCTGTTGAGGTTGTTCAGAAGTTTTCTTACCTTGGTGATCCCACTGGAGCATAGGAAGGAACAGTGTGATTGCAAGAATTAGGAGTGGATTGAATAAGTTCAGGAAACTTCTGTCATTATTAACTAGCAGAGCATTACCACTGTTGAGCAAGGGAAGAGTCTATTAGGCATGTGTACGCAGTGTGATTATGTATGGAAGTGAAACCTGATCAGTGAGAGTTGAGGACATCCGTTACATGGAGAGAAATGATATGATGGATGTGTACTGTGAGTCTTAAATATCGACTTAGTTTCTTTTCCCCTCAGGGAAATATTAAATCTGGACAATATAGGGAGATGTGTGCAGAAGAGTAAACTGTGATGGTATGGGCACGTTGAAAGAATGGATGAGAGTTGTTGGGTTAGTAGATGTAGAACAGTTGAGGTGGCAGGTCCAGTTCACAGAGGAAGGCCAAGGAAAACATAGGAGGAAGTTATAAGGATGGACTTGAGAGAAAGAGGGATGAATAAAGACCTTGCCAGAGATAGGTTACTTTGGAAGTCAGTTTCTTAAAGCCGTCCAATGGTTGGCAGCATGTAAAACAAACTAAATTCTAACTCAAATGCCTATTATGAAACAGTGGGCGAATTGTTCGTCTCAAAAATTACAACAAAGTGTTTGCCTAAGCTTGTTGCACTCAGCATGTAAAAAGGACGTTAAACTACAACTAGTACTACTACTACTAACACTACTACTGATGATGATGATGATGATGATGATGATGATGATGATGATGATGATGATGATGATGATGCATACAGTAGGTGATCGAGATATTTATTTGCATGCAATAAAGGGATCCGACTCATGTCGCAGGAACAGAACTTTGCCATGAAAGCACATGAGCAAAGTGATGTCTTATATTAAAAACCTTTCGCGCCAATGTTGACAAGAATAAAACAAGATACGCGTCCATTCAATCTACACGTTGATTTGACTTGACCTGAGGTATCCATCAATTGATGGTGAAACATGCACAAAGTTGATGCACCATGATGCTCGCTATTATTGAACTTCGTTATGGCTTATCTAATGGCTGATTGTATATGTGTCACACCAAACCTGCATATAGTCCATGGTACTCCACGAACTGGAGCAGTTATGTCTTCTCATTGTTTTTTTTTTTTTTTTTTTTGTTCATTTTACTTCAGTCGAAGTTCTCAGAAATCAAGGGGCCCCTTCCTGGGGCTAACACTTGATATCTATATGAGATACATAGATATTCCATTAAAGTTCTGCTTTATTTCTCAAACGTTGAGTTAATAAAGAAGTTAAGAACATTAATTTTCCTCTCCTCAATTTACCAGTTAACTATGTTATAGTATATATTTCTTGTGATCTCATGGTCTTACCGGATTCCAGGACAAGAATCTATCTAGTCTGGTGGAGTATCTAGCTAAGGGATGTTAAGTGAGTCGGTAATTCAAATTCCCTATATATATATATATATATATATATATATAATGTGTGTGTAAAAAAGGGTAAAATATTCGCACTCATTAATTGGTAAATCTTAAACTAATCGCCTTCTTGTAATTCAAATATTCAAAACTATTAACTCTTTTTCGAGGAAAAATATCAAATCAGAACCACATTATTTGGTACGTTCTTTCTTGAAGGCATTCTTCTCTATAAGCTGATTGAACATTTCGAGTCACTTCGGCTGCAATATCCTTTTCTAAAGTCTAAGAATTATGTACCTCAAATGCTACTTGGATACTATCATATGCTATCTAGTCTGGTGGAGTATCAAGCTAAGTGCTGTTACTTGAGGTAACATTACTTGGTGAAGGTGCACCATTCCTCGTATAAGCCAGTGTATACCCGAGACGAGGGGATCTTATTTGGGCTTGGAATACTATGTTATTTTGAATATTTGTGTCAGGGTTTACTTGTAGGGTGAAGTATCCTCATGTCAGGTAGTCCTGACAAACCCTTGTACAGAGAGACCAAAAACACTCGAGGATGGTGTCTAGTAGGTAATTCAAACTCTCTCATATTATATATATATATATATATATATACATATATGATCATCTGTGAAGCCATGCTGTTCTCAGAACGAGATCATCAGTTTGTCGTAGAATAGCAGGATTTGCGGTCAAGGTTTACTCTTCTGGATCAGCTGTGTTCTGTCTATGCCCACGCATAGTAACATGCATATTAACAACGTAACCTCAGAAGGATGTGGTTCCTCACCATGCCCGGATTGTCATGCATTATGGAGAGATTGTATTTTGCCCATCGCAGAGTACTGGAATGCATGGAGATCAGTCGAGGACACCCCTGAAGCCAACTCAAAAAAGTACTACCCCTCTGCGAGCCCCTTTACCTTCTACGTCTCTGTATTAAAAGATGAAAAGACTGTCCAACAAACAGAGATTCTCGATACTTGAATGAAACATTAATTCAATAATATAAGATGTTAATTCACCGACCAGATTTAAAAGTCTTTGATGTGTATTTTTTTTTTATCTGTATGAATATAAAATGGCAAAGAAAGAAAGATGTCTTTTCTCATTTATTTATCCATTATTTTTTTCTTATCTGTATGAATATAAAATGGCAAAGAAAGAAAGATGTCTTTTCTCATTTATTTATCCATTATTTTTTTTCTTATCTGTATGAATATAAAATGGCAAAGAAAGAAAGATGTCTTTTCTCATTTATTTATCCATTATTTTTTTTCTTATCTGTATGAATATAAAATGGCAAAGAAAAAAAGATGTCTTTTCTCATTTATTTATCCATTATTTTTTTTCTTATCTGTATGAATATAAAATGGCAAAGAAAGAAAGATGTCTTTTCTCATTTATTTATCCATCATTTTTTTTCTTATCTGTATGAATATAAAATGGCAAAAGAAAGAAAGATGTCTTTTCTCATTTATTTATCCATTATTTTTTTCTTATCTGTATGAATATAAAATGGCAAAGAAAAAAAGATGTCTTTTCTCATTTATTTATCCATTATTTTTTTTCTTATCTGTATGAATATAAAATGGCAAAGAAAAAAAGATGTCTTTTCTCATTTATTTATCCATTATTTTTTTTTTATCTGTATGAATATAAAATGGCAAAGAAAAAAAGATGTCTTTTCTCATTTATTTATCCATTATTTTTTTCTTATCTGTATGAATATAAAATGGCAAAGAAAGAAAGATGTCTTTTCTCATTTATTAATCCATTATTTTTTTCTTATCTGTATGAATATAAAATGGCAAAGAAAAAAAGATGTCTTTTCTCATTTATTTATCCATTATTTTTTTTTTATCTGTATGAATATAAAATGGCAAAGAAAGAAAGATGTCTTTTCTCATTTATTTATCCATTATTTTTTGTCTTATCTGTATTAATATAAAATGGCAAAGAAAGAAAGATGTCTTTTCTCATTTATTTATCCATTATTTTTTGTCTTATCTGTATTAATATAAAATGGCAAAGAAAGAAAGATGTCTTTTCTCATTTATTTATCCATCATTTTTTTTCTTATCTGTATGAATATAAAATGGCAAAGAAAGAAAGATGTCTTTTCTCATTTATTTATCCATTATTTTTTTTCTTATCTGTATGAATATAAAATGGCAAAGAAGGAAAGATGTCTTTTCTCATTTATTTATCCATTATTTTTTTCCTTATCTGTATGAATATAAAATGGCAAAGAAAGAAAGATGTCTTTTCTCATTTATTTATCCATTATTTTTTTCTTATCTGTATGAATATAAAATGGCAAAGAAAAAAAGATGTCTTTTCTCATTTATTTATCCATTATTTTTTTCTTATCTGTATGAATATAAAATGGCAAAGAAAGAAAGATGTCTTTTCTCATTTATTTATCCATTATTTTTTTTTTTATCTGTATGAATATAAAATGGCAAAGAAAGAAAGATGTCTTTTCTCATTTATTTATCCATTATTTTTTTCTTATCTGTATGAATATAAAATGGCAAAGAAAGAAAGATGTCTTTTCTCATTTATGTATCCATTATTTTTTTCTTATCTGTATGAATATAAAATGGCAAAGAAAGAAAGATGTCTTTTCTCATTTATTTATCCATTATTTTTTTCTTATCTGTATGAATATAAAATGGCAAAGAAAGAAAGATGTCTTTTCTCATTTATGTATCCATTATTTTTTTCCTTATCTGAATGAATATATAATGGCAAAGAAAGAAAGATGTCTTTTCTCATTTATTTATCCATTATTTTTTTTCTTATCTGTATGAATATAAAATGGCAAAGAAAGAAAGATGTCTTTTCTCATTTATTTATCCATTATTTTTTTTCTTATCTGTATGAATATAAAATGGCAAAGAAAGAAAGATGTCTTTTCTCATTTATTTATCCATTATTTTTTTCTTATCTGTATGAATATAAAATGGCAAAGAAAAAAAGATGTCTTTTCTCATTTATTTATCCATTATTTTTTTTTTTATCTGTATGAATATAAAATGGCAAAGAAAGAAAGATGTCTTTTCTCATTTATTTATCCATTATTTTTTTCTTATCTGTATGAATATAAAATGGCAAAGAAAGAAAGATGTCTTTTCTCATTTATGTATCCATTATTTTTTTCCTTATCTGAATGAATATAAAATGGCAAAGAAAGAAAGATGTCTTTTCTCATTTATTTATCCATTATTTTTTTTCTTATCTGTATGAATATAAAATGGCAAAGAAAGAAAGATGTCTTTTCTCATTTATTTATCCATTATTTTTTTCTTATCTGTATGAATATAAAATGGCAAAGAAAAAAAGATGTCTTTTCTCATTTATTTATCCATTATTTTTTTTCTTATCTGTATGAATATAAAATGGCAAAGAAAGAAAGATGTCTTTTCTCATTTATTTATCCATTATTTTTTTTTTTATCTGTATGAATATAAAATGGCAAAGAAAGAAAGATGTCTTTTCTCATTTATTTATCCATTATTTTTTTCCTTATCTGAATGAATATAAAATGGCAAAGAAAGAAAGATGTCTTTTCTCATTTATTTATCCATTATTTTTTTTCTTATCTGTATGAATATAAAATGGCAAAGAAAGAAAGATGTCTTTTCTCATTTATGTATCCATTATTTTTTTCCTTATCTGAATGAATATAAAATGGCAAAGAAAGAAAGATGTCTTTTCTCATTTATTTATCCATTATTTTTTTCCTTATCTGTATGAATATAAAATGGCAAAGAAAGAAAGATGTCTTTTCTCATTTATTTATCCATTATTTTTTTTCTTATCTGTATGAATATAAAATGGCAAAGAAAGAAAGATGTCTTTTCTCATTTATTTATCCATTATTTTTTTCTTATCTGTATGAATATAAAATGGCAAAGAAAAAAAGATGTCTTTTCTCATTTATTTATCCATTATTTTTTTCTTATCTGTATGAATATAAAATGGCAAAGAAAGAAAGATGTCTTTTCTCATTTATTTATCCATTATTTTTTTTTTTATCTGTATGAATATAAAATGGCAAAGAAAGAAAGATGTCTTTTCTCATTTATTTATCCATTATTTTTTTCCTTATGTGAATGAATATAAAATGGCAAAGAAAGAAAGATGTCTTTTCTCATTTATTTATCCATTATTTTTTTTCTTATCTGTATGAATATAAAATGGCAAAGAAAGAAAGATGTCTTTTCTCATTTATGTATCCATTATTTTTTGTCTTATCTGTATTAATATAAAATGGCAAAGAAAGAAAGATGTCTTTTCTCATTTATTTATCCATCATTTTTTTTCTTATCTGTATGAATATAAAATGGCAAAGAAAGAAAGATGTCTTTTCTCATTTATTTATCCATTATTTTTTTTCTTATCTGTATGAATATAAAATCGCAAAGAAAGAAAGATGTCTTTTCTCATTTATTTATCCATTATTTTTTTCCTTATCTGTATGAATATAAAATGGCAAAGAAAGAAAGATGTCTTTTCTCATTTATTTATCCATTATTTTTTTCTTATCTGTATGAATATAAAATGGCAAAGAAAAAAAGATGTCTTTTCTCATTTATTTATCCATTATTTTTTTCTTATCTGTATGAATATAAAATGGCAAAGAAAGAAAGATGTCTTTTCTCATTTATTTATCCATTATTTTTTTTTTATCTGTATGAATATAAAATGGCAAAGAAAGAAAGATGTCTTTTCTCATTTATTTATCCATTATTTTTTTCTTATCTGTATGAATATAAAATGGCAAAGAAAGAAAGATGTCTTTTCTCATTTATGTATCCATTATTTTTTTCTTATCTGTATGAATATAAAATGGCAAAGAAAGAAAGATGTCTTTTCTCATTTATTTATCCATTATTTTTTTCTTATCTGTATGAATATAAAATGGCAAAGAAAGAAAGATGTCTTTTCTCATTTATGTATCCATTATTTTTTTCCTTATCTGAATGAATATAAAATGACAAAGAAAGAAAGATGTCTTTTCTCATTTATTTATCCATTATTTTTTTTCTTATCTGTATGAATATAAAATGGCAAAGAAAGAAAGATGTCTTTTCTCATTTATTTATCCATTATTTTTTTCTTATCTGTATGAATATAAAATGGCAAAGAAAAAAAGATGTCTTTTCTCATTTATTTATCCATTATTTTTTTTCTTATCTGTATGAATATAAAATGGCAAAGAAAGAAAGATGTCTTTTCTCATTTATTTATCCATTATTTTTTTCTTATCTGTATGAATATAAAATGGCAAAGAAAAAAAGATGTCTTTTCTCATTTATTTATCCATTATTTTTTTTTTTATCTGTATGAATATAAAATGGCAAAGAAAGAAAGATGTCTTTTCTCATTTATTTATCCATTATTTTTTTCTTATCTGTATGAATATAAAATGGCAAAGAAAGAAAGATGTCTTTTCTCATTTATGTATCCATTATTTTTTTCTTATCTGTATGAATATAAAATGGCAAAGAAAGAAAGATGTCTTTTCTCATTTATTTATCCATTATTTTTTTCTTATCTGTATGAATATAAAATGGCAAAGAAAGAAAGATGTCTTTTCTCATTTATGTATCCATTATTTTTTTCCTTATCTGAATGAATATAAAATGGCAAAGAAAGAAAGATGTCTTTTCTCATTTATTTATCCATTATTTTTTTTCTTATCTGTATGAATATAAAATGGCAAAGAAAGAAAGATGTCTTTTCTCATTTATTTATCCATTATTTTTTTCTTATCTGTATGAATATAAAATGGCAAAGAAAAAAAGATGTCTTTTCTCATTTATTTATCCATTATTTTTTTTCTTATCTGTATGAATATAAAATGGCAAAGAAAGAAAGATGTCTTTTCTCATTTATTTATCCATCATTTTTTTTCTTATCTGTATGAATATAAAATGGCAAAGAAAGAAAGATGTCTTTTCTCATTTATTTATCCATTATTTTTTTTCTTATCTGTATGAATATAAAATGGCAAAGAAAGAAAGATGTCTTTTCTCATTTATTTATCCATTATTTTTTTCCTTATCTGTATGAATATAAAATGGCAAAGAAAGAAAGATGTCTTTTCTCATTTATTTATCCATTATTTTTTTCTTATCTGTATGAATATAAAATGGCAAAGAAAAAAAGATGTCTTTTCTCATTTATTTATCCATTATTTTTTTCTTATCTGTATGAATATAAAATGGCAAAGAAAGAAAGATGTCTTTTCTCATTTATTTATCCATTATTTTTTTTTTATCTGTATGAATATAAAATGGCAAAGAAAGAAAGATGTCTTTTCTCATTTATGTATCCATTATTTTTTTCTTATCTGTATGAATATAAAATGGCAAAGAAAGAAAGATGTCTTTTCTCATTTATTTATCCATTATTTTTTTCTTATCTGTATGAATATAAAATGGCAAAGAAAGAAAGATGTCTTTTCTCATTTATGTATCCATTATTTTTTTCCTTATCTGAATGAATATAAAATGGCAAAGAAAGAAAGATGTCTTTTCTCATTTATTTATCCATTATTTTTTTTCTTATCTGTATGAATATAAAATGGCAAAGAAAGAAAGATGTCTTTTCTCATTTATTTATCCATTATTTTTTTCTTATCTGTATGAATATAAAATGGCAAAGAAAAAAAGATGTCTTTTCTCATTTATTTATCCATTATTTTTTTTCTTATCTGTATGAATATAAAATGGCAAAGAAAGAAAGATGTCTTTTCTCATTTATTTATCCATTATTTTTTTCTTATCTGTATGAATATAAAATGGCAAAGAAAAAAAGATGTCTTTTCTCATTTATTTATCCATTATTTTTTTTTTTATCTGTATGAATATAAAATGGCAAAGAAAGAAAGATGTCTTTTCTCATTTATTTATCCATTATTTTTTTCTTATCTGTATGAATATAAAATGGCAAAGAAAAAAAGATGTCTTTTCTCATTTATTTATCCATTATTTTTTTCTTATCTGTATGAATATAAAATGGCAAAGAAAGAAAGATGTCTTTTCTCATTTATTTATCCATTATTTTTTTTTTATCTGTATGAATATAAAATGGCAAAGAAAGAAAGATGTCTTTTCTCATTTATTTATCCATTATTTTTTTCCTTATCTGAATGAATATAAAATGGCAAAGAAAGAAAGATGTCTTTTCTCATTTATTTATCCATTATTTTTTTTCAATTCTGTATGAATATAAAATGGCAAAGAAAGAAAGATGTCTTTTCTCATTTATGTATCCATTATTTTTTTCCTTATCTGAATGAATATAAAATGGCAAAGAAAGAAAGATGTCTTTTCTCATTTATTTATCCATTATTTTTTTCCTTATCTGTATGAATATAAAATGGCAAAGAAAGAAAGATGTCTTTTCTCATTTATTTATCCATTATTTTTTTTCTTATCTGTATGAATATAAAATGGCAAAGAAAGAAAGATGTCTTTTCTCATTTATTTATCCATTATTTTTTTCTTATCTGTATGAATATAAAATGGCAAAGAAAAAAAGATGTCTTTTCTCATTTATTTATCCATTATTTTTTTCTTATCTGTATGAATATAAAATGGCAAAGAAAGAAAGATGTCTTTTCTCATTTATTTATCCATTATTTTTTTTTTTATCTGTATGAATATAAAATGGCAAAGAAAGAAAGATGTCTTTTCTCATTTATTTATCCATTATTTTTTTCCTTATCTGAATGAATATAAAATGGCAAAGAAAGAAAGATGTCTTTTCTCATTTATTTATCCATTATTTTTTTTCTTATCTGTATGAATATAAAATGGCAAAGAAAGAAAGATGTCTTTTCTCATTTATGTATCCATTATTTTTTTCCTTATCTGAATGAATATAAAATGGCAAAGAAAGAAAGATGTCTTTTCTCATTTATTTATCCATTATTTTTTTCCTTATCTGTATGAATATAAAATGGCAAAGAAAGAAAGATGTCTTTTCTCATTTATTTATCCATTATTTTTTTTCTTATCTGTATGAATATAAAATGGCAAAGAAAGAAAGATGTCTTTTCTCATTTATTTATCCATTATTTTTTTCTTATCTGTATGAATATAAAATGGCAAAGAAAAAAAGATGTCTTTTCTCATTTATTTATCCATTATTTTTTTTTTTATAAAGAAACAAGAAACTTCCATTTTGGTAAAAACAGTTTTGAGCATCCAACCGCGAATTTCAAGTGAAGGCGGATTGAACACCAATGATTATATTGTTACAGAACTTGCCAACAGCATTCAAGATCGGCTAATGGATAAGCTTGATATTGAGCAGTGCCATAAAAGCCTATTTACGGTAATGCATCATTATATTTTTATTGAATTACAATTTCTTTTAGATTGATTTCATCTCCTATATAAAGGAGAGTTGTCTGTTTGTTTGTATGTCTGGAAAAGGCTCCCAACATACTCCACAGAACCATAAAGTTGACACTTTCTGAAACAGCGTCACCTCGGCTGCATAATATCGAAAATTCAGAAAAAAATATTCATTCCTTGAGGGTCAACAGGGCCGGCTTTTGTAAATTCAACGTTATTATGTAGTAATTCACAAATAAATCAATGTAATAGGTAGTAATTTTGCTGACTCATTCTTGTGCACATGACGTCACTATGAGAGGTAGGCAGACTGCCGACTCATACTTCTAGACATGACGTCATGTGCAATCAAAGTTAAGCAATGCCTGTACTGGCCAGTACTAAAATGGGTGACGATTTAGAAAAGACCAGGTCTTTTTTCTTCTTTATCTTTTCCTTTTTCGCAAAAGATAAAGACTGGAAAGGGTCGGCATTCGCCGCTAGGGGAGCATCAGGCGATTATGGTAAAGCCTGGGAGAGTGTCAGCAATGTTTCCTTTTTGCATCATTATATTTCTATTGAATTATAATTTCTATGTTTCGGAATTTTTTAGATGAGGGGGGATAATTTGTAGAATTTGGTATATTCGGACGACTGTTCTCATCTTGGGTGTTTTTATCACAACGTTTCGGCCAATGTAACCTCTGACCTTGTCGAACTCAGGAATCTTGAAGAAATTTCGAATGGAACCCTTTATTAAATCTATGCCATGACTGGGAAGAAGTCTTCAGTAATTCGCAATTTTTCGTATCGCCCGCACTGAGGATTGAACTTTCAACCTTCAGATGACTGTTCCTTACAACTAAATTTTACTTAGTACTATATCCACTGCGCCATTGTGGAGTTAATAAAGGGTCTCATTCGAAATTCTGTCCAGATTCTCAAGTTCGACAAAATACAGTTGATAAAGGTCGGAGGTAACATCGGCCGAAACGTTGTGATAAAAACACCCAAGATGAGAACAGTAGTCCGAATATGCAAAATTCTACTGATTTTATCTAATATAAATATGAAATTTTCTTTTTCTTCCTTTTTATTACTTTTTACTTACTTCCCTTAATTATAATTAAGTAAAAGTTGTCTGAGGAGAGACGAGCGGGGGTAAAAGTTGTCTGAGGAGAGACGACCGGGGGTAAAAGTTGTCTGAGGAGAGACGAGCGGGGGGTAAAAGTTGTCTGAGGAGAGACGAGCGGGGGTAAAAGTTGTCTGAGGAGAGACGAGCGGGGGGTAAAAGTTGCTAAGTGTATAAATGTATAGATGACCGCAAACGAGCCGAATTGCATTGTGGGATTTATTTTTTTCCATACTTTAAAGAAACAGTACAATCATATGAATAGTTGTTTTTTTTTTTGTTTTTTTTAATTTCATTTGCAGCTTGATAGTGAAGGTCGAGTAAATTCCCTAACAACTGTTTTGAGCCAAGAAGTAGATCGCTTCAATAAACTGCTGTACGTTATCAAGGTAAATTATGAGAGATGCTTTTTTTTTTCTTTTCATAACAGTACTGGGTATGACCTTTATGTACTTTCGGTGATGTGGCCCCAATTTGAGAGCTTTGGGGAATGTGGAGTATCTCCTTAATTATCACTACTCCCAGGTCCACTCTGACCCCAAATTTGTAGCATCTGTCATGCCCACATCTATGGGGTAAATAGAAACTATCTTTTACAGACTATTTACTTACAAAATTGTCATGCTGATCTACCCTATTCCGTCACTGTATGCACTCTTCCTAAGTCTATAAATAGAGTCGCTATGACCAATAAATGGAAGTGAGAAATGTGAGGAAGCAGCCTCTGACTACCCATTACTTCTGTACTTTCTGTCAATACAATTTCTTGTTAATTACCTTCTGTCCGTGTTATTTCTTCCGACCTTAAAAGGCCACAATAAAAAATATGTGCCTACAAAACAAATTAATGTACAAACCAATCGTATAAAAAACATAAGTGTTGGCATGAAATGCCGTAAAACCCAACAACAAACAAACCTTTTTAATAAGTACAGAATAAAAACATTTCTTTTAAAATGAATCAAAATCTTTACACTGAAAATATCAAGCTACAATCATAGAATTACTATTCCATTTGTTCTTGGCTTTGTAAATTAGTATTTCTTCCATTGTTTTATGGCATATTAACTTCTATTGTTTTATGGCATATTAACTTCTATTGTTTTATAGCATATTAACTTCTATTGTTTTATGGCATATTAACTTCTATTGTTTTATGGCATATTAACTTCTATTGTTTTATAGCATATTAACTTCCATTGTTTTATGGCATATTAACTTCTATTGTTTTATGGCATATTAACTTCTATTGTTTTATAGCATATTAACTTCTATTGTTTTATGGCATATTAACTTCTATTGTTTTATGGCATATTAACTTCTATTGTTTTATAGCATATTAACTTCCATTGTTTTATGGCATATTAACTTCTATTGTTTTATGGCATATTAACTTCTATTGTTTTATGGCATATTAACTTCCATTGTTTTATAGCATATTAACTTCTATTGTTTTATGGCATATTAACTTCTATTGTTTTATGGCATATTAACTTCTATTGTTTTATGGCATATTAACTTCCATTGTTTTATAGCATATTAACTTCTATTGTTTTATGGCATATTAACTTCTATTGTTTTATGGCATATTAACTTCTATTGTTTTATGGCATATTAACTTCTATTGTTTTATAGCATATTAACTTCTATTGTTTTATGGCATATTATCTTCCATTGTTTTATGGCATATTAACTTCTATTGTTTCATGGCATATTAACTTCTATTGTTTTATAGTATATTAACTTCCATTGTTTTATGGCATATTAACTTCCATTGTTTTATGGCATATTAACTTCTATTGTTTTATGGCATATTAACTTCTATTGTTTTATGGCATATTAACTTCTATTGTTTTATGGCATATTAACTTCCATTGTTTTATAACATATTAACTTCTATTGTTTTATAGCATATTAACTTCTATTGTTTTATGGCATATTATCTTCCATTGTTTTATGGCATATTAACTTCTATTGTTTTATGGCATATAAACTTCCATTGTTTTATAGTATATTAACTTCTATTGTTTTATAGCATATTAACTTCTATTGTTTTATGGCATATTAACTTCTATTGTTTATGGCATATTAACTTCTATTGTTTTATGGCATATTAACTTCTATTGTTTTATGGCATATTAACTTCTATTGTTTTATGGCATATTAACTTCTATTGTTTTATGGCATATTAACTTCCATTGTTTTATAACATATTAACTTCTATTGTTTTATGGCATATTAACTTCTATTGTTTATGGCATATTAACTTCCATTGTTTTATGGCATATTAACCATTTTGGGAGTTAGTTAACATTTAATCTAGTCATTTCAGTAAAAGTTTTTATGCTTCAGGTCTTCAATACCTTCATTTATTCATGGTGTTTGCCTCAACTAATTATTCATCATGAAAATTTATAAGTATACCACCGTATTCAGTTCCATCTCATACGCAGGGCAGATTATATTTAACTTATAGATGGCACCCTGAGTGGTACTATTACACAGGTTAAGAGTGGACCTGGGAGGAATTAAAACTATGGGGGCCACTCCACATTCTTTCAAAGCTTCCAGATTGGGACCTCACCACTGGATGCAGTTTTGTGTCATACCCAGGAAAAACCTTTCATTGTGTCTATGATTTCTTCAGTGATAAATAAGAAAGTATGATATTTAATGATTTAACATTGAGTGCTGCATTGATCCGAACTCCTGGCCAAGAATGAGGGAAGGATCTCCAAAAGGGATGTTTTCAGAAGGAATCTGTAGACCTCTTCTTTAGTTTTTGTTCAAAAATGTTGCTGGAAAAAAATTTATATGTATATAATTTTATAGTTGAGAGATAAACAAATTTATGACATATTCATGTATACCCATTCCAAGAATTCAACGTCAACAAGAGTTATGTGTACGATCGTTTCCGAGACGAAATGGACCTTTATTGATACCAGGTCTCTTCATCATAGATACCAGAAGTTTTAAGTAAAACCAATCAGCAAAAATTGCAGTATTGTACACCCTAAATTACACAGGTTGCATGAGGGTGGCGATATCACAATTTCAATCCTCTTCTAAAGAATAGCAATAAAACCATGCATAGAAAGGAACACAATTGGAGAAAAAGAATATCAAATGCCCAAAATTTTTAAATGCAGACACTATTAAGAAATTAGAATTAAAGAAATAAAAAATTGAAATTTTGATGAAAATTAAAAATTAAAGATTAATTAAATTAAAAACATATCTTTATAAAAATAGATGGTACTCTTATAGAGAACAACCCGCATTTCCGTGTCTTTGCGTCGTCAACGTTCGGGCAGGTTACGGAAGCGACCGAGAGGTGCCTAGACGAAGACTGCCAGACGATAAATTCAAGAAAAGTTTCAAATAACATAATTTAGACAAAGAGAATAAAAGTAAAATACAAACAAACCATAATTAAACAACTGGTATGAATTAGATTTGGGGGGGGGGTCAAAGGATCTATGGCCGGGGTGGAAGTGTGTTAATGGCGGGAGATTCAAAAGGGAACAAAGGATTATGGATATTAACCACAGTGACGAAGGATGCCGGACAAATGGTTTTGCGATAATGAATCTCCCGGCCATAGGTAGTGTGATAGATGCTTTTGTAACGGCACGTCATCTCACTGTTAGGATTCCACCATCGGACCACGTGTAGATTAAATAAAGGGAAGGTTTCAGACCAACAAAGAAGAAAGGAAGAAAATATTATTTAAACTTATTTTAAAGAAAACGAAAGATTGAGGAAGCTAAACAACATATATGAATATGGCATTTTTATAAAGTGAATAAAACGTAAAACATTTATACTTAACAAAAACAATTTATTTACTTGACATTAAAAGAGAGTGTAAAATCGTAATTGGGGCGTATAAATGCGATGCGTGTTGAAATGTCTTTTTGTGTGGCAATTTGTGAATGGTGAATGTGCGAAGAAATGTTTGTCAAATTGAAAGATTGTAGAATGTTCGTCAAATTGAAAGATTACCTTTTCTTCTTCCTCCCTCCCCACACAGCTCGTTCGAGCTGGTGGTGGTGGTGGGGGGGGTCGTTTGTCGACCAGCGTTCCTTGTGTTCGTCCGTCCAAGAACGCTACAGGCAAAAAGAGTGAGGAAGGGACGCGTGTTCTTTTATTGACCCCAAATGACACATGGTCAAGTTGGTCAGTCAGTATTTTATTGGCCGAAATCCTTTGGCCAACGTGATTCTGCGAGATTTCACGGGTTTCTCCACTTCAGCGACGAAGAAGGGTTAAACAAAGAAAGAGAGTACCTAATTGTGGTGTTCACCACAGATCCATTGTTAAGCAAATGTTTAGAAATAAAATGTTTCTTTGTGCAACGAAAGTTTCAAGCGATGATTTTGTCATTTTTTTTATTTAACAAACAACGAAACGACTGTTTTTAAGCAAATACGTTTTTGTTTTTGTTTTTTCAGTTTTTTTTTTTTTTCAATGTTTTTTTCTTTGTAACATTTTCTGTGTTAGAGTTAGGGTTAGTCTTTCGCTAGAAGTGACCGTTGCTAACAGAACTCAATGAGTCCTTCGGGAGATTCAACGTGCTGACACAGATCGTAGAAATTCATTTTTTTTTTTTTTTAACGCGCTGCAGATTGTAGAAATTAATTTATTCCAAAAGTCATCGTCTGCTTGCTGCAACCTGATTGTCTAATGCCTGTTGCAACCTGATTGGTTAATAGTTTCGTCAACTCTCGGGCGTTTCCGAGACCTGCCCGAACGTTGACGACGCGAAGTCACGGAAACGCGATGCGTTCTCTATAAAAGTACCAAATAGATTTTTAAAAACAGCAACATGAAAATAAATTCTAACATTTACACAAAATAATCTATATATTAATACGATAGCGTGTGTGTTCGTGTGTCACGCTTCCGGCAAAAGCTCTGCGCATGCGTGTCGCAGCTAGATTTTTAAAACATTCAAATTGCTTAATTATCTGGTAATTTCCAGTTATTTCTCTCTGGCGTAACGGTTAGCGACGTAGAAGTTGTGTTTTTAACTTCGGCCCGACTGGTTTATAGTTCGATCCCAACCAACCTCAAAGATTTTTTGACTACATTTTAAGGGGAAGGGGAAGAGAGGTAGGGAGGGGACGACCGGGTAGACACATATCAATACAATAGCGTGTGTGATTTTGTGTGTCATGCTTACATCAAAAGCAACGACCTTCCGAATCTTTGTATGCTACTCACCTGGTTAAAAAATTATTTTTTGTGTTGCTTTAAACTTAAAACTATTTTTGTTTTTTATTTTGGCGTTTTTAAGGGCATTATCTATTTAATTACGTTTTCTTTTGGTTGTAGAGAGGGCCAGTATTATTATTATTTTTTTTTTTTTTTTGTGAACGGATAGCATATCAACCTTTTTTAGTAGATATGCACAGTGTCCATCGTACACGAGTTATCATTTAAAAAAATTATTTCACTCTTATCTAGAAGGGGGGCTCATAATAAAGCAAGCGTAACTAACAAATAGAGGGTGCTTTGTTACATTAGGACCCGCGCTAACTTTGACCCCGTCGTTAGAGTTAGGGTCAGTGTGGCAGACGATAACTTCGGTGTAAGTAAAAATAAAAATTTTAAAATTTAAAAATTCCGTGTAATTTACACGGGTCCCGCTAGTAGTAATTATAATAATACTGACAAAATAACAATAGAAATAATAATGATAATGATATAAAATGAAAAATGCTATAAGGGGAGATAAATGCATAATGTCAAATTATGGAAGAGACGAATATACTAAGATGGTGTAAGGGAGATAAGCACTTACTGAATTTAAGTAAAGTTTCATAAAGATCTTTCTTTGCTTCTACTGTTTCACAAAAACATTAAAATATTTAAATAAATATATAAACTTTGTTATGTACTGACGTGTTAGCTGAAAATAAGATTGTACAGAAAAAATTTCGCATATTCATTCAGTATTTAAAATTATAAGAAAAAGAAGAAAAAACGATCTTACGTATCGCTATACATTTCAGCTAAGTATGCAAGGGAGATAACTTTCGGAAAAAGTCAAAATATAAGATAAATGGCGACATATAGAAAAATCGTTTTTTTATTTTTAATTCAATAAATACTGGATGAATTTGCGTAATTTTTGGTGTACATTTGCTCATAAACATTTTCGTTAAAAAAAGAAAACAAAACAAAACAAAACAAAACAAATTTGCTTGAAAACAGTTGTTGCAGTGTTTATGTTACGAACAACCTGCAGACACGGCCACCGTGTCTCCAGTGTTAGAACCTGCAGACACGGTCACCGTGTTTGCAGTGTTAGAACCTGGAGACACTTTAAATTTGTTTCGCTTTCGTCAGACACCGTTTTTTTTTTTCGCTATCGTCTTGTTAAGTTAGTGTATTTCACGAGTTTTAAATTAGCGTATTTTAATCGGGCTATTTTATGAAAATGAAAGTTGGAGATACATTTTTAAATTATGCGGAATATAAGGCACAACTCAACGCATATGAGGAAGAAATATGCATAAACTATTTCGTAAGTGACTCCATATCCATAAAAAGAGCTAAAGTAAAACAGGCAAAACAAAAATTTAAGTAAGTTAGCTATATACATTTATTTACTATTACTTAAAGTAGGTATCCCAAACTACCCAGTTTTAAACATTGATGTGAACTCGGCAACGGAAAACTCGGCAACGGAAAATTACGTAATATGGTATCTTTTGTTTATTAAATTGTTAGGTGAAAGTACAGAATAGTTAACAAAGCCCCCTCACCCCATGTTAAGAATGGCTTTCTAAATGATGTTATTTGTAAATCACTGTGAGAAAAAGTGGTTAATCCATCGTTTCACAACTAAAATGACAGACAATGTATTTTTCTGATTTCTTTTCCAACCATACAACGATTTATTTGAAAAAAGAATTTCTTCTTTTTTTTTAAAGTATTAAATAAAGTTGTTAGATAAAACAAGTTTTAGGCAAGATGAAAAAAAAACAAACACTGAATTAATGACCATTGGTGCTTATTTGTTTTATGGTGCTAATTTACTGTAGGACCCGCGCTACCGTTTTTTTTTTCTTTACCCCCTTTTCGTCTGTTAGCTGTTATTATAAATGTCCTACAGTAAATTAGCACCACAAAACAAATAAGCACCAATCGTCATTAGCAAAAACTCAAAATCGCACTGAACAAAAAAACAAACAAAAAAAACAGCTAACAGAATGAAAAAGGGGTAAAGAAAAAAAAAGGTAGCGCGGGTCCTACAGTAAATTAGCACCATAAAACAAATAAGCACCACTGGTCATTATCAAAAACTAACAAAAAACAAATAAACAAACAAAAAAATGACTACGAAAAGAAAAAACAAAAGCAGAATTATTCCAAGAATTTTTAAATAAATAATTTCCTAATTCTTTTTTCTTCAATAAAAGTTCATAGAAAAAAATCCTTTTCGGAGAAATTACATACTTAAAAAAGAGCGAAAGAGAGCGTTAGCGATTTTCTGGAGGTTTTCTTTCCAGATTTAGCGGGTTTTCAAAATCGCTAGCGAGTTTTGAAAAGTTTGAAAAGTAGCTCATTTACCGATGACTATTCTATACAATTACCAAAAGTTGTCATTCATTGTAGAAAACCGCGTCGTATTATTTCTGCAATGTTATTTAATTCGAGAGCTTAATTTTTCTTAGAGTTATACTGATTTAATCAATGCGGAATTAAGGGATTTCTTTTTCATAAAATATGATAACTATATTTTAAAAGATATTTTTTTACGAAATAATACATTTGCACTAGGCTTTCTAATAAAGTAATAGGTTAACCGGGTATATGTTACGACGCTCAGCAGAGTAAAAACGCTAAAAAAACAAATATACAACAAATAAAAGTAACTGTTGTCGATAAAAGTTAATTTAAAACTGACCTGTGATATTTGTTTGTATTTTTAAACCGTTCCAACTGCTATTTATTAGAAATCAGTAGTTTTGTCACACGAACTTGCAAAAAAAAAATGGCGCTTGCTCGTAAGGAAGTGAGCACAAGACGCCATTTTGTCTAGGAAAAGTACGAGTTAAAATGTGATGGTTACTGAATAATTTTGATTATTTTATTATATAAATAGATAAATTCATAAAAAATAAACTGTATTCTAATATAATATCTGCTAATATAACACGTCTATGTCTTCTATTATAGCAAGTCTTCTTAAAACGCGTTAAAATACGCTAAAGAAATACTGGCGGTGTCGTAAACTGAATGAGTTTTATTTTGTGTACATGCCACCGTGTCTCTAATATATAACGCGGCTGACACTGTAGACACGGTGGCCGTGCCTACAGGCTCTGCCTTATAATAATACTGGCAAAATAACAATAGAAATAATAATGATAATGATATAAAATGAAAAATGCTATAAGGGGAGATAAATGCATAATGTCAGATTATGGAAGAGGCGAATATACTAAGATGGTCTAAGGGAGATAAGCACTTACTGAATTTAAGTAAAGTTTCATAAAGATCTTTCTTTGCTTCTACTGTTTCACAAAAACATTAAAATATTTAAATAAATATATAAACTTTGTTATGTACTGACGTGTTAGCTGAAAATAAGATTGTACAGAAAAAATTTCGCATATTCATTCAATATTTAAAATTATAAGAAAAATATATAAACTTTGTTATGTACTGACGTGTTAGCTGAAAATAAGATTGTACAGAAAAAATTTCGCATATTCATTCAGTATTTAAAATTATAAGAAAAAGAAGAAAAAACGATCTTACGTATCGCTATACATTTCAGCTAAGTAGGCAAGGGAGATAACTTTCGGAAAAAGTCAAAATATAAGATAAATGGCGACATATAGAAAAATCTTTTTTTTATTTTTAATTCAATAAATACTGGATGAATTTGCGTAATTTTTGGTGTACATTTGCTCATGAACAGTTTGTTTTCGTTAAAAAAAGAAAACAAAACAAAACAAAACAAATTTGCTTGAAAACAGTTGTTGCAGTGTTTATGTTAACAAGAAAATAATTGACAAAAAATGTAAAAAAAAATTTTTTTAAACAATAACATTTGCTTAACAAATCAAACAAAATCATTATTTGAAATTTTCCGGTGCACAATCAAAATAACATTTTATTTTAAAACATTTGATTAACAATGGTTCATTTGACAAAAAAAATAAATAAATAAATAAACATCTAATTACTAACAGTTGTTTAGCTATGGTTTGTTCGTTCTTTATTTGTATATATGTATTTTAGTTTGATTTTCTTCGTCGTAATTTATCGGTTGCCAGTCTTCAATTTTGTCAGTTTGGCAGTTTTCGCCTCGTCAACTTTCAAGCACTTCCGTAACCTGCCCTATAACGTTTTTTGTGTTTTATTTTCTTCTGTTTTCTGCTTTTTGAACTATTTGTATTTTAACATTTATGTGAACATTATTCACATGGTGACATTCTGATGATATTTGAAAGACTGATTTTGTTTTCATTTAGAACTCTGTCTATCAACTGAAGCAGGCTATAAAAGGTAACGTTGTGATGAACTTAGAACTGGAGAGAATGTATCAGTCTTTTCTCGATAACCAAGTGCCTCAGTTGTGGGGAAAAGTTTCTTATCCTTCCCTGATGTCCTTGGGTACCTGGGTTCAAGACTTGATCACTCGATGTTTATTTATGGATGTATGGATTAAGAAAGGGGAGCCGTATTCCTTCTGGCTACCAGGATTCTTCTTCCCGCAAGGTAAAGAACCTGCACTTTTATTATTATTATTTTTTTTTTTTTTTTTTTTATTATTTTTTTTTTTTTTTTTTTTTTTTTTTTTATCGCACATCTTGTTTTTGAATGGTGTTTCTCTTTAAGAATCAAAAAGGTACACATCTTGCATCACTAGAAGCAATGGTGGAAAGTGCTCAATTACAAATAGAACTTTTATATCGAAATATTGTTTTTATTTTTACAGACATGTACATAATCCACGAGACTGCCATGTCAATGTTATCGATCAACCGCTGTTAGAAACTGAGATCTCATCAGGCAGAAAGAAAATCTGATCTTTATATTTGGAAAGAATGTGTGGAAAAAGAAGAAAAAAGAAACGAAATTCAAAAATTAAGAATGGAGAGTTAAATTTTGAATTTCGTTTCTTTTTTTTTTCCCACTTCATTCTTTCAAAATATTATCTGAGGGAGGATCAGATTTTCTTTCCTCCTGATGAAATCTCAGTTTCTAACAGCTGATTATCGATATTATCGACATGCCAGTGTTGCGGATAATGTACATATCTGTATAAATAAAAAAAATTAAAAGACGAAAATGTAGGACGAAGATTTCGTCTTTTAATTTTTAATCGTAAATAATTAAACGTAGTTTTTAATCGTGAACGCTCGAATCTTTCATCATATATTTTTACCCATAAAGCTCACATTCGAAATTTTAAATGAGATGATTTATTTGTTTAAATAGCAAAAAAGAATTCTTTTATATATATTTTTATATTTTTATATTTCTGCATATATAAAAAAATAGTCAAATTAATATTTTACTTCTGTCACCCCTCCTCGATTATTTTAACATTTACCTCCTTTTTACATAGACCAATCAAAAAAGTGAATTTATCTTTTTAAGACGATCAATTTCTCTCATTATTTGGTTTTTTGACGTGGTTGTTTATACATCTGAGGAGACCTAATTAAAGGGGTCGAAATAAGTTATAATGTGTACAACCTTAATGTGTGTATAGTTTTTCTTTTTATAATTCTGTTTTGCTCTGTTTAAATTACATTGAGCTCTGTTATTCAGATACTCAACACAAAATTGAAATCTACACACTATATATATATATATATATATATATATATATATATATATATATATATATATAAATTCCCGAAATATTTTTTCATGGTAAACAACTGATGATCTCTTAAATAATGTTAGAAGCAAACTAATATAATGACTGTAAAAAATAAGTTGACTTACATGAGTGATTTTCCACTGAACGACTTGGGACTAAAAGTTTTTTTATTGTTTTTTTTTTATATAGTTTTAATGGTTGAGAAACTTCCAAGACTGCTGAATTATGTAATATACAGTATCTAAATAAATTATATATATATATATATATATATATATATATATATATATATATATATATATAAAATGTAATTTAATATTTATTTATACATATATATATATATATGTATATTATATATATAATTTAATATTTATTTATACATATATATATATATATATATAAAATGTAATTTAATATTTATTTATACATATATATATATGTATATTATATATATAATTTAATATTTATTCATACATATATATATATATATATATATATATATATATATATATATATATATATATATATATATATATAAATAAAAATGACATACACATGTTTTACTGTAACACACGCACGAGGCGATCGTTTTATTTACATTAGAGTAGAGAGACTAGAAAAAAGTAGCTTCCTACAAAAGATTGACAACAGAAAACGGACTAGGGACAGATAACTCTAATTCCTACGCAATGGGGAACAAGGGAGACAATCTAATCCCTATACAATCATGGAACAAGGGAGACAATTTTATTCCTTATAAAAAATGTGTTAGCAATCTGACTAAATTGATAATTTCAACACTTCTTCTCAATTGTTGTCGAACTATTGCATAACAGTTTTCTGAGCTTTACAAATTATGTTCTCACAAGTCCCTTTAGTCAGCACTTCATGCTATCATGGCTTTGCACTGAGAGTACTCTAGGTTAATTGTCTCTATTTTCATTCATTTTTCTGAAGACTTGAAAGTGCTTCTTTCATTGTCAACGGGTCATTTAAATTATGAACCAAACTAATTTGTTTTCTTGTGAAATTGTTCAGCCAATTTATTCCACACCACCGCAGGATCATCAGGATCCCCAATTAAATACAAAAGTGACGGTTCCACTGACAGCACAATCGTCGCTAAAGCACGACCCCTCCTCGATAAGTTTATTTTTACTGACGGATCACCGCTTATTAAGATCCCGGGCCACTCGAGAATAAAGGTTAAAGAGATTGTCAGTTGGACGATGATCGCCATCATGCGAGGACCGAAGACAATAGGTGGAATGGGAAGAAGATTACTTCAGAGGATTTGATTTTCCAAGACGACGGCTCTAAAAGTATTTGTTTACATTAGACTTGAACACGACCATGCTGTAGTCGGTTTGGGAAACAGACTTGCGGTATCTTGTTCCATAGATGGGATGTTCTAGGAAAGAAACTTTGTTCATGGAAGGTCTATTTTTTTTTGCACAGAGAAAGAGAGAGAGAGAGAGAGAGAGAGAGAGAGAGAAAGGAAAATTCTATCTTTATTTTTTTTCACAGAGAAAGAGAGAGAAAAGAAAAGTTCTTTGCTCTGGTTTAAGAGAGACGAGTTCTTGCTGTGAATTTTTTACAGAAGAGGGGGGGGCAGGGATTGGAGCTCGGTCGAGCACCTCCCGTTAATATAACAATAGAGTAGAGAGAGACTAGCAACATCTCTTCTGTGTGAAAGAGGCTGCAGGGATGAGAAGAGGTCATCCCCACCAGATTTCAAAGTCGATTCTGTATTCCGTCAAAACAAGAAAGTGTGCGCCAAGCAGTACCTTCCCACATATGACAGCAGTACCTCCCCATCTTAGGACGTATCTGACTCTTATAGAGATCCAGGATTGCATCAGGAGTAAAATACTTTCTGGAGCGATAGAATGATCCAATTATTTCTCCAGCAACCTTAGTAAGTCTTCCATTTCAGGTGCGTGGAGAAAGTCAATCCTAGAAGCTTATCAAAGGAGGAGGTTTCCTCGAGGAGAGAGACATTCATTTCGACTGCGGAGAAGTGACGGTCTGAGCTGATCGCGTTGTTTTGTGCGGGTTGTCAGTAGCGATTACGTTTCTCTGCTCAAGTCTCATTTTCGTAGCCATTTTCATGTGTTCTCATGTGTATCTTATTTAGCCAGTCCTATAAGATCGCTCAACAATTATTTGTTTACATTAGACTTGAAGACGGCGATGCTGTAGTCAATTGGGAAGTAGATGTGATATTCTTGGAAAGAAACTCTGTTCATAGAAGCTCTGTCCGAATTTTTGGCCGAGAGAGAAAAACGAGTTTTTGCTGTGAATGTTTTACAGGGGGGTCCAGGTAGGTAGTTTGGTAGTTTTGTTTTACGGCATATCAACCCTTTTTGGGTTATTTAATGCCGAATCTGGTCATTATAGTGAAAGTTTTTATGCTTCAAGTTCTTTATATCTTCAAATGTTTAATCAGGGTTTTTGGTTTGGTAGTTTTGTTTTACGGCATATCAACCCTTTTTGGGTTATTTAATGCCGAATCTGGTCTTGTTTTCTTCTCTTTTTTGTTTCTTTCCCCTTTTAATATCTGTTTCTATTTAACCCATAGTTGGGACCCTAACAGGTACTACCACTCCGGGTCAGGGTGGACCTGGGAGCAATGGTAATTAAGAGGAGGCTCCACATTCCCCAAAGTCCGTAAGCCGGATCTCACCATCGGATGTAGTTTAAGGTCATATCCAGGACCGGGAGTAGGGTAGGAAAAATAAAAATAAAAAAGGGGAGGGAGAAAGGGAGAGGGGCTGTTGTTTTTGTTTTTGATTTTGTAGAACATAATTAAGTTTTACAAACAAAAAAACAACAAAAAAAACGTCAATGTAGGTGAATTTCGTCTCAGGGAGCCACAGGGCAGCCTGATCTGGTATCACCAGAGGGGGGTCCAGGGATTGGAGATCAGCCAAGAACCTATCATGAACATGACGATAGAGTAGAGAGAGACTAGCAACATCTCTTCTGTGTGAAATAAGCTGCAGGGACGAGAAGTGATCATCCCCCCATCAGATTGCAAAGTCGATTCTGTACTCTGTCAAAACAAGAAAGAGTACTTCAAGCAGTACCTCCCCATATATGACAACAGTACCTCCCCATCTTAGGACGAATGTGGCTCTTATGCAGGTCGAGGATTTCATCAGGAGTGAGGTACTTTCTGGAGCAGTAGAATGATCCAATTATTTTTTCAGCAACCTTAGCAACAGATTTGATGTAAGTCTTCCAATTCAGGTCCGTGGAGAAAGTCAGTTTCAGAAGCTTATCAAAGAAGGGGCTTCATCGAGAAGAGGGCCATTCATTTCGACTGGAGAGAAATGAGGATCTGAGCGTTGGTGGTGAAAGGAGAGAAGGGTTAGGGTTTTAGAGGCGTTAAAATTAACAAGCCACTTTTCCCCCCATTGCACCACGTTCTCAAAATCGAAGGAAAGAGAGTCAGAAAGTTCTTGATCATCAACGCTCTTCCAAATCCTGCTATAAATAGTGTGTCGTCAGCATAGATGTCAACAAATGATCTCAGAATATGATTTGGAGAATCATTTATGAACATCAGAAGAGAGTTGAATCCAGAATGGATCCTTGAGGCATGCCGGCATTGATGCTGTGTGCTTCGGACTTTTGCTCGTCAATAACTACTTTTATACTTTTTTTATGGGACAGAAAGGATTTGATGGTTGAGAGGACATTTCCAGATATTTCATGGCTAACAAGTTGTGGGCAAACCTTTGTGCCAAACCCCTATTGAAGACCTTTGATATATCAAGAGCTATTTCTCTAGAAACGACCCCCCCCCCCGTCAATAGATTTACAGTCAGCACGTCAGCTATCGATCTTGCAGGACAAAATCCATATTGCTTGTCCCTAAGAAGATTGTTTTTGCTGAGGTGTGTGATGTTGCATCTATCTTTTTTTTTCGGGAACACCTTCGTTTCATTAACAATGCTCCATAAGCCGTCTTTAATTAATGCCATTTCGCCCTGCACTTTCGAAGCAGTGTAATTTGTACCATTCAGCGGCAGGAAGTTAGTAAGTTTTGTTTCCATCGCCGCATTCCAGATATTTCAATCTTACATGTTATAAAATAATGCGAAAACTTTTACGATGAACGAAAATTCACGATGGCCGAAAATAAAGGTCCTCTGATGTGGCTTATTACCATCGAGCGTTGTCTGGGCCTGTAACCTTTCATAGTTGTTTACAAATTCAAAGATTGATCAAAACTTTTATTTTATGGGGACTTGATATTTCAGACTGGAGGATAAATTTAATGAAAGGGCACACACATGTCTTACTGTAACACATACACGGGGCGCTCGTTTTATTTACATTAGGGAGACTAGTAACGGGTAGCCCCCTACAAAAGATTTATGGCTGGGGCCTGTTTCTTGGACAAAGGAGTTTAAACCCATGTGGAATCCCCCGACCAAAGGTTGTGGGAGAGATTCCTTTATAGCAGCATGTCATTCCCACTGTTTCGATGTAGCCCGACCACGTGTGGATTGGTTGAAGTGGGTGGACCACGTGTGGACATAATTAATAGATTAAAACAAAGGGAAGAAGGAAAAACATTATTATTATTTGGAAACTATATTAGAAAGAAAGCGAAGGAATAATAAAGCTTACACACAAGAATAGTATTTAGCAAAATCAATAATTAGAGTAAAACATTTATATTAAAACAAAACAATTTATTTGACTAAGACATTGTGTATGGCTATCAGTTACAGGGTTCATATTTTTAAGGAGTGTAAAAGTTCCGTTTGTAAGTTCATGTTTGTACGAATGTGTATATGCGAGCGTGTTTGATGTAAAGTGATTCATTTTGTGGCAATTGTAATGGTGTGTGTTTGACGGAATAGTTAATTATTCGTGGTAGGAATTAAGAAATTACCTTTTGCCTCCCCCACCTGCTCGGTCGATCTCCTCTGTGTGCGTTCGCCAGAACGCGGAAGGAAAAAGAGAAAGAAGAGAGTGCGTGACTTGTTTTTATAGGCAGTCAAATCACGTGTGGTCAAGCTGACCTGTTGGTCCATGATTGGCCGGAATCTTTGGGCAACGTGCTTTCAAGAGATCACCCCCTCTTCTCTACCTCAGAGACAAAGAAGGACTGAGCAAACAAAGAAAGAAAGTTCGCACATAACGGAAAAGGGAATAGGGACAGATAACTCTAATTTCTATACACTGAGGAACAAGGGAGATAACTTGATCTTTATACAATCATGAAATAAGGAAGATAACGACGAGTTTGCCTTGCATCCTCTCTCTTGTCGATTTGGTGCCGGCCGCCTGCCTCGCCACTCGGCCCTTAACGATGTAGTCAGGCGAGGTCTCGACTTGGCAGGTTTTGCATCAGTCCTTGAACCAGTCGGCCTGGACAGGGGCAGGCCTGACGAGATGACTGTGTTTGCTTTCCAAGCTGGAAAGCCGCTGATCTGGGACGCCACTTGTTCTGACTCCTTTTCACCAGCAAGGATTGCGGAATCCGCGGTGAAGCCCGGCACGGCGGCTCTGCTTGCCGAAATAAGGAAGCGCGGAAAATACAGCTCGCTCACTGACCGTTTCATCTTCCGACCAATTTCAGTGGAAACGTTGGGTGTGCTTGGCCCCGAGACTATTAAATTTTTTCAGGACATTGGACGGAGGATTTCAACATCTAGTCACGAGCCCCGTGAGTCAGCCTGGTTGTTCCAACGCATCTCCCTGGCTATCGTTCGTGGCAACGCTATGTCAGTAACGGTGGCGTCACTTCCGTTCTAATTGTCATCTGTTAACTCTCTCTTTCTTTCTCTGACAATTGTTTCAAGCCCTACATTTTAAAATGTTTAACGTAAATACAATTCTGTTACAGGGAGATAATCTAATCCCTATTAAAAAAAAAAAGGTTTTAGCAGTCTGACTAAATTGATAATTTCAACACATGGTTTTATTTACTCCTCCCCAGGAGTTAGGCACAAAGCCAGTTTTATCTTACTCCCACAAGTAAGATATGACCCAAGATCGGGTCGGGAAAGTGGGGTTTGAAAAGCCAGCGCCCGAGAAAGTGAGCACTGTGGCCATTAAAAATTGCCTGGGCAGCCCCGTCGGCATTCCCCGGTAGGGGCGCCTCAGACAGTAAGCAATAAACTTACTCCTCCCCAAAGAGGGGAGGCAAAGCCTGGGAGGGTAGACCTCCTAGAACTGCACAGGACAGACCCATTGACCGGCGTAAGTCAAGCCCCGAAGGACAAGACAATACCAGTATGGGGTGCAGTATCCATCGGAACAGATACTACACTTTGAAAAATTTATTTGCAGAAAATATAAAAGATTTACATTCAAAACAAATTAGGCACAAGGCCATCAAAAGTGTGGGGGTGGGTGTCGTTGGTCATCCTTTGTCTAAGGTAATAAAATTGTCTATCCTACTCTTAACTAGAATCATCTCAGTCACCACAATACCACATTTGCTCTAGGGGCCGTCCTACTTAGGCTATTATAAAATAAGTTGGCAATCTTAAAATTTTCGTTATAAATAAATAAATATGGTTATATTTACAGAAATTCATTGGAGTATAATGGGATAGGGGAGAAAAGCGAAGGCAGTTGTTTTTGGTTTTATTTACTCCTCCCCAGGAGTTAGGCACAAGGCCAGTTTTATCTTACTCCCACAAGTAAGATATGACCCAAGATCGGGTCGGGAAAGTGGGGTTTGAAAAGCCAGCGCCCGAGAAAGTGAGCACTCTGACCATTAAAAATTGCCTGGGCAGCCCCGTCGGCATTCCCCGGTAGGAGCGCCTCAGACAGTAAGCAATAAACTTACTCCTCCCCAAAGAGGGGAGGCGAAGCCTGGGAGGGTGGACCTCCTAGAACTGCACAGGACCGGCAACCCCCAATAGACCGGCGTAAATCCAGACCCAAAGGCCCGGACGATACCGGTTTATTGCCAGTTGTTTTTGGTTTTATTTACTCCTCCCCAGGAGTTAGGCACAAGGCCAATTTTATCTTACTCCCACAAGTAAGATGTGACCCAAGATCGGGTCGAGAAAGTGGGGTTTGAAAAGCCAGCGCTCGAGAGGTGAGCACGTTGGCCATTAAAAATTGCCTGGGCAGCCCCGTCGGCATTCCCCGGTAGGGGCGCCTCAGACAGTAAGCAATAAACTTACTCTTCCCCAAAGAGGGGAGGCAAAGCCTGGGAGGGTGGACCTCCTAGAACTGTACAAGACAGACACATTGAGTAAAACAAAATGGCGATAATAATATGCAAGAGATCATAAGAAGATAAAAAATCCTCTTTTTCGTGTAATTAATGTCTACATGTGTTTTCTATCCTTTCTTCGAATACTGGACATTTATAAACTCATGAATATACATGTTATTAATATGTCAGATGACAGATGGGTTATTTCCCTTGGATGGATTTACAGGAAGTGTAGATTATTTAAAGGAGACATGCTTACTGCTTCGGATATGAAGCGGCAGACCAGTAAATGTCTGTGCAGACAGTAGGATTCATAAACATTTGGTAGCAGAGCATAGTTCAAAATGTTACTAAGTCCCACAGCCTCCACAGACATTTACTGGTCCACATACTTCACACCCTGAGCAGTGTAAGCATATCTCGGTGCAATTTTAGTATAAGCTCCATACAGATAATTATTTTCATGTAAAAGCATTATTTTGTACTTACTCAGTCATAGATTTTTCCATTTCGATGTACAACCTGTATTCGCTGACATTTTGGGTGTGAGCCGACATTTCGGGTGTCAGCGACACTTATCTGCCCTTAGCTAACTAAGGGCAGATATTCCATCAACCGGCCACTCCCAAAATGTCAGCGAGTCGACGTTTCATATCGCCCTTATGGAAATGGAAAAATCGTTCTAATTAAAGTTCTGCTTGATATTTTTAAATTCTTTTTCGTGCCGTGAGAGAGAAACTATGACTGAGTAAGTACAAAATAATGCTTTTACATGAAAATAATTATCTGCATGGAGCTTATACTAAAATTGCACTCATATCTCCTCTAAAATGTCTCCATTTCTATTCAAGGGAAGTAACTCATGTCATCTGATATATAAATAATCTCCCTTTCTTATCTATGAAACATTCTGTACACATGTATCGCTGCTTCTACGAAGACGCGTGAGTATTAAAGTATCAATAAAAAAAAGAAAAAACATTATCATATACTTACGCAGCAGATTTAAATAAGTATCATCACCAAAAAGTAAGAAAAACGATCAAGTAGAATTTTAACTCAAGTTTCAATATATCTTTCAAGGCTTGATAATCGGATAACACTGACGTCTCTCTCTTTGGATATGGTCATCACTTAGGTCGAGACACACCGAGAATTATTGTCTTTATTTAAACTCAAGTTTCAATATATCTTTCAAGGCTTGATAATCGGATAACACTGACGTCTCTCTCTCTTTGGATAATCAGTTTCATCGTATTTTAGTGAATGCAATTGATTTATTACTTGTTAATATGACAGACTGAGTTATCTCTCTCTGAATTTCGTGTTTTTTTTTTCGCTTGAATCAATTGCGGAACCCGAAAAAACGATATAACGGATTTTTATTTTTTATTAAAATTCTACTCGATAGTTTTTGCTAATTTTTGGTGTACCAACCCTATTTTTGCTTGATACATAAGTATATCTAAGAGTTTTCCGGTTAATTTAATTGGAACTGCGATTGTCAGCGTTTTTCATATGTACCCTTGTCTGTAGAAGCACCCATGCATCAGTATATACGGAGTGCATGCAAAGATCCCATCAAAAGAACAATTGCCTCTATTTACTTGCCTTCTATTGTGTCTTTTGAAGGGCCGATAATAAACAAGACAACACGGTGGTATATTTATATGAGTGCCTTTACAGAAGTACAGAATATTATGTTACAGAAAGACTGCTCCGTCCTTAATGGTAGGCTGCTCTATACATAATGTCTAGAAGAGTCCATTTAGTCACGAAATAGGGTAGATCAGCATCACATCATAACACTTCCCCATGAAGGAAAGTTAGATAAAAGGTCGGCTTTAATGTAGGGAAATCCAGCTCCTGAAAAAGGGGATCTCTGGATTGGAAAAACTGCTTAAGACTGAAAGGATTTGTTCCTCCTCCTTTGACTGAAGACAGAACAGATTCTACACTATGTACTATATATTCAATCATTGTGGTTATAAAAGAAATATAACCTCATTTAAAAACACCCGATCGGCAGAGAAGGACGTTTGTTTTTTTTTTACTCGCGACCATCGCACGAGTATATTTCAAAAGGATTCTTTATTTTGATTAATCCAACAGAAGCGTTGTTTTCCTTCTTTCGCCAGGTAAAAAAAAAAATATTTAACGACATTTCGGGCACGTCTACTTCACTTATGTGCCACTATTTTGTTCATACAAGTGGAATTCTTGTTTTATACTTCACCAACAACATCTTGATAAGCAACTCACTGGTAATGTATGACATTTGTACATGCTTAAGTGGAAACGACATCAGCCCTAGTTAGATGGGAACGGTGGAGGTCTTGGACTGCCAAAAGTGTTCAAGTTGGTAAAGGATAGGCATCCAGCTGTAAAATTGCCTTAAATACAATGTCTAGTCGAAATACAGCAGGAAAAAAGAAAGGCAGTGCCAGTAGCACTAATGCTGCTGGTAATGTCTTGGGCTTCGTAGATCCCAGGATGCGTGGATCTTCAGGGCCTATGGATTCCATCAAGCCTTGCCAAAGACAGGAGTGGAGAGGAAGACTTAGATTTTGAGACTAGACAATCAGGCTCCACCCTCATCAGAGGATTAATTGTGGCCTGATTCAATTCAAATAAACCGGTTGATGATGATGAATGTAGCAAACTTGCCAGCAGAGAAGACCACCTCTAGCAGACCCAAGTTGTCTTGGGAGGACGTGATCAAATGTGATAGGAAAGCCTTGGGTATGGATTCACCAAAGACAAGAATGGAGGGGAAGAATTAGATCGAGACTGGATAATCATGCTCCGTCCTCATCAGAGGATTAATTGTGGCCTGATTCAACAAATAAACCGGTTGTTGTTGTTGTTGTTGTTGTTGTTGATGATGATGATGATGATGATGATGATGATGATGATGATGATGATGATGATGATGATGATGATGATGATGATGATGATGATGATGATGATGATGATGAAGAATCATCATCATCATCATCATCATCATCTACTTTGCATTATATGGAGACCAAAGAAAACTAAAGTGCTATTCTGACAATGAGACTAAAGTAAGTAAATTCAAAGTGTAACTACCACTTATCTACTCAAATCGTCGCCCACGTTTACATCGCTGTTCTTTCTCAAGTAAACGTAATCTCAGTCTAACATTAGCAAGAAGCGGCCCAAAATTCTGTTTTTAAAAAAGAATTTTGTATTCCAAAAAATCAACAGTCTAACATTATCATTATCGATGCGAGTTAAAACAATTATAAATCCAAAGTTTTGTCTATGTTACAGGTTTCCTAACTGGCACTTTGCAGAATCATGCGAGGAAGTACAATTTGCCAATTGATCATCTAAATTTCGTATACACTGTCCTTCCGTATTATTACCAATTTGGAGACAGTGATGAGGATACAAAACAAATTATTGATGACTATGATGTAAGTATACTTATCCTCTTGTTATTCTTGACTATAATGCAAGTATTTCATCATTTATAATGCAAGTATTTTATTATTTATAATGTAATATTTTATTATTTATAATGTAATATTTTATTATTTATAATCTAATATTTTATTATTTATAATGTAATATTTTATAATTTATAATGTAATATTTTATTATTTATAATGTAATATTTTATTATTTATAATCTAATATTTCATTATTTATAATCTAATATTTCATTATTTATAATCTAATATTTTATTATTTATAATGTAATATTTTATTATTTATAATGCAAGTATTTTATTATTTATAATCTAATATTTTATTATTTATAATCTAATATTTCATTATTTATAATCTAATATTTTATTATTTATAATGTAAGTATTTTATTATTTACAATGTAATATTTTATTATTTATAATGCAAGTATTTTATTATTTATAATGTAAGTATTCTTTACTCTGGAAACACACACACATGTCGCAGGAAGCGGCCCAAAATTCTGTTTTTTAAAAAGAATTCTGTATTCCAAAAAATCAACAATTAAGAAATAAAATACTAAAATATATAAAAACTTATATGTATTTTTTAATTCATTTTTCATATATATATATATACATATATATATATATATATATATATATATATATATATATATATTTGTTGGTGATTTTATTCCATTAATTGCGACAAAATATATGCTGTTTCATTAACGCTCGCAAAGAACGTCAACCCTTCAAGCTATAATGGAATCAAATGGCAAAGATTTTAAATTCAACCTCAACCGAAAATTGAAGATGCATTAGAGGGAGGGGGAACAGAGATGGAGCTTATAGATTCATCGGGACTTGTTGGGGTGGGGTTGGGTGGTAAATTTGGGTGGGTAGGGGGTTATAATGTGTTTTGAGGTAGTGTATTCTGGGGGGGGGTAATGTAATCATTCATTTTTGTAAAAAAAAATTTCCATTTTTAAAAATTATGTGGGGAGTTGGTGTGGGGTTAAGGTGGGGTATGTGTGTTGCTAAGGAGGTAGAGTCTACTATGTTTACAGTTGATAGATGTCTCTTGTTTTCTATTTAGGAGTTTATTTTTGTCTTTAAAACGGATAATTTCCACTTTTTCATTTAAACATAATCTACATGGTGAGTTTATTGATTTGCAGGTGCTAGATTTTTTCAAGATTTTCCACTTTATTATGGGAGTTTCGTTTTTTGTTTTTATTTTGTGGTAGTGTAGTGAAAGTCCAGTTTGGCCAGGATGGTCAGGGTTGTTGAAGGAGAGTTTATGGTTGTAGAATCTTTCCTTGAAGTTGTTACCTGCCAGACCAATATAATAGTTAGTCTGGGATGGGTTTTCGGTTGAGAAGATAGATGCCTCATAGACCACTTGGGTTGATAGGCACTTTTTATTTAGGGGGCAGTTTGATTTGTTATTACAGTTACATGTTCTTCTAGGATTTGCGGTTACTGAGGTGTTTAGTATTTCCATGTTGTGCTTTTTTATGATTTTTTCCAGGTTGTCACCACAACAATAGCTGAGTTTCAGTGTATTCTTATTAAACATTTTATGGAGTATGTTGTTATTAGGGAAATGAGTGTTTATTAAGTTCAGGAATTTATTTCCTAATTTGGTTTTAGTTGAATTGTTAAATGGAGGTGTATATATATATATATATATATATATATATATATATATATATATATTGTGTGTGTGTATTCGATATACTCACATGTGAATTAAATGAACAAGTGATGGCAATACTCGATATCGAGTTTACTGCCACCTTATATATATATATATATATATATATATATATATATATATATATATATATATATATATATATATATATATATATATATATATATATATATATATATAAGGAGGTAGTCTGACGCATCTGGAGTCAGGGTGGGGTTGCTGTCTGAGCCAATATGATGCAGAACCTGAAATCGGCAGTAAAGACAATGCATCACTAAAGATCACCCATATATATATTTTGATACTATAAATATTTTTTTAATATTAAAGTATTTTTCACCTATAGACGACATCATTTTGGGCTCTCTTATCCTTGTCAGTGCAGGAGTGGCGATTGCAGGCGATTGCATGGGCTCGAACGCAGTTCGTAGATTCAGGCTAGAATCACGAGACAAACGCTCAGGACCACACGACCGTCGGCAATCGGCACAGACAGTAATTGAAATTAAAATACACTTACCCGGGAGGTGAGGGGAAGTGTCATTGTTGTCTACAGTGTTCAACGCTCGAGGGAAACTAGCTTATCGCAGAAATAACAATCTTTCAATTTCAAACAGTGCTCTACTTGTAAGACTATTACACCTTTTTTTAACTATAAATATTTATTTAATAGAGAGAGGGAGAGAGAGAGAAAGAATAGGAAAATAAAAGATATAATGTATACCTTAAAATTATAACCTATCATGAAAGAATTGATGCTCGATATACGAGATAGAGCAATTATTAAAAGATGAGAATAAAAATTTCAAAAATACAAAATCTATTACGTCTTCAGTTGTTTAAAACAAGAGATTTATTTCGCCTTCCTAAAACCATGGCTTTTCAAAGAATGGAAATCTTATCATCAGAGGAATACAGAGAGATGAGTTGGTAAGAGAGTTACCAAAGTCAAAATTTGAAAAGATAAAATATTATTTAAGATAAATGTAAAAAGAAAGAGAAAAAGAAAATGCAGAAGAAGTCCGATGCAAAGATAATGGGTTAAAGAAATATGAAAAACTTCACCGTTGAAGGCGTTGCGAAGATTGTAGCAGCAGGAAAGATTGCAAAATCTGAAGAATTTTGGAGATCGCTCCAAAAAAAAAAAACGGTTGCAGGAAAGTTGCAGTGCAAAAGTTTAGAAGATGATTTGTGCATTAAAAGACATTTTTAAAAAAAAACTCCCATGGGCTTTATATACAGTTTTTAAGGATTTAAATACAAATTGGTATGAAGCAAAGTGGTTTTGAGAACCAAAAACAGAAAGCTGGTGAAAGGATGAGCCACAAAGTAGAAGTTAGAAGTCCGTAATAAGGATTGAAATTCAAAACCAAGCAAGTAGATTAAAGGAAAAGGAGGTATCTAAGGTTAGAGTTAGAGTAAAGCAAAGAAGGTTAGGGTTAGGTGGGAGGGGGGCCTAGATACATGCAAGCTTCAGATGTAAAAATAGATTCATAAAAAAATAAGAGATAAACAAAATAGTGATAGATTTAGAAAAAGTGAATGAAGGTTGTGTCAAAAGTTTTTTATTCTCATCTTTGAATTGTCTCTCTCTTTCTCTCTCTCTCTCTCTCTCTCTCTCTCTCTATATATATATATATATATATATATATATATATATATATATATATATATATATATATATATATTGTTACGAATGATCGATGGCCAAATGCTTTACTAAAGAAAACGTAGCTGAGCTCATGTCAACTTAAAATAAAACGAAGGTGGAAGTCCGTATATCTTTCCCTTTATTTTCTCTTCTTTTATCTCACAATTCTTCTTTTTTTTTTGCTATTGCCCCCTTTTCTTTTATATTTTTTCTCAGTGTTTTTTATTCTTATCTTTTAATTCTCTCTCTCTCTCTCTTTCTCTTTCTCTCTCTTTCTCTCTCTCTCTCTCTCTCTCTCTCTCTCTCTCTCTCTCTCTCTATATATATATATATATATATATATATATATATATATATATATATATATATATATATAGTCTCGGAAGTTTCCTAACCAGTAAAACTATATAAAAAGAAAAAAATTTTTAACATTTTAGTCCCAAGTCATTCGGTGGAAGATCACTTTTATAAGTCAATTTACTTTTATAAGTCAATTACTTTTATAAGTCAATTACTTTTATAAGTCAATTACTATATTAGTTTGCTTCCAAGAATTTACGTTAGTCTTAACATTATTTAAGGAATCATCAGTTGTTTACCCTGAAAAATATATATATATGCCCCTTCTTTTATATTTTTTCTCAGTGTCACATATAGTTTCTTGTTTTCTCGACTTAAATTATCACATAGTGTAAATTCCTTTTCTATCTAAATCGCGTTTGTATTTCCTTTCATACCAGTTGAGGATCCATTCTCGACAATCAGTCTGACAGAAACTGGGCCATTTCAGTAGACTTTCATTTGTCGGGCTGAGGTATCGGTCCTTGGATGTCCTAGGGGATCTACCCTCCTAGGACTTGCATTCCCTCTTTGGGAAGGAGTTAATTAATTACTAACTGCCTGAAGCGCCTCCACCGGGGAATGCTGACGGGTCTTCCCAGGCAACTTTTAAAAGAAGACCTTTGGGGCGCTGGCTATTCTCCCCACTTTTCATCCTTGTGCCATATCTTCCTGCAGTGAGAAGGAGATAGATACGAAAATGTTGAAAAAAAGAAGCAAAAAGAAGAGAATTGAGAGAAAACGTCCAGTAATTTGGGAGACGCATTATTTTTGACGGAGGCGACAAGTCGATTATTATTTTCATTTTAATTCAGTGAAATTTATCTTTAATGGTCCCATTGAAGTCAGAGTGTTAACGGTTCCCTGATCGAGTCTCAAACCTTTTCCAAATAGATTTATATTTTTCCATTTATAATTGAAAGTTAAATGAGTTCAAAAATAAAAATAGAAATCTGAATAAGGGGTTCAGAGCTTGGAGCAGAAGTGGACATGGGTTCTGCTTGCTGGATGTGTCTCGAAGTGATTAAAGACAACATAGGGGGTTCGGGATAACTTTGACATTTTTATGAAAAAGAAAAGAAAAAACGTCATAATTGGGGTAATAATTGATGTATCCTCAGAATTCAAAGTGCGTCTCTTAGAGGATCTTTTGTCGAATATAGCTCAACTGTGGGCCTCAACTACACTCTTCAGGTGGGACCTGAACCTGGAGCATGCTGCCTTCATGGTATCCTTCAAGAGACACAGAAACACCACTTTGATCCTGACAATCAGCTCGTCCCACACATAATAATCCACATATGTATATATAATATAACTGTGTATGTAATTTCAAGGCACAATAAAATTAAATGAAAAGTTACTGATCCTCAATGGAGGAAATGCCAGTGATCAATGGTTACGGCAAGGACAACATTTGGATCAACATAAATAAAACCTATTCTGCCTTCTTCCAGCTACTTCTCTGGTTTCGTTCCAAGACATTTATTAGTTTTAAGTGACACATCTATCAAGCCCTGATCTGATTGATTCGGTTTTTGAAACTGCAGCGGCACTACAAACTTGAACAAATCCAAGGTACTGTTATGCTCAACCCTGTACTGGTTTGACTGCCCTGCAGCATCTCAAATCAAAGTTGATCATTAACTTCACCTTGTGTATAGATAAAACACTAAGATGGTCAACTGAGGACCTGATTAACCACTGTGAAATAGGATTAAGACCCATGTCCAGCTCATGTCTTCACGGCATCGAATCACTGGAATCGTGATTAGCTGAACATCACAAAAGATGGATCAAGCCTGAATCAAACAAATATGACCTGGGTATTATTTTAAATTACATTCAGTGGTAAATTCTGGAGATTCGAGGATTGTCATTACTCCCAGGTCCACTGAGACCCGGAGTAGTAGTACCTCTCAAAGCCTCATCTACGGGTCGAATAATCTATCGTTCGTATTAAATGAAACTGCATCCGGCGGTATGCAGATAAATTTACATCATGAATAACTAGTTAAAACAAACAGCAGGAATATCTTTACCAAAAATGACTGGATTCGACATTAAATAACCGAAAGAGGGTTGATATGCCGTAAAAACAAAACAAACAAGTGTTGCAGAATTAGAGCCTAAGTCTCTCATTCTAGAATGGAAGAACTAGTTGGAGGGGCGTCCCAGAATGAACCACAAACTCGCTGAATGATTGACGTATGGTAGGTCAGAGTGTGACCTCGGTGGATGACAGAAGTCGAGAAATGACGTCATTACCATCAGAGGGTAACATGATCACTTCTCCAAGTAGATGTGACAGCCATCAGATGCGTGAAGCAAGAGCTCCCCCCAAACCCTACTGCAAATGGGGAAGGATGAGTCATGAAGTGATTCTGGTAACTCTGTGGCCCCCTCTCTCTCTCTCTCTTTCTCTCTCTCTCTCTCTCAATTGGTTAAATATATTTCTATCTGTTGGCAGTGTCCTGGTGATACCAGATCAGGCTGCCCTGTAGCTCCCTGAGACGAAATTCACCTACATTGACGTTTTTTTTTTTGTTTTTTTTTTTGTAAAACTTAATTATGTTCTACAAAACCAAAACCAAAAACAACAGCCCCTCTCCCTTTCTCCCTCCCCTTTTTTATTTTATTTTTCCTACCCTACTCCCGGTCCTGGATATGACCTTAAACTACATCCGATAGTGAGATCCGGCTTACGGACTTTGGGGAATGTGGAGCCTCCTCTTAATTACCATTGCTCCCAGGTCCACCCTGACCCGGAGTGGTAGTACCTGTTAGGGTCCCAACTATGGGTTAAATAGAAACAGATATTAAAAGGAGAAAGAAACAAAAAAGAGAAGAAAACAAATATACTTTAACAACCAAACCAAACACCATCAATAAATATTTGAACATATAAGGAACTTGAAGCATAAAAACTTTCACCAAAATGACTGCATTCGGCATTAAATAACCTGAAAAGGGTTGATATGCCGTAAAACAAAACAACCAAAACAACCAAACTGTTGGCAGTGTGTAACATTGAGTAAATATCTTTCTCATGCAAATAAAACCTCCATCTTAAATAAGACTTGTGTTCCTGTAAACGGTCAAGTGAAGAGACGATGCACATGGATTCTGACAACAAGTGTGTATATTGAGATTATACACACACCATCCTAAGACAAAGCAATTCAATATGTTCTCTTTTCCTCAAGATTTTTCTGTTTTTGTTTTCCAGATTATTGATGGTGTTCTTGTTTATGGTTTATATATGGATGGCTTTTGCTTTGACATGACCAACATGTGCGTCATGGATTCCCTCCCTGGACAGATAAACCCTTTGCTGCCACTGATGCATATGAAACCAGAGATGGATCTTGTTAGAAATAGTGAGGACTACACCAGCCCTCTGTATAAGACAGCCACGCGAGCGGGCACTCTCTCTACCACAGGTGAGAAAACAAAATAAAAGGGAGTCTATAACCAAAAATGCATTCTTATAATAAAGATTGGGTGTCTGTCTCTAACACCTTTATGAAAGATATTACGATATATTCTCGCAGACATATCTAACACATTATCGATTATATCTATCGATTATGATATTAAAGCTTTCTCGACCTTTTGGCCAAGATCAAAGTGTAGTATCTGTTCCGATGGATACTGCACCTCATAGACCGGTATTGTCTTGGCCCTCGGGGCTTGATTTACGCCGGTCTGTGGGTTTGTCCTGTGCAATTCTAGGAGTTCCACCCTCCCAGGCTTTGCCTCCCCTATTTGGGGAGGAGTACGCTTATTGCTTACTGCCTGAGACGCCCCTACCGGGGAATGCCGGCGGGGCTACCTAGGCATTTTTTGTAGGCCAGAGTGCTCACCTTCTCGGGCACTGGTTTTTCAAATCCCACTTTCCCGACCTTGTGTCACATCTTACCGCTGTGGGAGGTAGATAAATAACATGATATTAAAGCTGAGTTAGTCAACGTTTTATGTTGGGTTAGTAAAACAGTGAATAACAATAATTTTCATTTCTCCAAATGACCACTTAACTATGTCATAGTTTATCTTTATTGTGGTCTTTTCTGAATTTTGCTGGATTAGAAACAAGAATTCATCTGGTCTGGTGGAGTATCCAGCTAAATCCTGGTGCTTGAAGTAACATCACTAGAAGAGGTTGCACCATTCCTCATATGAGTCAGTTTATAGCTGCGTCAAGGGGATCTTATTTGGGCTTTGAATACTATGTTATTTTGAATATTTGGTCAGGGTTTACTTGTAGGGTGAAGTATCCTCAAGTCAGGTTGTCCTGACATACCCCTGTACAGAGAGACCGAAGAAACACGAGGATGGTGTCTAGTCGATATTCAAACTCTCAACGGCATTCATTTAATCATGTGACATAGAAAGATTTGAAGTGAGATGGCCAGAATCAACGCATAACTATGGATATCCATTTCCCCATAACTTCTTCATGGGTGCACTAACCCTAACCCAACTAACCCTAACCCAACTAACCCTAACCCTAACCCAACTAACCCTAACCCAACTAACCCTAACCCTAACCCAACTAACCCTAACCCTAACCCAACTAACCCTAACCAGAGAGAAAAGTATCCGCATGTTTGAATCGAGGTATATAACGATACTTTTAAATGTATTATATTAGTTTAATTTTTGGTCCCCCGATTTATAAAATCAGGGGACTTATGTTTTGAGGCATGTCCATCTGTCCGTCCGGATTTTTCTCCGCAACCATCCATTGAATTTCTCTGAAATTTTGCATGAAGTTGTAACTTTGGTCAGGTTAGAAAGTGACATTCTCCGATTTTTGAAAAAAATCTTGTTAGCCCTCCAGGGAGTCAAAAGGCCCCGAAATGGCAAAAAATGACATTTTTTGCCCCATAACTTTTCATCCATCCATTCAATTTCTCTTAAACTTGGCCAAAATGTGGAGGCAATTGTTCCTAATAGAAAATAAGTATCGCTGACCTTGGAAAAAATCTGGTTCACGCCCCCAGGGGGGTCAAAAGCCTCCAAAATGGCAAAAAATTACCCTTTACTCCCATAACGTTTGATCCATCCATTCAATTTTTCTGAAACTTGGCCAAAATGTAGAGGCAATTGTTCTGGATATAAAATGAGCATCCTTGACCTCAGAAAAATTCTGGTTCGCGCCCCCAGGGGGTCAAAGGGGGGTCAAAAATGCCCCAAATTGCCCCAATTTATTGCATTTTACACTCGCCACATCGAGTCACATACAGAGGGGGACCACGCACGCGTAGCTTGTTATTAATAATTAAAACCAATTTTTATTTTCTCTTTCAGGACATTCAACTAATTTTGTAGTTCCTGTTGAGTTGCCATCTACAATGCCGTCAGATTACTGGATTGCCCGTGGATCGGCCCTTCTCTGCCAACTGTCAGACACGTAAACCACTGAATGAAGTGCTTTTGCTTGTTTTGTTTTGTTTTTTTGTTTTTCTGCAAAGTTTCTTATTGAATAAATCACTTTTATAAATCGTTACATTCTTTTCTTCTTTTTAATGTAATCTACATATTTTAATAAAGAAGAAAATGTATAATTTTTGAGATGAGGATTGATAATTTGTATAATTTGGATTATTCGGACTACTGTTCTCATCTTGAGTGTTATTCTCACAACGTTTCGATCGCTGTTACCTTCTTCAAGTGTATCTTTTTGAACTGAGGAATCTGAACGGAATTTTGAATGGAACCCTTTATTTATGCAAGGATCCGTGGCGCAGTGGATATAGTACTAAATAAAATTTAGTTCTAAGTGATAATCATCTGAAGGTTGAATCTTCCATCTTCGGTGAAAGCGATACAAAGAATTGCGAATTACTGAAGACTTCTCCCAGTCATGGCGTGGCCTTTGGTCGCGATCAAAGTGTAGTATCTGTTCCGATGGATACTGCACCCCATAGACTGGTATTGTCTTGACCTTCAGGGCTTGATTTACGCCGGTCTATGGGTCAGTCCTGTGCAGTTCTAGGAGGTCCACCCTCCCAGGCTTTGTCTCCCCTCTTTGGGGAGGAGTAAGTTTATTGCTTACTGCCTGAGGCGCCGCTACCGGGGAATGCCGACGGGGCTGCCCAGGCAATTTTTAAATGGCCAGATTGCTCACCTCTCCAGCGCTGGCTTATCTAATCCCACTAATAACTTCTCCCATTCATGGCTGACGGAATGAGAGCATGCTACCCACGTGGATTAAATAAAGGGTTCCGTTCGAAATTCCGTCCAGATTTCCGAGTTCGACAGAAATATTCCCGAGTCTGAAAATATACACCTGAAGAAGGCGGGAGGTTACAGCGGCCGAAACGTTGTGATAATAACACTCACGATGAGAACAGTAGTCTGAATAATCCAAATTATACAAGAAAATGACTGTAGGTTTCATGAAAGTTATGGTTGCCGGACTTACAGTTTTGGGACCCAGAAGCTTGAACTATTATTGAGGCCTCTTTGCAAATATCAACAATGTCTAAAGGATATTTTACCCTTGCGAGGACTGTTTTAAAAAAAGATTTACTTTGTATATGGTACAAGGAAAATAAGTTCAATTCTTCTTTTTTATGTTAATTCAAGAAGTATTCTAGTGCGTACAGTACTTTGTGCAAATTTTACGCAGGAACTTTATTGATATTTATGTTTAATAAATGTTTAAAGATTGAGAAAGATTGGTAAAAAAAACAAGAACATAAAAAGTTTGAATTTTGTTTCAAATTTTTTACTTCTTTGAATTTTTTAATCGTTAAATTTTTTAATCTTTGAATTTTTTAATCGTTAAATTTTTTAATCTTTGAATTTTTTATCTTTAAATTTTTTAATCTTTGAATTGTTAAATCTTTGAATTTTTTATCTTTAAATTTTTTATCGTTAAATTTTTTTATCTTTAAATTTTTTAATCTTTAAATTTTTTAATCTTTACATTTTTTAATCTTTGAATTTTTAAATCTTTGAATTTTTAAATCTTTAAATTTGTTAATCTTTTGATTTTTTTATCTTTAAATTTTTTAATCTTTGAATTTTTAAATCTTTAAATTTTTAAATCTTTGAATTTTTTAATCTTTTGATTTTTTAATCTTTTAATTTGTTAATCTTTGAATTTTTAAATCTTTTGATTTGTTAATCTTTAAATTTTTAAATCTTTTGATTTTTTAAATCTTTGAATTTTTAAATCTTTGAATTTTTAAATCTTTGGAATTTTTAATCTTTAAAGTTTTTAATCTTTAAATGTTTTAATCTTTGGATTTTTTAATCTTTAAATTATTTAATCTTTAAATTATTTAATCTTTGGAAACGTCACCTTCAAAACATGAAATCATAAGCTGCTCGGGAATTTTTTTTACTTTCATTTCTTTTTGGTTTTGCTTTTTTTTTAAGTATGATATTTGTTTTTTATCAAGTTATTTTATCAAGGATTTTAAAAGTTAAATTTAATTATTACAGTATCGTTTGGTCATTCAATTATTAATTTAACCAAATTGTGATAAAACTATGACAAATGTTGTTATCGTAATGTTGTGTTAATCTCTATAAATTGATAAGATGTAAATAGCTTCCAGAACTTATCAAATGATTATTTTATAAATACATCGTATGCCACAAAATGACTGATAGGGTTGATGTGCCGTAAAACAAACAATTCCAATCCCAATTCTAAACTTCTAATACATGAGTATTTGCTCAGAATTTTAAAGCCAGTTTAAATGGCTTTCTATTCGACAGTTTAAATACTTTCAAATTCCTTTCAAATTTCGAAGGGTCACAAAGTAACTCATTCTTTCCTTTTTTATAAAATGATAAAACAAAAGATTAAAATTGTTGACTTTTTACGAAGAAACTGAAATGCATTCTGGTAGATTTAATTTCGTAATTAAATTATTTTAAAAATAGAATTTCTTTTAAAAGTTCGTTTTAGTACTTTATACGCTATTGTATGTTTGATTTCAATAAATATTTATTTTAATAGTAAAAAAATTAAAAATTAATTCTTGTCGCAAGAAAACGCCCATAGACACACGTGAAGTTGATTTATAACTTTATTAACATAGAGATTAGGGGTACTTGTTACTATATCTAACAGAACAAAAAAGGGTGAAAAAAACAAATAGGCAACAAATAAATGTTACCAAAGGCAAGATAAGTTACTCTTCTACCTACCTGTATAAGTTTTTTTTGTTTGTATTTTAACTTATTTTAAAGTGTTTTTTACTTTAAAACAAAAGTAGTGTCGGGTCTGTTAAGTTAGAACAAAAAAATAATAGCCGACATTAGACGATCACGCGGAGTCTCGATAATCAATCAAAAATCGAAAATTCCACAAATATTGAACAGAATCACAGCTAATAACTGTCACCAAAGGTGTGGAAATGTAATGTTCAACCGAACTGTATATTCTTATTATCAGTATTTTTGTGTAATTTTCGTTTTTTGAGCGATTATCGAGGCTCCACATAGCTGCAATGAGACCGCCATTTATTTTTTTGTTCTAACTCAACAGACTTGACACTACTTTTGTTTTTAAGTAAAAAACGCTTTAAAATAAGTTAAAACACAAAAACACTTATCCGGGTAGGTAGAAGAGTAACTTATCTTGCCTTTGGTAACATTTATTTGTTGCCTATTTGTTTGTTTGTTTTTTTCCACCTTTTTTGTTCTGTTAGATATAATAACAAATCTCCGAAATTAACAGGTAACAATACGAGTGTGGGGTACTTAAAACCCACTTCTGTCTGATTTTATTTATCTTCCTCCCTAGGGACCTCCCATTGGTTGTGAACTATTTACCCCCCCCCTATATGTAACACGATATAACTTTAATTTAGATTAAGATTATCAACAAAACTTTTTTACCATTCAAAAGAGGATACATAAAATAAACTGCTGATGATTTTTTAGAATTTTTTCCAGCATACGAAACTCATGAAAATGTGAAGTTAAAATGTTGTTTACTTTTTTTACGTGATAAAATAACGTTCTTATGTATAAGCATTTCTGCGCGTTCTGATAGGCATATTTTTAATAAATCTCGCATAAATCAAGTTATGGCCAGATCTTCACGAAATTTTCAATACTTATTCACTATAGGACTAATTTATCTTTAAAATGCTGTTTTTCTAAAATATATTAGGGAAAATATTTTTTTTTCTACATGATCCCCCCCCCCCACCTATTTCATTTTATGAAATATTGAACGAAATATATTCAGGTCGGTCGTTTTTTTTTTCTTATATAAAACTAGTCTTTTAAAAAACACATTGGATTAATTTTATTAAATTTTACGTCCACATATTTTAGTAAACTGGTCCGTGAATGCACAAATAAAAAGTGGAAATAAAAGCAATATTATTATGTTTTGATTTTTTTTTACCTTTTCTCAATAAAATATACTGTGATTTATTGAAATGCCAAAAAAAAAAAAAGTTTTACGAAATAATTTTTATTTTCAGAGATATTTATTCATTTGATCGAGTTTATCGGTTAGTCAATTTCATTTTTAAACATCATTTTTGAAAATATGTGTTCTAAATTTTTCAAAATATTTGAATATAATATAGCCCGAAGTATTAGGAATCGTAAAAGACCAAAGTTGTATACGACCTCATAATATGTACTTGGAATAAAGTCCTTCATTTGCTAGAAGTAAGAAAGCCTTTTTCGCTGTAGCTCGTTTCGCCGCAACTATGGAACGCAATACTAGCCGTAATTAACGCAGTTACATTTTTAGAGTGAAATTGACGCACGCTAATTAATTTTTAGAGCTAAGCTCATTCTAAAAATAAAAAAAACATTGACAAAAGTAAGTATTAATTATATTTATTATTATTATTTTATTATTATTATATATTTATAATACTTTTTATCATTTTTCTTTTTTCAAATTAAAATGTTTATCCATTCAGAATTTTCTTTCGAAATTTCGAAATAAAAACTTATTTTTACTTTGAATTTTTATTATTCAATTGACGAATATTTTTAATCATTAACAAACCACAATACTTTCTCCATTTTCATTTTTAGTTTGATTTTTATTATATAAAATTTAACCCAAATTTAAGTCAGATGCTAACAAAACAAAATAGATCAAATCGTTACTTGCAATAGTATTTTAAAATTAAACGTGACTGGGGAATCTTATACTATTGTCAACAGAACGAGAGCGGGCGTAACAAATAAATGTGCAACAAATAAATATTACCAGAGAGCTAACTTGAGTTACTCAACTACCTACCTGGATAAGTTTATTTGTTTTTAACTTATTTTAAAGGGTTGTTTTTTGGTTCCAAAGATGCCGTATCCACTCTTCCGTTTCGGCGAGAAAAAGAAAGATGGCTGACACCCGGTCAATCGATAGCGCACAAAAACTGCGAACTGGACCGTTTTTCTGTTAGAAACATTCTCAATAAATGTCAACAATACATTTTAGCACGAAAACTGGTTCAGGATCGATATCAGTACTTAATAAATATAGTATTTGTAAAAATAAAATCCTAAAATTATCCATTTTAATATTCTTTCCTTAAACAAAAGTAAATACTAGTTTAAGCAGGTAAGTTATTTAGGCAATTGCAATAAAAAAAAGTAATAATCTGTCTAAAAAATGTGCAACTCAAGGAAGATGTAAAAAAAAAACGTTAATTTTGTCTACAACATAATGAAAGTAATTAATTCTATCACTTTTGGACATCCATAGGTACATAACATCTCGCAATGTCGCACATGATAATGCTAATTTTTTGTGTAAACAAGACATCCAGCCGTAGAAAAAGAAAATTTCGTACTTGTATCGCAAGATAAAGAAGGGTTTCTTTCCCAAATAGATAATTTAATCTTTAAATAAACTATTTTACTTTAAAACAACTTCCTATAAGTATAACTTTATTTTAGGGTGATTTTTAAAAACACTACATGGAACGCGAATGTATGAATTTCTTAAAGAAAGCTAAAACCGGTGACGTCAGCGATTCTGTGGCTGCGATTGGAGGTCCCTATTCCTCCCACAAGGTAAGATGTGACACAAGGTCGGGAAAGTGGGAAAGAACCAGCGCTCGAGAATTTGAACACTCTGGTTGTTTAAAAATTGCCTGGGCAGCCCCGTCGGCATTCCCCGGTAGGGGCGCCTCAGGCAGTAAGCAATAAACTTACTCCTCCCCAAAGAGGGGAGGCAAAGCCTGGGAAGGTGGATCTCCTAGAACTGCACAGGACCGACACCCAATAGACCGGCGTAAATCCAGACCCGAAGGCCCGGGCGATACCGGTTTATTAGGCGGGGTAAAAACCCCTTTGAAAAATCCGTCTATTTCCGATAGAAGGGTTTTTAGAGTTATTCCCCTTTAATAAAATTTCTACTGCCTCGTGAAATTCTCTAAAAATTTACATTGATTTTATTTAAACAAGAATTAAAAACTTTTCTATACAGAAAAAAACGTTTATAATAATTACTTTAAATTACATGTTTATGTAGATAACGAATAAAACTTGATAAACTAACATGTTCAAACATAGGATCAACGTAACCAATAAACGCGATTAAAGTGTGCCGGCGTTTCTTTTACTTTTAGCGATATTATTTTTATTACAAAATTACAATGATATTAAGACGCACCAATGATTTTCGTGCAAATCAATATTTTATATTTAAAAAAAGAGACAATAAAGAATTAAAGTTTATGTTTCAAGTACAACTTGATTTCTCGTCATCATTTTAATGCTTATCAGAAGTTGCTTCCCTTGTCATACGAATCTTCCCACCTGTTAAATTAGAGGACAGATCAAATTGTCGGATATGTGTCCAGATTTGATCTCATCTCTTCTGGGATTTATAAAAATGGACGGGTGATATTGAAACGGTGACCCTAACCGTTAAAAGGCGCTTGGGCCCCACATTAAACCGACCTTGTGTCACATCATACCTGAGTATTGATTTACTCCTCTCCAGGAGTTAGGCACAAGGACAATTTTTATCTTACTCCCACAAGTAAGATGTGACCCAAGGTCGGGTCGAGAAAGTGGGGTTTAAAAATTGCCTGGGCAGCCCCGTCGACATTCCCCGGTAGGGGCCCCTCAGGCAGTAAGCAATAAACTTACTCCTCCCCAAAGAGGGGAGGCAAAGCCAGGGAAGGTGGACCTCTCAAAACTGCACAGGACAGACCCATTGACCGGCGTAAGTCAAGACCCGAAAACCAAGACAACACCAGTATGGGGTGCAGTATCCATCGGAACAGATACTACACTTTGATCTAAGCCAAAAGGCCAAGTAGGTAGGAAGGAGGGGAGGGGGTAAATACCAACCTCATACTTAACTTTTACGACCTTGTGTCAGACTTAGTTAAATTTAGCAGATAGGAATCTCCTTGTGTAGTGCTGTTGATTATATGACAATACTTTTATTGAATATCTAGACCACCCGTGACCCATTGGGTCAGTATTTGTTTTATATATTATTAAAAATATAATGTAACTTTGTTGATAATTAAGTTTTTACAAGGATTTCAGAGTCAAAGGATTTCACACAGTTGATATGTCATAATAGACCCCTCATCGTTCACCCCCTCTCTCTCGCTCGCTCTTTCTCTCTCTCTCTCTCTCTCTCTCTTTCTTGCTCTCTCTCTCTCTCTCTCGCTCGCTCTTTCTTGCTCTCTCTCTCTCTCTCTCTCTCTGACACACACATACACCTCTCTTCCCTATCTCTCTTCTTCATTTCTCTCTTTTAATTATTTGAATCATACCATTACAAAGTCAAAGAATTATAGGAGCTAATCTTGAGATAAACTGTCAGACCATCTACTATAATAATCTTAATAAAAGAATCGTCAAAGAAAGAAAAACAAGGCCCTTCTATAAATAAAAATATATATATATTTATTTAAGTGGTCTACACCGTTGGGTGTAGGTTGCCAGAAGTTTAGACAGTGTCACAGTGAAGAAAGTAATAATAATAAAGTAATAAAGGTCGGCTGTTGAAAGTATTTTCTGGGAGCAGTATATCTTCAAGTGAAGATAGCTTTGCTCAGTGTCTAGGTGCTAGTGTGATTGCAAGAATTAGGAGTGGATGGAGTAAGTTCAGGGAACTTCTGTTATTACTAACCAGCAGAGCGTTACCACCGTCAACCAAAGGAAGAGTCTATCAGACATGTGTACTCAGTGTGATGATGTCTGAAATTGAAGCCTGGCCAGTGGAGATTGAGGATATGCGTTGCATGGAGTGAAAGGATATGAGAACGATATAATAGATGTGTAATGTGAGTATTAAAGACAGGCTTATAAGTTCTGATGACCTCAGAGGAAGATTAAATCTGGACTGCATCGGGAGATGTATGCGGAACAGAAGACTTTGATGGTATGGCCACGTTGAAAGAATCGATGAGAGTTCTTGGGTAAGTAGATGTAGAACAGTTGAGCTAGCAGGTTCAATTCACAGGGGAAGGCCAAGGAAAACATAAGAGGAAGTGATAAAAATGGACCCGAGGGAAAGAGGGATAAATAAAGATCTGGTCAGAGATAAGTTAGTTTGGAAGTCAATTTCTTAAAGCCGTCCACCACATGTCAGCATGTAAAAGGGATGTTAAACTGATGGTGGTGGTGGTGGTGTTTTTTTTTTTGTTTTTGTTTTTTTTAATAGTAAATAAAAAATATAATAATATGTAAGTCACGTCGAGGCAAGAAAGACACAGACACACAAGAACTGATCACATAATTTTATTAGTATGAAGATCAGCGTATAGTTTTGTATATCAAATCAAACAATGAACACAGTAACAGATTTCACATTAATTTATTTTATTGCAATTACAAAAGTTTTTGTATAAAGCTTAATAACCCAAAAAGGGTTGATACGCCATAAAACAAAACAACCAAACCAATTACAAAAGTTTTTGTTTGTAAAGATGTATTTTTGTTGTATTTTAACATTTTTAGTATAAAAGTATGTATAGTTCCTATTTACTTACCTCCCCACGAGGACAAAATTAGACATAAGGTCGGTTTTTTATGTGGGGGATATCCAGCTCCCCAAAAAGGAGCACTCTGTATTGGGATTATTGGGATGAAAATAAAGATTCCCTGAGTCTAGAAGAATTTATTTTTCACTGACATAGGACAGAAAAGATAAAGTGTAGTGTCAGAACAGATACTACACTTTCTTCTTAGCATGTTTATTTTTTATGCCTTTTTGTTAGCTATTCAAAGAAGACTTCTTATTGAAGAGGGGTCAGGTTATAGTACTTCTCTTATATATTAGTAATCTCATCTCCCTTGGGTTTGTTTTAATAAGCACCTTCTGATACTAAGTGACATTTTATTTTAATTTATTTGGAGTTTATCAGCGTCATCTGGTTATGTTGGGTGGTTTACTCACTCCATGATTTTTCTTAATATGCCAGCTGTTTTAATTAGTGTCATGGTTTGTTTGAGGTCAATTATTCCTTTAATACCAATTTCTTCTAGTCTTTTTTCCAGTTTTTTTTTTTTTTCAGAAGTGTTCCTAGTACTCATGCAATTATTGATATTACTGTACTTTTCGTGTTCCATAGCTTTTTCAGCTCTCTGTCCCCCTGTTCTGGTGTGGCACACACTCTGGGTGGGTCCAACCAGCTGCCTCCGAAGGAGGAAGTTTCTAGGGAATATAAAATTCATAAGCAGTTCATAGTCACATGTGTATCTCGCTCAGGCAAGATTATTTTAACAATGTTAGTGGTGTGACCCTGTTTAGGGGCCGAAATGAAAACACGGAACATGGGGTTAGGTGAACAATATATATTGAAGAAAAGATATATACAGAGAACAAGAGAAGTAGTATATCAGTCCTGACTGCCAGGGTAGAATGGAGTTGAATCCGATTACTACGAGAAGCCTAAATGCTTCCAGTATTTCATTAGGAATGGACGAGTCCAACTGTTCGTCATATAGGTACGGCACCATAACAGTTAGTTTTTGCTGTTTTTATATCAGATGTCAGCCATGCTAAAGAATTGAATATCGCAGTGAACTGCAAATATCGATAGATAGTGGTTGCCTCCTGCAATACAAGATGAGCTTGGAACCCGAAAGGGGCCTACTCCCATTAATAGCCGTGTTACGTGAAAATAAACAGGAGGTACACCCTGTCATGGATTACCAGGAACTCAATTAGCAAGTAGACGCATATACGGCCAAAGCAGATGTTTGTGCACAGAAGCTGAGGGAGTGTCGACAGGAAGGGTCAGATGTCGGTCTAGCTGCAAATTCACGTTGACAAGTCCCTTTGGCCATACCAAATGGTTAAAATTAAATGGCAGAGGTATTGACTTTGCCGTTTGGTATTTGGGCTTAATGTGGCACCACTGGTCATGCAGTCCATCATCAACACTGTGGTCGTGTACCATCAGGAAATGTGATAGTAGAAAGATCTTATCAAAAAAGCATGCGCATTGTCGCAAGAACATACAATGCTTCATCACGGAGATAATATGATGTCATCAGGGCCGGTGCTAGGAATTAGAAAACTGATAGTGGGGCCCTTACTCTACATACTCAAATTTATAGATGTTTATATTTCATATAAAAAAACACACACACACAAACCAACATAAAACGAATAAACATTAAATACTTGGTATTATAAAATTTTGAAAGACAATATGAAAAGTGTTATTGTTTTACTTTTAATATAAAGAAAGGCAATTACAGACATACTCTTTTAGTAAAGGACTTTTATAGTTTTTAGTTTTTATTTTCAAAATCTTTTCAAAGTCAATGGCGTTAGCGATTTCGTTTTGTATAAAGAACATTATCAAATTGTTGGTATGTTTTAATTAGTTTCAGCTTTGAAAAACACCCCCCCCCCCCCGATGCGACTGTTATTGACATTTTTAAATTAAATCCTCAAACAATGGAAACATTAAGAAATGCTGTAAATCTATTGTTTTCTATCTATATTGACAATGGAAATTATATTGACAGAAGTGACATTGTAAGAATAGAGGGATTTGTTACCCCCATCTTAATTTAACACACGAAATGAATTAACGAAACAAACGAAACCTTTTTACAACAACAAACGAAAGGGATTTATTCGTTTATTTAAGGATACCATTTGGTATAGGTGGAAGAAACTTCGGACAGTGTCCGAAAGAAGAAGAAGAAAATAAACTCCTAGTTCCAATATCTTCAGGTGAAGATAGCAGGCGCCGTGAGCGTCCAGTGGACAAAGAGGCCGGAGAGAGGCTGAGGCGATCTTTACTGTCTGGTGCCAGGGTACCGTTTGCTGATCGTCTGCAATATCCTAAGGGAGCTCAAGTAGTCCCTTAGTGAACTAATGATATCAATGCGCCTTGCGAGCTGATTGGCCAAACCACCTCACAGGGACACTGATACGCAATAGAAAGTAAATCTAATTTATGACTGCTACATCATTACGATACTACCTGGCCTTTTGGGTAGGAAGAAAGCATAGTATCTGTTCTGATAGATACTACACCCTATAGACCGGTGTCGTCTTGTCCTTCGGGGCTTGATTCCGCCGGTCTGTGGGTTTATCTTGTGCAGTTCTAGGAGGTCCACCCTCCCAGGCTTTGCTTCCCCTCTTTGGGGAGGAGTACGCTTATTGCTTACTGCCTGAAGCGCCCCTACCAGGGAATGCCGACGGGGCTACCCAGGCAATTTTTAATGGCCAGAGTGCTCACCTTCTCAGGCGCTGGCTTTTCAAGCCCCACTTTCCCGACCCGACCTTGGGTCACATCTTACCTTGTGGGAGTAAGATAAAACTGGCCTTGTGCCTAACCTCCTGGAGAGGAGGTAAATAAACATTACGATAAGTTAGTGTTAATTCATCATTTTATGAAGAAAATCTTATTTTTCATTTTACGTTTTCAGTGGTATTTTGTACCTCATATAATAAGAAAGGGTCCTGCTGGTGCGGGGCCCCTTTAGGTGCAGGGCCCAATTTGATCAAATCAGACAAATCAGCTTAAAACCGGCCCTGGCTGCCATAATGTAACATTCAGTCCTTGTCAACGGAAAACCATGTCACATCGAAGATGTCAAAGTAGAGACAATCAGTAGCCATGACAGCACATCCTCGAACGACAAAGTCTCGATGGCCTGTGAAGGCTTATAGCAAGCAGACTTGTTAATATCTCACCAAAGTGCACCCGATGACTCTAATCAGCAAGTGCATGCAAAATGCATGCGTGTGCTATTGCAGATATATTATGAATCAGCAGCAGCACTGCATGCTCGATTCTTATACTCTTTATACTTCCAATTTTTACAGGCCGCCACTGTAGTCGTAAGGGGTTGCTGAGAAATAGGATGTAGGTTTTGGGTGTCATCCTAAGTTGGGAGCTGTGCAGCGAGATGTCTGTTTACATTAGTTTTAAACCTCTGCATGTCGGTACAGTCGGGGAAACAGGGAGCAGGGAAGGAGTTCCAGAGAGAGATCCAAATTTATCAGCATGGTCTCCATGTCATTTTCTATCCCCTCTAGGATCGTACAAATCAGATGCAAGTTGTTTGGGATTGATCTCCCCTTCACAGCGTAATTCTGCTCGAGTTTAATCACCCTACCAACCGGTTCGATAAGATCTTGGCCCAAATCTTTAACTCTGTGTTTACAAGAGTTATGGGCCTGTAATCGTCTAGTTCATCCCCACCATGCCTGTCTATCTTATTCAACAATGTGATCACTCCCTCTGTGACTTGACCCAGGATAGAACCCTCGTCAAACCAATGGTTGAACACATCCCTCAGAATCGGTGCAAACATGTGCGACAGCCTACAAAATCAATTCGTAGGGCAGACCAGCAAGTCCCAGCGATTTCTTGCAGCCGACCTGCTTGAACGCAGCCAGGACCTCACGCTTCGTAACCCTGCCTTCGCAACCAGCTGCTCTAGCCGCATCGAGGCGGGGAGAGTCAGCCGAATAGTTGTCGAATTCTTCGACCGGGTGGTTGGCCAGTTGTGTGAAGCACTCTTCAAAATGCTCCCGAAATCCCTCTCAGATCTCCTGAGCCAATCCTAAAGTACATCCATCCAGGTGCTTAACTTTTCGAATGTACCTATCCAAGACAAGCCAGGAAACTTCCTTATGCTCATCTGCATCAGAGTTCACAGCTTCATCAGAAACTTTTCTAAGCCTATCACTAACTACTTAGCCTTCATAATACTTCATAATGCTCACTAGTCTCACATCATAGGTCCTGCTTACAGTATTCCCCCCCCCCCCCAGACATGCTTATTCATCTTGGCCTTATCAAGTGTGAGACGTTGAGCGTATTTGACAGAGAAGCTTCTGATCTTAGTTTTCAATCTAATCCACCACTTACTTCCGGTAACCGCCCCCACTGGATAAGTAGTTGTAGCTTTTCCCGGAAGTCTCATATCTCCAGCAAAGAGGTATTCAACTACCAGTACCCGGCTAGTTTAGGCCTATTTCTTAAGTTCAACCAGGCCATAACTTGTTTATGGTCCAATTGACTTAGCCAGTGGAATGTAGGACACAATATAAAGTCTATCTTGCTTCTTCTAACCAACATCCTATCCAAATAAATATTTGGGTAGGAAGACATGCTATTTGTCTATTTCTCCTGCCCCGGATGATCGATACGAAAACTATCAACAAGATCGCATCTAGTCATCAGGTCTTCTAGGCTGGTCTCACTCCTCTCTGGCCCTTTAGATCCCACTCCCCAACTTTGTCTATCTTGGGATCAAATATGGCATTCCAATATCCCATTAAAACTATGTGCTTCGAACACACGACAAAAGCGTCCAGATCCTCAAAAAAGAAAACCACCTCTCAACCAGTGCTGGGCGCATGAACTGCAACAACCCGAAAGACAAACTCTTTTATGGTAATATCGGCCATGACCAACCTGCTCCCCCCTCCCCGCATCTCTATTGGCAACATCGACCCTTGTGGACAGGGTGCATTTCACAAGCAAGGAGACGCCCTTCCCCCAGGGATTCCCATATACTGAAAAGATATCAAAGTCTCTGGTCAGCACCTGACAATCCCTTGCTGAAACGAAGTGTGTCTCCTCGATTGCAGCTACATCCACTCCCAGGGACAAGAGATCTCTCCGGACGCGATTGGAAGACCTCCAGCCCCTCGCATTCAAACTAGCTAAGCACAGGGTTATGGACTCATCTTAAGCAGTGTCGCACCCAGTTCCGACGTCTGCCGGCAAAAAGACGTCAATGCTATGTGCCATGCTCAATGTGGCCAATTCTTTGCTATCCTGGCTGCTGTGCGCAATGCCGGCGACGTCCAGGGTAAAAGTTAGTTTTAGTGCCCTATGTAATAATGGATGCACTAAAATTGGAACTATTCCCTTGTATTCTGGCAAAAGTCCATCCAGGAAAGGGTCTTTGTCCTTACTAAGTTTTGTTCTTGATATGACCCCCTCCGTGGCTTCCAGCATTTGCCAAACAGAGTTTTTGCGACCGGCTGGGAGCTTTATGAATGTTGTCATGAGGGAGACATCTGGGAAATTGGTGGGGTCCTCAACGTTTTTTCCCCCCTATCAGACGGAATTCTGAAAGGCGTTTTAAGTTCTTAATTTGATGATAGCCCAAATCCGTGCCGACAGACAGGGAATCAATCTTGCAAATGTCACCTCTCAATTTAAAGTTTTTTCTTTTTTCTTTACTTGAGGAGACATGGATTGACTCCTTTTTTTCCCCGGCTCGACTTGATCTCCTCTACAGGATTTGGTGGTGAGTGTGTGTGTGCAGGTGCTGGTGTCGGGGGCTGGTGTTGCAAAGTGAGTCACGTGTTTTTTTCCGGAGTTGATTTTCTGGAGGTGGGAGTTGGCTGTGTGGGTGTTGGTTTTGAAGATGTCAGGGATGGTGTATGCTCCATGGGGGACTGGGCAATCTTTTCCTCCCCCTTGCTCCTTATCTTCTTTTTTTCTTTTTTCTTTTCTTTTTCCGAGCCGGGGGGGGGGGGGCAAGTTTGTGTCACCCTCCTCACCACTGGCTCCCTCCTCCTCATCAAAGGAGCGTTTTGTTTTCCTTTTTGTCCCCTGACGGTTTTGTGGCATGGAGACATTCTGCTTTTTGCTGCTGCTGCTGTTGCTGCTGCTTCTGCAGTAGCTACACTTTGATCTTAGCTAAAAAGCCATGAGTCATTTATGATTTGAACTCTCCACGTGCAAACCACATCGCTGGCTGCCATATTGTTAGTTTTATCTTTACAGCCGGAATCGGTCTTGGGATATATCAATGACTATGAATAACGTAGGATATTTAAAATATTAATTTATTAATTCAATTCCACAACAATCACCAACTAATTGGTTGTTTCCTAGTATTTCAAAACTGTTCATTCTTTTCTCTAAATGGCCACGAGGAAGAGCATCCTGCATGTCCATCTGCATGCTTTGTGTCTTTCACCAATTTAATTAACTTAACTGACTATTTCAAAGATGCCTTCTCTCTAAATTCATGTGATCTTGCTCAACTTATTGAATTTAATAGTCAGTGCTCAGCTGTCTGATCAGTTGAGATCAAACTGAAGAAACTGAGATAGAAGTCAGAAAGTTGGTTAATAAGCATGCTGGGATGCTTCATTATGCATAGACGTGCCAGTCCATTCTCTGGATTCTGATTGGTTGCTAGTCCATGAGTGGATAATCTCTATATAAATATTGCTTCATTCAAGCAAGAATTTTCCTATCAACCAGACAGCAGTAAGTGTTGATTTAATTCTACACAACCAATCACACCTTACTATTTTCACCCTTCACTTTTTAAATTTCCATGATTTTTTAGACTATCTTCGCATCTATGAGAGGTTTGATCGGTCACTCTTCAGTTTAAAATAGTGTTTTCATCGCTAAATGCATAGATTCAATAGATGCATTTTTATATTTATATGTCCACGCATCTGTATTAAAGGCTCTGTCTGCCAGTCAGTCTGTCACGCTCAATTTTGAAATAGCATTTTACCTCAGTCTGCCATGCTCAATTTTGAAACAGCATTTTACCTCAGTCTGACATGCTCAATTGTGAAACAGCATTTTACCTCAGTCTGCCATGCTCAATTTTGAAACAGCATTTTACCTCAGTCTGTCACGCTCAATTTTGAAACAGCATTTTACCTCAGTCTGCCATGCTCAATTTTGAAACAGCATTTTACCTCAGTCTGCCATGCTCAATTTTGAAACAGCATTTTACCTCAGTCTGCCATGCTCAATTTTGAAACAGCATTTTACCTAAGTTTGCCATGCTCAATTTTGAAACAGCATTTTACCTCAGTCTGCCATGCTCAATTTTGAAACAGCATTTTACCTCAGTCTGCCATGCTCAATTTTGAAACAGGATTTTACCTCAGTCTGTCACGCTCAATTTTGAAACAGCATTTTACCTCAGTCTGCCATGCTCAATTTTGAAACAGCATTTTACCTCAGTCTGCCATGCTCAATTTTGAAACAGCATTTTATCTCAGTCTGCCATGCTCAATTTTGAAACAGCATTTTACCTCAGTCTGTCACGCTCAATTTTGAAACAGCATTTTACCTCAGTCTGCCATGCTCAATTTTGAAACAGCATTTTACCTCAGTCTGCCATGCTCAATTTTGAAACAGCATTTTACCTCAGTCTGTCACGCTCAATTTTGAAACAGCATTTTACCTCAGTCTGCCATGCTCAATTTTGAAACAGCATTTTACCTCAGTCTGTCACGCTCAATTTTGAAACAGCATTTTACCTCAGTCTGCCATGCTCAATTTTGAAACAGCATTTTACCTCAGTCTGTCACGCTCAATTTTGAAACAGCATTTTACCTCAGTCTGCCATGCTCAATTTTGAAACAGCATTTTACCTCAGTCTGCCATGCTCAATTTTGAAACAGCATTTTACCTCAGTCTGCCATGCTCAATTTTGAAACAGCATTTTACCTCAGTCTGCCATGCTCAATTTTGAAACAGCATTTTACCTCAGTCTGCCATGCTCAATTTTGAAACAGCATTTTACCTCAGTCTGCCATGCTCAATTTTGAAACAGCATTTTACCTCAGTCTGTCACGCTCAATTTTGAAATAGCATTTTACCTCAGTCTGTCATGCTCAATTTTGAAACAGCATTTTACCTCAGTCTGCCATGCTCAATTTTGAAATAGCATTTTACCTCAGTCTGTCATGCTCAATTTTGAAACAGCATTTTACCTCAGTCTGCCATGCTCAATTTTGAAACAGCATTTTACCTCAGTCTGTAACGCTCAATTTTGAAACAGCATTTTACCTCAGTCTGCTATGCTCAATTTTGAAACAGCATTTTACCTCAGTCTGCCATGCTCAATTTTGAAACAGCATTTTACCTCAGTCTGCCATGCTCAATTTTGAAACAGCATTTTACCTCAGTCTGTCACGCTCAATTTTGAAACAGCATTTTACCTCAGTCTGCCATGCTCAATTTTGAAACAGAATTTTACCTCAGTCTGTCACGCTCAATTTTGAAACAGCATTTTACCTCAGTCTGCCATGCTCAATTTTGAAACAGCATTTAATCTCAGTCTGTCACGCTCAATTTTGAAACAGCATTTTACCTCAGTCTGCCATGCTCAATTTTGAAACAGCATTTTACCTCAGTCTGCCATGCTCAATTTTGAAACAGCATTTTACCTCAGTCTGCCATGCTCAATTTTGAAACAGCATTTTACCTCAGTCTGCCATGCTCAATTTTGAAACAGCATTTTACCTCAGTCTGCCATGCTCAATTTTGAAACAGCATTTTACCTCAGTCTGCCATGCTCAATTTTGAAATAGCATTTTACCTCAGTCTGTCATGCTCAATTTTGAAACAGCATTTTACCTCAGTCTGCCATGCTCAATTTTGAAACAGCATTTTACCTCAGTCTGCCATGCTCAATTTTGAAACAGCATTTTACCTCAGTCTGCCATGCTCAATTTTGAAACAGCATTTTACCTCAGTCTGTCACGCTCAATTTTGAAACAGCATTTTACCTCAGTCTGCCATGCTCAATTTTGAAACAGCATTTTCATTGTTAAACATGCAGCTTGAATGTCTATTCCTGTTTTTTCTACCTTCATCGTAATCGGTCAAATGCCTCAAGAAGAACAAGTCTGCGCTGTGGGAGGGAATATGTAAAGGAATTTAGTCAAAATTGTTAACACAAAATCATCACATGTTCGCATATTAATATATTTATTGTAGGTATCAGCTTACACATTATGCAATCAGTTGGCGTGGGAAACCATTTGGGCAAAGATCCACAAAACCATTCATTGGAATCGAGAAGTCAAAGATCATGAAACACCTGCAAACATTCATAAGAATCCCCCTCTTCACAAACCAAAAATATGTTATAAAAATAGTATCTATGAAATAGTTGTTGGCCCGAGTCTGGCACCAGAGAAAATAATAATAAATTCGCATCTACAATAGCGCCATTCTGTTTTTTGTTTTTTTTATGTCTTGCCTCAGCTCAGATCTCGTAAGTTTATGCACGGTTTCTCTAACAATTTTTTACATATTATTTTTTTCTATTCTAACTAATATATTTGTAAAAGAATTTGTAAAATTTGTAAAAGAATAAGCAATCTTATCTTTTTATACACATTTGTGAAAAGTCAAGAATATCGCATTGTTGACATTTGTTTAACTCCAAATCACACAGTTATTTTATCATTTACTTGACTAGGATATCAATAAGATTTCTTCTCCTCCCATATCTTCCTATTACATCTATTCTATACTTACGGTGACTGGATCAAATTTAATAATCTCTATTTATGTAAAGTTAGGTATGTGTATTTTTATATATAGAATTCAGTCTTGAATTAATTAACTGATCATTATAAATTTTATAATACAGCTGCTAAGCCTAACGGTAGGCAATGTGGGTTATATTTAGTTTAATTTAGTTTTATGCAAAGGGTACAAAGAGGAGCCCTTCTTGAAAATTCAGATACCTCCGATTTTCGTGAAATTTTAACAATAGGTATAAGACATCAATTAATAAATATTCCCCAAATTTCAGTTTCTTTGGGGTATTTCAAAGGATTTTAGAAGGCATAATATGGGCACAACCTCCCATTTGAAAATTCAAATATTTCAGATTTGCATTAAATTTGATCCATAGTTATTAGATACCATTTAAGCAAGATTCCCTGAATTGTAATTGCTTCTTAAGACCCCTTACACTTAAACCTTAAATTTTAGACATTTTCTAGAATACAAAATGATGTAATGGATGTTTATCAAAATTGGAAATAAGGATTTTAGACATAAGGTTTAGTAGCATTATAACTTTATTTTTATCTTTGTAAGGGGACATAAAAGTGGTGCAAAACTGTTTTGTTTGGGGAATTAATTCTACCGGTCCTGGGATGGGTAGTCTTCTAGTAATAAAATAAGAATAGAAATCCTTAAGATGTGACTATTCAATCTGCACATTTACTGGTGAAATGTTATTTCAAGCCCGACAGACCAATGGTTGGACAGACCAACGAAAATGCGATTTCAAACTTAAGCATGACAGACCAACGGAAATGTCATTTATAACTTAAGCATGACAGACCAATGAAAATACTATTTCAAACTTAAGCATGACAGACCAATGAAAATACTATTGCAAACTTAAGCATGACAGACCAATGAAAATACTATTGCAAACTTAAGCATGACAGACCAATGAAAATACTATTGCAAACTTAAGCATGCCAGATCAATGAAAATACTATTTCAAACTTAAGCATGACAGACCAACGAAAATACTATTTCAAACTTAAGCATGACAGATCAATGAAAATACTATTTCAAACTTAAACATGACAGACCAACGAAAATACTATTTCAAACTTAAGCATGACAGACCAACGGAAATACTATTTCAAACTTGAGCATGACAGACCAATGAAAATACTATTTCAAACTTGAGCATGACAGACCAATGAAAATACTATTTCAAACTTAAGCATGACAGACCAATGAAAATACTATTTCAAACTTAAGCATGACAGACCAATGAAAATACTATTTCAAACTTAAGCATGACAGACCAATGAAAATACTATTGCAAACTTAAGCATGCCAGATCAATGAAAATACTATTGCAAACTTAAGCATGACAGACCAACGAAAATACTATTTCAAACTTAAGCATGACAGACCAATGAAAGTACTATTTCAAAGTTAAGCATGACAGACCAACGAAAATACTATTTCAAACTTAAGCATGACAGACCAACGGAAATACTATTTCAAACTTGAGCATGACAGACCAATGAAAATACTATTTCAAACTTAAGCATGACAGACCAATGAAAATACTATTTCAAACTTAAGCATGACAGACCAATGAAAATACTATTGCAAATTTAAGCATGCCAGATCAATGAAAATACTATTGCAAACTTAAGCATGACAGACCAATGAAAATACTATTTCAAACTTGAGCATGACAGACCAAGGAAAATACTATTTCAAACTTAAGCATGACAGACCAATGAAAATACTATTGCAAACTTAAGCATGACAGACCAATGAAAATACTATTGCAAACTTAAGCATGCCAGATCAATGAAAATACTATTTCAAACTTAAGCATGACAGACCAACGAAAATACTATTTCAAACTTAAGCATGACAGACCAATGAAAATACTATTTCAAAGTTAAGCATGACAGACCAACGAAAATACTATTTCAAACTTAAGCATGACAGACCAACGGAAATACTATTTCAAACTTGAGCATGACAGACCAATGAAAATACTATTTCAAACTTAAGCATGCCAGATCAATGAAAATGTCATTTCAAACTTAAGCATGACAGACCAATGAAAATGCTATTTCAAATATAAGAATGACAGACCAACATCTAAAATAAGATGCGTCCATTTAATCTGCACGTTTTGTAATGGAAATGCTATTTCAAACAGAAACATGACAGACTGACAGGACGGACAAAGCCTCTTGCATGAATACGTGTGAAAAAAAGAAGCTCTACATAATCGTTTTTGTTACTTTATAATTAATTATTTATTTTAGAAGAAGCGATTTTGATTCTTTAATTTAGCATCAGCTTTTTTCTTCTTTTTTTTTTTAGGACGTTGTCTTTTATTTGTATATTTTTGTTAGTGATCAAAGTATACTCACATGACATAATTCTATCCCATCCAGTATAGCAGCAAGTCCTGGGAGCATATACCAGAAAGAACAGTTGGAAATAATTTATACACCATCCACTATGACTATGCAATCCCTACAGCTATATATCTAGAAAACGGAGCTGTTAAACCTGACATCGTAATATGGGACAAAAGGGAGAAAGTAGCAACCCTAGTTGAAGTCAGTGTCCCTAATGATGCAGGATTAAACAGAGCAGAAAGGGAAAAGATTACGAAATACCAAGGTCTAATGGACGACATGAAAAGAGACTGGAATCTTGGGAAAATCTCCATCATACCAGTAATTATAGGAGCAACAGGACTAATGAAGAAGAATTTCAAAAGCTATCTGGCGAGTATACCCGGTGAACCGAGTGCAAGAGAAATACAAACAATTGCACTTAAAGGGACGGTTAGAATCTTTAAAAGATCTCTAGGCTGGAGTGTCTGAAATAGCCGGTGAATGTCTGGCATCCGGTAGGATGCCCCATCTCCAGCAAAAACGGAAAGATAAGAAAAAAAAAAGAGAAAAGAAGAAATATTTGATATTCCAACTTTATCATTTCAGCTTAATCTTTCATCATTCAACTGACATTCCATACATCTCGTTGACCTTCATCATTGAGTTCCTTTTGGCCTTGATAAGTGGTGACTCATTAGTAAACAACAACAACAAAAAACCCCACATGTTTGGGATGTTTCTTCACTGGAATGATAGCCATGATTCATGGATGTTATTGTTTATAACCCCCACCTGTGTCGGAAGAGAAAGATAGAAGAGGAAACAGTTTGTTAACATATACATTTATTAACAGTGATTCTCCCTGTCTGATTAATAAACCTTCTTACAAAAATATACATCTGCGTCTGAATGATTGGAGCCACAGACGAGCAAAAACCTGGATTCCCGATGACGACAATGGGTCTGTATAATGCTTTATACAAGAACAACTGAAACATGTGCACCACCGACGTTGCCATTTTTAATTGTCACCACATGCTCAGCAGGAGGCCATCTTTGTTGACACCACACGCTTAGTCTGTGGAGAACTTACAACAACATAATGACTGTTTATTTTATTTATTTTAACCCTGAGAAATATGGGAAAACATTGCATGAACCATCATGCCATTGTATTTACACCCACCCCCACCCCACTTCCACTCCAGTCGGGGGGGTTACCCAAAGCACTCTTTTTACACTTCCATCTAATATTCTCACTTCTCACTGTGACATCACTATGAGATCTTGTCTCACCTCTCTCCACGATACAACATAACAATTTCTTTTAATTTTGATAATACTGCTGTGGCCTGTAAGGGGTCTGGGCGGAAAACACAGAGTTTAGAGAAAAACAAGTATATTGAAAAAAAATATAATACAACAGAGAGCAAGAGTGGTTGTACGTCAGTCTTGACTGCCAGTATAGACTGGTGTGGGTACGGGTATTTACTTCCTTATCACCGCAGGACGATGGGGCACAAGGCCGGAAGGTGGGGAGAGTTAAGCAAGCGCCCCTAAAGAAGGAGCACTGTTGTCTCTGAAAAATTGCCTGGGCAGCCCCGTTGGCATTCCCTGGTCAGGGCGCCTCAGGCAGTAAGCAATAAACTTACTCTACCCCAAAGAAAGGAGACAAGGCTTGGGCGGGTGGACCTCCTAGGAATACCCAGGACTAATGCCTCAACCCGACGGATAAATGGCCACCGAAATGTCCCAGTTCCTGTTGGACTGGGTTGGATCCAAGTATTTAATTGCTTCCCACCGCAGCAATATATGACACAAGGTCGGAAGGTGGGGGAAGAGTCAAGCCAGCGCCCCTAAAGAAGGAGCACTCTGGCCTAGCAAAGATAGCCTGGGCAGCCCCGTCGGCATTTTCCGGTCAGGGCGCCTCAGGCAGTAAGCAATGAACTTACTCAACCCCAGAGAGGGGAGGCAAGGCCTGGGAGGGTGCACCTTTAGGACAACCCAGGACAGTAAAAGTCCATCGAAATGGCCCAGTTCCTGTCAGACTGATTGTCAAGAACTGGTATTATCCCATCCCAACGTCTTCTATCAACCGAAGTTAATGAGAGACTGAACAGAATGGGGCGAGACCCAACACTGAGAGGCAGGTGTTCCCAGTATTTATGGTGAGTTAAACAGTTCAAGTAGTCCGTATGGGTGATAAAAATTTAACCTAACTAATATTTCCTAAAACGGCAGAGTTGCAAACATGGTTTACATTATTCAATGCAATACAAGACACACAACAATTGCAAAATACATAAGACATAAGATGACAGCCTAACCCTAACCCTAGCGGCATGGCATCACTAACACAAAATAAGAACACTTCAACATGACCCTCACACACACGTACCAGGACCGGCGGGACAGTTATAAAAGTGTGGGGGGGGGCTCTCCTAAAAAGGGGGGGGCGGTTAAACACATGCATATATAACTTCATTATTGATGACCGTAAAGTGGTGGGGGGCCAAGTCAAAAAGTTGGGGGTCTTCAGCCCCCCCCCCCTGCCCCCCCCCCCCCCCCCGGTGCCGCCGTCCATGAGTACACATACACACATGTGCATCCGAAATTTCATTCTGATTTTTGGCTCTGGATCTTTCTCATGGTGTAGTTGTGGGACAACCACACCATGACGTCTACGGGTTAAAAATTCTCCTGTTCGCTGCATCCAGAGTGTGATCCTTTCTTGCCAACACCCACATCAAAATTATTTTGGAAATGCTAGTCACAGCTTTCCGTTCTTTCACAAAGAGATCAATCTCATCGCAGGGCCTCCAGAAGATTCCAAACAATCCTGAACAAAAAAGACAAACAAAAAAAAACAACTAAAAACAATCAACCAAAAATTAGCCCCTGCTTTGATGGGACGAATCAACAATAAAAAAAAACACAAAAAAGTGTTCTCAATCGAATGTCTGTTTCTGTGTGTGCAATCCTATTACTTTTCTCTCCTTTTCACTATTACAATCAACCAACCCTAACCCTAACCCTATTTCTTTTCTCTCATTCTCACCATTACAATCAGCCAACCCTAACTCTATTCCTTTTCTCTCCTTCTCACCATTACAATCAACCAACCCTAACCGAATTTCTTTTCTCTTCTTCTTACCATTACAATCAACCAACCCTAACCCGAACCCTATTTTTTTTCTCTCATTCTCACCATTACAATCAACCAACCCTAACCCTATTTTTTTCTCTCATTCTCACCATTACAATCAACTAACATTAACCCTAACCCTAACCCGAACCCTATTTCTTTTCTCTCATTCTCACCATTACAATCAACCAACCCTAACCCTATTTTTTTCTCTCCTTCTCACCATTACAATCAACCAACATTAACTCTAACCCTAACCCGAACCCTATTTCTTTTCTCTCATTCTCACCATTACAATCAACCAACCCTAACCCTATTTTTTTCTCTCATTCTCACCATTACAATCAGCCAACCCTAACTCTATTTTTTTCTCTCCTTCTCACTATTACAATCAACCAACCCTAACCCTAACCTGAACCCTATTTCTTTTCTCTTCTTCTCACCATTACAATCAACCAACCTTAACCCTATTTCTTTTCTCTTCTTCTCACCATTACAATCAACCAACCTTAACCCTATTTCCTTTCTCTTCTTCTTACCATTACAATCAACCAACCCTAACCCTAACCCGAACCCTATTTTTTTCTCTCCTTCTCACCATTACAATCAACCAACACCAGAATAGAGAGTGGTATCATCAGCATACATGTTAATTTTCTGAATAATATTCTCTGAGAGATCATTTACATAGAGAAGAAACAGTGAACAAAACTTATGGCCGAATAGAGCATTCTAACTACCCTATATAAACTTTACAAATACTTATATCTCTTTAGTAAGAAAGAATAATAAAAGAATTAACGTTCTTTTCAATTAAAGAGTATGCGCATAATTATTACATTTTTTCTTTCTTTTTTTTTGTTGTGGTTTATCCGCGGTACCACAAGTCTAGGTCTATGAACCCAAATTAAAAGGTATGTTGCATATACCGTCTTTCCCATCAATAGGAGAGTAGAAAGTGGACCTTGGGTTTAATTTCGAACGCCTCGTAATTCTCGCTTTCCTTATTTTGCCCGTTAGTCCTAATATTCCATGAGCGATGTTTCTGACAAAGAGGAAAGAATTGCTGTTTTCTGGGTCGGAATTTATCCACCAAACCTTTATCGTTGGCTAGTTTTTGACCTTGAAGTAGTATTTTCTCATACCAAAAGTTCATCAGTTTTTGTTTATGTTCTTGTATATAGTATTCCCCCATTGATTAAGTTCGTTTTCAGGGGATTTCAGTAATTTTTTCAAGTGAAAACACAATTTCTATTTCTTTTTTACTATTACATGCGTGTTTGAATCGTAAGAGTATTTCTTTTTTATCTCCTTACACCAAGTGGCTTCATGCCTTGTCTGGAGCGATTTCCATGAAATAAAAAAACATAAAAACATAGTGCTATCTTTCATTGACACCATGTGCTCAGCAGAATGTTATCTTTGTGGATGCCACATGCTTAGTCTGTGGAGAAGATGTTGCAACAACATTTTTATTTTAACTCTGGAATATGTGGGAAAACATTCCATGAATCGTCATTCCGTCTTATTCAGGTCAGCTGGTGTTTCTCACAAGCGCCTTTTTTTACACGTATGATGCCAGGTTAGGGTTAGGGTTAGGGTTAAAAGAGAGGTCGACCACTGTCTTCACCTTCTATAGCAACATGGACGGCGGCACCGGGGGGGGGGGGCTCAAGCCCCCTCCCCACTTTTTAACTTGGCCCCCCCCCACTTTACGGTCATCAATAATGAAGTTATATATGCATGTGTTTAACCGAGCCCCCCCCCCCACACACACTTTTATAACTGTCCCGCCGGTCCCGAGCAACATCACAACAAGATCTCACCTCCCATCTCACTCACTATATCATAAATATAAACTGTTTTTGAATTTTTTTTAATGGAAAAAAAATGTTATTCTGAAAGCAATTCAATTTGAAAAGACGTCTTTTATGTTTGGAAAAGTGTGGTACGTTTTAATGAAGTCAGATAATGTGTCATTCTAAACCAGTTCCTTTCACCCGTCCTGATAGATAGGGTGCTGAATTTATACATGGTCCCATTAATATAACTCATGAGTTTCCAACCTTTAACATTCCTACCGCCATTTATTCATGTGTGACTTCATACAATTTTACATGATGATGTTTGAATTACTTATGCCCCCTAAAATCCGTCCGACAATATAGCGGCCATTTATGTCTCTTTAGATCTTTAGAGGAAGTAGGAGGGGAAAGTTTTCTTTTCTCCTTCCTTTTCAAGTCATGTAATAGTAAAAAATATAGAAATTGCGTTTTCACTTGAAACAAATTACTGAAATACCTTGAAAACGAACTTAATCAATGGGAAATACCCAATACAAAAACATAAACAAAAACTGATAAAGTTTGGCATAATTGTTAGTGTTCACTAATGAGCCGGGAGATGGGGGTTCAATCCTTGGGAGAGTCATGTCAAAGACTCAAAAAATGGTACTTGATTCTCCCTTGCTAAACAGTTGGCATTATAAGGTGATGATCAAGGGGAAGTGGAGCAATCCAGAGAAAGGAGTGATGCCCTCCCCTACATCTCAGTGTAGTAGCCAATCGGGTCACCCTCGACTATGGTAAATCTATTCATTTTATACTTATAATCATGCAACTCTGGTAGTGCACCTCACTTTGGACCAGCTCTAACTGATCTTATATGAAGAGGATGTACTTTTGGCTTTGTACTGAAACTGATTCAGAAATCTTTCCCACACCAAATGAGGATGCTCTTATTTTGATATGATAAATAGAGTTTACTTTTAGCTTTATAGATTTAAATAAAATTAATTAATTATTATGGTGCTGTACCTGTACGAAGAACAAATGGACTCGTCCATCCATAATAAAATGCGAGAAGCATTCCAACTCACAGTCTTCTTCCACCCCAGTTCTATACTGGCAGTTCAGAATACCACTTCTTGTATATATATTCTTTTTCTTCAATAATATATCTTTGTTCCTGTAACCCTGTGTTTCCGTGTCTTTATTTCGGCCCTTAACAGGGTCACAACATTAATTAAAATTAACCATGGAATTTACCATGAAAAAAATACCAAGGATTAACGATAAACATTTTTATTTTAGTTTAGAAAAAGAGAATGGAAAAAGAAATAACGCTACAAAAGAAAGAATACATTACCAGTAGATAAATAAATAAGCATAATGATAGGGAGAGGGGGGGGGACACAAAGATAGAGAGAGGGGAGGAGACAGACATAGAGAGAGGGGGGGGGACACAGACATAGAGAGAGGGGAGGAGACAGTCCGAGAGTGTAAAACGGAGAGAACATTTCTGCCATGCTTATTACATTTATAGAGAAGGTTGCTGTTATCATTATTAAGATATAGATTAGAATATGAAAATGTATTTTCTTTTATGCGAATTTGTCATTTCTTGCTGCAGTTACCATTATTAATTGTTCTTAGAATCTCACCTTCAAGAATAGTTTTTACAATCATCACTACGAGGTATTGCCCAAGACTTGGCATCTTACCCAGTATAAACAAGTATTTCGGCTATTAAGCACTTTAGAATTGAGTCTACCTATCATCATCATCATCATCATCATCATCATCATCATCATCATCACCATCTTTGGGATAAATGTTGGTCACCATCGACATACAATTCCTTTGATTTTCTGTGAATCTCTTCACTTCTTCCAGCCTTTTATATTGTAACTCCACTTGCTTCTGATGTTGTTCTTTGTATTGTTCATCCGTATTCAAATGACTATCCCATTTCCCCAAGCTCTGATATGTCTTTTTGTCTTATTTGAACCCTGTAGCAGTTACAGAAACGAACTATTTTCTGTCGATCTACATAAGTTGTAATTCGGCTTGGCGAATCATTGTAATCATCGCCACTTCACCATATGTGCATGTAGCACGTCTGTGTGTAACAAGATTCATGCGCGATCATTAAAACCTAATCACGTTATCAACATCAACACTTCAGTTCCAGCCTGTATTTCACACAGACAAGATGTACATTCCTGCGCTCCCTACCAGCCCTGCAGTAGGTGAGTCGATGAACTCCATATTAAGATTATTTCGTTTTGTCGATCAATCCATTGTATATAAAATTTACTACCTGTCTGTGCACTGTGTCGTTCAATTGTATGACGTCATAAAGAAAAGTAACAATTGTATGACGTCATAAAGAAAAGTAACAATTGTATGACGTCATAAAGAAAAGAAACAATTGTATGACGTCATAAAGAAAAGTAACAATTGTATGACGTCATAAAGAAAAGCAACAATTGTATGGCGTCATAAAGAAAAGCAACAATTGTAAGACATCATACAGAAAAGTAACAATTATATGACGTCATAAAGAAAAGTAACAATTGTATGACGTCATAAAGAAAAGTAACAATTGTATGACGTCATAAAGAAAAGCAACAAATGTATGACGTCATAAAGAAAAGCAACAAATGTATGACGTCATAAAGAAAAGTAACAATTGTATGACGTCATAAAGAAAAGTAACCCTCTTCTCTTTCATTTCTGCTTTTAGTCTCTGTGAACGAACACCAATAAAGTTGTTATAAATAATAGAAATCGACTACGTCTCATTTTCTATAACCCGGTGGCCAAGATGAAAGTGTAGTAACTGTTCTGATGGATACTGCACCTCATGGACTGGTATTGTCTTGGCCTTCGGCGCTTGATTTACGCCGGTTTATGAGTCTGTCCTGTGCAGTTCTAGGAGGTCCACCCTCCCAGGCTTTGCCTCCCCTCTTTGGAGAGGAGTAAGTTTATTACTTACTGCCTGAGGCGCCCCTACCTTGGAATGCCGACGGGGCTGCCCAGGCAATTTTTAAAGGTAATAGGTGCTCTTCCTCTAGAGTGCTGACTTATCAAACCCCCACTTTCCGACCTTGTGTCACATTTTACTCTGTGGGAGAGTAGATAAATACCTTCTATAACCCGGATGTTTACTAAGAGGCTAATAGTTGTATCAGGTCCCAAGAACTAATATATAACTGCAGTACACAGAAACCAAAAGTCAACCATAACTATTCCTAAATCCTAAACCGAACAAGGATAATAAATGAGATTGGGTGTAACAGATCAACATGTACTTTAATTTATATACATTCCTTTTTATTAGCTGCAAAGATTTATGAATTTCTTTTAATGTTCATTACTGTGTAAGTTCAACATGTGTGGATGTACATTCAGCTATGTCGTTTCCAGCATTCTGAAGTAGTTATGTTAATACGTCATTCGAAAGCTTGCTGTTATCTTTAGCATCCCATTGTGCTGATGCTCTGATGTCAGCTTGAAAAACTCTTGTCAGTTAACAAGTTTGTTGGATGTTATCTCAATCGGTCGGCTTCCAGACATGTTGTGCTTTGGGAAGCTTTCTGATTGCTTAATCAACATGCGATTATCATTTTATTGTAATTTGGTCATGTGACCGATTTAGATTGATGTCATTTTAAACCATTCTTCATTTTCACTTTTCGTGGATGTTTAAGCATTTCTATTTCTAAAGGGGAATAAGTTGAAGTAAAGAAACGGAAAGAAAAGAAAAGAATAAAGAAAACACACGAAGAGAAGGAAAGGCAGTGAATCAGCAGGTCAGTAACTTCATTTTAATTATTCGAGTTGGCCACAAAAACACTGTTTTGAGTTGATATTTATAGAAAAGACATGCGAGTGAAATAAAAGATAAAAAATATATTTTCCTGGAGAAGCAAGATAGGAAAGAAGAAATGATATAAAAGCTGTAATTGTTGTGTGCTATCATCATCTCATCGTATTCGGTTTAATGTCCGTTTTACATGCTGACATGTGTTGGACGGCTTTAAGAAATTGACTTATAAACTAACCTATATGTGCCCAAATCTATATGCATCCCTCTTCCCCTCAGCTCTATTTTTATCACTTCTTCCCATATTTTCCTTGGCCTTCCCCTGTAAATTGAACCTGCTACCTCAACTGTGCTACATCTACTAACCCAAGAACTCTCATACATTCTGTCAATGTGGTCATACCATCGAAGTCTACTCTTCTGCATACATCCTCCTGTACTTTCCAAATTTAATCTTCCTCTGAGTGTGACAATATTAACTGGCCCTACGAAGGTCGACGCCCAGCATACACGGCTAGTATAAATTGGCCCAGTAGAATATAATATCATTTCTGGTTTGAAATAAGAGTATCAATTTATATTGTCAGAGTGACCTATAGACCTCTTATGTATCCATAAACATTAACCAACATTGGACCTCAAATAAACAAATGAGAACTAGCTTGATAAATAACATTTCTCCACTGAAGATAAACAAGTTTATATATCAATTTATATGATCAGTGACCTCAAAACATCTTCAATCTCAGATGGCATTATCAGAATTGAACCTTGTTGTTTCGAATGGGAAAACAGTGGAAATGCAATATACTTATAATTTGGATAAGGATAAACAATTTTCAAGTTTGATTTATATTGTCAGTGATCTATAAACATCTTATGTCTCAAATAACATTATCGAAGTTGAACTTTGTTGTTAAATTCACAAGCGATTTCCATATAAAGGAGTTGAAGTTGAGAGAGTTAGTCAGTCGGTGATAGAGAGTCGGCGATAAGCACTGGGAGAAGACAAGCCAGTCGGTGATAAGCATTGGGCGGGGACTAGCCAGAGTTACACCAAGCAGACCGTGAATTAATCAATGAGAGAAACGGACATAAGAACCCTTCTCTATTCGTGAAAGATATCACACCTATCGGGATACGTGTGTCCTCGCCCAAGCTTAGAACAGCACGCCACTGATAGAAGGATAAATTGTCCATCGGTCCAATTACATTCTAGAGTGAACTCAACATTATCTGGCCACTAGCCTAGTGACTCAACAAGTGTATATTTTATTTCATTAGTCATTATTAAGAATAATTATTTTCTGAGAAAACCACAGCGGACTTGACTTCTTTCCTTCAACAGTTCTGCATGAATGACCTTTCATTCCACAGGGATCCCGAGTTGCTGATTCCCCCTCAACGGTCACCCACTTATCTAAACAAACACAACGTGGGGGTGGGTGTGACCTTACGAGAGGCCTCTTCGACAACCGCGGCCTTCTTCGGAGCAGCAACTTTTGTACCAACAGGATCACATGACTAACCAGCCCAGGAGCGGCCAACTGGTGACGTCACGGGTGGGAATCCGACTTATCTCATGAGGTCATCAGAACTAAGCCTGTCTTTAAGAGCCACATTACACATCCATCGTATCATTCTCATATCATTTCCATCCAACGCATGTCCTCAACCCTCACTGGTCAGGTTTCACTTCAATGCATCATCACACTGCATAGCAATGCATGATAGACTCTTCGCTTGTTTGACAGTGGTAACGCTTTGCTGGTTAGTAATGACAGAAGTTTCCTGAAAAAACTTTATCCACTCCTAATTCTTGCAACCACACTAGCACCTGCTCCACCCTGCACTCCAATGGTATCATCAAGCTAACAAAACTTCTCGACAACCTCAATAGCTTCAGGTATACTTTCTCCACATCTGAGTTTTCATCCATCTCCATTATCTTACACTTCTTGCACACAAATTGGCTATCTTAATTTGTGTGCTATAAGTGTAATACAATGGAGACGGATGAGAAGTCAGATGTGAAGAAAGTATATTAAGATGGTGATATATAAAGGCTGAGGAAAATTTAATATTAGTCCAAGATGCGATCAATATAATTATATGTGTGGTGTGTCTGTGTCTATCTCTCTGTACAGGGAGATTCTTATTCACATTACATTTAAATTTCTGCATAATGGTACAGTCGGGGAAACAGGGAGCAGGTGGGAATTCCAAAGGCAGGTGGTTAAAAGACAGAGGCTATTAGAGTAGAAAACCTTCGGCATCTGGGGAACTCTGTGGCACAATGAGCTTTTGGGAAGCTAAGTGCTCCCCATAATATGCGTAATATTCGTGGGCCTTGTGCCAAACTTGCGCTGAAATTTCGGGAAAGCCGCAAAGTTCAACAGAAGAGATTTTGTACTCGGTGTGGTCGTGACACCAAAGCTGACAAGGAAATATAAATGTCAAACCAATCCACTGACAAGTGCAGTTGAAGGGATCAGGGGTCAGGCAGTCATCATTCGAGAAATCGGTTATGAAACTCAAATATAAACATTTGATTGTATAAACTGATTGTGTCTGTATTCCCTCTTTCTCTCTTTCTCTCTCCCTTTCTCTCTCTCCTTCTCTCTCACTTTCCCCCTTCTCTTTCTCTCTCTCTCGTTGAGAGATTTTGCAAACGCAGACAGGGTTTTGAATTCGAACCTAGGAGACGCATTTTGTTGCGGTCCCCAAAAAGTTATCAAAATGTCTTCAGTAAAATAAATATATATTTTTATATTAAAAGTAAATAGTTTCTTTCCTTATTTCAAATAAGGTTCTTTTACAGCGAATAATGGTCCAAGTCAGGCAGCCAGTCAGCCAGCCAGTTCCAGAAGTAAACGACAGAGATAATGATTGCTCACTGGTAACAACTGCGAGTAATTACGTGCACATGTTGTAAGATCGTCCCATCGTCAGCACAAAAGTCCGGCAAGAGATGTCCCCTGTCAAAACAGAAGTACCACATTGGTTCCGCGACCAAGATTAACCCCACTGGCAAAACGACTCCGCCACAACTCTACAGTGAAGCGGTGGGATATTGCTGTCTGTCGGGTTGACCGTGGGTATTTACATTGAGGGGGCACAAGTGTAGCAACTTCGTCAGAGCACATTTTATTGGAGTATGTGTAAAAAAAGCACAGAGATGCAACATTGCAACGATAGGACAGGGGCTGGAGCTTGATAGACAGTGTGAGACTTATTAGATTAGAGACTCTATTTGGGACCCAGTCCAAGAGGGAAAGGCTAGAGGTTTGGTACACCAGCCCAGATGTGGCAACATTACTCCATGCAGGATACTGGCAGGTGTGAGAGGTTTTCTAGCCAGGTAAAGGGAGCCCACCTTCTTTGTAGCAGACGTGGCAGTATCTTCTATGTATTTATTCCAATTCATGTTACATGTGAATGTTAGGCTGGGAAGTTTAAATGTTGGACTCTCAGGAAGGGTGCTATCAGCCATGGCAATCGCTGGTAGGTAAGGATTTATTTTATAATTGTTAAAGGAAAGGAGCTTTTTCTTAGTGACATTAAATGTAACCATCCATTTATGCCCCCATTCCACGACAGACTTCAGATCATTTTCTAAGGATTCAGCCATTGCCTTGGATATGTGTGGGTGTGATTTGCCCTTATGTCGAGAATAGAGCGTGGTGTCATCAGCAAATGTACCCATCTCGAACACGATTGCATCAGGGAGGTCATTTATGAAAATCAAAAATTATAACGGTCTAAGGATCGTCCCCTAGGGCATACCCGCATTAATGCCATGTTGTTTAGATGCCCGGTCATCGCGAATGCCCTGGATCTTTCTTTTAGCTAAGAAGGATCTGATTATATTAAATATTCGTCCAGTAATACAAATTAATTTTCTTAACAAGAATTCATGCCAGACCTTGTCAAAGGCTTTGGATATATCAAACGCTACCGCCCTAGCTTCACCTGACTTATCCAGTGTATGGTATATGCGCTCAGAGATGATCGTTAGGATATCTGCAGTAGAATGGGATTGCCTAAATCCATACTGCTGGTTAGAAAGAAGTTTAGCATTTTTGAGGTGGCAGACTATCGCTAGATTGATTAATGATTCAAAGATTTCAGCAAAGAGCTGGAGTAGACTGATGAGGCGATAATTTTGTGGGGCAGTTCTTTCGCAAGAGTTCTTGAAAACTGGTACCACAGAGGCAATTTTCCAGCTATCAGAGAAGCAAGATTCGGCAAAGCATTTGTTATAGAGTTTAGAGAGGACGAGGGGCCAGCTCAGCAGATCATTTCTTTTATTATTATAGCAGGGATGAGATCAGGTCCACATTCTTTAGAGGTGTCAAGGATTTTATGATATCCAAGACAGGGGAAGGGGTGATGATCAGATCATCAAGTGTGGTTTCTCTCTGTAGTGGGAAATTTGTGATGGAGTGGTTTGTGGAGTCCAAGGTGGAGGTTAAGACGAACCGCTGGGCAAGGAGTTCAGCTTTATTCATTGCCATACAAGCGACATTATGATAGTTCGAGAGTGGGGGAATTATTAATTGCTCATTGTTCACCACACTATTATAGATTTTCCAGAAATCGCAAGGTCTTAATTTCTGTGACTTAATGCATTTTCTGGTCATTTCGGTATACCTACTTTTAGCCGCGGCTATTACACTTTTACAATGTTTTCTTGATGTTATAATTTTTTTTCTCTTTGTAGCTTAATTATGACAGTTGAATTGGCAGAATGCTTGCTGCCTTTGAGCAATACCAACTGCATAAGCCGAAGTGAACTATTGGGAAGAGTGGGGATTACTATAGAATTTCCGCATGGGGACAACCACTTCTATGCCTCATTTGCGCACTCTTCAGCAGGGAGCAAAAAAGTTTTACTCCATCAATCAGCCCATTGGTAATATCTCGTCATTTTAAGTAATGACATTTCGGTTTAAGGGTTGGAGGTTTAAGGTGATATCAATCATTATCACGATTATTCCATGTATTTATTCTAAGTCATGTTATCTGTGAATGTAAGCTCTTGTAGTTTGAATAACAAACTCTCAGGTATGGTGCTATTAGCCGTGGCAATCGGTGGTTGAACAGGTTTTTTTATAATTGTTGAAGGACAGGAGCTTAGTGTTATTAGCATTAAATGTAACCATCCACTTATGTCCCCATTCGACCACAGACTGGATTTCATTTTCTTATGATTCAGCCATTGTCTTTGATATACATGCGTTCGTTTTTCCTACATGTCAAGTACAGAGCATTATATCATCAGTAAATATACCAATGTTGGACACCATTTCATTATGGAGGTCGTTTATAAAGATCAGGAATAATAAAGGTCCAAGGATCGACCCCCGGATCACACCTACATTAATGTTATGTTGTTTAGATGTACGACTATCAATATACAAAACATAAGTATGGTTTTTACATAAAATGATGGTTGACAGACCGTAAAACCAAACAACCAACCAATCAGGTAGGACAAGGGGTTCACACTAGTGTTTTTTATGATTTTCACTGTCTATGGGACAAAAATAAAAATTGCCCTAGTCAAGAAGGTCCGCTCCTTGACTAACCAGGGACGAATCAGATACTACACTTTGATCTCAGCTTGAAACCTGTGAGAGCCCCATATATTGGTTAAATAGAAAGCATCGTTTATAAACTATTTGCTTACAAAATACACGCCTACAGATGCAATGAATGTACAAACCAATCATATAGAAAACACATAGAAAACATATAGAAAACAGATCAGACATAAAATGAACCAACAAGCGACATTGAATATTTATGTAACAATGGCTAGCTCATTAACCATCATCTCTAATTGCGTACATGAGGGAATAGTGCTTTTGTGCTTTTGTGCGTTTGTGCGTTTGTGTGCGAGTCTGATAATTGGATTGAAATTTGGTTATCATGACAATATTCTTTTGTGACCGACAAGCCTATATGTTGATCATTTTTCAAATATCGCTGCGCATGACAAGTAGGTCAGTGAAACACAAACTGATGGAAAAGTGATAGTTAATTCCGCGTTTAGCTAATTATCAAATGTGACCATTCATATCTGTGTGTCGGTTATTTTACCAGCGACACAAAGATAACATGTAAGCAATAAATATAAAAATGATTTTTCGCTAGATCATCATCATCATCATCATCATCATCATCATCATCAGCAGCAGCAGCAGCAGCAGCACCACCACTACCATCATCATCATCATCAGCATCATGTTCATCATCATCATCATCAGCACCACCACCATCACCGTCATCATCAGCAGCAGCATCATGTTCATCATTATCATCATCAGCAGCACTACCATCATCACCACCATCATCATTATCATCAGCAGCAGCACCACCACCACCATCATCATTATCATCATCATCACCACCACCACCACCATCATCATCAGCAGCATCAGCAGCACCACCACCAGCATCATCATTATCAGCAGCAGCAGCACCACCATCATCATCATCAGCACCACCACCATCATCAGCAGCAGCAGCAGTAGCAGCAGCAGCAGCACCACCACCATCATCTTCATCATCATCATCATCAGCAGCAGCAGTAGCAGCACCACCATCACCACCAAAAACATCATCATCATCATCATTATCATCGTCATCGAAAATATGTTGTTAGTTTTGTTTTACGGCATATCAACTCTTTTCGGGTTCTTTAATGCCGAATCCGAAATTTCGGAGGTAATTATAATAAATGTGAGTCTTTGCTTCAGCTAACGAAACATCTTGGTCCTTGGAGGATAGCAACACATACGCACTATGACGATGCAAATAGAAGGTATCATTCTGAGTTGATTATTAAGGAATTACTTTTTATAGGTAAATGATTACATAAACACGGAGATTACCCCCCCCCCCCCAAACCCAAAATAATTATTATCAAGAAAGAAATATATATAATTATTTGAAAATGGATGACATCATAAAAGACTCAACAGGAGAGAGGGGAAGACAGAGAAAGATGGAGAAAGATGGAGAAAGATGGACTGGTGAAGAGAAACTAGACGAGATAACGGGTCGTCTAGTTTACTTGTATACTATTAAAACTATGAACCTTGCTTGTATGTTTGTATGTTTATAAGTTGTCACAGTGCACACCTGATGATGTCACAAAGAGAGAATGATGATGTCATAAAGCTACCATTCATCATTTATGATGCCATCTATTTCAAGTATATATAGAGATTTATTTCTTGATAATCGAACTTCTTGGCCTTTTGGCTGAGAGTGTAGTATCTGTTCCGATGGATACTACACCCCATACACCGGTATCGTCTTGGCCTTCGGGGCTTGATTTACGCCAGTCTATGGGTTTGTCCTGTGCAGTTCTAGGAGGTCCACCCTCCCAAGCTTTGCCTCCCCTCTTTTGGGAGGAGTAAGTTTATTGCTTACTACCTGAGGCGCCCCTACCGGAGAATGCCAACAGGGCTGCCCAGGCATTTTTTGTAGGCCAGAGTGCTCACCTTCTCGGGCGCTGGTTTATCAAATCTCACTTTCCCGACCTTGTGCCACATCTTACCTTGTGGGAGGAAGATAAAAAAATAAAAAAATAGACAAATAATAATTCGGAAGAGAGAGAGGGGGGGAAAAAGAAAGGAGAGGGAGAAAGAGAAGGGAAGGGAAGGGAGATAAAAGGTAAGAGAAAGAGAGAGTATGGAAGAGAGAAAGAGATAAATAATATAACAAATACTGACCAAACGGGTCGCGTGTGATCTAGTATCCATTAAATCGTTCAATCTTAAAACATAACTCGTTTTTGTCTGCTTGGACATTTTTCCAATTTAATTTCTTTTTCCTTTTCTTTAACTAATATTAAATACCAGTTAGTACAAATATTATCACTGTGGAGACGAGTGGAGTGATAGGCCCCATCATGCGTGACTTCCTCGGCAACCTTGCTCTGTTAATAATGCGCAACACCGGAGACAATCGCAAATTGTTTTGGCTTTACGAGTGCCTCTCCATCGCCGTTATTTGGAAACACCTTGAGCCTGCTCTCGGCCTGCCATTCCAGCCGGACATTCGATGAAAATTCCTGATGCGTGCATGTTGGTTTCGAAAAGGAGCATTTTATTCATTGATTATTATTTGCCTCCCCATTTTCCTTCTCAATATTTTATTTGACTGTACAGAATAAATTCATATTGTTTTAAAATAAGACAAACACATGAAAATTTTCCTTCTCAATATTTTATTTGACTGTACAGAATAAATTCATATTGTTTTAAAATAAGACAAACACATGAAAATTTTCCTTCTCAATATTTTATTTGACTGTACAGAATAAATTCATATTGTTTTAAAATAAGACAAACACATGAAAATTTTCCTTCTCAATATTTTATTTGACTGTACAGAATAAATTCATATTGTTTTAAAATAAGACAAACACATGAAAATTTTCCTTCTCAATATTTTATTTGACTGTACAGAATAAATTCATATTGTTTTAAAATAAGACAAACACATGAAAATTTTCCTTCTCAATATTTTATTTGACTGTACAGAATAAATTCATATTGTTTTAAAATAAGACAAACACATGAAAATTTTCCTTCTCAATATTTTATTTGACTGTACAGAATAAATTCATATTGTTTTAAAATAAGACAAACACATGAAAATTTTCCTTCTCAATATTTTATTTGCCTGTACAGAATAAATTCATATTGTTTTAAAATAAGACAAACACCTCAAAATTCATGCTCTCGCAAAAAAATCAAGTTTGATTTCTTCGTAGAACACTTGAACTTATTTTCTTAAAAAATTTTCCGTTCGTACAACTACACCGATGAAGGCAGCATGGGCAAATTTTCTTGAGCTGTTGCTTCTGATAACATTGAAAGTTGTTCCCTTCTACATCTGGGGAGTAAGTTGTATGGCATCTGTGTCAGGAGCGTCATGTTATATGGCAGCAAATGCTAGGCCCTCAACCATTCCGCTCTCATACGACTGCAGCGCAATGACATGTTCATGATTAGATGGATCCGCAATGTGAAATCTGACCAAACTCAACACATTAGGTCGGAGGATTTGCTGAAAGCAATACATTTTCCCAGCATAGAGGTTATCCCAAGGTCACACTACTACAGTCATGTGAAGCGTTCATCGTCCTGGATAAACAAGTTAAGCAGAGTTCTCTCTCTTGATATGCAGAAGTGCGAAAAAAAAAAAATGTATCCGCGCATCATTTATTTTTTGTAACTTTAGCAACTGGAGAAGAACACGTGACATTTTTGAGACGCACGGGCGTATGTATTTTATTTACCTCCTCTCCAGGAGGTTAGACACAAGGTCAGCGCAATGCATAACCGATTCGTCTTTCAGATAATCTCTATGCTGGTATGGTCATGTGGAATGTTCACCTTCCTGGATAAACCGTTGCAGAAGCATGGATGTCTTGAATCGCAGGAAGGTTGACCGGTAAAAAAATAAAACTTGAAATCAAGTGATTAGACAAGACCATACAGATTGGAATTTGGAGACAGTTGATCTGCTGTTCTCTGAGGACTGAAGAGTGAACTTGCAAAATATCAAAAAACGTCTGACCCCTGGACAAGGTAAAAATGATGTTATATATATATTTTCGGTTTCGATGCACTATTCCTTGTATAAGCTAGTTTTGGTTAGCTATACTGAAGGGATTTTATTTGGGCTTCGAACACTATGTTATTTTGAATATTTAGTCAGAGTATCCTCATGTCAGGTTGTCCTGACAAACCCCTGTACAGAGAGACCTTAGACACTCGAGGTGCAGAACAAGAGACTTTGTTGGTTTGGTTACATTGAAAGAATGAATGAGAATTCTTATGTTAATAGATATAGAACAGTTGGGATAGCAGGGTCAGTTGACAAGGGAAGGTCAAGGAAAACATGGGAGAAAGTGATAAGGATGGACTAGAGAGAAAAAGGGATAAATCATAACCTGGCCAGTGATAGGTTAATTTGGGAGTCAATTTCTAAAAGCCGTTCAACACATGCCAGCATGTAAAACAAGCATTAAACCAAATATGATGACAATAAATAAATAAATAAATAAAAGAACTTATACAAAAATGTGAAATCATCAACTTTTCTAATCTTTTTAATAAAACAAATAAAATGTCAATTATGTGGCATTGCTACCTCTTTCCAACATTACGAAGATGCCCTTAACCGATTTTTAGTGATCGATTTTTAGAAAAAAATATGTTAATTTGCAGTCTTTATTAATTCTTGGATTTTTTTTTGGGGGGGGGGGGGATTTATTCGCTATTCATTAATTTATGCAAGATGATTTTTAAAATGCTCAGATTAAAGAAGTGGCGCTAGAGCTGTGAGATCGTGCATGCCTTCATTTCAATCCTTTTATTAATAACTAGCAAGGCTACCCGGCGTTGTCCGTGTGTTATATAAAAATAATACCAGTGATGAATACAAAATTATCTAATTGTTAACATTAGAAAGCTTACGGGGAGAAAATATGAACAATTCCGATCCCTCCAATAATGGACTAAGTCAAGATAAATTATTTATGTAATATATTAAGACAAGGCTGACGTCAGGAATTAAGAGAACACATGTGGTGTTTACTTCATGGTTTTATTAGATGTGTTTTTACATGTGTTAACTGCATGGCAATCGTGATAAGAAAGAGGACAAAACCTCGTTTTTGTTTCTGGTGTGACGTCAATGAAGAGTCGTAATAAAGGGAGATAACATAACTATTACAAGGGAGATAACATATTTGACTATTAAAATTTGTAATTGTTGTGAAGTAGTCCAACAGTAAAAAGAAGAAGTCAAGTCGAGGTTGGGTTAAGATAACAAGTGTCTTAACATAAAAGGTACAAAGGTAAAGAAACTGACTGGCACTCGGCTAGACAGTTACAATACTGTCCTTTTTCTCCCTGGTGATTGTCTACTCGCACCATTTATAGTGAGAACCGGTGTAGTTTCCCTTCTGTTAGAACGGCCGGTGTAACAGTAATTTAATTATTGTATTATCTATCGATTAAAATAAATATATTTCAGATCGATTGTATTGAAAATAGTATCAGCAATATGCACATTCAGGATTAAGACCTTTTACATTTTTTCTTTTTTATCTTTTTTAATTTGCAAAAGACCTTCACTAATATATAATTTACAGAAATACTTTTTAGCAAAAGTACTACGAAAATGCTGAATTCATATATACATGTTTTGCATACGAACAAACAAGTGCCCTTTATTTATATATAGATAGACTTATGGGATTGACATTCTGATATTCTATCATATCGGCGTAAACAGAAAAACAGAAACCAACCCAAATTCACTTCAACAACAAAAGCTAAAACTGGGGCCATAAAAATCATCTCCCAGAGACAGTCTAACAAAAAGGCGCAAAAAAAGCTAAAAATGTTGATCACGTGGACTGCTCTTAACTACGTCGGCCAAACCACTGATCAAACAATATAAAAGCAGACCGCGCAACAAAATCTGCCTCTTTGCTCTTTCCTCTCTATCTGTCTCTGGGACGTTTAACAGAGAGGACAAGTTCGGCTACCCTCGCCTTTGGGCGAGGGGGTTCCAGCACGTCGGCTGACTACTAAACACGCACACATACACAAAGGCTTACACTCCTATCATTCTTCAGCACATAGAATTACACACTGCTGACAAAGACACACACACACATACAAATGCCTAAACGAATTATCAACTCTCACGCATACACATTCGTACAACCACGAACAAAAGGCGACATGCACATTCACACACTTCGACACATGGCTACACTACGCACATAGATACACACTCATAAATCACAGACATAAACATTCATCGTTTCTCTAACTGGACACTTGAAATGAACACTTAATGCTCTGTAATTTGTAAATATATAAATATTTTTGTGTTACTTTTGAACTACGTTTTATTCTTCTTTCAACTTATGCATGCTTTATCTTTCATTCAACTTTCATCCATTGTTTTCCTTTTTTATCTGTTTTTACTCATTTAAACATTTCTTTACATAATCCAAATGTAAGTGTGGATCTTAGCATATTCTCTAAAGACACAATATCTTAACAAGCTAAGGTTCGCGCCCCCTACACGCTTTTACCTTTGCATAACACGTCGTAAAGATTTAAAATTAATAATAATTTTCTGTTACTCAATTTTCACGGGCAATGAAAAGCAAACATTAAAGTATGCATACTTTCAGGAAACGTTGGGTTGGGACAGCTATCACGCACATGCGCGCACACAATAATTATGTCGTTGAGTAGTGAAGAAAAACCCAATGTACATAACACACGCACACACATTCGTACAACTTTGAACAAAAGGCGACACGCACATTAACACACTTCGATGTACAAACACCAAGCCTCACACATGGCTACACTACGCACATACATACACATTCATAAATCACAGACATGAACATTTATCGTTTCTCTAACTGGACACTTGAAATGAACACTTAATGCTCTGTAATTTGTAAATATATAAATATTTTGTGTTACTTTTAAACTACGTTTTATTCTTTGTTCAACTTATGAATGCCTTATCTTTCATTCAATTTTTATTCATTGTTTTCATGTTTTATCCGTTTTCTCTGGCTTTTAAACATTCCTTTACCAATTAAATGGTCCCTGCAGACTACTTCGTTTCTGTCTATTAGATGTGGAGAGACAGAGATCTCTTAAGGAACTGCCAGTCTTTTAGAATAAAACCACTTTACGTCGATCCTATTTTCATACCTATCTCACAATTTTCTGATAAGATTAGACCACTGGTGACCGTGGAAGCATTTCCTTTCAACCCAGCGACAGAGAAGGCATTTAATGACTTCAAAGGGGAAATGAGAAAGTATTGCCGCATTCCATTATTGATGAAACAATGCTTCTCGCAGTAGAAAAAGATGCTTCTGACACTGAACCAGACAGGTCACCCTGTTGCCTTCTTTTCTCACACACTCACTCCCACAAAACGCAAACATGCATCTGTTGAAAAGGAGTTGTCACTATAATAGAAGCAGTGGAAAAGGTGGATTCACTGCTGTTTTATAATGAGAAGGATATGCAGACAAGATCTTGTGAACAGGTTGAGAGGTGAATGACAATGTTCACCCTCTTTTCCAGCCCAACGCTATATAAGACAGACACATAAAAAGAGTGCTTGTGGGACCATCCCCCTCCCCCCCTCCTTTCAGCCTGTGAGGATGAATAGGACGGCAATTTTAAGTGAATGGTTCAGGGAAGGTTTCCCATATTGTCCATAGTTAAAATACATAAATTAACTCTTTATTATGGTGGTGGTGGTGGTGGTGGTGGTGTTGTTGTTGTTGTTGTTGTTGTTGTTGTAGTAGTAGTAGTAGTAGTAGTAGTAGTAGTAGTAGTAGTAGGGATAGGAGGGGGAGGAGGAGGATCTTCTTTGCGGACCAAGCATGTGGCGTGAAGAAAGTGAACATATAGTGTCAATTAAAGATATTGACGTCATTAGGCGAGATTTTTATATGCAACATATTTTTTTAATCTAAGACCCTTACCAGTATTTGCCTAGATAATTTTAACATGGATGTTGGCAAGAAAGGACCACACTCTGGATACAGTGTAAAAATTCCATCACCTGTAGATGTCATGGTGTGGTCACAGGAAGAGAAACACCCAAACCAAAAAGTGAAATGTTGGATTTATATGGGTGTAGGGGGCATGTTCAACTGTCCTTATTTGGTTGTGTGTTTTGTATTGGGTTAATTAACATGAGCCGTGGGTGCTAATCTGCCATTTAAGAACATTTCAGTTAAGGTAAAATTTTAGAAATTGTTATAAAAATTTGAATAATTGTATGTAAAAGTAAATAGTAAATTGTGTGAATCAGAATGGTACAACTTTGTTGAACGGTTTGATTCTGTTGTCGTCATTCTTGCAGGAGGGACCACATAATGGTTGCCAACATCTTTAAGTGAAAGTGGTATTATGGAATTGACTGGATTCGAACTTGGCACTCCCAGGTCGCCAGTCCGTATCGTTATCCACTTAAAAACCGTCACCTCTTTTTATTAAACGACACACAGTAAATCTCTATATAGTGTTTTACTAATTGACAGCCATTAATTATTTTTATCGAACTTTACTTAATGAAATCCATTAAATCTTTGTATATAGCTTTAGTAGACATTTTCTAAAATTAAAATAGACATTCTAGACATACGGTTTAGTATCATATCTCGGGGACATAACTGGTGCAAAACTGTTCTGTTTTGGGAATCAATTTTACCCGTCCTCGGATAAATATTCTCCTAGTTAAAAAATGTGTGTGTGTGTGTGTGGGTGTGTGTTACAGGGATACGCTGCATTGCTGGGGGGGGGGGGGATATGAAAATAGATATGTAAAAATAGTGTTGTTAAAATCTTTGGCAAAAGAAAAAAGAAAAAGATCAAGTCATCAGCGGCCAACTGTTTGACCTAGTTTAAGTGTTGTTTTTCTAACATTTACTAGTATGAATAAGTAAATTAAATTCCTATGAATCAAAATGGTACAACTTTGTTGACCAGTTCGATTCTACACCTATGTCGTCAGTCTGTGTCGTTATCCACTTAACCACCATCACCTCCAATTGTAGGTAAGGTGGGTTGTATAATGAGAGAGAGAGAGAGAGAGAGAGAGAGAGAGAGAGAGAGAGAAAGACAGACAGACAGACAGACAGACAGACAGACACGATATCGTATGAATTAAAGAGGGTGATTTTTGTCGGCGAAACAGTATATGAAACACTACTTTTCAGGGTGAAAATTCACAATCGTCATAGACCAACAATTATATTTTCCACTTGAAAAGACTGGTAAAATGGAATTGGAATTGGGATACTATGAGTACAATATTATTTTCCAACCTGGCAAAAATGATATCCCAGCAGGTGCATGAAGTACCAATAAACCCGCCAAAACTTCAAATTACATAAACTCATGCAACTACTGTGGCAGTAGTCAGTGGGCAGATGCAGACTTTACTTCGCGGAAAGTGACAAGAGGCAGAAATAACTTATTATATATTTACCAGAAAGTATTGAAGAAAGTAAAAACAAGGAAAAAGAAGAACATAGTCATGGTGTGGGTCGACTGTAAGAAACCAAATGAAACAATCCCCTAACTTGATGCGTAAAGATATTTAAAATGCCAGACAAAATTGGTAACTTCAAATAGAAAAATGGAGACCAGAACTGACAGTTGATGTATGGCATTTGGCAAAGATAAGAATACAGAGAGGCATTTTCCAAAGTGCCTCTCTATCTCCACTACTGTTGACCATAGCGATGATGCCATTCACCAACATACGCAAAAGATGCGATGCAGGATAAAGATTCACAGAAATGTGTATACGGATGATCTGAAATTTGATAGCAAACCAAAAAGAAACTAAAAACACTAATAAGTACAACAAAACTCTTAAGTTAGGATAGCGGAATTGAATTTGGGATAAAAAAATGTGCATTACTTGTGATTAAGAAAGGAAAACTCTAACCAATGGAAGCTGTAGTACTACCGAATCGAGAAGTAATAAGAGCACTTAATGAATGCATGTATTCATTTTTTTTTAATGGAAATCGCTCCAGACAAGGCATGAAGCCACTTGATGTTAGAAACTAACAAGAACAAATATGATTATCTCAAAGACAGGAGATACTTATTGGCTTTAGTCTTTAAAAGACCAAGGTTATAGGTAGGAGGAAAAAAGTCAGCAGGAAGAGAGTTTCAAAAGCATGCAGTTCTTGGAAAGAAGCTACTGGAATAGGAAGCTGTATTATAATTATAAATATCTGGGTATTCTGAATGCAGACACCATCAAACAAGCAAAAATGAAAAACGTGATAATAAAATAGAAGAATTCAAAAGAAATGTAACACATAATGATAAAATAGAAAAATTCAAAAGAAATGAAAAACATAATAAAAAAATAGAAGAATTCAAAAGAAATTAAAAACATAATAATAAAAAAGGAGAATTCAAAAGAAATGAAAAACATGATAATAAAATACAAAAATTCAAAAGAAATTAAAAACATAATAATAAAAAAGGAGAATTCAAAAGAAATGAAAAAAATAATAATAAAATGGAAGAATTCAAAAGAAATGAAAAACATAATAATAAAATAGAAAAATTCAAAAGAAATGAAAAACATTATAATAAAATAGAAAAATTCAAAAGAAATGAAAAACATAATAATAAAAAAGGAGAATTCAAAAGAAATGAAACACATAATAAGAAAATAGAAGAATTCAAAAGAAATGAAAAACATAATAAAAAATAGAAGAATCCAAAAGAAATGAAAAACATGATAATAAAATAGAAGAATTCAAAAGAAATGAAAAACATAACAATAAAATAGAAGAATTCAAAAGAAATGAATTACATAATAATAAAATAGAAGAATTCTAAAGAAATGAAAAACATAATAATAAAAAAGGAGAATTCAAAAGAAATGAAAAATATAATAATAAAAAAGGAGAATTCAAAAGAAATGAAAAACATAATAATAAAATAGAAAAATTCAAAAGAAATGAAAAACATAATAATAAAAAAGGAGAATTCAAAAGAAATGAAAAACATAATAATAAAATAGGAGAAGTCAAAAGAAATGAAAAACATTATAATAAAATAGGAGAATTCAAAAGAAATGAAAAACATAATAATAAAATAGGAGAAGTGTAAAGAAATGAAAAACATAATAATAAAATAGGAGAATTCAAAAGAAATGAAAAACATAATAATAAAATAGGAGAAGTCAAAAGAAATGAAAAACATAATAATAAAATAGAAGAATTCAAAAGAAATGAAAAACATGATAATAAAATAGAAGAATTCAAAAGAAATGAAAAACATAATAATAAAAAAGGAGAATTCAAAAGAAATGAAAAACATGATAATAAAATAGAAGAATTCAAAAGAAATGAAAAACATTATAATAAAATAGGAGAATTCAAAAGAAATGAAAAACATAATAATAAAATAGGAGAAGTCAAAAGAAATGAAAAACATAATAATAAAATAGAAGAATTCAAAAGAAATGAAAAACATGATAATAAAATAGAAGAATTCAAAAGAAATGAAAAACATAATAATAAAAAAGGAGAATTCAAAAGAAATGAAAAACATGATAATAAAATAGAAGAATTCAAAAGAAATGAAAAACATTATAATAAAATAGGAGAATTCAAAAGAAATGAAAAACATAATAATAAAATAGGAGAAGTCAAAAGAAATGAAAAACATAATAATAAAATAGAAGAATTCAAAAGAAATGAAAAACATGATAATAAAATAGAAGAATTCAAAAGAAATGAAAAACATAATAATAAAATAGAAGAATTCAAAAGAAATGAAAAACATGACAATAAAATAGAAGAATTCAAAAGAAATGAAAAACATAATAATAAAATAGAAGAATTCAAAAGAAATGAAAAACATAATAATAAAATAGAAGAATTCAAAAGAAATGAAAAACATGACAATAAAATAGAAGAATTCAAAAGAAATGAAAAACATTATAATAAAATAGAAAAATTCAAAAGAAATGAAAAACATAATAATAAAATAGAAGAATTCAAAAGAAATGAAAAACATGATAATAAAATAGAAGAATTCAAAAGAAATGAAAAACATAATAATAAAATAGAAGAATTCAAAAGAAATGAAAAACATGATAATAAAATAGAAGAATTCAAAAGAAATGAAAAACATAATAATAAAATAGAAGAATTCAAAAGAAATGAAAAACATGACAATAAAATAGAAGAATTCAAAAGAAATGAAAAACATGACAATAAAATAGAAGAATTCAAAAGAAATGAAAAACATTATAATAAAATAGAAGAATTCAAAAGAAATGAAAAACATTATAATAAAATAGAAAAATTCAAAAGAAATGAAAAACATAATAATAAAATAGAAGAATTCAAAAGAAATTAAAAACATGATAATAAAATAGAAGAATTCAAAAGAAATGAAAAACATAATAATAAAATAGAAGAATTGAAAAGAAATGAAAAACATTATGATAAAATAGAAGAATTCAAAAGGAACGGAAAACTTGAAACTAAACCATATAGCAGAAACCGAGGACCTTTCATGGACTGGGGAACCTTGATTAGAGAACCAGGAAACTAATGACTATGCACAAAACACTTAATCTGAAGTTTGATTTTGACAGACTCTATGTAAAAAGGAAAGTAGGATGAAGAATGGTAAGTATTGAAGATTGCACAGACGATGCCATTAAAGAACTTGAGAAACACATAACACAAAATCCAGAGAGTCTAATATTTGTTAAATATTATTTTTACTCCAGAAAATGACATAAATCATGAATTTCTTGCAAAATAACTTGTTTGCGAGTAATGCTGAAACTCATTTCAATTTAGATAATAAACGACCATACGTTAGGAAATTAACATTAAAAAAATGAGTATTAGTAAACTGAAAGTTTCTGAAACAGTCACTGGTGCAGTAAGCATCATTCGCAATGCACAAGTTCGGGTAAGTGTTAACTAAGCGATTCCGAAAAATGTCATCGAAGAAATCCTGAGGAATTTTTCTGTTTATGGTTTTCCATTGCAGAATTGAGGAAAATCGGTGCTTCTTGCTTAAAAGTCCGAAAAAAAGATTTCTTTGTCTTTTACTGTTTAAGAGGTAAATAAGGGGCAGTAACTCTTATCAACTGTTGTTATTACATGTAACGTAATTTACAGAAAATTAATTAGTAATAAATGAACAACAAAGTATACAGCAATGGAAAATTTAAGAATTTATTGTGTTTATACTTGGGTTTTATACTGAATAAAATTCAGCAATTTGTTTGCAAATTTGGGCAATTTCTGCCGCCACATGAATTCTGCGAGATAGGAATCCACCATTTGCGTGTGGGTGCCACATTCAATTTTATTTATTTCTTTTTTGCTTCACACCACATACGTTCAACGTGGTTGGTGGTGGCCCCGGTTTGTGGATCAACAAAATTGTACTTGTGATTCACACGCAAATGATGGAATCCTTCGGCACTAAGGCGATCGTATGCTCGTAAAATCTGGCTCAAAATTACAATTAAGAGTTACTGCCCCTTATTTACCTCTTAAACAGTAAAAGACAAATAAATCTTTTTTTCGGACTTTTAAGCAAGAAGCACCGGAAAATCTCTTGATCTCGTGAGGCAATTCTTGTCCCCAAAATCAGTTCGTTGGGTTAAAACTTGTTGCAACCAAGCGTGAACCGGGAGCAACGAAAACTAAGGAACTCGTTTGTTTTGCATTTTTCATCTTTTTTCATTGTTGCCTTTTTTTTTTGAGAAAAAAGTTTGATTGTGGTTGGGTCAGATTTAGGTGGGGAGTTGGGCAGCAAGATTTTTTATTAATATTGCATTCAAAAGTATGCACTTTGGTACGGTCAGGGAAACAGTAAGCGGGAAAGAAATTACAAATGCAAGCGGCCCGAGAGAAAAAAGCTACTATAGTAGAAAATCTTCCGGTATTTAGAGACCTCAACAGTGAAGGGGGGGGGGGGGCTGCTAGTCGGGTGGGTCAGGGGTATTTTCGTTTCGGGGGTACAAGTGCAGTAAGTTCATCGGAACTCATTCCGTGGAAGTAATTGTAAAATAAGCACGGGGGTACGACAGGGGCTGGGGCTTGACAGACAGTGTGGGACCTATTAGGCTAGAAATACGTGTTTGGACCTTGTTCAAGAGAGAGAGAGAGAGAGACTAGTGGTTGGTGCACCAGCCCAGATGTTGTCTTTTTTTTTCGAGAAAGGTCTAACATTTCAGATATCATAATTTCTATACTAATTTATTTAATGTTTTTTTGTTTTTTTACTTAAACATGATTTTAAGCAAAAATAAGTTGTTTGGGATTCAAATGCCGAAGTCCACTTCATTAAATGGCCATACATTAGGAAAATTACCATGTAGTGTACTAAAAAGTTACATTTAAGAAGTGTCAAACGTGAAAAAAAAAATTTTAAATATTTTTTTTTATTTTGATATAAAGTTAAATTATTTTTATTTTCCTATTTTTGCAAATAAAAATCATTGTTAATTATTGTTTAAAAAAGCGTTTTTTTTTAAAAAATCTTTAACGGCGAACGCATACTAATTTCTCTTTTAATTCTTCAGAATACGATCAATTAAGCCCCACATTTTCAGATTATAAAACATTTTTTACTAAGATCTTACTCTTTGCCCCCACGCTGTCAATGGAAATATAATACCAGTACTACCTGTCGCATAATCGAGCCATCGACGACTAAACTGAACCCCCGCCCCAAGTAGACAGGCCTTGGCTTGTTTCGTAAAGTGGGTGTGCGTGATACCCAGCAGCACTAAAAACAAGAGTTGTCAAAGGGTGGATGAGCTCCGTAGAGCCAATGGCCATCTATACTGATGGAGAGTAGAAAGTGGTCCGTGGATCTACTTTCGGCAGCCTTGTAACTCTCTCCCTCCTACTTTGTCTTTTATCCTCACATTCCATGCAAAATGTTTCTGACAAAGTGAGAAGAATTGCTGTTTCCCGGGTCGGCTATTGCTTAGTGTGAGCAGGATGTGAAGATGCTTTCTTGCCATCACACTAATAAGGATGTTGGAGGTAAACGTTTAACCTGGGCCGACATTATTTGCCTGATGGTCAAAGGACCCAAATATTTGAATAACTCACAAGGAGGCAGGTGCATAATACCGGAGACTGCTGTATTATCATTCGGTGAATGGAATTCTGGGCCATGCATTAGTTTCCAGTGGGGCCTCTCAATGCTATATTTGTGGGAATTGCTATGACATTTTTCTTTTCAATGGTTTATAAAGATAATTTATTGATTCATTCTCTCTGTTCTGCTTTCAACTTCTCAATGACCTCTTCCACATATTTACACTATGAAAAATTCTCAAACAAAAAATAAATGTAAACCCAGAATCCCAACTGGAAAACAGGCATTGAGATGATCACAGACAGACTTGCCAAATCAGATCATAAAAGAAGAGGTTCTTCCGAAAGACTGGTATCTTAGTACAGTTGTAAAATGTTGTGAGAATAAAAGAGGAGCTCTGGATATAAGTATTGATTTACTCCTCTCCAGGAGTTAGGCACAAGGCCAGTTTTTATCTTACTCCCACAAGTAAGATGTGACCCAAGGTTGGGTCGGTAAAGTGCGGTTTAAAAATTGCCTGGGCAGCCCCGTCGGCATTCCCCGGTAGGGGCGCCTCAGGCAGTAAGCAATAAACTTACTCCTCCCCAAAGAGGGGAGGCAAAGCCTGAGAAAGTGGACCTCCCAGAACTGCACAGGACAGACCCATTGACCAGCGTAAATCAAGACCCGAAGGCCAAGACAACACCAGTATGGGGTGCAGTATCCATCGGAACAGATACTACACTTTGATCTTAGCCAAAAGGCCAAAGTTGATGGATCCTGTTCTGAGAGTGGTTGAGAAAATAATTGAGCAACAAATAAAAAGTCAGATAAACATAGATAAAATGCAGTTGGGTTTTATAACTGGGCGAGATGCAACTGATGCTATATTTATCCTGAGACAATACAAAATAAGCATCTTAGTAAGAAATGGCTCTCTCCTTGACAAACTTCTGGGGTCAACTTTCACTTCAGATTTACAATGGAAGACTTACATCAAATCCGTTGCTACATGTAATAAAAACAGGACACCGAACATAACTTAAGGATAAGTTTTATTTAACTATTCATTGCTTATTGAGACAAATAGTATTCAATATTCACTCTTAATATATACACGAATGTAGAACATTCCATCATTAATCAAAGGGGTGAGACGGGCATCAATTACCTTTGATACTACATTCTCCCCCATCTACCTTCTTATTCGTAGGGAACAAAATCATCCAATCGACCTAACCTCTTCCGGGTTCTTTGAGGGCGTCTTGGTTGTTCGTGCCCGGCATCATCTCTAATCTAGGCTCCTCGGGACCTGACGACGTTTCAGGACTGTCTTGTGTGGCTGGCTTAGGACTTAAATATCTTGCTCCGAAACGCTCTCGTTTTCTTCAGCGCTTCGGTCGCTTGGTGTCTGAAGATTGAGTATCTGTCTCAGATATTGGGTGAAGCCGCTTTCTTGGTACCCATCTGTCGTCCGAACTAGAGTCAGATTGGACTCTGCTAGAATATTCAGATTCGTTTTGTTGGGACTCTGAACTTGACGTATCTGGCGCATGATCACCTAAGTGGGTCGGACTTGTTCCATGAACCGGAGTTGTATATCCATCTGAAACAGTTCTACGTTCATATACATTCCCTGTCGGGGCTATATCCCTTAAGGAGACAGTAGATTGCCTTCCTTCCGAAATTCTGACCATTAATTCTACCTCGCTCACCAATCGGTCATGTTTACTGTGACGAACATGGCGTTTTAATAAAACTGTGCCAGGTTGTGTAAGCCACGAGGGAAGTGATGTACCTGCTGAGTTTCGTCGTGGGAACGAGAAGAATCTCTCATGTGGAGTAGCGTTTGTCGCTGTACATAATAGAGTCCTTTTAGCGTATAAAGCCATGGGAATGAGACTTTCCCAATCGGAGATCGGACTATTGCGATTTGCGGCCGCCAACTGTACTGTCTTCCATATTATGCCATTGTATCTTTCGCACTGTCTGTTTCCTTGAGAATTGTGAGGAGTTGTTCTACTTACAGCTACTCTTCGTTCATGCAGAAACTGCTTGAGTTTGTCAGACATAAAAGCAGATCCACGATCTGAATGTATATATGCAGGCACTCCAAAAACAGCAAAAATGGAGCAGGGGCCTTGAATTACTGTTGCAGCCGTTACGTCTGGGCAGGGGATGACGAACGGAAATCTTGAGTACTCGTTTATTATTGTGAGCATGTATTTATTTCTAGTTTTAGAGGGTAAAGGCCCCTTAAAATCCAGATTAAGTCATTCAAAAGGCTGTGTGGCCTTAATGAGTGTTGCTGGAGGGGGTTTGTAGAACCTGGGCTTATTTTCTGCGCATATCCGACAAGAGTTCGTAATTCTTTTTATGTCTTCAACAGAATATGGCAAGTTTCTGCTCCTGACTACGTGAATCATTCTTGTGATACCTGGGTGACACAATTCCCTGTGTATATACTGAAGATCACCTGAGCCAGTTATCAGGCCACATACCCTTGAAGTGCGTCGACCGCCGCATTCTCCTTACCAGGGTGGTAAGTGACATCAAATGATTAGCAAGAAAGATCCATTCTCCATCTCGCTATCTTCTCGTTTTTTATTTTGCTCGTTGTTTTTTGGGTTAAACATAAACGAGACCGACTTTTGGTCAGTGATTAATTCAAAATGTTGGCCGATTAGGTAATGCCTCCATTTTCGTAATGCCTCAACTATGCGTACGCTTCTTTTTCTATTGCCGAGTGTCGTCGCTCAGATCGTGAAAGTGTTCTTGAAAAAAAAGCTACAGGACGACCGGATTGTCTCAGTGAGGCAGCTATCGCACAATCGGAGGCATCCGTCTCAATTAATAGAGGGATAAAATGATCCACAGCAGAAATGGCAGACTGAGCAATGTTCCTTTTCATGTTTTGAAATGCTTTGATGGCGGAACAGGACAATGGAAAAGTAGATACTTGCGTCAATGGGTGTATTTTTTCTGAAAAAGATGCAACCCATTGGGAGTAGTGGGCGAACATACCGAGGGCTCGTCGTAAAGGGGGCATGTTTCCAGGGATTGGTAATTTCATTAGGGGTTTCAGTCACTTGGGATCAAGCGTCATGGTGCCATTTTTTACAATGTATCTCAATAGCTTGATACTTTTCAAGTTGTAGGAACATTTTTCACTGTTCAAAGTCAGATTATATTTCTTGACGGCAGCCATGAATCGTTTAAGGTTGTGGTCATGTTCAGCTTGGTTATGGCCACATACTGTGACATTGTCTATATATGCAACAGTACCCTTCAATTTTTCATTGGAGATTATTTCATCTATTACCCTCTGGAAGCTAGCCACACCATTTTTGTTATCCCAAAAGGAATTTGGCAGAAATGGTATAGGCGACCGCAGGCCTCGAATGCCGTGTAGGGCTTATTCTCTGGCTTGAAAGGTACCTGATGGTAGGCACTTCTGAGATCCAAAATACTGAAAATGTGATATTTTGCAATATTAGAAATCATTTCGTCAATAAGAAGTGGATAGGCATCGAGTAATGTGTATCTGTTGACGGTCTGGGAATAGTCAATGACCATCCTTTTCTTGTGATTTTCGGTGGCTGTTACAAGGACCTGGGCTCTCCATGGAGATTCACTTGGCTCTATAATTCCTTCCTTAAGTAGTTTTGTTACTTCTGCTGTTATGAACTGTTTGTCTGTTTGTGAATAGCGTCTTGATTTTACTGCTACTGGTTTGCAGTCAGGAGTTAAGTTTGTAAAAAGTGACGGGTTCCGCACTTTGACAGCTGCTAGTCCACATACGCTTAGGACCGGCTTGGGGCCACCAAAAGGGATTTCAACACATGAATGTTGTTTTAGAAAATTGTGACGCAATCCTCTACTTGTATAAGAGTCAAATACATCCTAAGATGGAGTAGTGTTGCCACATATATGGGTAGGGGTGCTCAGAGCACTCTTTCCTGCCTTGACAATGTACAAAACTGACTTCGGAATCTAGTGAGAGATGTCCTCTTCTTTTCCCTAGAGCCTCGTTTTCACAGAAGAGACATTGTTGGTCTTTCTCTGCTCTATCCTTATTTTCATGGCAGGTGCTCGACTGAGCTCTAAATCCTGTTTCCCCCCTGTAAAACATTCACAACAAAAACTTGTCTAGCTACAACCATTGTCAATATTTTCCCTTTCTCCCTCTGTGTACCTAAAACTAAGCGGAACTTCCATGAACAAAGTTTCTTTCCTAGAACTACCCGTCTGTTGAACACAATACCATGGGGCTGCTTCCCAGCCGACTACAAAATCGTCATTTTCAAGTCCAATTTCTTGTTGAGCCGTCCTCCTAAATAATCAAATTCTGACCAGTTACAACCATCGTTACCAATCATCACGGTGTTGTGTCACTGTCCATCCCTACAAACTCATTAACCCTTATCCTCGAGTTGCCTTTGGGCTTTGATAAGTACTGACTTGTTAGTACAAAAAAAAGAACCTGTATTTTGTTTTTGTGGATTTGGAGAAAGCTTTTAACAGAGTGCCAAGAGATGTTGTTTGGTGGGTTTTATGAAAATTAGGAGCAAGAAAGTGGTTGGTGAAGGTTGTTCAAGCAATGCACAGAAATGCTCAAAGTTGTGTTAGAATTAAACGCATATTTAATGACAGTTTTAATGTTAAAGCGAGAGTACACCAGGGATCTGTATGGAGTTTGTTGCTTTTCATTGGCTTATTAGGAAGAAGTGCTTAACACTGATGATTTAGTGCTTGTCTGTAAAACAGTGGAATGTCTACGTGTTAAGTTAAAGACTTGGAGGAGAGCTATGGAAAATCAAGTTCTAAGATTGAATGTTACCAAGATCAAAGTGATGATTAGTTGTTTTAGTGTTGGAAAGCCTCCAGAAAAAGGAAAGTTCCGCTGCTCAGTTTATGGAAAGGAGGTTGGGAGCAATTAATTTTTTTGTAGTACTTGTAAGCATTCGATTACACAAGAAGTGGAATTAGAAGTAAGGTTGGAATATGATAACCGGTTTGTATGCAAGAAGTGTAAGACAATAGATGTTATTATGAAAATAATACTATGTAACAAAAAGAATGTAAACACGGACTTTGATAACGTATATGGAGAGAATAGTTTATTCGCGCTCCATTACAGATTATAGGTAAAACAAAAATGGCGGTTTCATCACTTCCGGCCGGAAGCCGCCTCCAGCCTGGGAGAGTGTTCAGGGGGAGATCACTCGCATAAATTAACAGTTCTTCCCCTCTTTTCTCTTATTTTTATTTAAGCATCATATATTCTGCAAAAGAGGAAAAAAAAGTGTATTTACATTATACAGATGATTCCTTTGGCTCAGATATGAAACAAAGGATCTTAAATGATGGCACTCCTTTCTTTGTCAGAGAGTCAGCAATTTGGACATCAGTTGGTATCTAAGAGACCTCTGCAATTTCTTTTCTGTAAATCATTTCTCTCAGAATAGCCATCTCTATACGAAGTCTCTTATCCAAAATTTGGGTTGAGGAATGTACAGAATCATAGAGACAGCAATTGTCTGTTTTGCAGAAGACCTTGATGTTATCAATACTGTCCTTCAATTGCAATACTTCTAACAACAGTTTTCTATAAAAAATGCAGGCTTCTGCCATGTTAACCATGGCTAAAATTTCAGCAGCTAAGGTACTTTTTACGACTCTTCTAATCCACTTGGATTGTCAAGCATATACTTGTCATTTCCTCCAACCAAAAAGAGTATATAGCCTCCTTGTGAACCTCCATCAGTTAAATTACCAAAAGAGGCATCACTATATGCAATAATCTTTAGGTCCTCAAGATTCCCTAAATCAGGAATATCTATATGAGATTTTTCTTTTTTGCTTTCTTTACCACCCTGTTAGCCTGTTTTTAAACATTCTACGTTTTCCTGTTTTAGCATTGAACTTAACTCACTAACATCATAACTAAGATCAGGTCTGGTTTGGGTGGCTAACCAATTAAGTTGGCCAATCAATTGCCTGGTTTCGGTAACTTCTGTTATAGATATTGCATCTTTCGAATTTTTGCCTCTCTCCAGTGGGATACACTTCAACTTTTTGACATATTCGTCTTGTCCAAGCTTAATATCATTCCTGTTTTTCCTTATGCTCGATCCTATATACTGGAACTCTTCAACTTCTTCAGATTTAACCTCAAACAAGTGACAAACTCTGTCCATGCAAAAATCGTCGACATGAGTAGTGATTATACTGTGCAGTTTGTTGCCAAAGTTCCATGTAAATATGGCTTGATCATATTTTGAAACGACTGCTCCTGACTTCAATAATTCCTTCTTGAGCATCAGGTAAAACAATAATAGCAGTCTCATCACTTCCGGCCGGAAGCCGCCTCCAGCCTGGGAGAGTGTTCAGGGGGAGATCACTCACATGAATTAACAATGGAGATGTGTAAGAATCCAGATGTGGAGAAAGAGTTTTTTTTACCTTGGTGATACCATTGGAGCACATGGAGGAGCTGTTGCCAGTGTGATTGCAAGAGTTGGGAGTGGATGGAGTAAGTTCAGGGAACTTCTGCCATTTCTCACCAGCAGAGCATTATAACTGTTGACCAAGGGAAGAGTCTATAAGACATGTGTGCATAGTGTGATGATGTGTGGAAATGAAACCTGGCCAGTGAAGGTTGAGGATATGTGTTGCATGGAGAGAAATGATATGGGAATGATGCGACGGATTAAAGAGGGGCTTAAATCTGAGGACCTCAAAGAAAGATTAAATCTGAACAGTATAGGGAGATGTGTGCAGAACAGGAGACTTTGTTAGTTTGCTTACATTGAAAGGTTGGATGAGAGTTCTTGAGTTAGTAATGTAGAACAGTTGAGGTAGCAGGGTCCAATTGGTAGGAGAATGCCAAGGAAAACATGAAAGGAAGTGATAAGGATGGATTTTAGAGAAAGATGGATAAAGACCTGGCTAGAGATTGGTTAGTTTGGAAATCAATTTTTAAAATCCATCTAACACATACCAGCATGTAAAACGAACGTTAAACCGAATATAATGATGGTGGTGGTAGTGGTGGTGATGATGATGATGATGATGATGATGATGATGATGATGATGATGATGATGATGATGATTCGACGTATAATCTATTCATCTCTTTGACCCTTATTCTCTAGTGGCTTTTAACCTTAATATATAGTGACTCATTAATAATTAAAAAAAAAATGAAATTCTATTTTTTTTTGTGCAATTACATGTCAATACTCTGGAAAATTAAAAAAATAAATAAAAAATATTTAAAAAAAAAAAAGATATTTCACCCCAAACAAGGCAAGTTGCCACTGTAGACGTAAAGGGCTGCTGAGAATTAGGGAGTAGGTTTTGGGTGTCATCCTAAGTTGGGAGCTGTGCAGCGAGATGTCTGTTTACATTAGTTTTAAACCTCTGCATGTCGGTACAGTCGGGGAAACAGGGAACAGGGAGGGAGTTCCAGAGGCCGGCAGCACGAGGAAAGAAGCTGCTGGAATAGAAGGCTCTCCGGCATCTGGGGACCTCCACAGTGGATGGATGGGACCTAGTTGATTGGCGGGTTGTTCTAGTGTATTTGCGTCGAGGGGGCACTAGAGCAGCTAGTTCATTGGAGCACAATTGAAGTATTTGTAAAACAAGCACAAGGATAAATTAAAATATTTTAAACTTTAGAGGGGGGATCACTTTACAAATATAATGCAAAATGATCACCTGCTTTCTGACAAGAATACGTAATTGATCACATAGCACAGAACAGAACGTGTAAATATCATTTTGTATTTCCAAAAAAGCTGTCATTTTGGAAAAAAAAATCGTTACTCGTCCTATTCTACATTATGTGGACAAGAAGTGGGTGATCATTTTACGTTAAATTTATATAATAAAGTGAAAAATATTTTATCTTTAAAATAATTTTTCCAAGTATTTCCAGGGTGTTGATACGTAATCGCAGGAAAAAAAATCTCAGTTTTTTTTTTTTATTGACAGCATAGAGACGGAGTGTACAATTTTGTTTCGACGAGGTTGTAGCGGGGGCGGGGGTTCGTCACGGATGACGATGGCCCAATGGCTCAGTGTACCACGACCCATGCTAACAAGTAATCAAAATAAATGAAATGAAAGAGACGTGTGATGAACGTGAGAAGAACAAAAGGGAAGAAAAAGAAACTCGTGTGTGCAACATAATATAAACGTGGTATTTATTTCAAAGAGATAAATATACATCTGTTAGGAAAAAGTTGATGATTCAGTGAATTGACAAGAAAGGATTGGTTGTTACTATAAGATGATGATGATTATCCTGGTCGAAACGTCCTTTGGTTTTTCACTGAGAATTGTTGTTTTTTGATATTAATGCATTTGTCTCGGTCGTTGCTGTGGTTTTTGAGGCCGTCAGGAGACAATCTGTAGACAATGTAGAATGGGCAGGCCGACAAGAAACTGCTATCACTGTTATTTTAGACAAGGTTTGGTTGATCGTCATCATCGTGGTGAAATCACACTGAGTCGACTGGCAGAGATTCCGGTGGCAAGAGTTGTTGGCGGAGACGGTGTGTCGTCAGACGACAAGGCTGATTCTGAGTGCATGCTTTCAGTGAAGAAATACAGTTTTTATATATGGCCAGATCAGCTGCTGCTGAGGAAAAGACTTTGATGAGATCTGATTGGTTGATGGAATGACGATTTTTGCAATAGAAGCTGAGTTCAAAGATCAAACATCTGCTTCTGTTGTTCTGAGTGCAAAGTTGTAAAGCAATTCCTTTACCATGTAATTATTTAAATAAAATTATGTAAATAAAAAACCATTTAACCATTTTCATTTCCATTTATCGTAGTTTATAAATGGAAGATGATCATATTTTAAAAAAAGAAAAATTTATGGCTAGGTAAATATCTACAAATGACAATATAAAACAGAAAATGGCCAAATAGGGATCATATTTAACGTAAAATTATTAACTAATAAACTTTAAACAGGTATATTAAAAGAAAAAGATTTATAATTCATAATTTAAAAAAATCGAGAAAATAAAACAAAAGAAAAAACAGTAATAAAAACTTTTTTTTTCAAATTTTCATACTTTATAAATGGAAGAAGATGATCATATTTAAAAAAAAAAAGATTTATAATTCATAATTTTAAAAAATCGAGAAAATAAAACAAAAGAGAAAAACAGTAATAAAAACTTTTTTTTTCAAATTTTCATTTCCATTTATCATACTTTATAAATTGAAGATGATCATATTTAAAAAAAAAAAAAAAGATTTATAATTCATAATTTAAAAAAATCGAGAAAATAAAACAAAAGAAAAAAACAGTAATAAATTTTTTTTTTTAAATTTTCATTTCCATTTATCATACTTTATAAATGGAAGAAGATGATCATATTTAAAAAAAAAATTGTGGTTAGGTAAATATCTACAAATGACAAAATAAAACAGAAAATGGACAAATGGGGGTCCTATTTAACGTAAAATAAGTGACAAATAAATCCTGCCATCTAAACTTTAAACATGTATGTTAAAGAAAAAAAAGATTTATAATTCATAATTTAAAAAAATCAAGAGTATTCCAAAAAACTGAAAACAAAAAAAAAAAAAAAAAAAAACAGTAATTAAAACATTTTTTTTTTCAAATTAAGGAGAGGGAGGAATCTGTGTCCTAAATGTCCACCATTTTTATCAATGAAACTATCAGTGAAATCACAAAGAAGTCCATTGTTTATCTTTAGAAATGAATGTGCAACAAAATATCTATTTATGAAGATACCCTCACTTTTTGTAAACCCTGCAATCAGTTGTATTAAAAAAACAAAAAAAAACAACAACAACAAAACAACAAAACATTAATTTATTCTTTTGTACATTGTGGTTCAAAATACATGTTATATGCATAATACAAAATGATAAGATAAAAAACATAAGAAAAAAATAATTTGATAATTTTAACTTAGTCTAAACTAATTAGAATTATCTTTAAAACTTTTATGAAAAACAAATTGCAACTTTCAAAGTTTGTGAATTGGAAAAATTAAAAAAAAAATGTAAACCTTTTATTTATTTATTTAACTAGTGGGATCTGTGCACAGGAGTTGCCCTGAAAAATCGATTGACCCAGGAAACTCATGCTTCCACCTCTGAACACCATATAAATATTTTTACTTGATTTATTACTTAGCTATAAACATTAATTGTAGAGTTCTGTAAGTATTAAATTTATAAATAAAATTTAAACATTACTTTTATTTCATAACTATGAAAGAGCCTGTGTGTACACAAATACACAAACATTAGAAGGAAGGTAATATTTGATATGAATGAAAAGAACATACATGCATTTCATTAACTCTATCACTAACCCTAAATATGAAAAAGAAAAAGCGGAAATGGTGTGTGCTAGTAGACGTAATGAAACTATTAAGGGACTGTATCAGGCGTCAGTCAATAAAGCCATCCCCTTCTGAACGGGTGTGAGAATGCCTGGGAGGATGGACTCTCGCTATCTTGGCAGCTGTGATGACTTCTAAATAACACAAAAGCACTGTGTTTCTTTTATATCCTAATACTAACCCTAAGTCCGCATGGCAATGCAAAAAAAGAAAAGAAAAGACTGAAATGGTGTGCACACAATGGGCGTAATGTCAATTAAGAGTCTAAGAGATGGATAAATGTCAATTCGCCTGAAAATTCTCTAGTCGGTCCCATCGACACTCCGTCACAGATGAGAGCAGTACAGACAACAGACAAGAAACCTATCTCCTCTCCGAAAGGAGGTGATAATCATTAGGAGGATGGCCTTTCAGCGGAGGTGGGGCGACGGGGCTGTGACCCTGAACATCTAAATTGAGGGGGGCATCCAATCATATTCAAGCTATCTCCCTTTCTCAGAATATTTTTCTGTATTATGACTTCTACTTGAGTGTTGCCCCCGGGAATCAACAAACCTCTGCATGTCACTGATTCTAAGTAACACAAAAGCTCTATGTTTTTTTTGTATCCTAACCCTAACCATAAGTTCGGGTGGCAATATAAGAAAAAAGTAAAAAATAAAGACAGCAGAAACGGTGTGTGTGCAGTGGTCATACAGAAACCGTGAAAAGTCAATTTGTATGCAAAGGGCCAATAAAAGTCAATTTTACTCTAATATGTCCTGTTCCGACCCATCGGCATTCCCTACAGATTAGAACGACTTAGGCGATAGACAATAAACCCGTCCCCCTCCGAAAAGAGATGGTAATTGCTGGGAGGAAGGTCTCTTATGACTATCGCTGCTAATTTGAAGTATAAAAATTTATTTAAAGAAAGAATTAATTGAAGTGTCGGTCATGCTCAATAATGTTTACATCTGAATATTAAATAGAATGTAAAAAGAAAGAAAGAAAACGTGCCAATCTGTATAAGCTGCAACAATTTTTGTCACCATGACAGCAGAGAGTGAAATTGATGAATTAGGAGAAGCTGCTGAGCTGGAAAAAAGTAAATATTATTGAAAGCGAACAAAACGAACACATATTTTCTGAAACCACACATCAACAATTGGCCTAAATCGTTGGCGAAGCAGATTCACATATACAGTTTTTGGATAGAAATGTTACATAATGGATGTATGTATGTGAATAACGATTAGATCAGCTAGTATGGATTTAGTATTTAGGTGGACCAGTGCAAGTTACCTTGACATGAAAATCTGGAAAACAAGTTCGCTCTCGAACTAAGAATATAAACAAGCCTGAATTCAGGTTGGAGATCAAGGAAAGGTCAAACAGGTGTGTTATGACAAATTCAGTGTCCCCCTTGAAGCAGTGACGTCACGATATCGTGTGAATGAAAAGAAAGACGCTTTTTAGCAGTCTGTTTTCTGGTATCAGGACGAGCAGATGCGAATTCAGGATGTAATTAAAAAAAAGGAAAATGGGAATTTAATTCCTAAAAGAGTTGATAGCGACTGGTCTGCCCACTCTTCCCTCTTTCCTCGTAACTAAGTAGAATTAAGTTAAAAAGAACAATTCAGCCTCTCTCTCAATTTAATCGTATGACGAGAAAATCTCTCCAAAATAAAGACTCATAAACTCTCAGTCGCGTTCCGCCTTTTCCTCCCTGTGCATGAAAGTATTTGATTGCAGACACACAACGGCGACGATGATGATGATGACGAAATTTGGCCCACTACAATGATGATGATGACAACGGCATGCCAGTATACAATGATTGATTTAAAAAGAACGGTTTTAATAAACGACAATGTAACAGAAAGTTATAGTAATCAATGAAATAGGGAAAAAATCACTTTACTTTATTATAAAGATTAAGAAGAAGACGATGTGACTCAGAATTAGAAATAATATTTGTCAGATATTTTGTTATCTGTTAAATCCTATTTCAGTCACCCAAATTATTTATGGTGAAATGGGTTTCAGAATTACTCCCAAACAACCCTTTTTTATAAACTTAAAACCATGTTCTAGTAAAAAGAAAACAGCATTAAAAACACAAAGTTATTGCAAGTTTGATCGTACACGGAAAATGCCGAAATGAAAAGTCTCCAGGAAAAATATAGTTGCCATCTTTATAAACAACTTCAGACAAAGATGATAACTCAAATTCATAATTTTCGAAGTAAAGGACAGGAAACCATTTTTTTAAGGCAAAAAATCTGAACATTATTTTACCATTTTTGGGTGTTGAAAACTTTTCACCCCCCAAAAATGGTGATATAATGTTTTTCTTTACTCAAACAAATGGTTCCCCGTCCTTTAACTAGAAAATTATGAACTGGAGTTGTTGTCGGTAAACTTGTTTATTTTTATTTTTTATTTCATTTAACTTCAGTGTAAAATCTTAGAAATCAAGGGGCCCGTTCCTGGAGCTGTTAAGAATTCATCTAGTCTGGTGGAGTATCCAGCTGAGTGTTGTTACTTGAGGTAACAGCACTAGGAGAAGGTGCACCATTCCTCGCATGAGCCAGTGTAAACCCGTGTTGAAGGGATCTTATTTGGGCTTTGAATACTATATTATTTTAAATATTTGGTCAGGGTTTACTTGTAGGGTGAAGTATCCTCGTGTCAGGTTGTCCTGACAAACCCTCGTACAGAGAGACCGAAGACATCCGAGGATGGTGTCTAGTAGGTAATTAGAAAATATGGCGTTTCACGTGTACAATGTTTTTAGAAAAAAATAAATTGTTTGGAAACAATACCAAAGCATGATGCACGGTAAAAATGACACTGGAAAAGAAGGCACCAGAAAAAAATGGCACCAGAAAAAAAATGACACAGATAAAATGGCACAAGTGAATAAATAGAAAAAAATAGCACAAAGCAAGAACAATTCAGTAACGGAAAATTAGAACCGTTCGGGAAAGGCGGGGGTTAGACGCCCTCCCTATAATTTTAAATAGGAGCTAAGCCTTCCCCCTCCACCAATATTTAAAAAATATATATTTAAAAATAAGTATTTACTCTGTTGTTTGCAAGCAAATAAAAACGATTTCTCTAAGTTTTGGGGGGGCTATAGTTTTAAATAGGGGACCCCCCCCCATATTAAACCAAAGTTTCTGTTTTCTTGTGTTAAATCTTAGATGTAACAATAGTCAGTTTTTTTTGGGGGGGGGGGGGAGGGGGACGAGGATTCTGTTGTTACCCGAACTTAGGGTTATTTGTTGGGTTAAAGAAGTTTTTATTTGGGGGGATCTGCTACCACCCGGACTTAGGGTTAGTGGTAGGGTTAAGGAGGGTCGCTTTTTTTGTAAATCTCGCTCCCTTACCCCCCCCCCGAAGTTCTGGTTATATACCCTTAAAACGCTATTTGGTTAAACATTGGCCCGTAAATGGGTGATCATTTTACGTTAAATTTATATGCGAAACTGATCCCCCCTCTAAATTAATTGTTTTTTCCTAATTTTTTTTAGAGTGTTCACACGTAATAGCCAAAAAAAGTAGAATCTCATTTTTGGGGTGGATGGGGGTGTTAGCTAAGAGTCCTCATCTACTTTTAAATGTAGATATAATTGTTACTTGTGCTACTTCATTTTCACGAGGGCCATTTTTACCTAAACTCATCGAAACCCATTTCAGTCTAAATAATTTAGGTGACTGAAATAGGATTTAACCTTTTTTTTATCTAAATTCATAACCATTAAGTTTAAGTTTTAATTCTTGATTACGTCATTACCTTTCTCATATTTTCATAACCTTATTTGTTGATTGACATTTGATTTGTCAAATTTAATGGTCATGCTATTTATCTACCTCCCACAAGGTAAAATATGACACAAGGTCGGGAAAGTGGGATTAGATAAGCCAGCGCTCGAGAGGTGAGCCATCTGACCATTTAAAAATTGCCTGGGCAGCCCCGTCGGCATCCCCCGGTAGGGGCGCCTCAGACAGTAAGCAATAAACTTACTCCTCCTCAAAGAGGGGAGGCAAAGCCTGGGAGGGTGGACCTCCTAGAACTGCGCAGGACCAGACAACCCCCAATAGACCGGCGTAAATCCAGACCCAAAGGCCAGGACAATACCAGTCTATTAGGTGGAGTATAAATACTCCGGGCTGAACATTGAAGAAAAAAAACAATGAACGCTGGCGGACAATTTGACCACCGGACGCTTTGACCAAATAAATAAATAAAAAATAATTTTTTTTTTTAATCCCACATTAAGCAAACTTATTTCGCCTAAACTATGGAAAGGTTCATTTTAACTTCTTTTAAAAATCTAATTAATTACAGATATACAAAGTTTATTCATCTTTTTCCGAACAAAATCAATATTTTCGACATAGTGAACTGAACTGTAAACAAATATGTCAGCTTTTAATCGGCACGCTCGCCCATATAATGACAATAATGTTTGTAAACAATTAATTTTGAGGCAGATTTAAACCAAAATGAATAAATAAATGTATGAATATTTTATTAACAAAATACTAATAAAACATTATGACTATTATTGAACATCAAAACGTGCTCTCAAACCAAAAGAATACTCTTTCTTCAACGGAGTCGCTGCAGCCACGGATTGAACCATATCCCCCCCCCCCCAAAAAAAAAGAAGAAGAAGCCGAAAAAACTTTATATATTATTAATTATGTTTAAAGAATAAGTTAAAAAATAATCTTTTTAGAGTTTATGTAAAATAAGTTAGATTAACTGAGTATTTTTTCTCTCAATTTAATTAAACTTTAATTATTATTTATTGGGTAAATGTAAAGATGGACGGTTTGAAACAGACTGCGATAAAAATGATAGGTGATAAAAATGGTTTTATGTTTTTAAAAAAATAATATTAAATGAGGATCCATTTTGCGTTAAAATCTTTTTAGTATTACGCATGCAAACTGAAGATAGAAAAAAACACGTTTGAAATGAGTAAATATGCTAGAATAATCGAGAGTTTAACAAAATGGACTCTTACGGGACCGGAAGTGTTGTTTATTGCTCATGGAGCCATGTTCTTTTTGTATCGCTCAAGACAAAAAAATTCAAAACGTCTTTTTTCTTATTACATTAGTTTTTTAACCCCAAAACGTTCTTAATGTCATAATCTAAAAAAAGGTATATATATAATTGCCTATACACTAATCTTATTCGATTAAAAAAAAAGAATCTGTTTAAACCGTCTATCTTTATATGTACCACTTTTGGTAAAAAAGAAGTCTTCTCGTAAAAAAGGCATTGTCTAAAACGCCTAGGTCAAATTGTCCGGGACAAAATGTCCGTTGGCAAAAACAAGTCACGATTCAAACTTTTTTAGAACGAACATGTAAAAAAGTTTAATCTTTCTCGATTGAAAAATGAATGAATGTTGCTTGTTTGTTTTAGTTTTTTTGTTTTCTTGTTTAAAGAAAAGTTCAGTTGGATTTTGATAAAACAATAATAAAACATCACGAAAATAACGACCCTCTTTTCTGACGATAGTGAGCATTTTTTTTCTGTGTCATTTTTTTGTAGCAAAAAAAAAAAATGGTGCTTCTACGAAGACGCGTGAGTATTAAAGTATCAATACCATAAAAAAAGAAAAAACATTATCATATACTTACGCAGCAGATTTAAATAATTATCATCACCAAAAAGTAGGGAAAATGATCGAGTAGAATTTTAATTAATAATAAACATCAGTTTCATCGTATTTTTATGACTGCCATTGATTTATTACTTGTGTTATGACAGACCGAGTTATCTTCCCCTGAATTTCGTATTTTTTCGCTGGAATCAATGGCGGAACTCGAAAAAAACGATATAACGGATTTTTATTTTACTCGAACTCGATAGTTTTTTCTAATTTTTAGTGTACAAACCTATTTTTGCTTGATACATAAGTATATCAAATAGTTTTCTTGTTAATTTAATTGGAACTGCGATTTTCAGCGATGTAACTGCTTTTTTCATACGTACCCTCATCTGTAGAAGCACCAAAAAATAATATATATATATATATATATATATATATATATATATATATATATATATATATATATATATATATATATATATATTATTTGGATGATTTATTTTATTGTGAGAAATCTTAAGAAAACCGAAAATACCCCGAAAATAAAGAAGGCCGGGTGTACTACTTTCGTTGTTGTTGTTGATATTATTGCGTTTTTTTTTGTTTATTAGTGTTTGTTTTTTTAAATTTATTAAAAAAAACGAAAACGAAACAAAAACCAAAAAAATAAATAAACAACTACTGAAGAAGGCGAAATCGAAACGTCTGTTGTTTAGCTGCACCACGTGATCAACCAGTTCAGACAGTTGGACTTCGACGTGCGCTGGATTTAAAAGGAAGGCAGACCGTTTTATATATACATAACAACAACGAAAACGAAAACGGTAAGAAAAAGAATTAATTTCTCTTTTATTCATTTAATTCCAGTTCTTGCCATTCTCTGTGGACAGAAAAAGTCGGTGTCCTCAAAGATTTAACTTTTATCATTCGCCTTTACCTAAAACCAAAAAGTCTTCTCTCCATCAGATGTTTTATGGATGGCCATAAAGTGGGGGGTCAATTAAACATTGTGTATCAGTTCTAAACTGATCACCAACTTTACGACCGCCTTGTTTATGCTTACAGAGACACGCGCTCTCTCTCTCTCGTCTTCGTGGAAATATACTTGGTATGAAAAGAAAGAACTCTTGGAGTCGATTGATTTTTTTTTTTTTACCGTTTCGATAATCGCTTGTGCCCAGACGTTGCAAATCTGCAACGGGTTTTCTTTGCCATTAATTCTGAATGACGAAGACTTTACGTGAAATAAGAAAAAAAACAAAATGGTTCGTTCGTTCAGATGCTCTCTTTAATTTTTAATGTGTCCGTCTTCTTCCTCAACTGAGATCGGCCATTAAGTGGGTGATCATTTTTCAATGGATTCGATGTTGTAAACTGGTCCCCCCGTAAGTTAAAAACATGCGTGCCACTACCTAACTTGCCCCCAACTACTACCGATTTAGTAGGAAGTGTTTCTTAGGTGGCCGTTAAGTGGGGGCTTGTTTTTAAATAACATCACTTTAACTCGAATATCCCCCACTTTGTATCCAACTGCCGACTTTTTCTTCTTTCTTTCTTAATATTCTAAATAACTGTCCATCAACCCGGTGTTGTCAGGGAGACTTTTTACTTTCATTTTTGTTTTAAATAGAATTTTGGCATTTAACATTTATTATGGTATCATTTGGCTATTGAATTATTACTTAAACCTAAAAAAAACAAAAAAACTATAACTAATTTTGTTAAGGTAATGTTCTAATCTTTATTTATACAATTATTGCACCATCTTCGAAAACATTTGGTAAAACGTTCGTTTCCCAACCAAAATGGCGACCAGAAATCATCTGCAGTTTTCCGACCTCACAAAACGAGTAAGTAAACCCAAATACATTGTTTGAGACTAATTTCCCAACTGTATTTCCTTTTAAAATAATTTATTTGGGTTTACTTACTCATTTGTGAGGTCGGAAAACTGCAGACTATTGTCCGTCATTTTGGTTGGGAAACAACAATTTTACCAAACCTTTTGATACGTGAGGAATTGCTAAGAATTTAAAATCCAGTTTAAATGACTTTATATTCAAATTTTGAAGTGTCACAAATTAATTCATTTTTTTCTCTAGAAAAGATTAAAATGACTGACTTGTTTATGAAAGAAAACGAAAATGCATTGTGGTGGATTTAATTTCGAAATTTATTATTGGTATTTTTAATGTTTTATTTTACGCTCTTTCATTTTTTGATTCCAGTAGTAAAAAATGTAAGTCACGTACAGGCGAGATACACAGATACACGAAGTTATTACAATTTTACAGATTAGTGAGAGAATCTGAAAGGCAAAATTAATGTTCATATTTTTGCAAGAATTTATTTCAAAACGCATGTCTAAGATTGTATTTGTCAGCCTAAGGTTTATTTCGTTATTTTTATTTCTTCCATTGTTCGTCGTTTATTCAAAGAAACCAAATAAATTATATATATATATATATGACAACGAACTTGAAAATTAGTGATATTTTTTTAGATATTGTCCAAATTTATTATTTGTATTAAGCTTTTTATACTAAACTGATATAATTTGTAAGGGAGCTTTTTTTCTTCTCTGCTTTCTTTCGGCACGTTTTACGATAAAGCAATCACGTGAACAAACATTTTGAACTTATTTGCGACAGAATTTTAATATCTTTGTCATTGTTTTAAGGTGAAATTCTACTTTTTGCCCCCACGTTTTCAACAGGGGGAAATGATTTATCTTAATCGCGCGATTACATCAACACCCTGGAAATTGTATATATATGACATTATAGTGGGGGGTTCACTTTACTTTATAAATATAACGTCAGTTCTTGACCACATAGCATAGGACAGAACGAGTAACCATTTGTTTTTGCATTTGTGAAATGGCGGCCATTTTGGAAATGTAAAAAAAGAAAATGGTTACCCTTTCTGTCCTATGCTATGTGGTCAAGAACTGCGTAATCATTTTACGGTATATTGATATAGTATAGTGAATCCCAACTCTAATGTCTGAAATATTAGATTTTTTTTTTTTTTTTGTAAACACACGACTTATTATTTGTTTAAAATGTTAATTTTTGTTGCGTTTAGTTTTAAATATATAAAAGAGGTGACAACTTATCCTCCTCCATACAAAAAAGACATGTTCGAAAAGGGCGGTACCCTACGTTGACAGAAAAACTAAACTAAAGGTTACTGTCAACGTCGTACATAATTTTCATGAAATTATTTAATAACTAGCATGGAGACCCCGGCGTTGCCCGAAAAACAGTATGTCTTTTTGCGCCCAGTCAGTACATTACTTTATTTTATATATTCAATTTTTGGAGTGGAGCCCAAGAATGTACTCAGTATTGATTGCGTAGGAGGGGTATAAGTAAAGTGAAACGATGTTATTGTTCATCGAAATAAATGCGGGTAAACCCCCTCGAGGCACACCCGGTGTTTTTTTTTTTTAATGGAAATCGCTCCAGAGAAGGCATGAAGCCACTTGATGTAAGGAGCTGAAAAAAAAACTATTTCAAGGTCAAAAACTAGCCAACAATAAATGTTAGAGTAGATAGATTCCGATCCAGAAAACAGCAATTCTTTCTCCTTTGTCAGAAACATCGCTCATAGAATGTGAGGACTAAAGGACAAATTAAGGGAACCAGTAAAGACTTTTGTGCCCCCCCCCTGTTCCATACTCTGAACTCCTTAACATTTCTAAATTTTTTTATTTCTATAATTTTTAAATTTATAAAGACTTTATAATAAAGTAAAAGGTATTTCCTTTTTATGGATGTCCAGCACGAACGCAGACCCCACGCTAGTATATCCCCTTTGATCAAAATGAACTATACTTATTATCCTCCAAATACTTTTGTTTATAATGTAAATTTAAAAAAATCTCCAGAATTCTATTAATTCGTGAAAACCGACAAGAACTACAACTGAGGAGCTGTCAGCTGATTGTCACTTTGTGATTTCAAATTCGTTCCTAAAGTTCACTTGAAGATGTTTTAAACGTTTTATTTTTAGCTTATTTAATTGCGAATTGGTTGTTCAAAATCAATTATTTTAATTTCCTATATGCATGTTAAAATAAAGAATCCGGTTAAAAAAATTAAATTTTGGTAAAGTACAGAGAACTTATTAAAATGAAAACAACAAATAATTTATAGCGAAACGCCTTTTTTGTTATATTGAAGTTTTTAGCTTTAGAGTTGTTAAATCTAAGACATCGAGGTTCCACATCGAGTAAAATCCGGTACCATGTTGAATTCGGCTGGTGTACACAACTCGAAAGGTATCGATAAAAAATGTAAATAAAAGCGCTTTAAAATACTTTAAAGTATTTTAAAAAATTGGCAGGTAAGTAGAAAAGTAACTTGTATTGCTTTTGGTAACAGTTATTTGTTTTTTGTTTTTTTTTTCATCCCTTTTTTTGTTGGAAATTTTACACAATTACTGTTTTGATGGCAGCTATTTTAAAGCTAAAAACTTCAATATAATTTGAATTAGAAAAAAAAATTCTTAGTGCTTTTAATTTTACTAGAAGTGTTAGTTTGATTTTGCAAAATGTTGAATAAAAATCGGGGCTTATTTTTACGTCCCCTCTGAATATTTGCCGATTTTACAATATTTTTTCTTCTCGGTTTATTTTTACTTTTCAAAATAAAATTAGCGTTAAAGTGTATCTGTTTACTATACTTAATCTTTTATCTCCTCGGTCAGTAGAAAGAGAAATCCTTCAAGACTGCGGCAATTAAAATTTGTCTCAATCTGGAGTGTCCCCCCTCCCCCTTTTTTTTGGGGGGGGGGGGGATGAAATTTCCCTAGATTTAAAAACCGCCCTTTCGTCTAACTCTGCCATCGATTTAAATATTTTTTCCTTTTCGGTTTATTTTACCTTTTTCAAAATAGAATAAACGTTGATGGATTTCCCCCACATTAAAGAAAACCGACCTTTCGTCTAACTCTGCCCTCGATTTAAATATTCGCCGATTGATATAAGACATGTTGATTTTTTTGTTTGTTTGTTTACGATTTCTCGACTGTTAACTCACTTTTACCATTTACTATGTTGTTCCTATTTAGTTGCCTCCCCACGAGGCCAAAGTCACACAGTGTCGGTTTTTAACGTAGGGAAAATCCATTGGCACTCCGGATTGGGATAAAAAAAAGTGCCTCGGTCTAGAAGGATTTCTCCTTTACTGACCGAGGAGCGAAAAGATTTTTAATATTTCTGCCAGCAAAGTACGAAATGGTCGATACATTTTGTTAAAAAAATATTCGGCAATCATGGAGTATGATTAATAGAGCACAAATCGGGGGGGGGGGGGGGGAGGGGGAACAGTATACAACAAATAACTGTTACTAAATGCATTAAAATTTAATTTTTTATCGACCGGTATAGTTTTAAATTTCTGAAACTAAGTATTCTTGTTATAAAATAGCCTTTAAAAAAAAAAAAGGCTTACGGTGCCATTGGCTCTAAGTCCAGGAATAGTTGCCAGTCAGAGTAAGCTTTATTGGTATTAGTGCCGATTGGCATTCAAGCTAATTTAATTGTTTTCAGTTTTGAAGATTTCACTTTGCGTCAATGGAAGACAATCATGTTTGATTTACCAATTTCTTAAAGAATCTGTTTGCCCTGTTCGTTAAAAAAAAACATCACCAAACATTATTTTTCAAATAATGACTAATTTGTTAAAACTTAATTTATTGAAAAACTGTTCGTTTACAAAAAAAAACATATTTTCACATAATGACTGTTTTAATTTATTAAGTTTTTAAAAATCTATTGAAAATACCCTGTTCGTTTTAAAAAAAGAAGCATTTTAAATTTTTTAATTAAATGTTATTTTTTCTATTAATTAATTTCTTATTTTTAATATATTCCTAATGTTTCATGTTTTATTTACCAAAAAGTTTCACTTCAATAATGATTGTCTTCCCTTGACGCAAAGTGAAATCTAAAAAAGTACCGCTTTTTTAAAGTTTAAAATTAGCGACCACCTCCAAAAAAATTCGACTGCCAATTTTTATTTACTGGTATTTGGCTAAGTAAAAGTGACGATAATCTGTTAAAATTAAACAGGTCGGTAGAAATTTTTTTTTTTTGCGTTTGGTAAGCATTATTTGTTGTATATTTTGTTTGTTTTCAATTTCTCAACTGTTATCTGTACTTTATGGATGCCAAAATATTGTAATCATGAGTTTACGCAACAACTATTTGGTTGAAGCTTTTACAAACATTATTTTTCATTCGTCAGTCATTTTAATCGCCAAAATGAAAACTACCCAAGTTCTTGCTAGAATTAAAGTTAATAGGCAACAAATCTTATTTTAGGAGAATGCAACTATTCTAGAAAAGAACCCAATTTTTCTTTTAATATTTTATTTGAAACTTTTTTTTGAAAAATAGAAAAAAGACCCTAAAAATAATGGCACAAAAACACTCTTTAGCTGTTTTGATGTCAAACTGAAAGAATGTGATTCAATTTCTTCATAATAATTCGTCTTTCTCCGTTAATAATTTTGAATCTCATCATCGCCATATCGACTTTTTTTTTTTTCAAGTCTTGGCCTTTTGGCTAAGATCAAAGTGTAGTATCTGTTCCGATGGATACTGCACCCCATAGACTGGTATTGTTTTGGCCTTCGGGGCTTGATTTACGCCGGTCTATGGGTCTGTCCTGTGCAGTTCTAGGAGGTCCACCCTCCCAGGCTTCGCCTCCCCCTCTTTGGGGAGGAGTAAGTTTATTGCTTACTGCCTGAGGCGCCCCTACCGGGGAATGCCGACGGGGCTGCCCAGGCAATTTTTAAACCCCACTTTCCCGACCCGACCTTGGGTCACATCTTACTTGTGGGAGTAAGATAAAACTAGCCTTGTGCCTAACTCCTGGAGAGGAGTAAATCAATACTCTTTATTTCTGTATTCATAAGTGTGACCACCTCACATGTCTGTTTCTCGCCTCTACGTGACTTACATATTACTATTTTTATAATAATAATAAAAAAAATTAACATTCTACTTTTTGGTCGATTACATGTAAACTGTCTGAAAAATTATCCGCAAAGAATTTTTATTTTATTTATTTTTTAAATGAAATATTTTAGATTATAGAGTAGGGGTTCACTTTCCTGTAACGTAAAATGATCACCCACTTTCTGGCCAGTTAGCAGTAAATCGAGACGTGTAACCAATTGCTTTTTCAATTTTGGGGCGGAAAATTGGAGGGGCATTATTTATTTATCGAATTCAGTTTTTTGTTTGTTTTAAATATTAAAAGGGGAACTTTTTTTTTTTGGGGGGGGGGGGATTTTTATTTATTAATCTGAAATTAGCGAATACGTGCAAAAAAAAAAAAAAAATCGCGGCCATGATAGAAAAAACTCGTGTTTGGCTAAGTAAAAGTGACCATAACAAATGCAAAGATAAATCTTACAATCAGTATCCGCACTTTTTTTTTTGGAGGGGGGGGGGGCGAATTTATTTAACGACAAGCGTTGACTTTTTTCTTGTATTTAAGTGTATTAATTTTGTTTCTTTTTTAGTAGGTTATTTGGATATAAAAAAAAGGTTCTTTTTTTCAAGTTATCTAACGCAAACTTATTTTTTCTTTTCACAGAAGATTTTTATCTTAGGTTAATGAAACGAAGGTTTTTGGGAAATGTTTTAGTGCCCCCCCCCTTTTAGATTAATGAAAAGAATTTGGGGGAGGCATGGCCTGTAGAGGCTATACAATTATGGTAGGTGTTTAACGAGCTTCGTTTGTTCGCCAGTTTCTGTTTTATGGACAAACGAGTTCGCTCTGGGTTTATTTGGCCATCCTTTCTGACAGTGCTCGAAAGTGGGAATGGGGATGGAGGGGGGGGGGGCAAAGGCATGGCCAGGGCGAAAGCATTCATAAAACCCCCAAATAGTTTCTTTTTTTTTTTTTTTGCGGGAGGGGCGTTCCGTAAAAGGGGTTTATCCTTGCAAAAACTTATGCAGTCTTTTACGGAAGGCAACATAGTTGCATGTAAAAACGAAAGGGTCATCTTTAAATAGTAATGTAAAATTAGTCGTCTGCCAAAATAATTGTCTTAAAATTCAGTAATATTCGTAACTGCTTCGGCTTTCTCCGTTCGTAGTCGGAAATACTTACGCTAGAAAAAAAATGTACGCTAAAACATTAAATATCATTTCCGCATTTTTTTTTTATTGTAGAAAACAAAAATGCCGCCCCCTCCCCCAAAGTAAAAATATAAGCTTAGTTAACCCACACCTACCTCTATCTAGCACAAATTTTGATTTTCCTCCAAAATATTGAAAAAAAAACAGTAACATATATATGGTTCCACGTCTCGATATTACCGCTAACTGGCCCGGAAGTGGATGCTCATTTACACTAAATTTATATAGGAAAGTGATCCCCCACTCTAAAATCTAAATATTTAATGTTTTTTAATTCCATTTTTTTTTTTTTTTTTTTTTTTTTTTTTTTTTTTTTTTTTTCTTTCTTTCTTTCTTTTTCGGATATTTTTTTTCAGGCAGTGTACATGTAATCGCTAAAAAAAAAGTAGAATCTGATTTTTATTTTTGGGTAAATTACAACGGGTGTTATACCAAAATAATTTGTTTAAAAATGGCATAGTTTAAAAAAATACCATTTGTCTTTGAGGAAGCAAGGCGAGACCAGCTTTTTTTCTTTCTTTTCAAATAAATTTTTTCCCTTTCGAATTTGTGCAAAGCAAAACTGTCAAAATATTCCTGATACGTAATTGCAGTACAATCTTACTACAAATTAACCATTTTTTTCCTTTTAATTATGTTTTTAATAATTAAAGTAGTTACATTCTCATTTGGTGATATTGAAACTTCGCACCTAGCATGGTGGCAGAATGTGACGTCAATGTGTCGTCAGCACTTTACGGTCGGTGTTAATCTGAAAAAAAGTACCCTAGCTTACTGAGGCCGTAGAATAGTAATTTGTTTTCTATTTCCTAGATGATAATATCCGAAACAAATTGTTTCGGGTTATTATTATTGAAGTTTATTTCAGTAAGTTTATAGTTTATAAATTAATAAAATTAAATAGACATTTTTTTCTCATTTTTAATGAATGAAATGAAATGATCGTGAAGCTGTGAATTGTTAAGGTACTGTTTTAATCTCTATTTATAAAATCATTGGATGCAACTAGCTTTCAAAACTGTTATTCCTTTAATACATGAGGATTTGCTAAGAATTTTAAAGCCAGAAATTATTTTCTATTCGATACTGATTTCATTATTTGAAAAAAAAAAAATTGTTAAATTGTAAATTTGTAATCTGAAAAAAAAAATTGTTATATTTCAAATCCATTTATAAAAAGAAAAATGTAATATATATATATATATATATATATATATATATATATTCCATGATAAATGCCAGTATACTGAAATCATATGCTCTTAATAGGGTTAAGATAAAAATTCATATACACTAAATGTATAAAAGCAAGGAAATTCCCAAATTTGTACACTTTTATTGTTATTAAGGGTATGCGAGCGCAACAGGGCTATGTATTTTACTGGTAGGAATTTTTCTTCAGCGCACCTCACACACTTCATCCACTCATGCATAGAGATTTATACTGTAGTGATGTGATAATGAAATGGTTTGGTTGATATGTAGTCATACCCTTAATGACAATAAAAGTGTAAAAATTTGGGAATTTCCTTGCTTTTGTACATTTAGTGTATATGAATTTTCATCTTAACCCTAATAAGGGCATATGATTTCAGTATACTGGCATTTATCATGGAATGTCACTACTTTAGTAAAGGCTATGCCTCAAGACAATGGTAATTTTTAAGTTTTTTTTTAATTTTCTGGAGAACTAAGGTATATGGTAAACTGAAATTAAAATGCCATCAACTAGACCCTAGAACCTCTATCTCTGCCAAAAATCAGCTGAATCCATCAAATAGTTGATGAGATACAGGGTGGCACATACGTACGTACACACGGATAACACAAAATCACTCTTGACCTTTCTGGATCTCTGGGTTGCCTTGACTAATGATGCTGAAATTCTACACGCTTATAGAACCTAGAAAATTTTGTGCAAAGTTTTAAATAATTTAGTTTATTGGTTTTTGAGTTATCACTGATCAAAGAAATGAGATTTCTAGCATAGGCCATTTTTGAAGTCTATTAAGGGATAGAGTGCTATCGCGCCTCCCTTGATTTACTGCCAAAATCAAAACCAATTACGGTGCTTCTCCAGATAACTACCCATAGTAAATACTTTACTTAAAAATAAAATAATTGGAAAATTTTAGGAAATACTAATGTGATGTTAAAATTAGTGTTAACCAACATTTACCGAAAACAATCCAGTATTTTTTTTAATTAAGAAATTGTCTTTTCAAAAAAAAAAAAATCATTTACTTTGTTTGAATAATTTCTTCTGTTTTTATTTTATTCCCTTTGTTTTTTCTTTTTTCATCTATTTGCCTGTTTTTGTGTTTTTTTCGTAAATTGCTGAATTTATTTAAGTATTTTTTACTATGTGCACAGAAGAGGCTAAATTTAACACCCATCGAGCACTGGCAGAAAGGATGCCCAAATGAACCCTGAACAGACTCGTTTGCTCATGTAACAGAAACTGCGAATGAGCAGAGCTCGTTAACGCCCCATCTTAAATGTCTAGCCTCTACAGGCTGTGCCAATAAACCACGTTTTAACAATTACTGCATAGTGCGCAGAAGGAATTATCCCAATTTACGTTAAATAACTTGCAAAGAAGAAAGAAACAAAGATAATAAATAAATATTAAAATACGGTCATTACAAAGACGGCAGAAAATATGTTCAAAACAGTTTGTGTTAAAAAAAAATACATTTTGTGTTTAATAAATTGTAAAAAGATAAACTTTTCCAATTATCTCTTTTATTGAAATAAATGATGTCTTTCAACTGAACGTAAAGGCTTCGATTGTAAATTGAATTTCTTAAACTACTGGATTGTTTTCCATAAATTTTGGTGAACGCTTATCATACGTAAGTATTTCCTAAAGTTTTCCAGTGATTTTACTTTTAAATAGTGTAATTACTGTGGGTAGGTATCTAGAAAAGCACCTAAATTACTGTGGGTAGGTATCTAGAAAAGCACCTAAATTACTATTTGCCGGCCTTAGTAAGTTTTTCAGATTAAAATCGTCCGCAAAGTGCTGACGGCATATTGACATCACATTCTGCTGCCATGCTGGGTGTGAAGTTTCAATATCACCAATCTTTTCCTGTGTGTATATAAACAAAATATTTTAGTTCCCCAAATTATTTACAGTGAAATTGGCTTTGCCATTTCTCCCCAAACAACAACTTATTTTTACTATTTAAACCATGTTTTTGTAAAAAAATAAATAAAAAATAAATAAAAACACTAAATAAGTTTCATCGTACTCACGAAACGCCGAAATGAAAATTTTCCATCTTTATAAACAAGTCGATAAGGAAGCAAGCTAAGGATGAGGGGGGGGGGGGGGGATAATTCAAGTTCGTAATTTTCTAGTTAAAAAACTTTTTAACTAGAAAAATATCAACTTGAATCTGCCCTTCCTTAATTAGCCTCTTTCTCTACTTGTTTATAAAGATGTTGAATATATATATATATTTTTTTATTTCGGTATAGCATGTACGATGAAACTTGGTGTTTCTTTTTCTTCTAAAACCTAATTAAGTGAAAATAAATTTTTTAGGAATAATGCTGAATCCCATTTCACTCCAAATAATTTACGTGACTAAAATAGGAATTAACCCATCCTTGTTTATTTGTGTACTACCACACCGCTACAACTAACTGTCTCGTATTGTTAAACAAAAAAACAAACTTTTCACAAATTCTCGTAAATAGAGGGGTAAAACCAAAGCAGTGAAATGAATGAATAATTTGAATTTTAAAATACACCCCCCCCTCCTTCTAAAACTGCGGGCAGTTATTCTCTCTTCCTTTGCTTTTAAAATTTTAAAATTAAACAGCGAAGAGAGGATTCCCTTACCCCCCCCCCCCGTGTCATTCACAAGAGAAAAGTCAGGCGAGAAGTGACTCTGAGAAACTGACCATTTATTTTTATTATTCATTCAAAACTGAATTTGCTCTTCCAATAAGTCTAAAGCAGATCTTGAAACGTTTTCTCCACGTAATGCAACTGTCTCCAAGACCTCATGTCTTTTACTACTTTGTTTAGCTAGTTGATCCGAAAGTTCAGGAACATACGGTATCACACCATCGCTGTTGTTTAGCTCTTTTTTTTCTACCGCACTTTTCTACAATTACTTCTAGAAATGTTAGATCAGCAATCTATTGGTTTGTTATACAGCCGGCAAATTATTTTTTAGAATTTAATTTTAAAAATCATTTTTGCACGTTTCCGGCTTCTATTACGATTAGCTATCTTGGCATACTATGATAGAAGGTACGCATTAGCGACGGTATAAAGCCATTTACTGGCGAGGGAGACATGGTAGCGTGGCTGAAAAAAAAAAATTGTGGCTGGTGGCAAGTCTTAAAAAGATGGATGATCTGATGAGCTTATTCTCATCGTATCTGGAGGAAGATGCATTGGCTTTCTACTTGAAGATGAATGACGACGACCAAATGGATGTACAGCAGATAGGTGTTCACGGATAATGTATTCATGGCATATAGGTGGGCATTTATATGAACAAGATTAGGCAATTAATTGGGTTCAAGGGAGTTGGGCTGGAAAGGCTTATCAACCTGGCTTTTGTTACAGAACTCTTTAAGGCCATCTCCATTGGACTCCAACAAGCACCAAAAACTGAGACCTTGATCATGGGGACCTGACACAAGACCAAAGTCAACATGTGGTTACAGCCATGTATTCACTCTGCGATAAAGTCAGTTTCTACCATGAATGGCCCCAACACTAGCATAACTTGCTACAAGTATGAGTGCAAAGTACACATAACAAGAGACTGCCGAAAGCGTGAGACACATTGCTACAAATGTGGCATGGTCAGACACTGGGCTTGGGACTTTTTTTTTTATTACTAAAGAAAGGGTCATCACTTATCAAGGCCCGGTGGCCACTCGAGGATAAGGGTTAGAGATCGATCTCCACAAGAGTACCAAAAACAATTGGTGGGATGAGCAGAAAATTATTTAAGGACGAACGTCACGGGACAGCTCAAGTGTTTGTTCGCATTGTACTTGAAGACACTCATGCTGTAGTTGGTTTGGAAGCAGGCTTGTGGTAACTTGTTCCACGGGCGGGTTGTTCTAGCAAAGAAACTTTGTTCATGGAAGTTTAGTTTTTGGTAAGGAGAAAGAAAGCAAAGTTCCTTGCTGTGGCTGTAGCTAGATGAGTTTTTGTTGAGAATGTTTTATAGAGGAAGAGGTGCTAGGTGTTGGAGCTCAGTCGAGCACTTACCATAAACATAGCGATACAGAAGAGACTAGCAAGATCTCTTCTGTGCGAAAAAGGTTGAAGAGACGAGAAGAGAACATCTCCCACTAGATTGTGAAGTCAGTTTTTGTACTCTATCAATACAGGAAAGAGTGCTCTGAGCAGCACCTCCCCAGATGTGACAGCAGTACCTCCCCATCTTAGGGTGTATCTGGCTCTTATACAGGTAGAGGATTGTGTCAGGGGTGAGGTACTTTTAGAACGATAGAATGATCCAACCATTTTTCCCAGCAACCTTAGCAACAGATTTGATGTAAGTCTTCCAATTCATGTTTGGGGTGAAAGTCTGTCCCAGAAGCTTATCAACGAAGGGGGTTTCCTCGAGGAGAGAAATGTTCATTTTGACTGGAGATAAATGAGGATCCGAGCATTGGTGGTGAAAAAAGAGAAACTTGGTGTTAAAAGTGACAAATAACTTTTTTCCCCCCATTGCACAATGTGCTTCAAGTCGGAAGAGTCAGAAAAATCATGATCATCAATGCTCTTCGAAGTGTATCCATAAATAGTTGTCGTCTGCATAGATTTCAATGCATGATCTCGGAATATGATTTGGAAGATTGTTTATGAAGATCAGGAAGAGGGTTGGGCATAGAATAGATCCCTGAGGTACGGCGGCATTGATGCGATGTGCTTCGGATTTTTGCCCGTCAATAATTACTTTTATTAACCTATCGGAGAGAATGGATTTAATGGTTAATGGGAGATTTTCAGATATTCCATAGCTAACAAATTTTTGGAGCAGACCTTTGCGCCAGACCCTATCGAAGGCTTTTGATTTATCAAGAGCTATCGCCCTAGAAATGAAGCTCCTGTCGATAAATTCATTGATCTTGTGCAATATTAGTCGGCACATCAGCTGTAGATCTTGCAGGATGAAATCCATATTGCCTGTCATTAAGATTTATTTCGTTTAGGTGGTTGACAACTACTTAATTTATTACAGATTCAAGCAACTTACTCATGACGCACAGGACACTGATCGGTCTGTACTGGGATGCAGAAGACCGGTCTCCAGTATTTTTCAATACTGAGCAAACCAACGCAGCCTTTCAAGGTGATGGAAAGCATTTCTATTTTAAACAACGATTAAACAACTTAATAAGGATCGGAGCTATTGAGTACTATGAGCGGAATATTGTCAAGACCAGTTGCCTTATTGGCATCAAGGTTCTTAATAAGTTTGGCGACATCATGGAGAGTTATTCGGATGTCGCTTCGAGTTTTTTCGATCAGGTGTGAGGGGGGGGTACGTTGCCCAGATTGCAAAGAGTGGAATTTGCTGCAAAGTTCTTTAAACCCATACTGTTGGTCAGAGAGAAGTTTAGCATTTTTAAAGTGATGAACTATCGCTAAATTGATCAATAATTCAAAGATTTTAGCAAAGAGCAGAAATAGACTTATGGAACGATAATTTTTCGGATCAGTTCTTTCGCCAGAATTCTTGAAAACTAGTGCCACAAAGGCAATCTTCCAGCTATAACTTTACTGTATGTAAAGACTGATTCTGCGTGCACGTATCATTGGGTGTCGAGCACTCTCACTAGGAAGGTACGAGTTCGCACCAAGACAGCTGGTGAGATGCTCATCAGGAGATTGTTGAGCACTCTCAGGCTGCTAGTGATGAAGAAGTACAAACTGTTCATGAACGAGATGTCAGTTGTGTTGATTCATAACGTAGTCAACTAATTAACGCGAGTATCATAGCGGTCGTTTTACGCAATGAAGAAGGAAAATAGACCCGGACCTCTGATCGGTACTGTCCACATAACTGAATTAGACACGCTCAAATTATGTCCATTCACAGACAGAAATGGACGCCTAGGAGTATGCATCAGTATCTGCCATTTTCTGACGCTCATGGATTGTGGCCCATTTGAAAGCAGTTTTCTTTGAGCGTAGCCCACCTCGAGAGCTGCTCACGAATAATGGCATAACTTTCTGCAGCAGAGAGTTCAGAACTTTTGCACATGAGTGGAGTTTAAACCTATTTCTTTGCGCATAAACCCCAGCTAGAAATAGCATAGTGGAACGATGTCACCACTATTTAAAAAAAAAAAAAATTGTTTTCAGGATGCATTTGACTGCATCATTGAATGTGATACCACACTGAAGGGAGCTGTTTGATATCGTGCCACCATCATCAGCTTTTGAATGCTGCCCTTACCAATAATTTTCATAGATTTTTTCTTTTCTTTTTCCAGCTCTTGATTATACAGCAAAAATTATTTTGAATTATTTTTTATTTTACAACTTTTTAACTTTAACAAAAATCAAATAATTACTCAATTTTATTTGTTTTAAGTTCAATAAGAATCAAAGATTTTCTCAGGCACTAAAAAAAAAGTCAATTTATTACAAACTTTAATGAAGTTTTTATATTTTTCTTCAAAATAAATATTTATGGTTTCCAGATGCTTAGGCCACTTTTGAATTCACTGAAATAGTTTTATTTTTTAATTATTTCTTGTGCTGAAAATTGAATAAAATATTTTTGTTTCGGTCATTTATATAATTTCACGTTCAACATCGGTGTATATATCTGTTTTTGGCCATACTTATAAAAGCCTTCGCCTGCCTCCCTCCAAATCTATTTTAATTAAAAATTTACTGTTTAAACAAAACTTCTAAGTAGAGCTAATCTACTTTTAGACCAATCAAAAGAAAAGTAAACAAAGTGTTTCCAAAATATAAACTGATGAAAAAAGAAATTTAAGTAATGAACGTTTTTGAAATTCTTTGGGTTGGGCCATTTAAAAAATGAAATCTTTTTCAGAATGTTACATCACATCCGTTGGCTGATGATTCACTACCCCCACCCCTTCACCCAATAACCATAATACGTCCTAAAATATTTTGTGAGTTTGACTTTCTTTGATCAAATCCTTGTTTACTATTTATATAATATTCTTAAACTAATTTCTCAGAAACATTACAAAAACCTATCTCAGAGAATTGTATAATCCTTTTTTTCTTTTGGGTTAATGTGGCCAGTATTACGTAACTGATAAAAGTGCATACCAAGAACTTGTCTTTTTACCACCACTACAAAAAATGTTTTCTTTCTCTCTACCTAAGACCAAACGGAATTTCCATGAACATAATTTCTTTCCAAAAACTTCTGATCTTTGGAACACATTACCACAGGACTGTTTCTCTGCACTCTACAAATACTTGTTGTGCCTTTTTTAAGTAATCAATTCATTCATCGTCTTTTAAGCCTCTCATAATGTTGTTTATCATCCAACTGACAATCTCATTAGACTTTAGGTCTTGATAAGTGGTGACTACTTTTTGTGTCATTGTCAATTTAATATCTTTCTCTAATGAATTCAATTCTTTTAAAATCTTGATTTTTTTTTTTTTTTTTTTTTTTTTTTTTTTTTTTTTTTAAATAATGAAAAATGTTTTATTTAATCAGATTTTTCACTATGGGTTAACATTTTTAAAATTTCTGATTCATCTTGGTTATCAAGTTTTGTTTGAAAGTTGATTTTCATTATCAGGTTTTTTTCTTAAATCTTAATTTTTCTATAATCGATTTTGCATTTTTTTTCTTTCCCAGAAAGTCTCCCATGTTCTGTTCTTTTAGGAGCAGTAAAAATACAATGGTATTTGATGTTATTTGATATTATTGGATATGAACAATAATATTTGCTTTTTGCTTTTACACTTTAACCAGAAATTACTTTCTAATTGACAGTTTAAAGGCTTTAATGTTAGAATATCTTTTCAAGAAGTAAACACATGTGTGACATTTTTATCTATTAATACTAGATTAACATGGCCGACCTGTTTACTATGTCATGACTCTTCAAAGGTTTAGGGTTAGCCTTTAAACTGTTTCTATTTACTTGCTTCCCCATGAGGGTAAAATTAGACCCAAGTTTCTATTGTTGCACTCTGTATAAAAACCTCTCAAGAATGATGGGTGGAGTTAATGCCTAGGAGCATGTCATCCTGAAACAGCAGATACTACAGTTTGATCCTAGCCAGATTAATATGCAAGTTTTAAATAGTTTTTTAAATTATTTATTATTGATCTGAATTATGACCTCCAAATAAAAACGATGATTTTCTCATGCGTCCCTGTCATATCAAAGAACCGAAATATCCGTAATTATGTGTTGTCCGAGAAACCAGAAAAGGAAGGGAAATAATCGATTTCTCGAACATGTTATTCTACAGACTTTTCTCAATACTAGGTTGTTAGTGATCTGAACTGCTCACTTTTTCTTGAAGTACATGAGCTTGTTAATTGTTCTAACGGTTGCCAGCAGATTGTACTAATTTTCCTGTCGTCACCCATCGCTCCCCACCCCTGGGGAACCTACCAGATGATGTTGCGGTGTGGGTGAACAAACATTTCTTGCTGGATTGTTTGTTTTGCAAATAAATGGTATATAGTAAATGAAGAGAAAAAATAGCGTAAAGTACTTTTGTATTGGAGAAAAGGTCGCTAGTCGACAGTCAAACAGCAATCGCTCTGTTGAAAAGTCTTGGTCTTTTTTGTCTGTGTTTTTTACTCTACTAAAAAAAAAAAAAAAATGGTTGTATATATTAATATTCAGTTAAATAGCTGATGAGATTTCTTCTCCGCTTCAATTTGATACATGTCACTCTGATGCATTCGATACTTATTCATTGAAAGTTTCTGGTTGTTTACTTATTACTATTATTTATCTCCCTTCGTGGCTGTGAACAATTCCAAGGTGATTTTAAAGCCTTTAAATTGGCGGAAAGAAGGTATGTTCATACACCAAAGTCTTGTATTATTGTTCAGTTTTGGGTTTTTCTTTATATTAAAATGATCATATCTTTTTTTTTTTTTTTAACAATATGATTGTAAAATCAGATTAAGAAAAAAAAAAAATTCTTAGTGAATTAGGGAAAATAAATTTCCTGGTGATCATGATTTTATAACATTTGGATCATTTTGTATTAAATATAAAGAATGTTACCTTTTTAGAAGTGTGTTTGTGTGATATATATATATATATATATATATATATATATAAAGCTTAATTGATGCTGCCACAGACTATGGAATGAACTATGCTGAGTTTAAATCCTATCTGATCTGTTGTCGTTTATGCACTAATACTATGTGGAAAGGTATGCACCCGCAATTTCTCCTTCAGCTCTGGGTAAAATTGCAAGAGTTCAATTAATCGTATACACTTAATCATTTATAATTGTTTCAGCATTAAAAAAAACAAACTGCAAAAGGATTGATATGCTGTCAAATCTAAACTATTGAACTCACTCTTGCTCTAACTATCTTTTAATATTATGAAAAATGATACAACAATCTTTCCGTGCTGCCTCAATGTTTTGTATGAGATTTGTAGTACTTAAAGCTTAAAATGTTTAAACGACTACATCAAAAGTCAAGAGCAGGTCAGCTGTGTTTTCCTTTGTGTAACTTGATGATAGTGTCGTATATAAAAGGCTTAATCCTTTCTTCAGCTTCTTGAGACCATGGACACACCTTATAAGGGTTGCACAAGCATCTCTTTTAAACTGGCATTGCTAGAGTTCAATGGCCAGAAGTCTGGGATGATTGGAAACTCTGCCAGAATAAGCAGAGAGAAACTGGTGTTATTTAGGAGTTTCTCCTTCTAGATTAAATTGCACAACCAAGGCTTGAGAGTCTAGTCTACCCTACTATTTAATCCATAGATGAAGGAAAGATTTATGAATTTATACTTTTCTCGACAGTATTAGTGAAATCGATGCAGTAACCCCAATAAGAACTAAACTCGACACTTGTAAGTACTACACCACGCCAGATTGTGTATTCTATATATTTAAGTGAATTTGATACTTCGGCTGTCATCTCCTGTCTAGTATTTTCATCTGTCGTTCAATCAGAAAATTTACTAGCTGGAATGTCTGTACCAGTGAAACCTACTTGGAACCTTTAATCTGTGTAAGGGACTAAACCCCAAATTACTTCAAAGCAATAAAAAAAAAAATAAAAAAATTGATCTGTAGATCGGGGAATAAGTGAGATCTCGGTTTTTTTTGTTTTTTTTTCTTAACATTTTTTTTCTTTTCCTCTTCCTGTTTTTTCTCTGATTCTTCAAGTCTCGGCTAGATTTGTTTTGTTTGCCTCATACTTCAAAGCGATTCACGATATGAGTAGGAAGGGGTAGAAGAGTTTTGTTTCATCAAAGAATGCCCCCCCCCCTCCAGTTGGAAGATTCATCTCGATTTTAGCTTTTGTTTTTCCATTGGCCACTCACATTCCTGGAAGATGGAGATTGCACAACTGATGTTATGGATTTAGAAAAGATCCTTCTTATCACATTTAGATGCTGTGTTTCATATTCCTTCGTGGAAAAGATAAAAATGACACTTTTAAGAAAATCTGCATCGGTAAAATATTATTCTTAAAGAAAATTTAAGTTTGTAGATCTGATAAGCAGACAGTTTGTTGTATAAAGATGAAAAATACCAAAAAGAAAATGACTAATGCAAAGTTACTGCTAAAATGGATGACCCAGTTTAATTTTGCTAACGTCACGTGTTATTAACCCATAAAAGCCATAAAAACGATCTACATAGACAATTCCTACCAAGTTTCAGCTTTATATGCCCATTGTCCAGTCATTTGGGTGACTATAGGTATTGGATAGGCATACACACACACAATCAATATTAAGTAGACAAACGATTGCTATTTTGAACATTTTATATTTTTCCTTTTTTATTTTAACTTTAAATATTTTTTTATTTTTTTTTATTTATCAACTTTAAAAAAAATTTTTTTTTTTTTTATAAAATTAGTTTATTCCTGAATGTACTAACTAGAATACTTTTCGCAGACCAAATTTCGTCCCTTTTCGTCTTTCTAATTTCCGAGGTCCTCATTCTCTATATGATCCGTTTATTTGTCAGATGGGTCCCGCTAGTATACTATAAAGTTGTACTTCCTGTCCATTTGTTTGTTCACAAGCTCCTTAATTATGGAGATTAACACACCATAGCTATATTAATTTTTATATTACACTTCTCGGGGTACTTGGATAAGTATATTTTATTTTGATCAAAGGGAGTTACAACATTTGCATAGGTCTTCATTTCTGGTTGTATCGTTCCTAATTATTTGGTTACATTAAAGTATTTGTTCTAAAAATTGTACTTTTTTTTTTTTTTTTAAATTTAAAAAAAAAAATTTTTTTTTAATAGAAAGATGAATAGGATTGAACCTGGGGTGGGGTGCTTGCATTCGCATTTGACATCCATGAAAAAGGAAATATTTATAACTTTAAAATTATAGAAATTGAAAAATAAGAGAAATGTTAATACGAGGTTCAGGACTTGGAACATGAGTGCACGAGAGTCCTCATTAATTCTTGGAAAATGCTGGGTGTTTCTTGAGAGGTTAAAGATTATATTTACCGAAAATTATGTCCATTCATGTTACTGTACTTAGCCCCCCCCCCCCAATCCAATCAATCTTGAGTACATCCTTCGACTTCATCCCAAAATTCAAATATTATAAAATTTAGAAAAAAAAAAAGAAAGAAAAAGTACTATGGTGTTATGGGCAGGGTGCAAACGTACATAAGATTTTTCCTTCAATCCCCGGCAACGCCGGGTTTTCCTGCTTGTATTTTTTAAAAGATTGGTCCCAGGCTTTTGGTGAAAATACCAACACACTCACTCACTCTTTTATAGTATTTTGTTTTGTTGCACTGGATTGCAATGGAAGTTATAACTTGAGCATAAAAAAAACCTTTTGCTAAACAAGTTTTGCCTTTTGTTTTGATTCTAACTGAAGTCTGAGTTTCACTGACGGTTTATAAGATTATCATGCTTTGCTGCATTCAAAAGAAAAACAGAATTTGCTTTCTTCAAGGTTTTATTTCTGGCTGATGTATTATTGATCAGCCATTGGTGTTTATTTGCAGCTCTTCAGATGTTTTTTTCTTTTCAATGGATGCATGATTTGTTTGTGCCATGTTTAAGCTAGCTTCCTTTTTGAGCCTTGTAAACACCGAATTGTATCTGCTGTTGCTAACACGGATCTTCTTGCTATATTTGAACCTTTAATATGCTGCAGCCACAAGGTTTGTTCATCTTTTTAATTAGTTTTGAAATGTTTCAATATTTTTATTAGAATTCACTCCATCACTTGTATTGAATAGCGTTTTAAAGATTTATAAAAAAAAAAAACTAAAAATATTTTTATGGATGTTTAAGAAATAATTTATTTTAATTTATTTATGACATTATTATAAGTGAACTGCTGTCAAGAAATTGTCCATTTATAGGTTTAGGAAGATTTTAAAATTTTGTCAGATTCTAGTTTTCACTTCAAATCGCATATGTCAGATGGAAGCTGAGATTCAACACACAAGTACTGCCAGTCGGGTTATATGGTCTTGAGGGTGTCAAATGGACAGACTGAACAATGGAAATGCTCAGTATCTCAAAAGAACATAATGAGACAATTTGGTGTTCATGAATCAGAATAAGCAATCTTTTAGTAAAGACTAAACTTGCGCCCTGCATCCATATCCCCTGTTGTTAAATGCAATGTTAGGATTGTAGAGACACACAAGAAGATAAAGTTGGTGCAAGCAATGTATGTCTAGAAGGGATGGTGGAAGAGTGTAGAAAAAAAAGGTAAACCACTGAGAGACCCTCCGTTCAATCTATGGATACCCCTATAAGGGGCTGGCTGCGCGTGTAATTATGAAGCAAGGGTTGCGCAATCCCTAACAACACCTCTCCTGAGTCGGCACTGCTTGATTCCAATGGCAAGCAGTTCAAGACGACTGGAAACAATGCCGAGATAAACAGAAAGCACATACAGCACCTGGTAGTCCCAAAATGGTCACCCATTTTAATACTGGCCAGGCTCAACGTCGCTTAACTTTGGTGATCTAACGGGAACCGGTGTGTCAACGTGATTTGTACCGTATACAACCACTGAGAACATGGCATGATAATGTATGTTTGCGGACTTTCGGATCAATCACTCACACTCTCACTCACTATATCCAGGTTTATCGTCTATGTTCCCTTTGACAAGATGTTCGACATTGTTTGGCTGTCCTTATGCTAAGTCTCCAGTGCTCACGATTGTGGGGATTGACTGTGTCCATTTGTCACTGTTTACGGTCTTGCCTGATGGTTTCTTTCCACATCTTCCTAGGGCGCCCAGCTTTCTTTTTGCTGTACAGCCTTAGGTCTCTGCGTGTACTGATATACCCCTTGCTTCTTTCAACATGCCTGAACCAACGAAGACGGTTTGACCTTATTAGGACATCAAGTTAAAATCAGTTAAAGAAAATAAGATCGTATTCTGCAGTATGCAAAGAAAACGTTTGATATCGGACTTTGGACTTATTAGCCTAATGTTAGTGTTATTGTCTGACATGGGTGTAACATTATTTCAATATCATTTGGAAAACTAAATTCTTTTTGCTATGAATTTTATGTTATTTAAAAATATTAATAATACTTTTTAAATAGATATTCATTTTAGAGTTTTTTTTTAACAAATCTATATAATTGTTTTATTACTATAACAAACACCATGGTTTGATTCAGTCCAAGCCATTCTTACAGGAAGATCTGACAGCTGTTTTCTATTTTCTCTGATCAATTATTCCGAACATTTTGATGCCTCATTTGCTTTTCTACTAATCTTCATCCATTGCCATCCTGCTCCCTGAAGATCAAGACGAATGCACCTTTGAGTCTATACATCTGCGACACAGTCTGCTGTGAGTACAAGCCAATGAACGAATGGCAATGCTTAATGCAACTGGCACAGATGAAACGGAAGGTTTTGGTTGTAAGCAATACTGCAGCTGAAGCTTTCTCTGGCCGGTCTTGACCATCACAAGCTGACTTCACCTAATCCTGTACTGGACAAAAGTTTGGTATCCTTGGAAAAGTTATGCCTTCAGTAATTTGGACGAGTTGCTCTAAGAACGGTGTTTGAAGATACCTATTAATTAGATATACACTCAGTCACTTCTGGCCTCAACTGGTCCTATTTAAAAAAAAAAAATTGTTTTTGTGAGTAATTGTTGTTGATTAGGTTTCAAAAAGCCTTTCTCTACTACAGCCATTTATTTTATTTTAAAAATTATTATTGGGAGAATGTACTTGTTTGACTTTTCTCCCAAATTAATTGAAGATTGTATTTAACTTTTAGCTGTCGGAAGTATATTTAGATTAATACCTTTCCCAAGGGTGGTAGTGAAAGTGATGCAGTAATCCAGATAGAACTCAAACACAACACACAGTATACCACTGCTACTATATACAATATATATATATATATATATATATATATATATATATATATAAGGTTCATTTTATATTCTAATAACCATTTTTCATTTTTTCATATTTCAAAAAAACATAACATTTCTGTGAGATGTATTTTTTACGGTCCGTTTCATTTGCCGTGAGCCAAACAACATTTTTATGTCAATATCGTCTCTGCAACACTACAAAATCATCAGAAAAATTATATATACTAGCTACAATATAAAGGATAGTGTTTGAAGTGTGACAAATTCCCATTCATAAACATAATTTCTTTTGTTTGTTTAGTGCGACGTCTTTTTCATGCAATTGATTTGTTTCTTTTATTTAGTTTGCTTTGTCTTAAAGCAATGCAGATGGAAATAGAAAAAACATGTTTTGATGTCATATTATGAAAACATTTTTGTTTAAAAGTGGTCCAACACATGTCAGCATGTAAAACAGATGTTAAACCGAATATGAATGATAATGAGAAACAGCTTATATTTACAACTTTCAGAAACATTCTTACATACACTTGTGTGTGATGGCTGCTAACTCATATTCGAGCATTGCTTAACTAAGTTTTCAAGCGATGCCTGTGCATAAAGTGTTTTTTTTTTTTTTTTTTTTTTTTTTTTTTTTGAAGCGAGGAAAGGCTTTACGCAGAATCGATCTCACTGTCTAAGCGATTGCCACCCTGGCCCAAAAGAGCAAGTTTACATCATTGGAAGCAACAATCGTTGCAGATGTTAGATCAGTTTTCCTTCTATTACAAAGGCTCGCTCACGGTGGTTTTACCACACCCTCAGTCGCCAACCTGACATGCGCACACGCTTCTTTATATTCAACAAAAAAGATTTTATTTCAATGTTCATAATCTATTAAATATGTAATAGCAATATTGACTATCAAAGAAAAAAGTTTTCTTCAATTTTTCATATAAAAAATTGGAATTATTTTATCTCAATAATATTTATATTGTGTGCCCGATTTTATCTACAATCTTTTATGGAATAAATAGAACTATTTGTTTTGGCATTACCCCAAGTTAATTTAGAAATGATTTGTTTTTAAAAAGCAAAACATAATTATTAGAAATTGAAATTCTTGGAAATAAAACTTAAGCAAATTTGAACTGAATTTTGCTTTTTGCAAAAAAATGTATAGTATGAAAGATTAGATCAAACTGGATGATTTATTTTTTTTATAAACCAACAAAAACAGTAATTTGTAAATTAATAAAATTATATTACTACATCTCATGTGTGTTTCTCGCCTCTACAGAGTGTTTAGAATAATTTTGATAATTTTTTGATGGTTTTTCATTTCAGAATCAGAAGTATTTAATAGCAATAAAGTGCAATGGATAGCTGTTTCTGCGTATTATTGGTGGGTTTAAGAGATGGAGGCCATGGACGACTCGAAAGCACTGGAATATTGGAAGAGTGTGACCTGCATCATGATTCATGCGGAATTAAAAAAAAATTAAAAATCTTAGCTGCAGCTTGACGCTTTTGAATACCTTAAAGGCCATGAGATGTGAGCTGGTGAATTACAATAGGTAGGAGCTGTTGCTAAGCAGGAATGATCATTGCAGTCATTTTGACCATGTCCACACACCGAAATTCATTGAAGTTGCAAAAAGTGCGGCAAGACAATGCAGACCTTGGTGTGAGAGATTGGCGTCAGAGTGGCGACTATGAAGAAAGTGCTGAATGATGGTTCTTCGCTACTACTAATATAAGAGTCGCAAGGCCCAACTACTCAGTGCTAAGAAACTCCTTGTTAAGGTCAAGCATTCAGTCGACCTGGGAATGCTCTAGTTCTTCTCAGACAAAGGACTTCTGCTAGAACCAGTTGCACAACACTCAGAACAACAGGTGGCTAGTGTCCAGTTCTCACAGTCTTGCGCATCAAGCACTGGGTGGAGAGAGTGTCTGCGGGAAGGCCATACATGTGGCAGCAGGACTCTGCTCAGTGTCACAACTCTGGGAAAACCCAGAAGTGGCTGAGAACTTCCACGACTTTATAGGGAATCTGCGAAGCTCCCATGATGAAATACATTAATCTCAAATACTATGTCTCTTAGTGGACATCATATATATTGGCATCCTCCAGTCTGTTAAAAACTATAGAGTTGCACTCTGAGTGCAAATGCTAGGTTAGTAAATATGGAGAGCAAGCTGTTATGCAGCAAACCCCCCACATCTCACGAATGGTCCATTGAAAGGCAACCACCAATACACATGGTTCCAGTGTTGTCATAGAATCTTGCTGTATACAGTCTCAGACTGCTTTCAGGAATCTGGCTCCAAAAATGTCCTCCAGATTCGCTTGCAAAGCTTTTCCTGTGTGTGGGTCAGTTTTCCTTTTCTTATATAAGCTGTCTTCCAGAATGATGAGCTCCATCTGCTTGAAGCACTGGTTTTCCTGGGTGAGGTAACCCACCTTCACTCTTCTATTAGTAATATCAGTTCTTTTCGGCTGATATTTAAGCCATACGAGCAGGCTAGTAGCTTAACTTAGTTATCAGAGGCTGTTGGAGATGCACGCTGTGAGGGCTATTTTATACGCGATGTAGCATTCCCTGTTGATTTTCTTTTTAAATTTTAGGTTATTGTTAGTAAATCATGTTAGTTCTAAAGAGCTCAGTAAATGGAGTTCAAAACTGTTTGAATTATTCAAATATCCTTAGTGGTTCAAAAGTTATGAGAATTTAAAGCCCTGAAATTTGGGTTCAAAATTGACATTATTATATGGAAAAAATACTTGAAATCACTGACATATTTACAAGAAGAAATTCTTTAATTCCTTCACCGTTTCTCTAGTTTTGGAACAATTTTGATATCACTAAGCATTCTTATGTAAAATTGTATGTTATTTCTGATTCTGCACTCAGATTGTAAGTATCTCTCTGCTGTAACCCATCATTTAGAGAATAAGAGATACAGATATCAACGTTTTTTTTTTTAAAGAAATCAATTAACGGATAAACATGTGATGCATACAAACTACATATATATCTATATACTACTAAAACTACATATATATCTATATACTACTAAAACTACATATATATCTATATACTACTAAAACTACATATATATCTATATACTACTAAAACTACATATATATCTATATACTACTAAAACTACATATATATCTATATACTACTAAAACTACATATATATCTATATACTACTAAAACTACATATATATCTATATACTACTAAAACTACATATATATCTATATACTACTAAAACTACATATATATCTATATACTACTAAAACTACATATATATCTATATACTACTAAAACTACATATATATCTATATACTACTAAAACTACATATATATATCTATATACTACTAAAACTACATATATATATCTATATACTACTAAAACTACATATATATATCTATATACTACTAAAACTACATATATATATCTATATACTACTAAAACTACATATATATATCTATATACTACTAAAACTACATATATATATCTATATACTACTAAAACTACATATATATATCTATATACTACTAAAACTACATATATATATCTATATACTACTAAAACTACATATATATCTATATACTACTAAAACTACATATATATCTATATACTACTAAAACTACATATATATCTATATACTACTAAAACTACATATATATCTATATACTACTAAAACTACATATATATCTATATACTACTAAAACTACATATATATATCTATATACTACTAAAACTACATATATATATCTATATACTACTAAAACTACATATATATATCTATATACTACTAAAACTACATATATATATCTATATACTACTAAAACTACATATATATATCTATATACTACTAAAACTACATATATATATCTATATACTACTAAAACTACATATATATATCTATATACTACTAAAACTACATATATATATCTATATACTACTAAAACTACATATATATATCTATATACTACTAAAACTACATATATATATCTATATACTACTAAAACTACATATATATATCTATATACTACTAAAACTACATATATATATCTATATACTACTAAAACTACATATATATATATCTATATACTACTAAAACTACATATATATATCTATATACTACTAAAACTACATATATATATCTATATACTACTAAAACTACATATATATATCTATATACTACTAAAACTACATATATATATCTATATACTACTAAAACTACATATATATATCTATATACTACTAAAACTCTGGACGTTGCTTGTTATCTTGTATGTTTGTTTGTCTCCGTGCACAATGGATGACATCGCTAAACAAAGTTGGAAGAAACTGGCTAAAGCCTTTATAACATTACTAAGGGATGACATCACCCATTAAAACAGGATGAAAATATCGGGAAGAGATCCTTTATGACGTGATTGTTTTGAATGTATGTTACGAATTTTGCACAATTAAAATTTTCAAATGTAAATTGTTTTTTTTAGCTAGCTTATCTTTGATAATATCTGTATTTCAATATATATCAATTTTTTTTAAAAAGCACACTTGTATAATATGAATAAGTCGAAGTCCGTCGGTGCCAATCACTATTTATTTTACCATGTCGAATATTCATTTAAAGATATACTAATTTTTAAAATAAAACTTAGACAAAATTCTTTTAAAAATGTTATTTTTTAACATTTTAAAAATCTTTTAGCACTAACTTGTTCTTAATATTTATGCATAGTGTGGCAAAGAAAATGGAATGAAAATCCACTCGCAACTGATTGCACTCGCACTCCAGACAAGGCATGAAACCACTTGATGTAAGGATCTAATAAAAAAAAAATAAAAAATACTACTTCAAGAACAAAAACATCCAACGATAAGTGCTAGATGGATAGATGCCGACCCAGAAAACAACAAATTCTTCTCCCTTTGTCAGAAACATTGCACATGGAATGTGAGGACTAAATGACAAAATAAAGGAAGCGAGAGTTATGAGGCTGCCGAAAGTAAACCCAAAGTTTACATTATAAAATAACTCGTAATTTTTAAGTTAGTTTTTTTTTTTTTTTTCAAAGTTGAAAGTTTCGCAAACAAGTCCGACGTTAAAATATATTATACATCAAAATAATTCTGAGAATTATCTTCTAAAATAAGAAGTTGCTCTTCTTTTGCTTATCTTATAAGTTTTGAAGCAACTTTTATTCAACTTTACTCTGTCGTGTTTCCACTTCAACTGGCCAGAGAAGAAAAGTACAACTTCCTGGTTATAATTTAAGGTGTCTTCTGATTGGTTGTGCCATTTCCAGAATATTGATAAAAATTGGTTGCTTTAATTTTGAAAAACAAAGTAGCGTGTAAAATTGTCTAGAAAAAAAAAAAATTTGCATTTTTGTCTGTTTCAAGTAAATACAATTTTTAACTGTAAAAAATAATTTGATAGATAAAAGCACATTCAAATTACCTACTAAGAAAAATTATTTTCTTTTTATTCCGACCATAAAATATTTTTAAAAAATTGGCCCAGAAATAAGTGATAAATTGTGAGTTGAACAGATTAACGTGAGAATTTGTCATGTTGCATGATAACGACTGATCGACTGCGAATGCTAGGTAATGAGATCGTGTCCCCATTGCCACCCTTCGACTGTGACAACCTTCAAACTATTTAACACCAGATACAGTTTATTTGCATCCGTTTCGTTTTTTTTTAACAAGCTGTTTTCAAATTAATTTCAATTCTGTAGTTGAATTTTTGCAATTTCTAAAAAAAAAACCTATACAAATAAAATATATTTTTTACTTATGTAGTAAAGTACGAGTTCAATGAAAATCTTTTTCTTTTTTTTCTCTTAACGTTTTTTAAAAATATTTTTCAGACTGTTTTCCTCATCTTGATTGCTGCCAACGTTTTAGCCATTATATTCTGCGACCTTCTACAGGTGCCTTTTCTCGTAACCCGTACTCGTCTGTTAAGTTTTAACTTAACCCTTTATTTAATCCACTGAAAGAATAGATTTCTCTAATTGTGCGTTAGATATTTAGTACCAGTTAATTTTTCTCTCAAATTCCTTCACCAGAGATTGAATTTAGTTTAGAATATCGCTTAATCAATGCCTGTATCCACTTGGCTCTTTGTTCAGTAGGACAGTCTAGGATTTTTCTAAGTTTTATTTATAAATCTAATTTCTCGTATGATTTTTAATTAAAACATTTTTTTTCTTATAGCTGAAACGTGAAAATGGCTGCAGCTAAATTGAGGAAAACAGCTCAAAATACATAATTAACAAAACTTCATGTCAGAACTATAAAAAATATCAAATTGTTAGAAATAACATCCTACTGGATTTCTGTTGATAATTCTATGGAATTGGATTAGCTGCATTTCTCATTATTTCAACTGTTTGGCCGGTCTTATTTTAAAAATCCAGTACGAAATCTTGCAATTGTCAATGATCCAAAATCTTGTGATGGTTGTCTATAAGCGACACCAAATCCCAGTAAAATACTTGAAGAAAAAATGAACTTAACATCTGTTAACTTTCTTACTAATGTCTGAACTGGAATACTTCGATGCCAGTTTTGGTCTTTTTCAATTTAAGGCATTAAAGTATGGGGGGGGGGGGATTTAAAAAAAAAAAAAAAAAAAAAAAATTTTTTTTAGAAAGAATTAATTTGTGACGTAATCTTCTCTGCCTGGGTGGCGCAATCGTATCAGTAGACAGCTGAAGACATTGTCAACAACCATCAGAGAAAACTTGGCTGAGCTCTTGGGTCCACAAGTTGTCGTTTTTTGATAGTGGAATTATGTATGGTTAACAATCTTGTGTAACCTTGCTCAGGACCGTGGTGCATAGGTCGCCATTGGTCGGGATGTGGTGCTGACCATGAAAAGAAGCTGGCTCAACTCGACCAGGGTGAACATTGTTGCAACAATAATTTTGTAATTAAATTAAAAAAAATAATGTGTAGTACTTGATGCTATTGCATTTTTAAATTTCAATAAATAATCGATTAAAACAAAAATGATTTGCAAGTCACGTAGAGGATAGAAATAGACGCAGGAGAAATTGTAATATTTAGTGCTTCTGTATTATTGAGGCAGATGCAATTTTAATTTTCATTTTAGAAGAGTCAGTTGAAAGGGGAGATAATTCAAACTTTTTTTCTTGTAACCATAATCCATAAGGAAAATGCAGAGAATTAGTAAGAAAATAAATTAAAAAAAGAGTGCTTGTGCAGTTTACAGACTGTGCTGAAGTAATAACGTTATAATTTAGAAACTGGCAAGAATGGCTTTTTAAATTATAACGTTATTATTTCAGCCCGGTCCGTAAACTGCATAAGTACCCATTTTAAATTTATTTTCATATTAATTCTCTGTATTTTCCTTGTGGGTTATGGTTACAAAAAAAAAAGTTTGAGTTATCTCCCCTGTCAACACTCTTCTAAATTAGATGAGAATTTCATCTGCTCCAATAATACAGAAACCCCCATAATTTTATTATAAACTAATGTTAGCTATGTTGAATTTTGTAAAGTCATAAGAATATTTACTTTTCTTATTTCTCAAATAAAATCTTTTTTGCTGTACATTTTAACTTGAAGGAACCCAGTTGTTATGACTGTTGATGTACCAGATAACTATATTTGTGATGCTCGACTCTAAAGCTGATTTTTTTTTTCTACAATTTAATTGAATTTATAATGCCTTAAAGAAAGCAGAAACTGAAGTTAATTCAGTTATCCCTTGTTTGTGAATTGAATTATTTCTTTCGAATGTTTGTCGATTTAGAATTTATTTCAGAGAAGCAGCAATCTATTTTATCATAGTTATTTTTTGTTTATTTCTTATTTTGTAAGCATCCTTTGTAATGTATGGTCACAGACGAGAATATATGCATCTGCCTGCTATAAATTCTCAACAGATTACAAATAATAACATAAAATAAATGTTCAATCAACGTAACTTTCTTGCGTTTAACCAAGGAAAATATAGCATTCTGTAAATGCTGATTTACCAAAAGAATGTTTAAAACATATATGTGTTTTAAACATTCTTTTGGTAAATCAGCATTTACAGAATGCTATATTTTCCTTGGTTAAACGCAAGAAAGTTACGTTGATTGAATTACTCTGAATCCTTGATCTGATGAGGTTGACTCTCTGCGAAGAGTGCAACCGAAACATGTATGCACATATGTAACCAATAATGTTTGTATAAATAAAAATTTATACTTATATATATATATATATATAATTATTAATACCTACAGACGCTAGCATTTCAAGCTTATTGCTCTCATCAGTGCAGGAAAGTAACAATTTCAGACGGTCAGGAGGCACGAACTTGGTTCACAGGGTCAACCTAGAATCTGCAAACAGTCGGCCAGCGGAAACTGTCACGTAATTAAGGGAAATTAAGATCTATATGTACCTAGAAGCGAGCACAGATAGAAGACTAGTCGAGAGTGTTCGACGAACGTATTCGGAACTTTGCATTAGAGCTTTTTGACAGTTTATTTTTAAGATCCGCGAGAGTGCTCAACATTGATTTCTTATAGGGGCTTAGTATAATATTTATAAATAAATATTAAATTATTAATACCTACAGACGCTAGCGTTTCAAGCTTATTGCTCTCATCAGTGCAGGAAAGTAACAATTTCAGACGGTCGGGAGGCGCGAACCCAGTTCACAAAGTCGGCCTAGAATCTGCAAGCAGTCGCCATATCCACTTGGCCAATGAAAACTGTCACGTAATTAAAGGAAATTAAGATCTATATGTACCTAGAAGCGGGCACAGATAGAAGACTAGTCGAGAGTGTTCAAACAAATTTTTTTTTTTTAAGTGAATTTTAAAAATCTCGTTTTGCTGTTGCAAAGCTGAACCTTCTTTATCAGTGCTTTACCAGCTTTTGAAACCAAACCATTTCTGTCTTTCTGCCTTTTTTTAAATTTATTATTTTTATTTTAGTTCACTTCTCATGACAGTTGAACTTTACATAAAAAATATCATTGGTACTTACATCAATTTAATGCCTGATTGGTTAACACTTCACATTTTATTGGTTTCCTCTTCACATCTGAAGGTTACTTCCTTCAACCGTTGGTAGCATTTTTTTTCTTTTTTATTTGATTGGACACGTGATTATGAGAGAGAGGATCATAGCCCCTCCTCCTCCCATCTGATATCACACTAAAAAACTACACTTTATAAACCAATGTTAATTCTTTTCATTAAAAAAAACGTCAGAATTATCCAATTTTAATGAATATTTCAGCACTTGTTCAGTGTTTTCAAATTTAAGTGATTTCTTTTTTCCGAGAGTGAAAGTTTAATTAGCAACCATAAAAACCGTTTAGATCAGCACAGATTTCAAGTGGGTTTTACTAAAATAGTCATATTTTAAAAACCAAAGCACTTTAGTTTTGAAAATATCACCATTTTGTTCAGAAATCAATATACTTTGACATGAATCTATAAATAATGATCTATAGGATATATTTGAAGAGTTTTAAACAATTAAAGTGATGAAAATGTTAACATTGCTGGCAGACCATTTTTGCAACTTTTGTGAAGAACGGGGGTGCTTTTTAAAAGTTTGTTACCACTCCTCTATGAGGAATTTCGTCATGAAATTATGAAAAATTTACAAGACTAAGCCCTTAATCCTAGTGGGGGTACAAAACAAAGTGAACCATTTCCTTTTTTGCTATATCAAAGAGAATCCTTCAACATGACGAGTACCAAACATTTTGGAAAGAAGATATTTTGTACCCCAACTGATAAGTAAATCAATCCGTTTACCTCCTTTATGTATTAAAATTATAATTGTATGTTAGTTTATCTTTTCGTAGCAGCAATTTTTGATTACTCTATCTGAAAAAATATTGTTTCTGTTGAAGCGATAGGTTGACTGTGGTAGTAATAGTATCAGCAAACAGCAGCTGTGAACAAAACTGGCAGATTTTGCAGACTATTTTATTCTGAAAAAAAAAAAAAACTTTTTTTTTTTTTTTTTTTGCTTTTGTTTTTTTTATTATTCAAATAACTTGACTATCAAAAAGTTAATGCAGCTTGTGGTTCTTATATAAAATAGTGTCTCCTTCGAAAAATACTATTTTTCTTGGGTTAAAGAGTTCAAATACTCAACTTTCAAACTTTAATTCTAGTCAGAAATGACTTTTAGCCACCAATAAAAAAATAAAAAAAATATGTATATATATATATATATATGTATGTATATAAAATTCTGTATTTTTAGGCGATTGTGTGTGAACACTTTAAAAAATCTTGGCGGAAAAAAGAAAAAAAAACAATTTAGAGTGATGAGATCAGTTTTGCATATAAATTTAACGTAAAATGATCCCCCATTTTGAGGCCATTCATGCCTTTTAGAGCAGTTAACCCTCCAAATCTTTTTGATATTTTTTCGTGCTGAAAAGTTAGTATGAAAACAAAAAAAAATCATAATTACTTACCCTATCACAAATCCTAGGTTCGAGTGACAAGTCGTCTCCTAAAAAAAACTCCCTTAACCCTAGGTACGAGTGGCAATCCCTTCCTCCCAACAGAAACCCTCTTAAGCCACACAATCGTCTATTAAAGAAAAGTCAACCTCCCCCCACAAAAAAACGATGCACAGAATTTATCTTAGAAAAATAAAATTGGTTACCTAACCTAAAACGCTAGAATGGACCGTAAATGGGGGATTATTTTACATTAAATTTATATGCAAAAATTATTCCCTGCTCTAAAAATCATCTTTCTTTTTTTTTTTTTTCTCAATGTCTTTTAGGGTGTTCACACATAATTGTCATATTTTGTGGAGGGGGAGCAAAAGGTGTTAGTCTACAATAATACCAAAGAAATCTCGTAATGTATTCATTTAAAGAAATATCTAGTATTATTAGATTGCAATTGTGTCCGAGATGGGCATTTTTGTTGATGACACCAAGCTGTATTCTCAACATGTGGGCAAAACAAACGCACACATGTTAAATGCAATGGCCGAATTCTTAGAAAATGATCTCCAGTCTGTAGTTGAATGGGAACATAAATGGATGGTAACGTTTAATGCTACTAAGACAAAGCTCCTTTCCTTTAACAATTACAAGAAACCTTTTCTGCCACCGATTGCCATGGCTAATAGCACCATACCTGAGAATCAACATTCAAACTCCTCAACCTAACATTCATAGATAACATGAATTGGAACAAATACATGAAAGTTACTGCCAAGGCTGGTGCAAGAAAAGTGAGCGTCCTCTACCGTGCTAAGAAACTTCTCTCACCTGACATTAACCCATGCATGGAGTATTGTTACCACATCTGGGCTGGTGCACCAACCACTAGTCTCTCCCTTTTAGACAGGGTCCAAAAAAGAGCCTCTAATCTAATCGGTCCCACATTATCTACCAAGTTCCGTCCCCTGTCCCATTGCCGCTATGTTGCATCCCTGTGCTTCTTTTACAAGTACTTTAATGGAATGTGCTCCGATGAACTTGCTGCTCCGACAGATCCGCCAAATTTTCACATGCAAGACAAAAATTCAAGTATTCATACTCTCGGGCGATGTTGGGTCTGGACAGCTAGTGTATATGTGTGTGTGTGGGTGTGTGTGTATATATATATATATATATATATATATATATATATATATTGCATACATACACTAACTCGGAAGCTTTTATGAGCTTTGATTTTCAACATTCTTTTTCAAGACGTTGTTTCAATCTTATTGCAAAACCGATTTTTAACGATATACTTCTTCATTGAATTATCTTTCTAAAAATGTAGATATTTTCTTACAAGAAATTAAGAGGGGAAAACGGGTGGGGAGGGGGGGAATGAAAGTAAAAAGACTCTCCTACAACACTGGGTAGATACACCAAGTTCATAATGTAAATAATTTCACATTTCAGAAATTTAAAGATCACTGTTCTTGCATTAATACTAGCTCTCCTCAGTTCAACTGATCACCTTATCACCATTAATTTAGTTATCATTTTACAGTATTTTTAAAACTCACTACATTAAATATTTTACTTTTTTTTCTTTTTTTTTTTTCAAACATCCTTGAGCTAAAATCTGACATTTGATACATGTTAAGATGCCTTAGAATATCAAACAACTTTAGTAACAACGAACAATTACTTATTGAAATGGTACAGAAAAATGAAGAAAATGTATTATAATATATTCTTAACTTATTTATGTCGATTCTATGCATAAAATGCTCAGATTTAACTTTTTAAAAATACAGACATCCTGCCTTTTTTTTTTTTTTTTGTCATTTTTTTGTCATTTTTCATAAACTTTTTGTTTAAGAAAAAGTCATTATGATTTAGAAAAAAAACAACCATCTACAATGGGTGAGGAATAACTAAGATCCTAAAATGCCATTATTTAGTAAATGCAGAGAATTAACCATTATTATACAGACTGATTGGAACGTAACAATTATTAAATGATCGTAATTTATTACTGAAATATAATTCTTACAAGACATGAATATGATATAGCATGGGTTTGATTTAGAATTCAATATGGTCACTGCAACTTGTAACACTTGCCCCCTCCATTTTGTCCTTAGGTCCTCATGGGCGATATTTCTGACAAAAAAAGGAAGAATTGCTGCATGTTTTTTGGGGTCGGCTGTTTTGAGAGGGTGTGGTATTTTTTAATCCTCTCATAGTTTATTATTCAACTGTCAGTCTATCCATCTCATTAACCCTTATCCTTGAGTAGTTTTTTTTAGTCTTGTTAAGTCGTGACTCATCAGTGAAAGAAAAAAAAAAAAAAAGTTTCTTATGAAATCAGTTTCCTGGTGGCGAATGCTGGCACCCATATTGAATTTTAAATAAAACTTCATACTAGACACTCTTATATTCATTTGTTGTCAGAATTATATTTCAGTAATAAATTATGAGCAATTAATAGAGAATTACTTTCCAATTATCTTGCAGTAATACTAAAGAAGTAAGAAAGGATAAAATATACAAAGATGGATAGTAAAAACAGATCCGTCTAGATAATTATTTTTTGCATAATGCACATGACTTCAGATATTTTTCTATTTATTTTCACTTTTTAAAAAATGTAAGCCGAGATAATTTGTACTTGTCACAGGTTCATACGTGAAAGGTGCGAAAACAATTTATCCAGTATTCGTACTAGTTGCGTACGATGATAAAGAGAATAATAGTAAAATATCTTCCTTCTGCATTTACTCCGCTGAAGTGAAGTTAGTTTGATTGTGACAGTTACTCTGGCCGATGAGTCACATCATCTGTTGCCAGGGCTCTAAAGTAATTTTTGTTACATCACCTGGCCTTCTGAAATGCTTAACCGATTAAGTACTGACCAGGTTTCATAATATGTAATAAAATTGTTTTTTTAAAATATGTGTCTATTTTTAACATTTTTAATATTTTATAGAAATTAAAGATTTGAAAAGCCAACTGGTCAACTCATTTATCCCATATTTTTGTGTAAGGAGTTGGGACTATTTTAAAAATAAAACAAAGTTTATATCAAGAATTTCTCAAACATTTCACTTCTTAGCTCAAATAAGAGTAGTATTTGTTTTTTTTAAATTAAGAGAAAAATGATTTGTTTTTATTTGTGTATTAGAATTAACGATATACAAAATGTCTCATGAATGGATTTAAATAATCCCAATTATTTTAGTCATAGTTAAAATTGATAAAATATAATGGACTTAAATTACGATGTTCCTTTTCAAAAGGCTAACATCAAATAAAAAACAAAAAAAACAAAACAACAATGGCTGTTCTTCAGATACAACCACTCAATCTGTGAATTATGCAATGAAATTTAAGCGTAACAGACTGGCTTACAGACGAAGCTTCTCGAAGGTGTGAGGATGCATCAAAAACATACACAAGTAGGATTTGAACAGTGCTGATTAAGTATTTATTCAACTAGTCAGCTGAGCAATTACTTGCATTTCTTTGCTCGTCATAGATTGAAAATAGCTGCATCAGACAGGTATTAAAATGTCAAGGATAGAAAAATATTGTCTACCAAAGACAGTTTAGTAAACTGTAGACTGCTCTCTTCCTGGGATGTAAGCTAACCATGTGAAGATTCATTGAGAGTTAAATAATCTATATTATTTCTCTTATACGCAAAATAAGAATGATATAATACAAAAATTTAATAACAGAAAATTTTACAGTGAATATGTCCAGCAGTGTCGGTGCTAACCTAACTCCAGATGTGTGGTGATGTGGGGGGGGGGGGGGGAGGAGGAGCTATTTTTCTTTTCTTTTTTTTTTTTTGCAACCTTACTTAAAATACTATCAGGAAGGGACTTAACAAGTTTCTTGAATAAAAAAAAAAAGTAAAAATAAGTTACTGCATATAGGTGTTAATTTGGCTTAAATTTAAATGTTAAATACACATGAAAAAATTGGCATACATAGAAAGAGCTTGATGATCTAAGAAAGAATCTTTGAAATTGTTTTAAAAGTCTGACTTAAAATAAGGAATTTATGACTATTTTTGTGCCCTGCACGCATGGTTGGATATTTTTCCCCTCTTTAGAACATATGCATTTCGTCACATTTTTTACACTGCTTTTTCAATAAAAATGTTATCTTTGTTAAAACACAATATTAAGCAATTGTTTTTTTTTTATGCAAGGAATCAGAATATTCCAGTGAGAATCTCCATAAATAGACGGTTTCCAAGTAATCTGCAGTAAATGCACATAAATCTAATGCAATACCTTAAAAATACATTGTATCCATTTAAAAAAAAAAAAAAAAAAAAATAGCCAGAGAACGCAAAGTTGAATTTTAATGCATTTTATGTACAAGAAACTGAAATCTTTTATTTTTGTTTTACTTTAAGTCACCCCGAACAAGGGGGCACATTGCCACTAAGACATAAGGGGCTACTGTGAATTAGGGGCCAGGTTTATCAGGGCATCCTAAGTTGTGTAACGAGATGTTTGTTCACATTACATTAACATTTTTGCATGTTCATACAGTTAGGGAACCAGAGAGCAGGAAGGGAATTCCAAAGGCTAGCAGTTTGAGGAAAGAAGCGATTAAAGATAATTCAATGAAGGAGTATATCGTTAAAAATTGGTTTTGCAATAAGATTAAAACAACGTCTTAGAGAATGATCCCATAAAAACTTTCGAGTTGTTATATATATATATATATATATATATACACACTAGCCGTCCAGACACAACATTGACTGGGAGTATGTATACTTTTATTTGTATTTTGCATTGCCTGTGAAAATTGAGTAATTTAAGGATTATTAATTTAGATCTTTCAGACATCTTACGAAATGGTGGAAGTTAAATCGCGTAATTACCTTTTCGAATATATTTTTAACTCTTAACTTTATCATAAACTAGTGGGTGCCAGCATTACCTGGGGAGAATTGAAGAAACAAAGAATCACAACCACCGGAAGTAAATTGACCGGAAATACTTTTTTCACTCAAAATGCTAAGCATTTATCCATGTTATAGCAAATATATTCTGTAAATAGAATTGTGGGTAATAGTAAAATGAAAACAATTTTGTATATATAAAAACAAAAACAAAAAAAAAAACGAACGAATAGTTCATTAATGAGAATTCTTTTCACAAAGTGATATGCAAATTAGTTAACCATAGGACATCGATCGCATAGACATGATTGAGTATATTAGAAAGCTGTTTCTATTCTATAGTGAATAGAAAGTTGGCCTCTTAATTTCACTGTCAGTGCAACAAATGGCTCAACTTTATAAATATACAGATAAGAAGCTAAGAACCGGATTTTCAGGGCGGCTTTATCGGCATTGGCCAGGGTCTTAATTTTTGCACACTATGTAGAATACAGAAAGAAAAAAAGTAAAAGTTAAAAGAATAACTTGATATTATAATTTGAAATGACAAAATAAAAAAAAAAATATAAATACGACTATCAAAATTCGAATCGACAACCTTTGTTTGTAAATACATTGAGTAAAATCAATCGACCTACATGGCAAATCGAAATTTTTCAAGTCTTAAAAATATTAACCGTTCATGTTATTTGTCTGTCTTTTTTTTTTATCAGATGGAAAATCAAGTGATAAGTGATGGAGAATAAATGCAGACTGTCAGAAATTAGTTTGTGTATTTCTATAAGCGAGAAATGTAGGCAAAAAGTTATTTTAGTACATTTGAAAAGAAATTAAATATTGATAATGCTTGAAAACACTAAGGTGAAGTGATTATGTATTTCGCGTATTCATTGTTTTTTTAATAGAACCACTGGGATGTCAAAGTTGCAAATTTCACTTGTATCCCCATATATAATTATTTTATTTTATAATTTAGAATAAATGGTCAATGTCTATATAAAAGAAAGTATATGTCTGCTATTTATATGACATGAACACTTTCAATAACTGTGTACCAAGCAATTTTAATCATCTCTGATTATCCAATGATAGTAAACAGTGAATCTTTTGTCAGCTGTAATACTATTTATGTCTAACTTCAAGAATACAACTGACTCATATATATGAATTATGTAGTAATTTAGTCAATGATTTTTTTTTTTTTCCCAGTTGTCAGATGAAGTGAGAGGGGAGGGGTAAGAGATGGACAAAGAGAGAGGGAAGTTTTAAAAGAAAGACTTTTTAACTCTTCTATTTTGTTGTCCAGTCATTTATAATGGAAAACTAATTGTAAGAAATATTTCTTCGAAAGGTAATTCTTATATAATCTGTCATTACAGCAAATCAGACCTGTTAGTTTCTGCCAACTAAAAACAAGACTGGCTGCTCTTTTATTTGTTAATTCAATTTGAGAGCATCAAATGTCAACTGACCGTAAACCATTTCTGGATGAGCTACCGAACACAATTTCTCGAGATCAAAGTATATTTATGAAAAAATAAAATTTCCAACAAATTTGCGGATAGCTTATGTAGGACGGCTTCTAGAGTAAATGTGGTATTGTGTTGACTGAGATGATTTTAGTTAAAAGTAGGATAGACAACTTTATTAATTTGAACCAAGGATGACCGACGGCCCCCATTTTGTCCCCAAACTTTTGATCGCCTCGTACCTAATTTGTTACACTGTAAAATTTTTACCTTATAGTAAATAAACAATTCAAAGTGTAGCATCTGTTCCTGCTCCCAGGAACTTTGTCGATCGCTAGTCAGATATCTGTTTATTTCTGATTCCTTGCCTCGGGACTACTGGCCAGATTGAATTTTCAGGTTCGGCAACAGGACGTTTGTTGCAACTTTCCTTTTTCAGCACAACTGACTGCAGCTTGTTATGATGACAGCTTGTTTTTGTGAATTAGTCCAGCCGTTAATTCTACCAAACTATCATACCTAGGCCAACCCTGAAATAAACACATCCACCAACATCACTGACCAGTCTCAAGCGATCACTACAAACACCAATTACTTAAATTACAAACTCTGTCCTTTTTAGGACAATTTCTTGTTCAGTCTGGAGTGTGACGTCAATGTCTAACCATCACTGTTGGAAAAGCAAGTCGACCAAACACCAATATTCTTACGAAACTGATGACTGAACCAAATTATTATTGCAATCGTATTTGTCATGGCCAAATGAACTGGCTATTTTTATGTTTAATAAAATTCTTGTTTGTCGGTTTTCTTTGCCCATTGCCATATTTTTTTTGTGTCTAAAAGTTGTAAGACCGACTTCCATACTCGGTTCCTGTAACATAAATATATAAAAACCAGTTAACGAACATCATAATTGCAAGATAAATACTAACATGAAACTTAATATTTATCAAACACATTAAACCTGTTCATCTGTGATTCAGCATTTTAATATTGCAGAATTAGATTTAAATATTAAAAGAAAATTTATTTATCAAACATATTGAACCTGTTCATCTGTGATTCAGCATTTTAATATTGCAGAATAAGATTTAAATATTAAAAGAAAATTTATTTATCAAACACATTAAACCTGTTCATCTGCGATTCAGCATTTTAATATTGCAGAATTAGATTTAAATATTAAAAGAAAATTTATTTATCAAACATATTGAACCTGTTCATCTGTGATTCAGCATTTTAATATTGCAGAATTAGATTTAAATATTAAAAGAAAATTTATTTATCAAACACATTGAACCTGTTCATCTGTGATTCAGCATTTTAATATTGCAGAATTAGATTTAAATATTAAAAGAAAATTTATTTATCAAACACATTAAACCTGTTCATCTGTGATTCAGCATTTTAATATTGCAGAATTAGATTTAAATATTAAAAGAAAATTTATTTATCAAACACATTAAACCTGTTCATCTGTGATTCAGCATTTTAATATTGCAGAATTAGATTTAAATATTAAAAGAAAATTTATTTATCAAACACATTGAACCTGTTCATCTGTGATTCAGCATTTTAATATTGCAGAATTAGATTTAAATATTAAAAGAAAATTTATTTATCAAACACATTAAACCTGTTCATCTGTGATTCAGCATTTTAATATTGAAGAATTAGATTTAAATATTAAAAGAAAATTTATTTATCAAACACATTGAACCTGTTAATCTGTGATTCAGCATTTGAATATTGCAGAATTAGATTTAAATATTAAAAGAAAATTTATTTATCAAACACATTAAACCTGTTAATCTGCGATTCAGCATTTTAATATTGCAGAATTAGATTTAAATATTAAAAGAAAATTTATTTCAGTATATTTTCTCTTATTATACAAATCAGTGAATTGTTTGAATAGATAATTCTTTCAATTTGTTGCTGTATAGTCTTCCATATCTAACGTAACCAATCATATAAATCTACATAGAATCAATTAGTTGGTCTCCAATGGCAAAGAACTGACTATCTGATAATTAATTACTCAAAGGATGAAAGATAGATATCCTGTAAAAAGTAGTTGTCTTGGTGATAAACTGATTTCACTTTTTTTTCTTTTTTTTTTCTTGTAATTACTTTTGCCTATGTACGAGACAGCCAGCCTTAAATTATCCCCAAACTCTCAACTCTATTTCCTTGGATATTGATTAAAAAAAAAAAAAATGGTTTCTGCAAGTATTGTTCGAGTATCAGACTTAATTCTCCTTTATTTCTCTTCCAGAATTGAATGCTGCCAACCAAGAGCAGAAGTAGCAAGCTGCAGAAAGAACTGTCAGTATTCTTGTATAGACGCCATTGTACCCATTTTCTGAGGAATGTGTTTGTGACTTGCACTTCAAGTTTGGCCGCCCGCAACACTTGTGTAATTGCTCTCTACCATTGTCAGCATGATGCCAACTCTCTCTTACAAATACTAAATACTGTTCTCTAGGAGGACTTATCCAGCACACAATGGACACTTACCTCAGTCAAACCCGGAAAAGTGTGGTAAGTTTAACTTTTGAAATCTCGTAATAAAATTGTGTGACCGCTTCTACGTGTTCTTTTGCTTTTATGTGACTTATATATTTTTTTTTATTTACTTTTAGTCAATTATTTATTGAAATGCAATAGCATAAAAAAAAACTTCTTTAAAAATCCTATTTAAAAAAAAATTACAAAATTAAATCCACCATAATGCATGTTGGTTTCTTTGTAAACAAGTTCGTAACCATTAATTGTTGAAAAAAAAAAAGACTTTGTGCCCTTCTCCAGATTGGGTGCTTCTCTAGATTAAGACCCGAGCTAAAATCGACTTGACGTCGTTATGGTTAGCGTTTGAGTCAGGGTTAGGGTCAGAGTTAGCTGGAGTCCTAATCTGAAGAAGTAACGGAATTTGAAAGTATTTAAACTGTAGAATATAAAGTCATTTTTGGCTTTAGAATTCTTAGCAAATCTTCATGTTTTGGAAGCTATTTACATCCAATAATTTTATAAAGAGAGATTATAAAACATTACCTTAACAACAATTAGTTATAGTTTTTTAACAATTTGGTACAGTTATTAATCTAATAACGAACCGATACTGTAGTAATTAAATTTAACTTTGAAAATACTATTTAAGATTAGTAAAGACTCCTGGAAAATGCCGGTAGGTATAGCTAGTTAAAAATATCTGGTATTATTAGTTTTGTTATTTAAAAATGTGGTTGAATCATTCTTTCATAATTGGCAAAAGTTTGTTAAATTTCCTTAAATAGTAATTGTATTTTATATTAGGATTTGCAGGAAGTGTATAAAAGAATGTTTTATTATGGGCAGTCTGCGTATTGATCGAAGAATCCATACGAGATTATTAAATCAATGTACGGTGGAATTTATTAATGGATAGTTCACACATTCTGTAGAAGTTCCGTTTCCTATGCTGATTATTTTAGTCATGGAGATAAACTTGTGTGTCTATATATATATATATATATATTATATAATGTATATGTATTTATTTATTTTAAATTAATATTTATTATTTTATACCTATAGACGAATTCGTTTCAGGTTTTCTACCCTCATGAGTGCAGGAGTGGCGGTTGCAAGCGGTCGCATGGGCTCGAACGCAGTTCGTAGATTAAGACTAGAATCATGAACCTAACGCCCAAGTCTACACGATCGCAAGAAATAACCAGACAGTAATTGAAATTAATGTACACTTATTCGAGAGGCTGGGGCAAGCGTAATGTTGTCGATAGTATTCAACGCTTGAGAGAAACTTTGTGTGTGTATATATATATATATATGTGTCATTCACATACAGACTGTTTCGCTGTTTCACAGCTCATCAGTGCGGCTAGACCAGTTAGTGCCTCAAGCCGGGATTTTTTTTTTTTATATATACTAATGAGTCGCTACTTACCGAGGCTAAAAGTCATTCGAGGATAGAGGGTTAATGATATTGTCAGCTGGATGATGAACAATACTATGAGAGGATTGAAAATGATGAATGGAATGGGCGGAATTTAATTAAGAAAATGGCTCAACAAGTATTTTTTTTATATTAGACTTGAAGATGACCATGTTGTCGGCGGGGAAGCAGTACTGTGGTAGTGTTTCACAGATGGGAAGTTCTTGGAAAGAAACCTTGTTTATGGAAGTTCTGTTTTGTATTAGCTTCTCAGAGTTCTTTGCAGTGGTATAGGTTGTAGCTAGACGAGTTCTTGCTGTAAATGTTTTACATGAGAGAAGCAGAGATGGAGCTCAGTCGAGCACCTACCATGAAAATAAGAATAGAGTAGAAAAAGATTAGCAATGTCCTTGTTCGGATACTACACTTCACTTTTTTCTGTCCTCGGTCAGTGAAGAAGAAATCCTAGACTGAGGCAATTTTTTAGTTTAATCCCAATCGAGAGTTCCTCTTTTTGGGAGCTGGATTTTCCCACATTAAAAACTGATCTTGTGTATAACTCTGCCCTCATGGGAGGCAAGCAAATAGGGCCTAGCAACGTGCCTTGTGAGACGGGGGGATGTAAGGAAATAGAAGAGATCATCCCCCACTAGATTGTGAAGTTGATTTTGTACTCTGAGCGGTACTTCCCCAGATGTGGCAGCAGTACTCGATCTTAGTATGTATTTGACTCTTGTTAGGTAGCTTAAACTGATTTAAAAAAAAAAAAATTGAATAACTTTGTAAGGATTGTTAGCTAGTTCCTGCGGCAGATTAAACAAAATGACTACAATGTTGTGGTTCAATTATTGAACAAAGCACACAACTAGAAATGTTGTGGTTCAATTATTGGACAGAGCACACAACTAGAAATGTTGTGGTTCAATTATTGGACAGAGCACACAACTAGAAATGTTGTGGTTCAATTATTGGACAGAGCACACAACTAGAAATGTTGTGGTTCAATTATTGGACAGAGCACACAACTAGAAATGTTGTGGTTCGATTATTGGACAGAGCACACAACTAGAAATGTTGTGGTTCAATTATTGGACAGAGCACACAACTAGAAATGTTGTGGTTCAATTATTAGACAGAGCACACAACTAGAAATGTTGTGGTTCAATTATTGGACAGAGCACACAACTAGAAATGTTGTGGTTCAATTATTGGACAGAGCACACAACTAGAAATGTTGTGGTTCAATTATTGGACAGAGCACACAACTAGAAATGTTGTGGTTCAATTATTGGACAGAGCACACAACTAGAAATGTTGTGGTTCAATTATTGGACAGAGCACACAACTAGAAATGTTGTGGTTCAATTATTGGACAGAGCACACAACTAGAAATGTTGTGGTTCAATTATTGAACAAAGCACACAACTAGAAATGTTGTGGTTCAATTATTGGACAGAGTACACAACTAGAAATGTTGTGGTTCAATTATTGAACAAAGTACACAACTAGAAATGTTGTGGTTCGATTATTGGACAGAGCACACAACTAGAAATGTTGTGGTTCGATTATTGGACAGAGCACACAACTAGAAATGTTGTGGTTCGATTATTGGATAGAGCACACAACTAGAAATGTTGTGGTTCGATTATTGGACAGAGCACACAACTAGAAATGTTGTGGTTCGATTATTGGACAGAGCACACAGCTAGAAATGTTGTGGTTCGATTATTGCACAGAGCACACAGCTAGAAATGTTGTTGTTCGATTATTGGACAGAGCACACAGCTAGAAATGTTGTGGTTCGATTATTGGACAGAGCACACAGCTAGAAATGTTGTGGTTCGATTATTGGACAGAGCACACAGCTAGAAATGTTGTGGTTCGATTATTGGACAGAGCACACAGCTAGAAATGTTGTGGTTAGATTATTGGACAGAGCACGCGACTAGAAATGTTGTGGTTCAATTATTGGACAGAGCACGCGACTAGAAATGTTGTGGTTCAATTATTGGACAGAGCACGCGACTAGAAATGTTGTGGTTCAATTATTGGACAGAGCACGCGACTAGAAATGTTGTGGTTCAATTATTGGACAGAGCACGCGACTAGAAATGTTGTGGTTCAATTATTGGACAGAGCACGCGACTAGAAATGTTGTGGTTCAATTATTGGACAGAGCACGCGACTAGAAATGTTGTGGTTCAATTATTGGACAGAGCACACGACTAGAAATGTTGTGGTTCAATTATTGGACAGAGTACACGACTAGAAATGTTGTTATATATTACTAGTTGTTGACTGTTTAAGTAAGAAATGAGCGTAATACATATTGTCATGTGTGGAACATGATCACTCGCTTTTCATATTCTTCTTTTTTTTCTTCTTTTTTTTTTAGGGAGGGGGGTATGATTTAGCTTAGGATTCTTATCTACAAATTTGCTTACTTTCAAATGTAGATATAAGTTTTTTTTTCTTTTTAATTTGACAAACTTTTTGTTTTCCCTTTATGTATTATATCCTAGATTATGATAAACTGAGTTTCATCTATATTTTTCTCATATGCTATTTTTTTTTTTTTCTTCCTGCCATTTTTACCGGTGCCATTATTGCCTAAATTTCGTATTAATATATAGATTTATTTCTATTAATTCACACCAAGAAATTATAATAAATTCCTTCATAAATAAATAAATATTTACTCAGGGTTAAAGCCGATACAGTGCATAATACCATAGATGTTACGATTAACTTTGGGGAAGCTGAAGAGAGAGAGAGTTTTATTTGATGAAACAAGTTAAAAGCATCTCGCACCCACCTTTTATTGCGTTCATTTAATTTATTGTTAAGAAAATATTGAAATGTATTTCACCAATTTATATCACAAAATTAAATTGTTCAGTTACAAAGGAAACAGTGGTTTGGTCAGGATCGACTGTTTTTCTGTAAAAGCAGTCGATCCTGACCAAATGGTGGGGAAAAAAAGAAAAGACAAAAAAGTATGCAAATTTCCTATTTAATAAAAAAAGAACAAACAAAACAAAACTACTTTTGTAGATTAACAGAGAAACCATATTTCTGAAATATTTGCAATGTATCCTTTTTTAATTTTTAAAAAAAAAAAAATTTTTTAATTAAAAAAAAAAAAAAAAAAAAAAAAAAATGACTTGTGTGCATGATACGCATGGATAAGACTTTACTGCGTCCTTTTAGATTTTTATGTGTCCCTGATGCAGGACGTGTTATATATATTAAAGTTATTTCCATAACAAAAGCAGATGCTGGAAATCAGCTGAAAAAAAAGCACACTCTGTAGCCTATTTTAAATAATTCAGACCGCCTCAAAAATTGCACTCTCAACTCTGAGTCAGGTTGGGAGTTGGCTGAAAAAAAAAATCTGCCTCCGATTTCTCACCTCTGATGAAAAGTATATATAACTTGTATATGTGCTTGCTAAAAAAAAAAATATGTAGGCTCGGCAATTTTGTTTGAAAATTGTTCGTGTCTACAAATATAAGCATAGGATGGGAAGAAAAGAAATATGCAAACTATAAGAAAAGTAAAAAAAAGAAAAAAAAATATTCTGCTTTTATTTCTATGCAAAGATTAACTCATGAGGGTTTTACCTGTACTGCCACATCTGTTTTGTAGCTTAAAAAATGATTTAACTGACGATTAGATTTTTGTAATATTTGTACAAGAAATATTTGAAAACACTTGAATTCTTTTTATTTAGCTAGATAGTCTCTAGCAATTTTATTTGATCGTAATTTCAAATAATTCTTTAACAACAAACATTCATTATACACAAAAAGTTCAAGTCCTACAAAACGAAATTTAAAATTGTACCAAGCATATTAGGGTAAAAAAAAAAAGCAGGTGGGCCTGTTCTTATCCCTATTATAGTAATAAAGAAATGCTCTGCTGAGCTGGCCCCTGCACTCTCTTATAACAAATGCCTTACCAAATCTCGCTTCCCTGATAGCTGGAAAATTGCCTCTGAGGTACCAGTGTTCAAGAATTTTCATGAAAAAATAAAAAACTGACCCTCACAATTATCGCCCCCCCCCCCCATCAATCTCCTCCTGCTCTTGGCTAAAATCTTTGAATCTTTAATCAATCTAGCCATAGTCTGTCACCTCGTTAATGCTAAACTTCTTTCTGACAATACGTATAGATTTAGGCAAGCACGTTCTACTGCAGATATACTAATGGTCATCTCTGAATGCATATATCATACATAGGACAAGGCAGGTGAAGCTAGGACGGTAGCGCTTGATATATCTAAAGCCTTTGACAAGGTCTGGCATGAAGGTTTTCTTATGAAAATTAATTTGTATGGTATTACTGGACGAATATTTAATATAATTATATCCTACCAAGCCAAACACGTCATTAATGCGTGTGTACCTCAAGGTTCGATCCTTAGACCTTTATTAGTCCTGATTTTCCGAAACGCCCTCCCTGATGAAATTGTGTCCGACATGGGTCTATCTGTTGAAAACACCATGCTCTATTCTCGACATGTGGGTAAAATGAACGTGCACATATCCAAGGCAATGGCTGAATCCTTAGAAAATGATCTCCAGTCTGTAGCGGAATGGAGACATAAATGGATGGTAATATTTAATCCTACCTAGATAAAGCTCCTTTCCTTTAACAATTATAAGAAACTTTTTCTGCCACCAATTGCCATGGCAAAGACCACTCTACTCGAGAGTCCAACATTCAAACTCCTCGGCCTAACATTCAAAGGTAACATGAATTCGAACAAATACATAGAAGATACTGCTACGGCTGCTGCAAAGAAAGTGGGCTCCCTCTACCAGGCTAAGAAACTTCTCTCATCTGCCAGTATCCTGTATCTCTACAAAGCCACCATTCGCCCATGCATGGATTATTGTCGTCACATCTGGGCTGGTGCACCAACCACTAGTCTCTCCCTCTTAGACAGGGTTAAAAAAAGAGTTTCTAATCTAATTGGTCCCACACTGTCCATCAAGCTCCAGCCGCTGTCCCATCACCGCAATGTTGTATCCTTGTGCTCGTTTTACAAGTACCCCAGTGGAATGTGTTCTGACAAACTTGTTGCTTTGGTGCCCCTGCGGCGTAAATACACCCGACCAACCCAACAATCAGCTCTCTTCACTGTGGAAGTCCCCAGATGCTGGAAGGCTTTCTACTTGAATAGCTTTTTTCCTTGAACTGCTAGCTTTTGGAATTCCCCCCCCCCCACCCTGCTCCCCTGACTGTACCATCATGCAGAAATTTAAATGTAATGTGAACAAACATCTCACTGCACAACTCCACACTTAAGATGCCACCTATAAATCTAGCCCCTAATTCTCAGAAGCCCCTTACATCTCAGTAGCAACGTGCCTTGTTTGGTGTTAATAAAAGTAAAAAGTAAATAAATAAATATAAAAAAAATGTTGGCTAATAAATAATTAAGGGATGGGTGGGTTCATGATTGGTTCGATCGATACAATCTCAGGCTATTTAATCGACTATGCAGAGTTCAAGTCCTGTCGAATCTATCCTGGTCATTTATGCACCAATACCATTGGAAAAGGCATGGACTCACAATTTCCTTCCAGCTATGGGTAAAATAGCAACTTGTGTTCAATTAATCGTGTACATTAGTCTTGACATTTAAATTTCCCAAGATGAGTGAATTTGCTGTAAAAAAACAAAATCATTTTGAATATTTAATGTTTCAGATTTTTTTAGTTGCAGATTGATAAGTTATATTATCGGGATTGTCTTGACTAGTATTCTCATCTTGATTGTTATTTTCACGACGTTTCGAAAAAGGTGGCAGTTCACACCTGAAAAACTGAATCTAACAATCAAGATAAGAATAGTAGTACAAATAGTACAAATTATTTAATATTAGTTTCTAAGTTTCGTCGAAGTTAATGTCCGTATTTTATGTCATTCCAAATAATATTTAAACTTTAAACTTCTCTTGGTTTATTTTAGTCTTGAATTTGGAAAATCGAACTAAAAGTAAAGATGATTCAAGATTGTTATTAGTTTGAATTTAACGTATGCCACATTTTCAAATCTCGGAAATGAATCCATCATAATAGATTATAGAAATAAACAATAAAATTACCGTGTGTGAACGAGTCTTTTCCACTAATTTTTTGGTGCTGATTTTTAAAAAAAAAAGTACATTTTTAATCCATCTTATATTATTTTGTGTGACTGAAATACTATGTCTCTCATAAAATCAGACGTTCTGTAGATACCCATGGTATTATTCCTTCCGGATTATGTAAATGTCTTTTTTTACTTGCCTCCCCACAAGGACAGAATTAGACACAAAGTTTTTGAATGTGGGGAAAATCCAGCTCCTCAGAAGTGGCACTCTAGATTGGGACAAAAATAAAAATTGTCTCGGGCTAGAAGGATCTCTCCTTCACTGAGGACAGAAAAGATGTAGTGTAGCATCAGAGCAGATACCACACTCTGCTCCAAGGCAAAAGGCCAAGAGAATGTAATGTCATAGTTTGTGTATCAGACTGTAGGGAAGTAATAAACATTAGCATCGAAAGGAGTGACCAATAAGAGATCATATGACTGTTGAAGTAAAGAACAAGCCATAAGTTGACATAAATAGAATTATATTACCTCCACTTTATATTTAGTTTGGTTTATTGAAACAATTTGGGAAAGCCTTGAACAAGGACGGGACTACAGTAATTCTATTCACAAAGCTTTTCCAGGGCTCAGTGAAGAAAAATTGAAAGCTGGTATTTTCACTGGACCACAAATTTGAAGGCATATCAGAAATAGAAATTTTGAACTTTTTATGGATGCGGTTTAACCAATGCGTTTGCAAACGTGATGACCAAATTATTTAGAAATGTTTAGCACTGCAGTTACATTGGAATAATTAACCATTTAAATCAATTTTCATACCCTTGGTTGTAACATGAGTATTTAAATACATTTTTTTTTTTTTTGTTCAGTCATTCTTGAAGTTTTCTTGAAAATCTGAGTGATAAACAAGGTCAACATCTCCACTAGACCAGGATCGTAAAATGGTGAAACGTAACCTAGAATGTTGGGATAGATAAATGACACATTATGTTGATGGTTGAAAAGATACTAGACAAAATTTCCTACGAAAGGAGATCAAATAAATATTTACTATAGAAAGAGTTTAATTCTAGTTTTTGTCTATTGTATTTTGTTTTTGCAAATTATTTCTTCATGACTTTCTATTTTGTAGTCTAATAAACAGGTTAAACTGGAGTTTCTTTCGGCAGTATAAATATTATTTTTTCAATAGATTGTGGCTTTCTGTAGCAAAACATCTGGAACAAAACTGATTAAAAAATTAAAAAAATTTTTTTTTTTAATTAGTACCATAAAATTGTTATCCAAAAATTAAAATGTAGCACGAAGCAAGACATTTTGTTTTTTGTAGGCTAGTATCATGTATAAAACGTTTTATGGGTAAACAACATGGCGAACATTGGCTTCATTGTCTTGCTTGCAGCGTTGAATTTGAAGCCATGAAGATGATTGGAAACTTTACTCACCACCATGCGCAGGATAATCAAATAATAATCAGAATTTGAAATATTAGAAATCTTTCACGAGCCATTCTTTATTAATATTGAAAAAAGCTTTATAAGAAATTTAAGACAACTTTAGTTTGGCTATTAACGATGTGTATGTCTGTGACAAAAGTCCTGTCTCTTTTAAGGCTCAATAAAAAAAAAAAAGGAAACCAAACACTGTATCAGGTTTATTTTAATTGTTAAATGTAGTCACAATTCTTCTCCGTGATCTCGTTCCATCTGTCCATAAGCTGTTTAATGCTCTGTTTCCAAAATTCCTTCGAATTTTGTACTGAAAAAGGAAACTAAGAAATCTTAAATTTTTTTCTCTTGAAGTAAGTCTTAGAAAATTTCTAAAAAAAAAAAAAAATGGTAGTCTAGTGGTGCAAGATTTGGAGACTATAGTGGGTGATGCATAATTTCCCAAGCATATTTTTTTATGTTAGGTCTCTTGTGTAGTGTGGGGCCTAATGTTATCATAAAGGATGACTCCTTTTCTGTTTATTTGTAATCCTATCATGACCTGGGGCATCATTCAGTGTTGTGTTCTGGGTGGCTTTGCACATAAATGTGAAACTGCCTTTCTGTAATAGCCCAAGTTTGAGTTTCATGCCACAAGAATCTCATCAGTTCCAACATATTCTGTCAATAGCTCTGAATAAATGGCTGGTCAGCATTTCTTTTCTGCTTTTGTCTGAGAAAGCATCGTCTTAATCCAAGGACGGGACCCTCAATTGTGCTATGTCCGAAAGAGAGTGAGTCTGTGATCTGAAAAAATGTCCGTATATAAAATTGACCAAGTCACTTTTGTCTTTAGAAAATATATACTTTATTATATTATCAGCTAATGCTGTTCATTATAGTAGGCTACGAACAAACTGCATTCGGAGTGCTTCTTCCTGGTGACTTTTCTCCAACTCAAAGAATCTGTCATTAAAAAAAAACACTCTTCTACAATCTCCAACTTGCAACAAGTGAGCTAGGTAAATCTTGTTTAACCTTTGAAAGTTTTCATAGCAAACTGCCGACAACTGTTAACCTGCCAAACGCAGGTGTGTGATCTTTTGACCATGTGCACTTGGTGATTTCTCGAGGCATTTAAAAACACTAGCTGAGGGCTCGTCTGTCACCCAGTATGAAATATGACATTTCAGATCCACTTGTCAGGGGAAGCAATATTTGGCGATATTTCATGTGCTAATCGCTTTCAATCAATTATTCAATAATTAATTTAACTTAATTAACCAATTAAAATTGCACCAGACAGTTCCTCGTTTTGCAACATGTTTATTATGGATTCTTGTATGCAGACCACTTAACTGGTTCTTCGTCAAGACTGAGCCACGGACATTTTTGTTTAATCGTCCAACCATGCTGCAAAAATTCTACTCCAGAAATACAATGTAGGAATTGCTAGCGAGTTTTTCAGTTCAAAACTCAAGTCATTTTAAAAACTTTCTTTTGAAGTAAGTCAAATGATTTTGCAAACTTCTAAAGCGATGATAATCTGTTGGTGCAAGGTTCGGCAAATATGGTGGGTGATGCATAATTTCTCAAGCATATTTTCCTCCAGAAATACAATGTAGGAATTGCTAGTTAGTTTGACATTAAATGCGATGTGGCCGAGAGGCTCCAAGTCCTACCCAAACTTTGGCCCATTCACCAGGCCAATCCAGTGTAACTCCAGCCTCATCTGTGAAGAGAACATCTTAGAAATGGGTCTTCATATATTACTGTGGCCAAGCAATACGTTTCTCGTTGTGGTTTTTGTTTAGGATTGCTTTGCTAATGGGTTTAACACTTCTTGTTTCCTCTTTGAAAATCTTAAGCCAGGTTCTTCTAAATAGAGAAGAACCAACATCATGTTCAAATTTGACAGAACGTCTGCTGCTAAGCTCTTTTCTCACTTATCTACATACTTTTTGAATTGCCATGCTGAGATATAGTTTTTCTCATTCCTTTTTCTTGTCTTTGTTTATGGGTTCTTTCGCATATAACTTTAATGTTCTTATATGTTCTTCTGTCACGACCAAGCTATTTGGCTAATTCTTCCAAAGATTAGCCTTCTGCGAGATCTGAAACAATCTGTCTCTTTTCGGTAACTGTCGGATGTTTTTTCAGTGGAATTCTTATGCACCTACAATAAAATGTGACACAATTAGAAACACTTCAAAATGTATAACTTAATGTATGTAGCTTATGAACATGATTGAAATTTCATTGCGTACTTAGAATCTTTCAGTGTACCAAATTTCACTTTTCGACAATATTTGATATCTAGAATATCAATGTGGCCAGTTTTTTCAGTGGAATTCTTATGCACCTACAATAAAATGTGACACAATTAGAAACACTTCAAAATGTATAACTTAATGTATGTAGCTTATGAACATGGTTGAAATTTCATTGCGTACTTAGAATCTTTCAGTGTACCAAATTTCACTTTTCGACAATATTTGATATCTAGAATATCAATGTGGCCAGCGAGAAAACGTGATACAGTTCAGTAGTCAAATGAGTTTTGCTGTTTAAAACAATTTATGCTTTAATGAATCTTAAGTTAAATTAAAATAATCTTTTTCGTTCGTGTTTGTTTGTGAAAATGTTCGTTTTTATGCTACATTCTATTTCTAACTTGTTGCTTTTTAAGTTTTTTTTAATATTTTATCATCAGCACATTGGTCATCTTGAATGCGGTGACATTATGTAGGGATTTCCAGTACATAATCTGTAAACTGACTGATCTACGAATCAATAAGATTTATTTTGCTGCGTGTAATAATTATGTCATAGGTGGGTGTTGGATCGACATATGTAAATAAGCTACACAATTATTCTCAGCATTGCATAATTCAAGATTGAAGTAATTTGTACCTTGTATCGTACTTTAATAAGAGCAGTTTACAGTTATCTATATATTAATACGATAGCGTGTGGGTTCGTGTGTAACGCTTACATCAAAAGCTCTGCGCATGCGTGCCACACCTAGATTTGGAAAAGCATTCAAGTCACCTAATTTTCGTAATATTTTCAAGTATTTCCCTTTGGCGCAACGGTTAGCAACGTAGGATTTTGACGTCGGCTCGACTGGTTTATGGTTCGATCCCAACCAACCTCTAAGAGGTAGGGAGGGGACGACCGGGAAGACATATTAATATGATAGCGTGTGTGCTATTTTGTGTGTCACGCTTACATCAAAAGCAACGACCTTCCGAATCTTTGTATGCTACTCATGAATGACCATTAATAAAGCTCAAGGGCAGACTTTCGATAAGGTTGGGATCTACCTACCACAACCTTGCTTTACTCATGGACAACTTTATGTAGCCTTCTCAAGAGCAAGGTCTATGAACAGTGTAAGAGTGAAAATGTGTCCTCAAAATAATTCTAGTCGTGGCCAGAGAAAAGGAACTACCTTCACTAGAAATATTGTATAGAAAGAAGTTTTGTAAATTGTTTAATGTATTGTTCATTTTTTAAATAAATATACAAGTCAAATCTGATATTTTATTCAAACATGTATAGGTTAGGAACAAGATAATTAGTATTGAAAACATCATTTCGTGTAATTTACACGGGTCCCGCTAGTAAAAATTAAATACTTTTGTGGTTATTACAGCAGGCAACATTAAAAAGATTACTAACTGTGAATAAAATGAGTAGCGGGTAAAAATATTACTTTGTCTTTGAATCGTGGTGTTCTATATTAATATACGACGCCATCTTCTCGATATATCCTTAATCTCTTATAACAACTTTACCTTTATTCCTCAATAAAATGTGTTTTTTTTTGTTGTTGTATACAATTCTTACAAAAACACATTCTAAAAATATTGGCATCCATTGTCCATTAGCCTCCTTCCATAAGTTATTTACTGTTATTTTTATGGCGTTCAATATTTCTCATCGGCCATAACGATGGATAGAAACTTGCATTAATATCTCAAATGTGCAAAGTTTTGTTGATATTCAACTAATGTGATTTTGTGTATTTTTTTTTCTCCTACCCCCCCCCTCATCTCTTGAACAACACAGCTGTAATTATTTTTATGTTCATACGGCAATGACCTGTGGGTAATTGTTGTAAATATCGTTGTGCAGTGTGTGTGTGTGTGTGTGGCCCAATAAATTGCAGCTTGTCCATGCTCTTCACATCCCTTTTTATGTTGATGTCAAGCAGACAGCTAGTGAATGTTTGCATGTCCAAAAGCAAGCAATGTGCATAATCGACATAAAGAACTGGTTCTTTAAGTAATCCTTACAATATTTGATGTTTTCTCATTTCTGACGTCATCAAATTGAATGTGTGACTCTTTCTTCTGTATCCATTCTTTTAATTTCCTTTGCATTCAGCTTTAGTCTGTGTTTACAATTAACCCCGAGATATAACCATCTACCTTGTTGAATGATATCTCGGTGTGACTCTGCATGATTGTACCAGTAAAGTTATTGTCATGTATGGAGTTGATCAAACTCAAATATTGTGATTATTTAAATATTTATATATATTGTAATTAAAGTATTAAAAAAACAAAAAATAACTTAAATTTGTAGGTATTTCTTTTTTAGCTAACCTAAAAAGATTTTAAATTTCTTTCTAGTGAAATATCAACTTTTATTTTATCTGTTTAATGTTTATAAACAAAATATTACGATTATTCAAATATAACTTTATATAATGACATTATTTTGGATTATTTAGACCAGTGCTGTTCAAACTTTTTTTGTCGCGACCCCTTTTTGGAAAAATTTTTTTTTTGTGACCCACCAAAATTTTTTATAAATAAAAAATTAGTTAATGGAGTGAAAAAATTCCATAGTTATAATTTTGGTGACCCCCTTTCTATGGTTACGCGACTCCCCTGGGGGTCGCGACCCCCACTTTGAAGACCTCTGATTTAGACTACTATTCTCATCTTGGTTGTTAATGTTCAGGTTGGGTCCACAAAAAGTGCAGTGGCATAAAGGGCTCTCTCAAAGCCGAACCATCACTTTAAGTGCTTTCGTTGCACCGGCACGGCAAGACCAATAGATGGCAGACCAATAGATGGAGATGGATACTGGTGACAACAAGCTGGAAGCAGTGACAGACTTTTGTTATCTTGGAGATGTGCTGTCATCAGATGGAGGCTGTGAACTCGCGGCAGCTACACGTTGCAAGTGTGCCTGGAAAAAGTTTAGAGAGCTGCTACCAATCCTGACAAACACCTGCCAACAACTACGAGAGGGCGTGTATACTCCTCATGTGTCAGAAGTGTGCTGTTGTATGGCTCAGAAACTTGGGCTGTCTCTGCTGGCATACTAAGGAAGCTGCACCGTAATGACAGGGCAATGGTCAGATGGATCTGTTTGGTAAGGCCTGAACAGTACGTTTCTTTTGAATCCCTGTTCTCACAGGTCGACTTGAAAAGCCTTGCGGACATCATGCGAAAGAACAGACTACGTTGGTTGGGTCACATTGAGCGTAGCGATGGCTGGATTGCTAAAGTCTGACAGTTGAATGTGCCAGCAGAGAACATCACCACTGGCAGACCCAAGTTGACTTGGGAGGACGTAGTCAAACGTGATAGGAAGGCCATGGGTATGGATTCCATCAAGCCTTGCCAAAGACAGGAGTGGAGAGGAAGACTTAGATTTCGAGACTAGACAATCAGGCCCTACCCTCATCAGAGGATTAATTGTGGCCTGATTCAACAAATAAACCGGTTGATGATGATGACATGCGTATATATTTTTAAATAAATCCTGTAGGTATTCTCATTCTGTATCTCGAATAAAATTGTCAAATGATAATGTCAGTCTAAACATTTTAACATAATTCTTTAGAATTAAAACCTATTTTATTAAATTATATCCAATTAATTTAATAACTAAACAATATCTAAAATACAATTTCATTTCACAAAAGTCCTGTTTTAAAAATAACTAATATCAGGGCCGGCGGAACAGTTATAAAAGCAGGGGGGTCTCCTAAAAAGTGGGGGACCCGGTTAAACACATGCATATCAACTTAATTATTGATGACCGTAAAGTCAAAAAGCCCCCCCCCCCCCGGTGTCGCCGTCCATGAATATTATTTCTATAAAGCTATGTTAGATAACAGAATTTAGGTTTTTCTTAATACAGATTTCTTTTTGTTTTCCTTGTAAATATTACTATAAGGTTCACCTTGCATTGCTCTATAATAAGGACTCCTGTGTACTTCTGCTCCCAGCCCCGAACACTATTATTACCGTTTTTATATTCTGTAATTTATTTACGTCATTCTCTTACTCTCCTTCTCTTATGTTACTACTACCCTCCCTTCCCCGATACCACTCTACCCACCATTTCTCGTTTTAGCCCCCCCTCTTTCCATCTAAAACATTCAATATTATGTTTTTTAATTTTTTAGATGAGTATTGATAATTTGTATTTGTTTTATTCAGACCATTATTCTCATCATTAACAACCAAGATGAGAATAGTAGTCTAAATAATCTAAAATAAAACATTCAATGTGCAAGCAAGATTATCAGTTTTAGTATTAAATATTTAAAATCTAATTGCAGCTTTTTTCTGTTGCAGTTTTTCTGAACAAATTTGGCTTACATACGGGAACTATGATTTTATATATTGTAAGATTGTTATTTTAGAGAATAAATACATGAATATCGTCCTTACGTTTTTAAATAACACATATAAGCGACATGCTGGGCTGTGTTGTCGCTTTAAAAAAAGGTGAGTTGTGTATGAATTGATCACCTGCTTTGTAGCAGCCAAACAAAAATAAAAGCGGCTTTGTATTGTATCTTGGGGGAAAATATAAAGTTACAGTATCTTTATTTTGCAATAACTTTGGATCTTTCATTTTTGAAAAACGTTTCTGTGAATAATTTGAAAAAACAAAAAAAAACCGAATAGGCTATATTGCCGGTCCCGGCAAAATAACGATTCCTGCGTTATTTTGCCGGTTCATGTATATTTAACTAAATTGTTAAACATACAGTGACGCCCGGCACAATAATGAGTTTTACGTTATTTTGCGGCTCATGTTTATTTAACTATAAATTACTTTTTATTATTTAAATTAATTTTTTTGTATTATTTAAAACTTTATCAAACGAAATTTTATTTATACTTTTAAACTTTGTCTGATTGTTTTTTTTTTGTTTTTTTATTTAAAACTTTGCCTGATTGATTTTTTTTGGTTTGTTTTTAATTAAACTTTGCCTGATTGATTTTTTTGTATAATTTAAAACTTTATTAAGCGACAATATATTTTAAAATAACGATAAAATTAATTTTTACTTCCGGTTGATTCGATTAGGAGTGAACTCTTCAAAATTACGACTTATTAATGGTTTCATTGAAAGAACATTTTAAAATAGAAACTGTTTAAATCCAGTGATTTTCTGTATATTTTAACATTATCGAAGTTTTTCTTGAAATTCGACTAAATAATCTAATTGTCTCTAATATTTCCGTTCATTTAATTATTTTACTTTTAATGTTTTTTGTATTAAAAGCAGATATTGCTTTAACCGACACAATAGGGCAGGTCGATTTTTTTTTGATTTCTTTAACTTTAACCGAATGATGATGAAAACAAATTGTTTTTAAATATTTGCCTTTATTTATTTCATTACCTTTTCTTTCGCAAGGCCATAACAATTAGGTTTTTTAAAAAAATGAACCGGCATAATAACGATCCCTTTACATTAGTAAATAATTATTGTGCCGGGCGTCACTGTATGTTTAACAATTTAGTTAAATATACATGAACCGGCAAAATAACGCAGGAATCGTTATTTTGCCGTGACCGGCAAAATAGCCTCTTCCAAAAAAAACAACATGGCTGACAGTTTTTAATTTCAGTGTTTCTCGTTTGTCTGTTTTAATGACATCATATTCGTACATGTGCAAAAGTGATACTTGAATTGTATCATTTATGATGCAGATGAAATGAATTAATTTGAAATCACTGTTCCCAAACGGAAGAAAAACGCATTTGACTCATATTACGCCCCTAAAAACCTTTAAAATACTCTAAAGAAACTGAAATTTACAAGAATATTTATTGATAGTTTTATGCAAAGAGGGTGAAAGTTCTTTATGAAAATTCAGGTGCCTCCGATTTTTGTGAAATTTTAATACTATGTATTAGACATCAATTAAAAAATACTCCCCAAATTTCAGTTTATTTTTATTTTTTTAATTTTTTAACATACTGCGCAGTGAGATGTCTGTTTACATTAGTTTAAAATTTCTGCATGTCAGTACCGTCGGGAAAACGGGGCAGGGAGGGAGTTCCAGAGGCCAGTAGCACGAGGAAAGAAGCGATTGGAGTAGAAAGCTCTCCGGCATCTGAGGACCTCCACAGTGAATGGATGGGATTCAGCTGATTGTCGAGTTGGTCTAGTTGATTTACGTCGAGGGGGCACCAGAGTAGCAAGTTCATCGGAGCATAATCCATTAAAGTATTTTATTTATTTGGAGTATTTTAAAAGTTTTTAGGGGGCATAATGAGCACAACGTCACATTTTGAAAATTCAAGTATTTCAGATTTGCATTGAATTGGATCCATACTCATTAGACGCCAATTAAGCAAAATTCTCTGAATTTCAATTTCTCCTTAAAACCCTTTAAATTTTAGACATTTTCTAGAATCAAAATAATGTAACAGATTTTGATCAAGATTGGATAGGGATTCTAGACATTAGGTTTATTATCATTATATCTTGATTTTAATCTTTGTAAGGGGACGTTAAAGTTGTGCAAAACTGTTCTGTTCAGGGACTTAATTTTACCCTTCCTGTGACGGGTATTCTTCTAGTTATGTTATATACAGGGTGGGCAAAAATAAGGGTCCTATTTTTAAAAATTCATAACTTTTTTATTTATTGATTTTTTTTTTTTTTTTTTTTTTTTTTTTTTTTTTTTTAGAATAAGTAAAGGACCCCTTCCGAAGCAAGCATGAGCCGTATTAGTCCTAAGGAACGTACCCTCATTTAGAAAACATTATTTTTGCTTAAAAAACTCAAAACAGTGTAAAAAACAATACTTTAGTTTTTGTAAGTTTTAAGAAGTGTTTTTCGGCTAAAATTTGTTTTGTTTATTTCAAAAAAATCTCGGAAGGGTCAGTCTACACACACATAAAGTTTGGTGAGTTTAACTTTTATTTTGTGGAAGTTATTCAAATTCAAGTTATTCAAATTTAAAGATAGGACCCTTATTTTGGCCCACCCTGTAGTTAAAAAAGCCAGAATAAATAATAATAATTAAAAAAAAAAAATACATTTGTTCACCATTCTAGTTTGATCGTCTCCTAATTACTATGACCAGGTTCACGTTTCAAATCATAAACATTTAAGTCTGTATTGATAACTGGTTTCAACTGTCACCTTCTTTTCAAAACCGATAATTACATTATTATTTAGAGCATGATAATTATAGAGAATGGCCTAGGAGAGTTTGCCTTTATAAACAAGTTGTGGTTATTTTTACTAGAAATCTACAACCATTTAATTCATTTGTATTCATCATTACAAATAAAAATGCTTTACTTAAAAATAAAATCTGTATCAATTATATTTGCAACCAGCATGATTTTTTTTTAATGCTAAAATAATGTATATAAATTTGTACTCTTTAATTAGGTATAGATTTAGCCAAATATTATTAGTCTATTATTGAATTTTAACTTTGTCATATACATTTGGCTTTTCAAAGAGTAGAATTATTATTTTTATAAAATAGACTAGCTGTCCCGACCTGGCATTGTCCGGAAATATGTATCCTTTCATTTTTTTTCCCTGCATTTCTTTAAATTGTCATTTTTATTCTTGTGACAAAATATTATTTTAAAATCTGATATGTTCACAAAATTATGTTTGAAGCTGTTTTTTTTTGTTTTTTTAAACTGTTAAATGTCTAATTAGAGATTATAGTGTATTAGTAAGTAGGTATGCAATATGAGCCAACATGAAAAAGATACTAACTTGTATAAGCTATACTCTTTCTTTCTCCGTGCGTTCGGCTTACTCTTTCCCCTTTTCTTTTCACTTTCTCCTTCTAGACTGAGTGGAAATGGGATGCACTCAAATCAATTGTTTTCACTGATGTTCGCACAAGCACAGCAGGCAGGCAGGCAGGCACAAGTTAAAAAACATTATTTAGAAGAATGATAAAAATGTAATTGATTATGTATTTTATATTGTATATGCTCAAATGAAATTATGTATAAGCATAACATGTTCGTTAAAGTGCTTGAACAGACAGCCTATTTAAATAAATATTTATTAATGAGTATTCATTTTTCTGTATGGAACATAAGATGTGTTACCTAAGATTGCACCAAAATTAATTTTATTTTTGTTTTTTGTATAAAAATCTCCTCAACAGCACATGACTCCCTCTGAAATGTTTTTTACTCCGTATTTTAATGAAATTTAAAACAAAGGTAAAGGACCCAAAATTATGTCAATTCTCAAAATGTGAGCAAACGTTCCTGGTTTTAAAACCCAATAGAGACTTAAATCCGCAAAATTAAATCCATTGAACAAAATGTATTCAAAGAAGCACTTTTAATTCATTGGTTGAACACAATTTTACAGTTTCGTTTTTGAAGGGGGGTGAGTTTTTTTTCACCTTGTAATAAAGCCACATTGTTTTATCAGTTAATTTTGTGTTTTCATTCATCGATATAATTAAAAATTAAAATTTTCATTGCCATATAAGATAGAATATTCTATCTTTGAGATGTTTTTTTTTATATATATTTCAATTAGTCAAATTAAGTAGCAAAAATGTCAGAGACAGTATATATTTGCTGATTTACTTAATTTTGCTATATATATATGCCATGAAAAATGCCAGTATACTGAAATCATATGCCCTTAATAGGGTTAAGATTAAAATTCATATACACTAAATGTACAAAAGCAAGGAAATTCCTAAATTTTTACACTTTTATTGTCATTAATTAAGGGTATGACTACATATCAACCAAACCATTTCATTATCACATCACTACAGTATAAATCTCTATGCATGAGTGGATGAAGTGTGTGAGGTGCGCTGAAGAAAAATTCCTACCAGTAAAATACATAGCCCTGTTGTGCTCGCATACCCTTAATGACAATAAAAGTGTAAAAATTTTGAAATCTGAATTTGAGGCTTCTTGGAATTTAACTTTGAATCCTCTCTCATTACATCTCGTGCCTTTAACAACCTACCGATCTACATCTTATTCTCTTATGGACTTTTCGACACCGGACTTTTTAGCAATCGGACATTTGCTTGCATTCGGGCAGAGTTTTGCCCTGCGTTTCTTTCCCTACAACTTTTATTTCATTTTTTCAAATTTTAAATCTTGGCCATTGCCAACTTATCTATCCCAGCGACTTCCTCTGATGATAAGATTTTGATCTTTGAAAAGCCTGGCTTAAGGAAAATTTAACTTGAATAAATTGCCTTTTTGCGGAATATACCTTGCTCTGAGCAATTGAATTGAATTTTGATTTGGCTTTTGCTTCTCTAATTCCTTTCCATTCTTCTTCATATCTACCTGCTCTATCCTGGATATTGAGCTGTATACTCTTCACAATAGGTTTTACCTTTCCTAAAAGTTCGCTTTTAGTACACTTCTTTATATATATATTATACATATATTTGTGTTTTGTTTATTATCTATGTACGTATACGTTTCGTCCTTTTTAATTGGGACTCATCAGCATAGAGATATAACTATTCACTACTCGTCGCGCGATTCGAAACCCCGGCTACGAGTATTTTGCAACTCAAATCCCGAACCACTCGGCCATCGTTGAACAACGAATAAACAGTGATAATTGTAACACTTATTCTGGCGACTTGACGTCATAAGAGTGTTCAACTTAATGAAAGGAACAATGCATTTATAGCTAGCAGCGTCATGCTGTGTTAATACTACACTTACAGTGCTCATCTAGAGGGTTTTGTAGGGGCTACAAATATATATATATATATATATATATATATATAGTAGAGAATGGTAGTTTGCTTGAAGCATTGCTGGGTATAGTAGTAGTAAGTTTTTGAAAGGCTGTGGGCAATGCAATTCCGGGTAAGATGCAAGTTGAAAGGAAAGGAACAAAAAAAATAAAATAAAATAAAAAAATAACAATAGTAAGTCTTATATCGTATTCGATTTATTGTTATTGTTTTTGTTCCTTTCCTTTCAACTTGCATCTTACCCGGAATTGCATTGCCCACAGCCTTTCAAAAACTTACTAATATATATATATATATAATATATACATGGAGAGAGAGATTTGTAAAAAAATCTAGAATATGTAGGTATTATTTTCTTTACGTCTTTCTCTCTTTTTGTCAAATAAATTAAAAAGAAAAAAACTTAGATGGTTTTAAGAATTTTCTTTTCATGAGTGGAAAAAGGAACTGTTAGTGTCAACAATGTTTTTCTTTTTCTGAAACTTAGTTCTAGCAAAAGTTTGTCCAAAATACGGGTCAAGAGTTGTTGCAAACAAGTCCTGTTATCCCTACTAAAAATGAACAATAAAGCAACACTCACCACCAAAGCACAGCTTCATAAAATATCACCCAGGGCATAGCGCTGTACCATTTTGTGCCATGAAAATAGTGTTCATACAAAATTTCTCGATGTGTGACGGTGAGAGTGAATAAATTGAATCCAAGACATGTTTTATTACTCTATTACTTGTTCCTCAATTATTAGTTTTTCGTAGGGGTAACAAAACTTTCGGGCCACCCTGTAGATTTGTTTGGCTGCTACAAAACACATATTCAATTTACACACACACACACACACACACACACACACACGCACACGCACATTATTTCTCACTATTTTGCAGTTGATTAAGCTCTTTGTTGACCAAAAATGTTGCATCTGGTCACCTTTTGGACAAAAGAACTTTAATGATTTTTCTTTTTTCTATTTAATCTGTCAATAAGTTCCTATAATCATCTTTCGTATATTAGAGAAGCCAGATCCTATTTTTGGATCTTATTTAGCTTTTTATTGCTTGTACAATCAATCGGCTGTGCTACAACAATGAAAATAGGTTCCATACGAACAGACAAATGATTGGGACCCGCACCTTTTAAGATGCATCTATTCAATCTGCGCATTTAGCGACACGAGTGCTATTTCAAACTGAACTGTGACAGACCGACCGGCTGATACACAGCCTTTAATGGTGGAATGCGTATTGAAAATGCTAATTTCAACTGAAGCGTGACCGGCAGCGAGAGTTTCTTGGATGCATCTAAAACAAAAATCAACAAGCCGCGCATGCGTGGTCCCCCTCTGTATGTGACTCGATGTGGCGAGTGTAAAATGCAATAAATTTGGGCAATTTGGGGCATTTTTGATCCCCCTTTGACCCCCTGGGGGCGCGAACCAGAATTTTTCTGAGGTCAAGGCTGCTCATTTTATATCCAGAACAATTACCTCTACATTTTGGCCAAGTTTCAGAAAAATTGAATGGATGGATCAAACGTTATGGGAGAAAAGGGTCATTTTTTGCCATTTTGGGGGCTTTTGACCCCCTGGAAGCGCGAACCAGATTTTTTTCAAGGTCAGCGATACTTATTTTCTATTAGGAACAATTGCCTCCATATTTTGGCCAAGTTTCAGAGAAATTGAATGGATGGATGAAAAGTTATGGGGCAAAAAATGTTGCCATTTCGGGGCCGTTTGACCTCCTGGGGGGCTAACCAGATTTTTTTTCAAAAATCGGAGAATGTCACTTTCTAACCTGACCAAAGTTACAACTTCATGCAAAATTTCAGAGAAATTCAATGGATGGTTGCGGAGAAAAATCCGGACGGACGGACATGCCTCAAAACATAAGTCCCCCGATTTTATAAATCGGGGGACCAACTATTGAATCCCCAATGAATAAAATCCTTGATATATCAGGACAGCTCTCAACATTTCATCCTTAATGGATTGTACTGGTGGGGATGATTTTTCTATGTTCGCTCATGAAAAAAGATTATTTAGTACAAAAACTGAAAAATAAACAAATCTTTTACTGTGGAATTTTAGAGAGCAAGTGTTTCCCCCCCCCCCCCTTTTTATTCCACTCTGAAAATCAAATGGACCACCCTGAGAATTACTCGAAGGAAAGTAATTACGATTCTTGGCCGGTTATACAAGCAAATCCCTGTTTACATTAATGAGTTAATAAAGTGTTGTATTTAACTCTGATTCTGTTGGTGTTTTATCACACATTCTAACAGTATTGCAACAAAAAGTAACTTTTTCTGAAGACAAGAAAATTCACTTGTGATTTCCTCCTCCCCCCCCTCCTCCTCTCACGTTGCTAAATGCAAATGATTAACAGAGCTAGAATAGGAAATTCTTCCACTTAGAATCTATTCTCTTGACTCGTTTCAGACTATTGTTTACTTTATACTCATTATCTCATATCTGGTCAGTCATTTTGACAAAAAAATCAAAACGAGAAGCTTGCTATTAACTGAAAATGTGCGTTTTATCTGAAAAGTGTTTTAATGCTATTAAAGGTGAAGGGAATACTCGCATTGGTGTCATAATTATATGAATTATTTAACAAAAAAGGTTAGTTTACAATGAGGAAAAAAACGAATGTCTTGGTACAAGGTAGAAAACAAATTTTAATTTGGCATCTCTCGTTTTTCGTAATCTGTAAATAATTATCATTGGTTACGATCATCCTTTTCTTTCTTGAAATAACATTTTTATTTTGTTTTTATTCTTTCAAGTCTAACACAAACATATATTTTATTTTAGGACTGCTTATCTGATTATGAAACTATTCATGCAGTATTAGCGAATGAAACGGCTGATTTGGATTCGGTGATTTCATCCCTTGTTCAAGCATTCTATTTGTATCAAGTAAGTAATCATTCTATTTTTGGATTCGGTGATTTCATCCCTTGTTCAAGCATTCTATTTGTATCAAGTAAGTAATCATTCTATTTTTGGATTCGGTGATTTCATCCCTTGTTCAAGCATTCTATTTGTATCAAGTAAGTAATCATTCCTTTTCTATTTTTATTTATAAGAAAACTTGCTCATTGGCTCTCTCGTATAAGATTGATATAAGGATAAAATCTGACAGAATGTATAGAACAAAATAAAATGGAAAAAATCGATAAAAGACAAAATCATATTTTTAAAAAATCAGTAGACTAATATTTTGTTTCTTTTATTAACAGAAATGTTTTCAGAGTGAAATGGCGATTTTAATAAAAAAATTTTTTTTAAAAGTGCCATCTATTGTCTCCCCCTGAAAAAATATCTGTTAATAAAAGAAACAAATGATGTTTTTCTTATTTTGTCTTTTATATATTTTGATTTTGTCTACTTCTCCATCTTATTTTTTATATATTCTCTTATATATAATGAAAATCAACTTCTCAAAATCAGAACCAAGCTGAATCAAGACACAAACATTACATACACCAAGGGTTCAATATGCTTTCAGATAGAGCTTTATAAAAATAATAATAAAATAAACTACATTTATTACATATATATCTTATATATAAAGTAAAGCTGATTCTTCCCCCTAAATTAGTGCTCGATAGATTTTTTTTAACAAGTTTCATAGCAAAATCTCTTTGGTTAATCGGATAGGGTCCATGTTATTCGAAACAAAATTTTAACTTTTGTTTGATTTCTTAGATTTTCATATTTAATCTTAAACAATATTTGATGAGAATAGGAAGAGTACATTTGAAATAAGGAGCGAAGAGTCCTCCCACTTTCTTAATGTAAACGTTTTTAGATTGATTCTTAAACATAAAAATATCTCTTATCTGCTGACTGGTGAATATATGAAACACAAACTCTGTTCTGTTTCAGTCACTCGTATTTTCGTTTGTATTATGACCCTTCTTCCTCACAACCAATCTGGCAGTGAATTGTAAGGGAATTGGATTAAATCATTTATTTTATCTTTATTTAATAATAGTTCTTCGTTTTATACAAAACTTTTCATTAAAAAAAAAATAATAATAAAAAAGAAAGACTAGCATGCTTTTGGATTTTAATTGTATTAATGCAGTTTGATCCAAATAACTAAACACATCACAGATAATGTTTCTATTTTTCTTACAACAAACCAAACACAAATAATTAGAAAAAAAAAATGGGATCAGTTTAAATAACTTATGGCCAGATGTGGTAAATATTTAACTGAACATTTCCTTCCGCAAATATATTATTCTTGCATAATGTTTCAGTATATAAAAATAATTAGCTTCGAGATAATGTTGAAACACTATTTACTGTCACTAATTTGAGTTGTTTTTCGCCAACACCTCGACCTGAAGTCTCTGGCGTCTGTCTTGTTGCAGCAACTTCTTCAATGGTTCAGGCCTGCAGTTTATCGCCCAAAGCGAGAATTAATTAGCGATGTAATCCTCGCTACCATTCTGCCTGGCTGGTGCAAGCATATCTGTGCACAGATGGTCAGCCTTAAACGCTGGAATTGTGATTGGTTAGCCGTCTCGTGCGACTTTACTTAGAACTGCTATTCATGGACCGCTTTGGTTTAGAATGTGGTGCAGATAAGGGGAAAAACTGGCTTCTTGGCCTTCAGGGCTTGATTTACGCCGGTCTATGGGTCTGTCTTGTGCAGTTCTAGGAGGTCCACCCTCCCAGGCTTTGCCTTCTCACCCTTTGAGAAGGGGTTAGTTTATTGCTAATCGCCTGAGGCGCCCCTACGGGGGAATGGCGACGGGGCTGCCCAGGCAATTTTTAAAAGTCAGAACGCTCTTCCTCTAGGGTGCTGACTTATCAAATCCCACTTTCCGACCTTGTGTCACATCTTACCGCTGTGGGAGGTAGATAAATAAAGCTGGCTTAACGCGACCAGGGCGAATGCTGTTGTAACAACAAAGTAAAAAAAAAAATATTTAAGTACTTCGAACTACAAGAAATAAGAGAGAAAAAAAAAGAAATTAATTTTGCTTCTTTTCATGTCTGTAAAAACTCTAATGGCAATATATAAATATAATCATACATGTAAGAAAGAAAAGAAATTTGACTAAAACTATAAGGTTTTAACTGACATATTTACAATGTGAATAGTTTGAGGAGGAATTGAATGATTAGGAGATATTTTTGGGATTGAATTATGTGGAAGTAATGCCAGTACAAAATTGTCCTTTTTAAAAGGTATCCAAAACTGAATTTTTTTTTTTTTTTTTTTTTTTTCAGTATACCAAAAAACTTTGTAGGTATACATATATATATAGTGCTGCAGGATATAAAAAAAAAACCCAAATTTTTCTTGGTATCACAATTAGTACTTGAGTTATGGCCATTCAAAGTTAGTCGGACATTGCATTTTGTGTTATACTGAATACAAGGCCAACTTAAGCAGTGTATAACTGAAGATAAAAGCTTCAGATAAGTGAAAACTCCTTATAAATATTATGCCATAGTTCATTAAAAGAAAAATAATATAGATGGAATTCATAAATCTTAGATATACCCAGTCTTAAACATTGGTGAAAATCACATGCCGTCACAAAAATTGTGCAGAAACGATACAGAAGAGCAGATTTGGCTGTTCATATAAGTTTTATTTTAACAGCTAACACATTGAAACTTATTATTATGATGCATGACATCATACAGATTAAGCTAACTTTTTTGTTCCATTAGTACATCCATAAAAACTTATTTCTAACATGTAAACCCGGCTCGAAGCCCAATTTGGCAGTTGGGCAGAAAAATGAGTCAAATGTACACTACCAAACCTTTTGTAGAAAGTTACCCATTAAAGATACAAGCCTAAAACTTTTATAGTTGACTAATTTTTGGATGAGAAATTTAAAAATAAAAGTTGATTTCTTTCTAATATTGGAAGATATTGTGGAGCGATCCAACTTTTGGCATGTAAATAAAATAAAAAGGGATTGGCATCAACATTTTGAAATTTGCTTAATAAAAGAAATCATCAGTCAATTTTTACAAAAAAGCTTATTATAAAGCTTTAAATTAAATTTTTAAATTTTTTTTTTAATGCTAAATTTCAAATGTGTAAAGATAAAATAAATTTATTGAATAATATAATGGAAGATTTTGCTGGCAGTTTCACTCATCTTATGTAGCTTTCTGTTATAGCCAATATATAAGGGATGCGTCATATTCTTCCATCACTTGATTAAACGTACCGGGAAGATCTTTTATGACGTGATTTATTAAAATAGATCATAGACAACCCATGACCAAAAGAATTATGGACCATCAAGTATAGAACAGGAACCTCATTTAATGAAATATTTTCAAAATAATTTGGACAACATTCTTTTAAACATGGAAATATTTATTCAGAAAGAAAATGAGAGGACAGAGAGAGAGAGAAAAAAAGGACAGAATAAAAAGAAACTTATAGAAACAGGAAAGATAGAAAATAAAGTGGGGGAGAGAGAAAAGAAAGACTAAACACCTTGCTTTTGCTATTATTAATGATGATCACAGGAAGGGGGAGGCATATTCACACCTGCGTTAGTTTTCAAGTTAACAAAAATGTTAACTTACTCGAAAATGAAAAAAATGTAAACCTTTGTCTCTTTAATTGTCACGCTGTTTGCGATGTTAAATAAGATCGATATGAATCCTACTGATTATTATTGGGGGAACCTTGCTTCATCAAATACTTTGTAAAATAAAATTTCATAAACTATTATTCACTGAAGTTTTCAACTTGGAAATATTTTATGAAAATTAACTTAAAATTGTATATTTTGCCCACCAAATTGAAGAATAACCTTTCTTTTATAAGATGGAATGCTTTTTCAAGGTAGATTAATTAAGTGTGAACGGCACAGACGTTAAAAAACAGGACTAAAAATTTGTTGTTGCAAAAAAAAAAGCGGAACTAAACACATTTGTCATTAAAATAGTTACATAATTCAAATCAACCTGCAAAAAAACCCTGATCATCATTCAAGAAAAAAATTATATCATTAGAAAGAGGAAAGATTAAATTTTATTTACATACTAATTTCATATATATAACTTGAAAAATAGCCAAGATATCATAAGTTAAATTTGACGAAAATTTCACTGTTTTTTACCCATTTTTGCAGCATAAACAGGCCAACTTTTAATGAATGGGTAATGGGAGTTCAAAAGGAGCGGCATATTTCCAAATTACTTAACGTCAATTTCTAGCTTTCGTGATCGGAAAATTTTTTTTTTTTTTTTCTTAGTTCGCCCCAAACAAGGCAAGTTGTCACTGTAGACGTAAGGAGCTACTGAGAATTAGGGTAAAAGTTTAGGGGTCATCCTAAATTGAGAATTGTGTGGCAAGATGCTTATTCACATTAGTTTTAAATTTCTGTACAGTTGGGGAAACGGGGAGGGAGTTCGTAAAGCCGGCAGCTCGAGGAAAGGAGCTATTGGAGGAGAAGGCTCTCCAGCATCTGGGGACCTCCACAGTGAATAGATGGGATCTAGCTGATTGTCGGGTTGGTCGAGGGTATTTACATTGAGGGATCACCAGAGCAGCAAGTTCATCGGAGCACATTCCATTGAAGTACTTGTAAAACAAGCACAAGGATGTAACATTGCGGCGATGGGACAGGGGCTGGAGCTTTGTGGATAGTCAGGGAACTTTTAGATTAGATACTCTTTTTTGGACATTGTCTAAGAGGGAAAGACTAGTTGATGGTGCACCAGCCCAGATGTGACAACCATACTTTATGCATGGGCGGATGGTGGCTTTGTACACATATAGGATATTGTCAGATCTTGTGAATGAGTTGTTTTCCTTCTCTTTTTTTTTTTCTCACTTTTGATGTTTCAACTTATCATATGTAGCCGGTGATGAAATTTTTTTTAACTCACTGTTTCTTTTCAAAAACCGTGTCTGGTTTTTTAGTGCCAATTGCAATCTTCACAAGTGACTTGCCACCCTTTTCTTTTAATAGAATCGTCAATCACCCCTTTCTTTTCATAGGTTGATTGGAGAACATTATGCCTTTAAGCATGTTCGATTTTTGTCGTCTTCTTTGCCCACTTTTTCCATTCAGGTAGTTACCTCCTTTCTTCTCTTGTGACTTTCATATCTCCCGCTTTTTCATTCGTCTTTCCCTTTCCTTTTAACACATGTGCATGTCGATGTGACAGTATGATCCATGAATGATAGAAAGTAAGGATTGTTAGAAGAGTGGAAGGAGTGCATGAAGTGAAGGGCAACTCTTGCAAATCGAACATCATACTATAAAAGGATTTGAGAGAACATTGGGAAGTAAAATATCGAGTAAGAAAAACGTTTTTGCTCAATTTTAATTTAAACAAACAAAATTTTAATGATGTAAAAATAAAATTTTAATTTAAACAAAGAAAATTTTAATAATGTAAAAAAAATTTTTTAATTTAAACAAACAAAATTTTAATAATGTAAAAAGAAAAATGAAAATCAAATGTTACCTTATTTAAAAAAATAAACTTTTTTTTTATTGATAAGTAATTTAGAATTGTTTTAATTCTAATGAAATGTTTATTGATTAAAGAGTAATTTTAAATTGTTTTTATTACAATTTAAAGTAAAATCAGGTTTTTAAGTTGAGTTGAATGTGCAGAAGGGAAAAGGAAAATTTGAGAAACCTGATGTAGATGGTAACTTCAGTTCGTAATCTTATAAAAACTGAGTGAAATAACATGAAATGCTGAACATTGTCAAATTAAAAAAGGGAAAAGCTGGCTGCTTGAGATTTACGATTAATACAATGATGTAGATAGAAATGGTGGTATATATATATATATATATATATATATATATATATATATATTTAAAAAAATTTTTTTTTTTTTTTTAACTTAGTTCACCCCAAACAAGGCAAGTTGCCACTGTAGACGTAAGGGGCTACTGAGAATTAGGGTGAAAGTTTTGGGGGTCATCCTAAATTGGGAGTTGTGCAGCGAGATGCTTGTTAACATTAGTTTTAAATTTCTGCATGTCGGTACAGTCAGGGAAACGGAGCAGAGAAGGAAGTTCCAAAGGCCGGCAGCTCGAGGAAAGAAGCTATTTTGGAGTAGAACGCTCTCCAGCATCTGGGGACCTCCACAATGAATGGATGGGATCTAGCTAATTGTCGGGTTGGTCGAGTGTATTTACGTCAAGGGGGCACCAGAGCAGCAAGTTCATCAGAGCGCATTCCATTGAAGTACTTGTTAAACAAGCGCAAGAATGCAACATTGCGGCGATGGGACATATATAAATATATATATATATAAATTTTAGTATGATCATACAGAAACAAATCCCTATTCCGCCCCCCCCCCTCCCAAAATCCAACTATGTTGGTTTGGCACATGTTGCGAATTTACTATTGCGAAAATAAAATGCATCAAACTTTTTTAGGCTAACGAAATTCTGCTTTCCATTTGTTATTAAATAAGATAATTGTAGTAGATTGATTTTTCTTTTTTAAATAACTATCAATTTCTTCCACTTTATCTAAGCCTTGAATTGCTGCCAGTTTATACACCTTTATATTTTATATACTACGCCAGAATCTCACATAAATGATTAGCGCCCCCCCCCCCCCCTCCTCCTAAACCAGTCTGATCTTATCCATAGATTTTGCTTCACTGATAATATACTTAAAACCGATGTTTTGTAAATGTTTGTTATATTTTTATGAAAGAAAACTGAATAACTTTTTATTTGCTAGATTTTTTGGTCTTGTTTGATGAAGTATTTAATATATTAAGTGTTTTTATTGGTTCCCCGATTTATAAAATCGGGAGACCTATGTTTGGAGGCATTTCCGTCCATCCGTCCGTCCGGATTTTTCTCCGCAACCATCCATTGAATTTCTCTGAAATTTTGCATGTAGTTGTAACTTTGGTCAGGTTAGAAAGTGACATTCTCCGATTTAAAAAAAAAAAAAATCTGGTTAGCCCCCCCAGGGGGTCAAAAGGCCCTGAAATGGCAAAAAATGATATTTTTTGCCCCCTAACTTTTCATCCATCCATTCAATCTCTCTAAAACTTGACCAAAATGTGGAGGCAATAAGTATCGCTGACCTTGGAAAAAATCTGGTTCGCGCCCCCAGGGGGTCAAAAGCCCCCAAAATGGCAAAAAATGACCCTTTCCTTCCATAACGTTTGATCCATCCATTCAATTTTTCTGAAACTTGGCCAAAATGTAGAGGCAATTGTTCTGGATATAAAATGAGCATCCTTGACCTCAGAAAAATTCTGGTTCTCGGCCTCAGGGGGTCAAAGAGGGGTCAAAAATGCCCCAAATTGCCCAAATTTATTTCATCTTACACTCGCCACATCGAGTCACATACAGAGGGGGACCACGCATGCGCGGCTTGTTTGTTTTAATGTGTTTGCCATTATCTTCCTGTTTGTAAAGCTGGAAGTTTCAAAGACATCTCTTAACTATCTGTGTATATTAACTATTTTAAACAGAGATGGTGTGTTTTTTAGTTATATTTTTTCACTGTTAAATTGAAAGACAAATTTTAATATGCACAATCAAGTATATTTGCTAAATAAAAAAAATAAAAAAACTTGTGTTGAGTAAAAAAAAAAAAAAATCTTAATTGGTCCTAAAGTCATGGCCCGGTGTTTAGATTGAAAATTGATCCATCCCGTGTTTTTTTTATATTACATTTCAGTTGGCTACTATTTAACTAACTATTCAAGTTTCAACAATGTGAGTTTTATTAAAAGAATTTAAAATTTAACCAACATTAAAAACCGACTTTTGTCAAAAAATGAATTTACAAAAATAAATAGCAGCAAACTTTCATTTGAACATTTTTGTTAATAAAAAATGCTGTTTGTCTAAGATTAATTAAATAATGCTCAGGATACCGTTATTTCTAATTGTTATGGCTTTTATGGCTTGCATTAGATGGGGAAAGCATTACAAGCAGATATAATTTTCGTCTTATAAACCAACCTTAATAATAAATGTGGCTTATCTTAACACATTACTGCACTTTCATGGTTTATCCAATCTTTGGAAGTGTATCAATACATTTCTGATCGTTTTATACCTTTAAATACAAATTCAATACGACATGGTTGAGAAGTTTATTTTATATACCGGGTTATTCAAAAAGAATTAACTGATTTCATGATGTATTGCTTCAGTTCTGAATCATCGTTATGAAATGAGTTTGTAACTATTTGAAAGACAAGTTTTTTTTTTTTTAAGTTTTGAATTGCTGCCACAGATGTGATGTATTTGTATCATTCCTCCAGCAATTTTCATTTGTTTACCTTTAGAATGGTGAGTCCTTAGCAAAAGGCATTTTAGAGTTTGCGAAAATACATTTGATTGTCATAGTGCAGTATGCTTTTTGAAGGAAATTTGAGAATTAGCTGCCATCTAAGATTCAACAGTGGTTTAAATAGTTTCATGAGAGTGTTCGTGTAAAGTAAAGTCCAGGATAGCCACAAGTTTTGGAGGAACAAATGGCAATAATCTGTTGGATTTGAAGAGAGTCCACTGAAGTGCACACATCGAGGTAGCCGTGAGCTTGCGATCCACTATTTGGTGTGTGCTAAGAAGATATCTATATTTGAAACTTTACAAACTACGTCCTTGTTCAGGCACTTACCAATAATGACAAGAGGAAGCGATGGAATTTTGCAATTTGATTCTCATTGTACTTAGCTTGCAAAATTTCTAAATTTCACTGATTTTTTTTTTTTTTTTTTTTTTTTTTTTTAATTTTAAATGTTTATCTTCCGCCGCTACCCACTAACCTCAAGAATACTGGTGACCTATTTCTTTTCCCTATTAAACTAGTGCATAATTTAAGCAGTTCATTCTTTTTGAATAACACTGTGTCTATCTATTTATTTATATATATATATATATATATATATATATATATATATATATATATATGAGTATGAAATGCACGATATATCATAAAATGAAATGCTGTGAAAGACAAGATGTGTGAAAAAAAACAAAAAACAAATGGAAAAAGCAAATTTAGATACAGGAAAAAATCATCAAGAAACAAGATTTTACTGGTTTCGTTTGGATCAACGAACATCTTCAGAAAAAGTGAAGATTTTAATTTTTTCTGATAACCGTAAAATCTCTTGTTTCTTGATTTTTTTTTTTTTTCTTGTATTTAAATTTGTTTTTTGTTTGTCTTTTTTCACACACGCATGCACACACACACACACGCATGCACACACACACACACACACACACACACACACACACACACACACATATATATAATATATATATATAATATATATATATATAACATAAAGTTGAACCTAAATAGTATTTAAACTGACAAATCGAGTTTTGATTCTGATTAGCCAATTTTCATTTGTTATTGTTGTACCATGTTATTGACAATATAATAATGTACTTTGCTACAGTTTATTTTTAAAAAATGACTTGGTCAGACCTGGGCGACTGGTAATACAGAAACAATTTTATAAAAACAGCAACATTAATTTTTATTTTATTACTGAACATTTATTTTCCATTAATTTAAAATAAAAATTTTGGAGTTATAAATTGCCTACTTTTTGTTGAATCAGGCTTATAGATTGTGTTTTTAAAATATAAAAATATCAAAACCGTCTTTTTAACGGAATTTATTTCATCATTGTATTTTTTTTTTTATAAAGAAAACGACATTGAACTTTTTTTTATAAGTCATAAGCACTAATTTTTTTAATATAAAAGATTTAAATTAAAAACGCTAATTTTTTTAATTTTTATTAATTTCTTTTTTTTATATTAAAATTTAAATTTTGTTAAATGCTAATGGTAAATTAATATTTGAACATGATTAATGATGTTAAAAGTTACTCCACACTGGTAAATTAAATTAGTTCCCATCAATTTCACAAGAAGGTTCCATATCGCTGCAGAACGGGCTCGACAATTTTGAGCTTCCTTGACTGCAATCCACTTGCAATTCAAGCAGTGAAGACCATAGATGTTGAGGCTAATTGTTCCATCATTATAATTTTCCTTTATATAATAGATTAGAAGCTATTTTGTCAACAACTACCGTTTAAATTGCTTGCAATTTCACTCATTTTATTTAACAAATGAAATTATTCATCTTACCATCTTCAAATTTCCTAATTTTTGAAAGATTTTACATTTAAACAAAGTATTTTTTATTTCAATTTTTTGTTTTTAAGAGCACATATCAAATTTGACTGCAAAAAATTTGGTATATCAAATTAGTTTCATTTACCATGTAGACAATGGGAAAATGAAAAAGTAAAAACCAAAAAATGGATGTTTTTTATGTGTACATTAACGTTTCGTCTTTATTTATAAGACTTCATCAGGATGATAATATAGAGAAAAATGTCATGCAAGTACAAACACATGTAGGGTTGACATATTGGGGAAAAAGGAAAAAAAATGGCCACTACTGGGTGGACGTCCGTACTTGGTGAGGAGTGAAAAATGAATGTTCATGAAAATAAGTGGGGAAGAAGTGGAAAGATGGGGGTGAGCAAGGACTACTGTGGCTGGTAGTAAGAGAAAGAGGTGGGGGGGGATGAGCAGGAATAATGTAGATGGCAGAGAGGGAGTGGAGGAGAGGGAGGGAGGAGGTATTTGAACAGATGGCTGCGGTCAAGACTGAAGGGGAAAAAAGTAAGTTGGAATGTTTGTGTGACCGTCTTGACCGTAGACCATGTAGACAATACGGCATTGCATTTTCTGCATTCATCCAACTCTAATAAAAACAATAACAACTATTAAGATGTGTCCATTCAATCTGTGCATTTAACAATGAAAACACATCGACCGACGGACAAAGCCTCTCCTAGAGAGGTATGGATTTATCTAAAAAAGAGAAATTAAAAAATATAAGAATTATACTACAAAATCTATCAAAAAAAATAAATTAAAGTCTGTTGAAGGAGTTACTGACACTTGGGCAGCGTTTCTCCTCCATACATCTTCTAATACGAGCAATTACAAAGGAAACAACACAGAAACGATGATGTACGCAAAAAAAAAAACATTTATTCTTTGCAAACCCGAAAGATTTGAGATTGTTTCTGTAAAAATCTGTACATAGATTACAATGCATACAATAAAGTCTGAAAAAGATGTGTATGAGTGTGTGTTTAGAAGTTAAGGGAAATGTCTTACATACCATGAAATGTGTGCGTATTCATGCTAGGTAAAACAGGAAGAAAGAATTTTCTTGTAGGTCTCTTTTGATATGTCAATTGAAGTGCCCTCTACCATCACAAAAGGGGAGATAATTGGGTCTGAAACGCTTCCTAGTGAATATATGTATAAGTGTGTAGAAAAAGGGTAGATAATGCTACACTATGAATCGACCGATTAAGATTATGTTCGACTATGAATCAGATGAGTTAATTGTTGCTCAACATTTAATTAGATTTTCTTGAAATTAAAGAATTTAGCAAAGATGACCAGTTTATAAGAAATATATTTTCTCCACATTGAAACTATCAAATTTTCAAAGAATTATATTAAAAAAAATTGAACTAAGAATCAAATGTTTGGAATGAGAGAATCTAATTCAAATCAGCTGAAGAGTTATCCTTGTGTTGCTAGAATTATTACTAATCTCTGTTCTTTAAAATTTACACAGTAACGCATTCACTCGATACTACTTACAATCTTCTAAACAGTCATAGATTAAAAACATTTTGTGGACCATATGGATTTCAAGCACCCCCAAAAGGACACTTTTTTCAGTAACACCGGATTTTTTAAACTTCTACTTCCAGTTGAATCCTAACAAAACCACCTTTCCAAGTTGAACTTTTATAACTTTCTATCACAGATCTTTATTAAAGAAACACGTTTTACTATAAAGAAGGGGTTTATTTACAAAAAGGTTTTTAAAGAAAAGTTTATAAAATTTAAACAAATAGTTTGAATTAAAAAAACAAAAAGTTTTGTGTATTATCCATCTGCTAACAAAGTTACAAATGTGCGTATTTTAAAAAAATACGTAGTTTTATTTACAAGAACGCTTTGTTATACACACATTTTTAATTATTTTTTTTTTTTTTTTGTAAATAACATTTTTTTTGTAAATAAAATTTTTTTTTTTTAAATAGTGAAATTTTTTTTTTTTTAATAAAAAATCTTTAATCTAAAAGTGTTCTGTTTACGCTTTGTTCTGATTCAACTCGACCGGAAGTTAAAAAAAAAAAAAAAAAAATGGTGTTACTGAAAAATGTGTCCTATTGGTTGCTGCTCATTTTGGGGTGCTTGAAATCCTTATGATCCCATTTTTGCCTGTCTCTCTCCTCTGTCTGACTGACTGTCTGTCCGCCTGACTGTCTCTCTGCCTGTCTCTTTAGAATCTAAGTTTAGATGTCTCTATATCTCTCCCAGAACATCTATGTCTTTTCTTTTATTGAGTTCTGTCACCTCTCTCTATAAGGCTCAGTGATAGCAGTCAAAAAGCCTGCGACAAGTTTGAAGGGAAAATTACATATAAGACAAAAAAAAAGTTTGAATCTTACTCATGTGACTAATAAGACTCAACAGGAAATCACAGGAAGTTCACTTGTCAGATGAAGATAATCTTGCAAGGCAGCAACTTAACAAAATTATTTGCCATATTAACTGTTATAACAATACCATACTAGAATCTTGTTGGAAGAATTTTTATTAAAGCATTTAAAATTGAATAAACTTTATCCCCCCCCCTCGATTCAAGAAAGGAGGGCAACAAAAACCATTCCAGTTTTAAACAGAAGAAAATAAATATATATATATATATATATATATATATATATAAAGCAATCCAACAAAAGATATAAGCGTCAACTAATATCTTATAATTAGTGAAATATCCGGATAAAAACTGAAGCTCAATATACTGGATAGAGCATTAATATTATAATATAAAATGTTATGTATTTTTATGTATTTGTGTATATAATTTTATATATTTTCATTAATTTTATTACCTGTAGTAGTATAACTGCGGTAATGGTCCTCTGAAGAGAAGAATTATCTTTGAAAACTCATGAGCTAAGGACTTAAGGATACTTTGCTTGAACTTTGAATTCTAATAAAATTTGATTGACACCTTATTTTATTACTTCATTTTATATTATAATATATATATTATATATAATCTGATTGATTAACTAGCTAGCCGTGTATATAAAAACACCCGGCAAAAATAACTCCATGCATTTTAGCCTTAAGATTCTCCCCGGGGATGAAACGTGGGAGCCTCTGTGTAGCTTAATTGCCATAAATATATTTTCATACCTTACTATATATATATATATATCTATATCTATGACCGAGGCACCTGGAATTAAAGTTTCATAACAGCACAAAAAAAAAAAAAGAAGAATATTCCGAATGAATTTGAAGAAAGACCATTTATTAAGATGTTGACTCACCTTCTCTTTTGCTAAGGATGCTTTGGGCTATGGACAACTGGGGCCCTTAGCCCCTTAATTTATCATCAATTCTTAAGTCGTTATCTACACGTGCTGTTTGCTCCAAAGCCTCCCAACGAACTGTTACCTCTCTTGCTCCCTCTTTCTTTGAGCAATGTGACATCACTTCCGTTTTGCGCCACTGCAGGTTGAGGTGACATTTGAGTGCATACTCGTTGACCCCGGTTTCCTGTGCATGTGATAACGTTCGCCTGCGAATCCAAATCACCAGATGAATAATAGCAACGTACCCGTTATTATTTAATATGAGTTAGAATGGATATTCTTAAAATGTGTCCATTCAGTCTGTTTAGCAATGGAAATGGTATTTCAAACTTAAGCGTGGTGGACTGGATGGATGAACTTACGAAATACTATTTTAAATTTGAGCATGACGGACCGATTGACAGAGAGACCCTGTTATAGAGATGTGTGGACACATCTAATAAACTGCCTACCTATCTTCATCTCCTCCTTCTCCTAATTTCATTCACTCTCCACATTTAGCAATGGAAATGTTATTTCAAATTTTAGACCGATGAATGGACCCTCTTTTATTGTGGATGCATCTAAAATTATTTGTATTTCCTGATCAATTTGTTTATTAAAGAAGTAAACAGCAATTTTGAGAGTAATTGTGTTCTGAAATTTTTTTTTTTTTTCATAAAATAAACTGATTAAAAGTCAAGACGTTTTTCCATTTGCTTATCGGCGTATTTCTGTTTTTGTTTATCAGATAACCAGCTCTCCGAAAACACTTATTGTTCCAGTACTGAACATTCCGAGAAGTGATTTCCACCTAAAAACAGAAGCCGTACATATTTTGAAACCACACGGAATCACAGCCGAGCTGTTGACCTTCCGTGATGATGTGGATCTTCTTGAACTTCATAATCTAAAAAAATTGAAACTCACTTTACTTGATCAAAATGTGCTCCCCAATAAGGATTTACCTCTAGAAGAGTGTGTTGTTAGAGTGATTGATCATCGACCTAGGGAAAGACCAGAATCAAGGTAAGATTAAAAAAAAAAAAAAAATTTTTTTATTATAATTGTCTTTACAACTTTTCTTTTTTTTCTAATTTGAAAAACTTCAGAGTGACTTTTCTTCTATAGATTTTCATGAATTTTATTTGAAAAGGTTGGTTTGTAATAACATCGGCCTCAGAACCTTACATGCAAATATCGAGTACACAATTCAAAGTACTTTGTGCTTTTATTACATATTTTCTACTGACAATTAATAATCTGTGAGACTTATTGAATGAGCATGAACTCTTTTAACAATACATCCGCTTTATTTGTATCAATAAATGGACGACTGAAACAGATGAAATACAACGTTAATAATATGAATCTCGGAAAGTTTAAACATACATTGTATAACGTCACAAAACGATGCATGAACCTTAGACTCATATATCGATTGAGGTATTTTATTTACCTTCTCTTCAGGAAGTTAGACACAAGGTCAAGTGTTGGTTTTGATGAAAGTGTTTCTGTGGAACGAACTGGATTTGAACCCGGCACACCCAGGTCGTCAGTCTGCATCATTAACCACTGAGCCACCGTGCTATCATCCCTATAAGAGAACAGTATATATCTTCAGTTGAAACATCTAAAATAAAAAGGTCAGATGTGGGTTTTGATGAAAGTGTTTCTGTGGAACGAACTGGATTTGAACCCGGCACATCCAGGTCTTCAGTCAGTGTCGTTAACCACTTAGCCACCGTGTTAAGGATTTATTACTAGAGATAGATATGGAAACCAACAAAATATTTTAAACAAGGTGCAATCCTGGACAGAAATGACCAATAAACATTGATGGAAACTGTTGTGAAGTTGTTCCACAGTAAATAATAAATAAAGGAAGTCAAGTCAAGGGTTGGTTTAACAAGTGTATTAACAAAGTAAGAAACTGACTAGCTCTTGGCTAGACAGTTACAAGACTGTGCTTTGTCTTTTGGTGACTCGCACTATTTGTAGTGACAACCGGTGTAGTTTCTCCTGTGTAAGAACGGCCGGTGTAACAGAAACGATAACAGAAACTGAAGGGAAGAAGGGGGATCACTGGTCAAGATTGGGGATTATTCTTCACCAAGCACATAAACATAATCACTAAGCTAGTTTGACTCCTTTTTGTCCCAAGAGGAACGTCTTAGTGTGAGCACTTGTGTGTTGGTAGATGGTGTTAGACTGGTTATAGTGGTATGTTATTTGTTTTGGGTGTAGTTTAATAGTTTGTTGGGTGCAAATTTGGTCGCTGAATAATGGAGTATGGTGGCGATGTTGAATCAGCCATAACCAAGTTGAATGATGTTCCCATTTGAAGATCCGTGGAGGTTTGATGAGTCGTGATTCTGTCACTCATGGGTAAAGGTTCTGGGATGGATAGATGGATGGTTGTCGAGGCAGGGTAGACGTATTTAGTTTTATTAGTTGATAATAGGAGTGTAAGTTAGCCGCTAAGTGATCTTTGTTCTAAGTGAATGAACAGGAGTGTATTTTCTTAGGAATTTCCTGTTCCGAACAGTCACTCTACCTGACCCATCTACACGTACAACATACTGATCAAACTGACGAATATCAATGACACAACCGGTTTTGTCCCATTTTAATGGTTGTGGGCTTGTTTGATTTTGTATTTGTACAAGATCTCCAATGACTAGAGGAAGCAATCGCTTGACATGTTCAGAAACTTGCTCTGCATTTTTCATGTGCCAGTTTCTAAGATCTTCTCTGAAGTCCATTTTTTTGTGTTAGAGTTTGTAGCAATCAGGAAAAATTGGGATGAGATCCCTAATGGGCCTGCCAAAAACACTCCACTCATTGTAGGAGATAACTTGTCCCTGTCGTAGGTATTTCTTTACTGTAGTCGCGTTGGAGGGAGTTCGTGTTCAATTCGCCATTAGGTTCTGTGTTGTCTGGTATAAGGTGTTTCATGGTTTTGATGCCAACTTCTGCCTGAAAGTTGCTGTGGGGGAAGGCGACTGAAGAGTCGATGGTGGATGCTCCAGTTCAAGAAATCTCTGCTTGTTGAGACTGTAAACTTAGGGCCACTATCGAAAGTGACAAATACATTGAAAGAGATAAACAGAATGTATTGGTGGGATAGATGGGGCACATGGTTAAGACGCTGCCATCCGATTGCAGTCGACACATGTATTTCTCAGCTGTGATTGCTTTTGTTATTCCAGGATAGAAGACAAATGAATCGGCCCTTGACATCATAGCAGATACACCCTGGTGGGCGGAGTGGAGTGCTGTGAGAACGTTGTATCGGAGAGATAGTGGAATGATAATGCGGTCTTTATAGAGAGCCACACCGTCCACTGAGTGTAGGTTCTCTCAGAATTGATGATATTCCCTGGTGGCAGTTCAAGGCGGTCTGGTGGCGTCCCTGCTTCTATAATTTCCACCAATTTAACCATATCTCCATCACTGTTAGTAGCTTCTCAAACCTTGTCCCAATTGACTGACTGCAGTGTTCCTGGCTTTAGTAGCTCGCCTCAGTTGGTCATGCTGAAGGCGTAAGAGGTGTTGAACGTACTTGTACTGATCAAGAAGGTAACGCTCAAATTTATTGCGATTTTCTTTTGCGGGATAAGGTAATGTGGTTGGCAGTGGGGGTGTCAGTTGTCGTCTTCAGCATTCACATTCAACCCGTCACTGATGGGTTCGATTGTCGTTTGAGGATGCAGCTGCATTAACACTACCACTGGCTTCATCGATAGTTGGGAAATCTTTTGTAATCATTCAACGTGAGATGCTTCCCTCTCTATTGAGGAGGAATTTGTCAGAGTTGTCTGTAATGTATACAAGTTGACGGGTTTCAATCTTTTGACCAAAGGAGTTTTGACCTAAGAGGCGCATGATGACAACTCCAAGAATAGGTATACCTTTATTGTCTGCAGTATGTATCTTAAGGTTTACTGGGATACGGTCACAGGTTTTGAGCCCAAGCTTGTGTAAAACCTTTATTTTGGCAAGACAGCTCTGACAACCTTTATCGGCCATGGCAAAAACTGCTTGTTTTAGGTTTGGATCTCGGGTCGATAGTAATCTTCAGGTAGCAGCTTCATTGTCAATTGGATGAAAGGTTGCGGCCCAGAAAACTGTTTCTTCCATGTCTGATAGCTGATCAGGATTATGGATTTGTAACCATGCTAAAAATATGTATGATTTGTCGCACATAAGTAATCGAAAATGGCACCTTCCTGTTTCTCCAGAAGGCTTTGAGAGGACTTTCCGCCTGGATCTATCTTTTCTGCGACAAACTGACCCAAAAGCAGTAAAATCATGTGTGACCGTACGCAGTGCACTCCTTGTCTTGGACTCTTTGTGGTGCACGTGCTCCATGTCCTTTCTTGCCACAGTAGGTGCAGGCCTCTTTCTGGAAGTCAGGTTCCTTGGAGTTGTCTGTTGGTGTCTTTTTTTTACGACAGTACCTACTGACAATAGCCACAGCACATTGGGAATCTAGGAGACGTAATGCTGGCCATTTACCGGCTTCTTTAGCTTCAACAAATTTGAATAATTTCCTTAAAGCCCATGTCCTGATTTTTATCACTGGGAATGTCAAGTTGAATTTCAGAGTCATTAATGCCACGAATGAGCACATCACGAAGGATTTCTTTTATGTAGTTAACTTCCTGATGGCAACCTGGACACGTGACAAACGTGAATATACTGGCTTGTCCTTTGAGTCTAGCACCACATGAGCAGACAGTTTCAACACGATTCTGCGTCATACTGTGAATGGTGATGCAAACAGCCATAGTATGTTCCTCTCAGATGACGAGAACTCTAATAACTGATGACATCAGCCTGGGTTTTATCAGTCAGTGTGATGTCAACAATTCTTGTTAAATTTCTACGTTGTGTTTCGGCGACACTCATTTGTACAATTAGGTCTTCGATCGTGATTTTGAGTGCCTCAACGTAATCTGTCCATCTTGAGATGAAATAGGACCAGTCTTCACTTGTACCTGCAGAGGAGATGATAGGTCGCTTGACCCGTTCGACTTTTGCCGACACATAGAAAGTTGTAGCCTGAACTGTTAAATGTGAAGTCAGCAGTGCAGTGAACACTATGGGTTTGTGGTCTCCTGTTTCAAGATTGCAGTCTGTGATGGGGCGCTGTATGGTAAGCACCCTTCGTAGTTCGGTTATGGTAAAAATTGTCCATTCTGTATAATGGGGTGACGCTTCAATTCACTCAGTCATCGATGGAATTCTGTCTAACATAAACTAGTATGCATTCTTAACAATACATCCACTTTGTATTAATAAATGATGGACAGATGAAAGAGCTGAAATGCAAAATAAAGAACTATACATCTGTGCAAAAGGTATGAATCCATCTGTCTTCCCTTCAGTTATGGACTAAATACTAGTAGTATTGATTTACTCCTCTCCAGGAGTTAGGCACAAGGCCAGTTTTTATCTTACTCCCACAAGTAAGATGTGACCCAAAGTCGGGTCGGGAAAGTGGGGTTTAAAAATTGCCTGGGCAGCCCCGTCGGCATTCCCCGGTAGGGGCGCCTCAGGCATTAAGCAATAAACTTACTCCTCCCCAAAGAGGGGAGGCGAAGCCTGGGAGGGTGGACCTCCTAGAACTGCACAGGGCAGACCCATAGACCGGCGTAAATCAAGACCCGAAGGCCAAGACAATACCAGTCTATGGGGTGCAGTATCCATCGGAACAGATACTACACTTTGATCTTAGCCAAAAGGCCAAGAAACTAAATAGTAGAGTAGGTCAGATTCTACAGTCTTGGGGAAAAAAAACTAATCTTGGAGAGAGAAAACTCTGAAGAACACAAGCCGTAGTAGTTTGGGGAGGAGTCTATCAATCCTTCCAGACTCCTTGAAATACTGTCATGGACAGCAAAACAATTGTTTGGAGAGATATGGTCGGCAACTTTAAATTATGAAGAGGACATTACAAAGAAAGTGATGATTGACACTTAAAAACAAATAATATAAGTTGCCTTTTGTATAAAATCTTTAGATAATCCAGATGGAAAAAAAAATTCCTTTTTTATCATCACTTTTGAAGAATATTTTCAATTAAGAAAAAATTAATAAATGTTGATTTAGTTGGAAATGTTAAAGATCAAAGTGCAGTATCTGTTCCGATGGGTGCAGCATTGTCCTGTGCAGTTCTAGGAGGTCCACCCTCCCAGGCTTTGCCTTCTCACCCTTTGAGAAGGGGTTAGTTTATTGCTACCGGGGAATGCCGACGGGGCTGGCCAGTCATTTTTTTGTATGCCAGAATGTTCTTCTCGGGCGCTGGCTTTTCAAATCCCACTTTCCCGACCTTGTGTCACATCTTACCGCTGTGGGAGGTAGATAAATACCGGAAATGTCAAAGATTACATTGTTAAATTTAGAGGTTTTGTTGTTTTTTTTTCTTTGATTGTAGAGTATAAGAAAAGTTAGCAGAATTTATTTATTTTAGAAATTCCAAGAGATTATGATCAGCAATGTTCATAACATGTAAATGCTAGTTTTTATTGGCAACAACATGAAGATAATTTTCAAATATGGCGAGATGAACAGCAATTTAATTAGTTATGAAGACATTTTCCACTTGATATGAAATTTTCTCAGACACCTGTGAATGTGCGTGAGAAAATTTCATGAAGAACTCACACGGAAAATTACATTTATGCTCATTATTTTTACGCTAAACTTTATCATATTGTTTCGTTTGAAAAATATTTTAGTAGTAAAAAATAACATTTTTTAATTATTTGGATTACTATTCTCATCTAGGTTGTTATGTTCATAATGTTTCGGTCGATGTAAACTCCGATCTTCTTCGGATGCATTTTATCCAACTTTATGCTTAACTCGGGGAACCGATACGGAATTTCGAACTGAACCCTTTATTTAATCAACAGGGTAGATTGTTCTTGTTCCCTCATTCATGAGCGACTAAAAGTGTTAATTTTATGTTATGCTTAGTTGTTATCACTGGTAGTGAGGATTGAACCTCCAGAAGACTCATTTTGAACTGATTGTTAACCACGTGGACAATTCTAATATGAATTTTGGGAGCCTGAAATATGCACCCGTACAAAGACAATTTGTAATTGCATTATCGGGACTCCCAATTTTTGTTTGTTTTTCTTTGTCAGCATTTTGTACGGGTCTGGTGCTACCAGATCTAGCTGTCTGAAGATAGCAGCCTCCTGACTTAAAATGCATCAAACATTGATATTATTGTTTTTTTTTTCCTTTCCCTTTGCAAAACTCGATCATGTTCTGCAAAGCTAAAAACAAAAACATTTTTCCTCTACAAAACAACCAAACCAAACACAATGAATAAATATTTGAAGATATAAAGAACTTGAAGCATAAAAACTTTTACCAAAATGACCGGATTCGGCATTGAATAACCCGAAAACCATTTTGTATTGGTAATACCTCTACATGATTCAATCTGCCCACAATAAGTCTTACTCTTCAATTTTTCCTAAAATTTCTAACCGACGCTATCACGTTGTAAATATGTCTGTCAATCCTTAGTTTTAATAAAATTTATTTTCTTTGTTTTATATATGATTATTATTATGTTGCCATTTGATTTGAACAGGTCGGAAAAGAAGCTCAATTAATATTTCTTTTTTTTTTTCTCTCATTTCTTTTCCTTCACTATGCGAAGATGTCAAGGAGTAAATAAATACCATAATTATCACCGTTGTCTCAGAGATTAGATGGCACAAGGTCACATGACAATTCTTATAAATCCTCAAACACTACTGATTGGTTGTAGCATAGTGGACAATTACATATGTATTATTGAAAGAAGTATGTTCCTTTTACTAGCAATAATACGTATCATGCACGTTTTCTTAGCCCCACACTCTTCTTACTCTCATTGTACACAAATGTTTCCATCTGGGATTTTAGGATGTTTTTCTTAGTTATTTTTTGTTGTCTTCTATGTTGACTCGTTCAGTAAAACCTGCACTTCACTATATCTGTTAAGTCTTGGTTGTATTTTTATTTGTTTTTATGACTTATTTTTGTTAATCACTAAAGTTGGAGTAACTTGTATTTGTCCTATGTAATCTTTTCTGTTGTTTATCTTAAATATGTTTTAGAGATAGATAATGGCTCTTTAAAGTTGTTTTTTGTAAGCATGGAAATATGGGCATGTATGGATGCACATTAGAATTTCTAATTATTTTTATTCAGTACCGAATAAGAAGCAAATTATTAATGAGTTATAAGGCGAGTATAGTTACTCTTAGAATGCAAGCTGATAATTATAATCTGGTGCTTTGACTATTAATAAATATTGTTTTTTGGGTTTTCTTTTCTAATACAAACTAAAGTGCACAGATACAGTTTCATCTGCATAAAATTGCTCACAACCATAGGCATGGTCATTTTTATTCATTTAGATGATCTGTTTTTCAATTTAACCCTAAAATTTAGAGCCTAGAACAAAAATTGAACCCTTTATGACTAATATGTAATCCGTGAACACTTATTTTTTTGTATATATTTACACACCATCTCTACCTCTCATTTAGTTTACAGGGTGTTCAGGAAAAATTTGACACTTCTTGGAAAGGAAAGAAAAATGTCTTATCTTGGTCAATAATTGATGTATTCGCTAGCTTCACAGTGCCCTTCGAGAGACACCTGAACACAAGTTTGATTCTAACAATTAGCTCATCCTTGGTGTTGTAGGCAGTACGGTTGGTGTATTTCTCAACTGTGCCACACACATAATAGTCCATGGGTTGCAAGCAGGCTAGTTTAAGGGCCAGATTTTGAGACTAGTGAAGTCATGGAAGTTCTGAAAGTCATATCTTTGTTTTCCTGGAGGTGTGACATGGAGCTGACTTCTACTGCCATATGTATGGTCTTCCTGCAGCCACCCTCTCCACCCAGCACTTGAAAACAGTGAACAGCAACTCAATATAGCCATCTGTATTGAGGTTGAATCTTTTTTTAAATGTGGGGTGACATGATGTGGCCTTCGCTGAAAACACACCCAAAGACCATCACAGTTTGAGAGTACTTGGTCTTCATGACATGCAAGAATTTATGCAGACTTTAGCCGAGTCACCTGTTGTTTTGCACATTAGAACTAGAGCATCCCCAGCTTGATTGGGTGTTTGACCTCGTTGAGGCGTTTTTTGGCCTTCGTAAGGAGGTTTTCTTGGGCTTTGATGGTGAGTAGTTGGCCTTTGTGATCCTCGTATGTGGGGTAGCGAAGATCCTCGTTTAGTACTTTCTTCATAGTCGTCACTCTGACACCCATCTCTCATCAAGGTTCGCATTGCTTTACCTGTATCTTGTTGCTTTTTTTTTTTTTTTTTTTTTTTTTGACACTCCTAAACGGACGCAGTCAGAATGTCTTCTATAATCCTTCCTGCTAGCCACCGCTTCTACATCTCCGTTGCAATTCTCCAGCTCACAAAGTATTCAAGAATAACTGAACTGCAGCTAAGATTTCTGAATTTTTTAATCCGACGCGACTCCTCATCTTCTAATATTCCGGTGCTTTCCGGTCATCTATAGACATCATCAGAAACAGCTATCCGTTGCACTTTATCGCTATTAAATATCTCAAATGGTTCTGAAATGAAAGAATGATGAATCATTAATTATACAATAAAAACTTGGACCACATTTAATAACACGTTGTAGTTGAAAAAGATTAATATCGAAGTCTTCAAATAAATTAACTAGCTATTAATAATGATAATTCCTCCCAAACAAAAGTTTAAAAATGTTAGTCAATAATCAAACAAATGGTTTTAAAAAATCTTTTAGTGATTAATCAATACCCCATATTCCCAAAATTAATTTCTATATTAAAATCTCTTGTTTTTGTCTTTAATCTATCAGGATGCTTGTACGATTTGTTTATGACAAATATGTTATCTTCATCTTTATCACAATTTTGATTCTATAATTTCTATTAACAAGATCAGACCTTCTTAAAATGTGTCAGTCTGTGCTTTTAGCAATGAACATTTTATTTCAAACTGAGGCGTTTTAGATATGCTTGAACATCATCATTATTACATTTGGTTTAACGTTCATTTTACATGCTGGCATGTGTTGGACGGCTTTTAGAAATTGACCTATCTCTAGCCAGGTCTTTATTTATCCCTCTTTCTCTCAAGTTCATCCTTATCACTTCCTCTCTTGGCCTTGCTCTGTGTGCTGACCTGGCTACCTCAATTGTTTTACATCTACTAGCCCAGGAATTCTCATCTCGTTCTTTGAATGTGGCCATACCATCGAAGCATTCTGCACGCATCTCCCTATACTATCCAGATTTAATCTTCATCTGAGCTCATCAGATCTGAGCCGATCTTTTAAGACTTGCGTTAACACATTCATCATAACATTCTCATATTTCTCTCCATGCAACGCATGTCCTCAACCCTCACTTGAACAAATCTAAAATAAGATGCATGCATTCAGTCGTTTAGCCATGAAAATTCTATTTCAAACTGAAACATGACCTATCGCCACACAAAGCCTCTCAGATGTGAGGATGCATCTTGAAAAAGAAAAAAAGAAAATCAATTGTTGGTTGCTATGGAACAATCGTTAGCAATCTCGTCTTATGTTCTATTAATATTGAAGTGTTTCATCCTTGCTAGGTATCTAACACTTGTGACATTTTTACAATGGTAATCATAATGTCATCCACAGACAGTTTTGCTGTATCACAGCTCTTATATGTGGCTAGTGCTTCAGGCTGATATTGAAACCTGGTTATTTTTTTTTGTTTTTTTGACAGTCCAAGGTTTTATCCACTGCGCCATCGGCACAAGCGAGAAAGGAAAATCTTACTGTTTGTATAAACCATATCAGTAGTCAAAAACTGTTCTAGTATTAGTTTTGTTTTTATGAAGAGACTAGCGGGGCTACCCGGCGTTGCTTGGGGTCATAAAAACATAATTGAAGAAAAATCGCGTGTGTAACATCTTAATATTCAAACTTCTATTTCTCCCCCTCTCTCTATAGCCGTCTCTTTATCTTTCTACCTTTCTCTTCCCTGGTCGACCCATTTCATCGCTACTTTCTAATTTTGCCTTTTGCGAAAGCTGTTTCTTCTCCACCATTTCTCCTACGTTGTCCAGGGCAATAGTATGACATATTTCTATAAAAAGTAACACCTATCTGTGCCTTCTATATAGGTACTTATCTCCGCCCCGGTATTCATACTATATACGTATCTATCGCCACCCCAGTGCGAATGCTAAATACGTACCTATCGCCGCCCCGGTGCGAATGCTAAATACGTACCTATCGCCGCCCCGGTGCGAATGCTAAATACGTACCTATCGCCGCCCCGGTGCGAATGCTAAATACGTACCTATCGCCGCCCCGGTGCGAATGCTAAATACGTACCTATCGCCGCCCCGGTGCGAATGCTAAATACGTACCTATCGCCGCCCCGGTGCGAATGCTAAATACGTACCTATCGCCGCACCGGTGCGAATGCTAAATACGTACCTATCGCCGCCCCGGTGCGAATGCTAAATACGTACCTATCGCCGCCCCGGTGCGAATGCTAAATACATATCTATCACCGGCCCATACATAGAAATATTTTTAGTTTAAAAAATAAATAAAAAAATAAAAATATATTGCCCCCTCCCCCCACAAAAAAAATTTTTTTTACCCTCCCCCCATACATAGAAATATATTTAGTTTAAAAAAGAAGAAAAAAAATAAAAATAAAATAAAGTTATTTCATTCTAAAAATTCAAAACCTATAACTATGACGTCATGTACCTATTACTATGACGTCAGAGAATCCTAGATGGCATTAAAATACTATAGAAACCTATCACTACAGTAGCTCTATCTAGGATATTGAGCACTTTTCTCCTGAACAACGCCGAGTACTTAGAAAATCAAGGAAGCACCCAGAGCACTACTAAAATCACTCTTACCGATTCCTTATCCTTTTCATCTGCACAATAGTCCGAAAAGTAGCGTAGATGCTGTTAAGATATTATACAAACCTATCACTACAGTAGCTCTATCTAGGACATTGACCACTTTTCTCCCGGACAATGCCGAGTACTTAGAAAATCAAGGAGACCTCCAGAGCACTACTAAAATCACTTTTTTGAAAAAAAAAAAATTTTGGAGAAAAAAGATTTTAAAGAGAAAAAAAAAATTCAAAACCTATAACGATGACGTCATATAACTATTACTGTGACGTCATGTGCACAAGAATAAGTAGGTTTAAAAAAAAGTTATTACATAATTACATTGGCTGATTTCCAAATTAGTAGTAAATAACATTGGAAGAGCTTGAAAAAACCAGACCTGCTGCCGAAAACTGGCCCCGTTGACCTTCAGCAAAATTTTTTTTGTTGTAATTTTGAGATATTATGATCCCAGGTATTGTCCGGTCGTAAAAATATCAACTTTGTGACATGGTGCCACATAGTTTTTTAGGAGATGCTGGACGGACAGACAGACAAACATACAGACAACTGCCCTTTATATGGGAGAAGAAGAAGAAGATTGTCATTATGCAAATGACAGTTCAATCCATGAGGGGTAGGGGCATATAGCTATCTACAGAAAATCCAAATCTGGATAATTTCTTCAGAAAGTAATATTAAATGAAAATAGCTTAATTTAAACAATGTTTAATATATTTGAATCACAATTTTGAATATTACTAAATTTTGTTTTTTTATTTTACTGAAACTATTTCAGAAATTAGGACTTGAGATTTAATCCATTGTCCGTTATTCAAGCAATTTGTATTCACAAAATAAGCTTTCACAATCAAATTACAAGAAAAAAAAAGAAAGCCCTAATTTCATATAATACCCACAAAGCAACATAAAACCAACTGGGCTGGGCTGCTAATAGACTTATGGCATGTTATTGTTATATAGCTTTTCTGTCAATGTTGCATCATTTTTGGAACCGAAACGAAAAACAAAATGCAGTGTTGATAAAAAATGTCTAGAGCTTGTATCAATTTGTTTGTCTTTTATATCTTCATATATTTCTTTCTTGTGTTATGGAAATATGTCTGCATTAAAAGACTTCAGTTTGTCGATGCTTCAACAAGCCTGCAAGGTGTTTGACATCCTTTTCTTTGTTCTGCTTCATCTGAACAACATGAGTGGATGCTGGTCATTGACTTGCTTGCTTATGCCTCTCCTTTTTACTCTATTGTTTCTGCTATGACAACACCACAATCAACTGTGCACAACACTTCACGTTCTCCAATGTGTGTGATTGGCCTAGTGGATACCATTGCAAACTATGGAATCGGCTATGCAGAGTTCAAATCAGGTCAGATCTATTGTTATTTACACACTAATACTATTGGGAAAGACATAAACATGCAATTTACCACCAACTATGAGTAAAATAGCAACTCTTGTTCAATGAATTGTATGCAATGAATCGTTTACAATACGTATTGCGATTCAGCATTAAATAACTCGAAAACAGACAAATCAAATACGTATGATAATTTGAATTCATGATGTCTGTTTCCTTTTGACACCTCCTCAGCATTAAAGTTTTTTTATAACTTTCGAATAAAAGTTAAAATTGCTTCCAGTGTTTTAGAAAGAGTTCAAAATAAAATTAAATCATTTATTGAATGATTTTATTTGGATCAGTTAAAAATATCTAGGTATCAAAAATTGTATGATTTTAAAGAAAAAAAATGTATAAAATGTTTAATTACAAAATTAAGATTAAACTCTAAGGCCTTGGTAAGACAACTAGTCTAAAATAAAAACTATGGTCAGGTAGGTCTCTTTCATGTAAAACACATTGTCCAGTTGTGACTTGTCTGATGGAGAGAGTGGTTTGTGTCCTCCATATTACACACTTTACTAAAAAAAAAACAACCAAAGAACAAATTCAGGTGTGGAGGTCATTCGAAGTTTGGCTTAGTGGATGGATCAGTTTTTGTACATAATGGAATCCATATGTTTCATTTTTATTCTAGTATCAATTTGTAATGTATATAAACTTTAAAAAAAAATTTTTTATTTTATCAAATTCATTAACAATGTTTAAAAATTGTAACTTTTGAGGATCATGAAATCAACTTTGAAATTAATTCTCAAAATATAGATATGAATTTAATGATAAAATATTATGGTTTACTATAAGCTTTGGCTAAACAGCCATATGCTTGAATTCGTGATGTTGATAGCTTTTTAATTTAGCGACTTATGGGACCCACAGATTAGATTTTAATGCGTCCTCAGAAAATATTATTGCAATAAGTCTATAGGTAATTCTTTAAAGAATTTGAAAAAAAAAATTTAAAAAACTAAAAAGAAAGGAATAAAAAAACACGTTTCTATTGAAATGACAATTTGATCTTTTTTAAAGTAGGAATATACATGAATGGATGGCAATTTCAAAGGAAATGTTGACATGATTTTAAATACACGTTCAGATTTAAATCAGATTTTATTGTCAACAAATTTGTACAGTTTGTAAGAGTAAAGATGGAAGAAAATTCCGTCATATTGACGATCTTTATCCAAAGAGAAAAAGAATGATTAGAAACTGAGAATAAAATAAATGCATTGTTTTTGTGTGTGGTACAATTGCTGATATATGTGAGTGTTCCCATTGCCTATTCGTCTAGCTACAGTGATCACCTTAGTTCAAAAGTCGTAGAAGATGAGACATTTGTTCGTACATGTGATGCATTTCTAGTCATTGTAAAGAATGTGAAAGCTCTTATCGTCGTGTTAGAGTTCGATTTGATGTTTTGCACAACAGATTAAACGACTTATTGAGGGGGGCATTAATTATTCAGGACTGGTGCTACCAGATCAGGCTGTCCGAAGATATTGGGTTCCTGACTCAAAAAACACCAAACATTGATGTTTTTTTTCTCTTTAGAAAACTGAATCATGTTCTAAAAAGCCAAAAACAACAATCTCCCTCCTCCTCACCTTTCTCTCCTCCCTCCCCTCTTTTCCCTCCCCCTTCTCTTTCCCTTCCCCAAAACTTTTACAAAAATGACTGGATCCAGCATGAAATAACCTGAAAAGGTTGATATTCCGTAAAACAAAACAACCAAGCCAAATACCACGAATAAACATTTGAAGATTTAAAAAACTTAAAGCATAAAAACTTTTGCCGAAATGACTGGATTCAGCATTGAATATCCCGAATAGGGTTGATATGCTGTAAAACAAAACAGCCAATTATCCAGGATGTGTGATGTTCTTCCTTTTGTCTTTTACATTCAGGGTTTTTTTATGTAGAAATAGACAGATGTTTTGATATAGAGCGGTCATATTTTGAGTAAAACTGTCACAGGTTAGTTTGACGAGTTCATTGTCATTCAAGGTACTGGTTTTCGAGTAGAAAAAGTCCTAGTTCATATGGTAAATCGTTCGTGAACATTCCCAAATGTTGAGAAAATGGGCACTAAATGTTGTGATTGGTTCAATGCTGCATGTGCATTTTTGATAGTCAAAGCTGCATGTGCATTTTTCTGTCAGTTGATAAGAATCTGTCTACGTGGTACCTTCCGCTTACGTTAAGAGGAATTACTGTGGTCTGACAGTTTACATAATTAGTGTAGAATATTTTTGAATGGAAAAATTGTGTAATTAAAACTTTTACGAATTTAATTGTTCTGTTTACATAAATTAAATAGTGACATGCAAATTAGGATGCGAATATTGATTTAATGCTATGAGTATGCAAACAATGAGAAGATTCTCTTCTCTCTGATATGAGTCTTCTTAGAAAAGATCTTGTGACTCTGTTGCATGAATGTATACCTTATAAGATGCTATTTGCGTTTTTTATTTTTTTATTTTGTTAGCATCTAATAAAGTGGAGAAAAATTGTACCATGGGAAATCTTTTTACTCTTTCAAATATTTTCATCAATTTTTATCCCCCAAAAAACGTTGTATTTGAAAACACTTTCTACACTTTTTTTTTTTGTCTTTTTAAGAAGACATAATTTTTTTTCTTGCAATAGAATGTGTAGTTTTTGCTTTCCATTTAAAATTTTACTTATTACATGATACAATTATGGCGGTCGTCAAGTTGTTTCTGCATTAAACTATGGCAGCACAAAACATTCTATTTTGTAGGTTGGATGCTTTGTGAATTTTATTTTCAATGTTTTGTGTCCTTCAACATCAAATATAGTGAGCGTTTTGTGTTCCCATAATTTAATAGACAAACACGGCGACAATCGTATAATGTAAGAGGTACACTTTTAATTGTAAGGATGTAAGAGGTACACTTTTAATTGTAAGGATGTAAGAGGTACACTTTTAATTGTAAGGATGTAAGAGGTACACTTTTAATTGTAAGGATGTAAGAGGTACACTTTTAATTGTAAGGATGTAAGAGGTACACTTTTAATTGTAAGGATGTAAGAGGTACACTTTTAATTGTAAGGATGTAAGAGGTACACTTTTAATTGTAAGGATGTAAGAGGTACACTTTTAATTGTAAGGATGTAAGAGGTACACTTTTAATTGTAAGGATGTAAGAGGTACACTTTTAATTGTAAGGATGTAAGAGGTACACTTTTAATTGTAAGGATGTAAGAGGCACACTTTTAATTGTAAGGATGTAAGAGGCACACTTTTAATTGTAAGGATGTAAGAGGCACACTTTTAATTGTAAGGATGTAAGAGGTACACTTTTAATTGTAAGAAAAAAAAATGCAACAAAAAAAAACCCCATAAAACCTACTTATCAAAATATATGAATATTTTAAGAGTTTGATATTGGAGTATTTAATAAAAAAAATTGGCTATTTAAAAAAAAAAAAGACACTTCTCATGTCATTGTAATAAAGCATCTTTTTTATCGATGGTAAATATTAAATGTAGATATCATAAGCTTTACGTATGGCACATCTTACCTGTTTTCTTTCTCTTTTCCCACGGGATCAAACCTAATTTTTGCTTGGTATATAAATTGAGTCCTCAGTGCAGTTACTTTCCTCGGAGCAGGTAGCTCTGCCAAATATCAGTGCTACAAATGTTAGCCTCTCAGGTTACACTTTGTGTTGGCAGATGGCTTGTTCTGATGCTTGACTGCTAAAAATTCACCCAAGTTTCAAATCACAGTTTGAAGCACTCGCTTGTTTTCTAGTCACACTGAAGATGTGTGCTATGGCGAAACAGCTGTCTGCGGATAAATTAAATAAAGAGTATTGATAAATACTTTAGTTAGTCTTCATCTAACAGAAAGAGGAAGTATTATCGCTAAAAAAAATAATAATTAAAAAAAATAATAATTAAACAAAATAAAAATATAATTTATAAACTGTTGTATTTTTATTTTGTACAGAGAAAGAATGGAATAATTACTTGAAAGACTAATGCCAAATCTATCTTTTTTTCTTTTTTTTCACTTCATGGCTTCAAATGTTAAGCTTCTCTTTCAATTAACTTTTCCTGTCTTTGAGTTTCCCTTCAGCAAAATGTAAAGAAAAAAGGAAAAAAAAAAGAAGCATACTTGTTGCTAAGTCTATGCCGAAATCCGGATGAGAATTATTCGTCTGGCTTTTGTGAGTATCTGCCATTGTTCAAATATCTTGCTTTTCCTTTTTTTAAACATTGACTCTGGTTTGTTCTTCATTATTGCCCAAGAAGTGAATGGTTGTTAGATTATTCCAAAGTTGTTGCCATGTACGGTAAAGACTATTGTACAGATTGTCACTTTAATTCCAAAATTAATAATGGTTTTAAAATATTTTGGGAAATGTTTTGTATGTTTATTTGTGATAAGCTGAAATGTCTGTACCAGAATGGCTTCATAATGAAATCTGCTTCAAACCCCTTTAATTAATGCCAGACATATGAAGTGGCTCATTTCTGCCAGACATATGAAGTGGCTCATTTCTGCCAGACATATGAAGTGGCTCATTTCTGCCAGACATATGAAGTGGCTCATTTCTGCCAGACATATGAAGTGGCTCATTTCTGCCAGACATATGAAGTGGCTCATTTCTGCCAGACATATGAAGTGGCTCATTTCTGCCAGACATATGAAGTGGCTCATTTCTGCCAGACATATGAAGTGGCTCATTTCTGCCAGACATATGAAGTGGCTCATTTCTGCCAGACATATGAAGTGGCTCATTTCTGCCAGACAAACTCCCATCTGCCGGGTGTGAAAGTGAATGTTTTAATGCTATAATAGATTAATTAAAAGGATTTGGGTTCTTTTCCCTCCAACAAATCCCTAAAAAACTTTTCATGACAAATGCATCATTCTCTGGCCCACAAATGGTTAGTCTTCTAACACATTTCATGTGACCTTACCTGGAACCTGCGATCGATTTAGATGTTGTGTATGCCAGGGAGGAATCCTAATCAACCCGACCAGAGTGTAGGCAGCTCCAAGTACAAGTAAAGACCTCAAAATACTTCAATCAAAGTTTGATATGATTAAAAAAAATAGGTAAAACTAGATGACACAACTGATGTTTTAAACCTAGGAAAGTTTTAATTTTATATACTAGAATTATGGGCCCAAATTCTAGTATATATTAAATTGTTTTTAATGCCAATACGTAGTTCAAGCAAAATACATTGTGTTGGACAATTAAAATAATTTCCAACACTATTTATAATGTTTACCAATTCATGTTTTGAAACATGACATAAATCATAAATCTATGATGTCATGCCAAAGCTATAATTATATTGTTATGGTAATGTTTTAAGCTCTATTTATAAGAAAGTCCAAATAGCTCAGTTGGCAGAACCTCAGACTGAAGAGCTCAAGGTTTCAGTTTCGATTTCCAGTCATGACATCTGGTTTATTGGTTAAGAATTTATTATTTACTATTAATGCAATATTTTCCATTTCTAAAAGTAGTTAAGATATCTGATATTTCGAAATGAGATAAGTTCTGCAATGTATTTATTACGTTTAAAAATAAATTGTGACTGACAGAAAAATTGTTACTGATGTACGAACGGATGGACAGATCAACAAAATCTCTATTCATATAAAATATATAGTGCGACAAATGCAAGAGAAGTATCTTGGTAAGAAGAACCTGTATTTTGCTTTTGTGGATTTAGAGAAAGCTTTTAATTATTTTTTAGCATTTTAATTTAGTTTATCTAAAGAGATCAAGGGGCCCCCTCTTGAGGCTAACACTTGATTTCCCTATGAGTAAAATTTATATCTCTTAAGGATAGATGTTGTTCCTTTTAGGGCTGCTATCGGTACTTCCCTACAATTTGGTCTTCCGGGGGATTGTGTCTAAGTATTTGCTTAGATTTTTTTTCACTAGACCAGTTGTCCTCACTACAACCGGTATGATGTTTATTTTATCAGGGGACCATCTTATTTTTAAATCATTTTTGAGGTCTTGGTATTTGGTTATTTTTCCCCGTTCGGCTCTATTGGGGCCATAGTCGTTTGGGACGGTTACATCAATGATGAGAGCAGTTTTTTCTGGGACAATCGAGTGGTTGGTGAAGGTTTTTCAAGCACAGAAATGTACAGAAATGCTTTCAAAGTCATGTTACAAATAGCAGCACATTTAGTAACAGTTTTAATGTTGAAGTGGGAATACATAAGGAATCTGTCTTGAGTCCGTTGCCTTTCATTTGTGTCTTAAAAGCATTGTTCACAGACTTTCATACAGCTTTTCTGAAAGAAATGCTTTGTGGTGATGAGTTAGTGCTTGCCTGTGGAACAATGGAAGACCTACTTGTTAAACTAAAAACTTGGAGGAAAGCTATGAAAAGTAAAAGTCCGAGAGTGAATGTTACATGGCCAAAGTGATTGCAACTCTATTTTTTGTAGTACTTGTAAACATTGGGTACGCAAGAAGTGCAGTGGAATTAGAGGTAGGTTGAGAGAGGATGACCAGTTGGTGTACCAGAAGTGTAAGACAATAAAGACGGATGAAAACTCAGATGTGGAGAAAGTATATTTGGATGGTGAAGCTATTGAGGTTGTCCAGAAATTATGTTACCTTTGTGATACAATTGGAAGACAGGGAGGAACTGGAGCTGGTGTGATAGCAAGAGTTAGAAGTGGACTGAATAAGTTCAAGGAACTTCTGCCATTATTTAACCAGCAGAGTGTTACTGCTGTTGTTGTCGTTTAGCCAGACGGACTTCTGCATAGAGCTCATGAAGATCGTGCCTAATGGTTGTCTTGTCTGCATGAAGTCCTCATTGATCAGCTATTTGTTAACCTGCAAGATAGCAGGTTTTTACCCCTGATACGAGAACAGCAAGCTCAGTGGTTGCATGCAAAGTCAGGCAAGGTTTGGCCAGAACACAAAGGAATGACGCAAAATCAACGTTGTCACTCTCACTCCATTGATTTGCGATTCCACACCTGACACGTCTTTGCTTACCATATGCAGAGGCATAGACGACGAGAAGACGATGGATCTTGATACCGACTCCTGGATTTTCACCAAAACCCTGTATATCTTTGATACTACCACAATGAGGAAGGTTCAGACTTAAGGGAGGTATTACCACTGTTGACTAAAGTATGTCTGTGTAGTGTGATGTATGGAAATGGAACTTGGGTTGAGGATATGTGTTGCATGGACAGAAATTATATGAGAAAAATATGATGGATGTGTAATGTGAGTCTTACCGGCAGGCTTAGATCAGATGTGTACAGATAGGACTTCTTTGGTTTCGTCGCATTGAAAGAATAGAATCCTTTGTAAATATAGAACAGTTTAGGTGGCAGGGTCAGTTGGCAGGGGAAAGCCAAGGAAAACATGGGAGGAAGCGATAAAGATGAATTTGAGAGATAAAGGGATAAATGCTTGGTCAAAGGTAGGTTAGTTTTGAAGTCAATTTTTAAAAGCCATCCAACATATGCCAGCATGTAACATAGATGTTAAACCGAATATGGTAAGTTCGGAAGGGGGGGGGAGGGAGTAGTGAGTAAAATTGTCCCAATTTCTTTATAATCGATATAATTTTCTGTTATTTCTGGTTTAAATCTAATTAAAATTCGGTAAACAAATTAAGTGTGAAGGAAGTATCTGCGCTCTTTTTCTTTGTGTTGGTCCCGAGCTACATGGGGGGTGTGGGGGGTGAGGGTGCAATAATGGAATTTTGTCGATACTTGGCACGCTCACAGGCTTGGTCCGGGTGAAGGCGGGTTTTACGGAGATCATTGTGCAGGGCGTCTGCCCATCTCATCACCGGCCTTCCTCTCGGTTACTTCCCAGCAACTTCTAATTCAAAAGCGAATTTCAGAAGAAAGTATCTACAGTTAAGCTTCAACTTTTTTTTTTACAATATAGAACATTTCTGTCTTTACGAGCAATAATTGTTTGCTGGTCGATGATGCCTTTGTCCATTTTCAAAAAGATTTTCCTTATGTTTACTTTTTAAAAAAGTTTTTTTTTATTAATTGATACTACCTATGTAATAAGGTTTCTCTTTTGTTGACTTTAGAGACAGAACCTATTTAATAATTTACTAGTTATTTTCCATCTTGTTTCATTTTACTTCAGTCGAAGTTCTCAGAAATCAAAAGGCCCCTTCCTGGGGCTAACACTTGATCTCTATATGAGATGCATAAATATTCGCATGTTCCATTAAAGTTCACCTTTACCTCTAAAACGTTGAGTTTGTAAAGTAGTTAATATTAATTTTCCTCTCCCCAATTGACCAGTTAACTACGTTATAGTATATCTATCTTTATGTCTCTTGGTCTTACCAGATTCCGGGACAAGAATTCATCTGGTCTGGTGGAGTATCCAGCTAAGTGCTGTTACTTAAGGTAACATCACTAAGAGAAGGTGCACCATTCCTCATATGAGTTAGTGTATAGCTGTGTCGAGGAGATCTTATTTAGGCTTCAAATACTATGTTATTTAGAATATTTGGTCAGGTTTTACTTGTAGGATGATATATCCTCATGTCAGGACAAACCCTTTTACAGAGAGACCGGAGACACTTGAGGATGGTTTCTAGTAGGTAATTCAAACTTCCCCAGTAGGTAATTCAAACTCTCTCCTTTTCCTAAGATTGCATCAACATGTTTGTAAGAAAATCTCTCCCCTCAGCCTATCACCTATTCTTTTATTTACAACTTTCCCTGCACCATAAAACAAATTTATGACAACTGCCATTGTTGGCAGATAGAAATTCAACGATTCTTTATCGCTGAAACGATTCCAGCTAAAACTAAAACGGGAATGTCTACATTACCGAACATATCTTGCATTGATTTGCATTTGGTATCTAATACAGTCGTCCATCAAAAGTAGTTTTCAGCCTCTTCATCTATGCCTTTATGCTTTCTGACGATGCCAGTTGCAAGTGCTCCTGCTTGCCTCCCAGTATCAGCTGCCAAAGTGGTTCTGTGTAAGAGCAAGTTCAAAGAAGAGCTGCTTTTCTCCGAACATGCCATTCAATTGCTGTTGCGTTTGAAGATGCCACTTATATGGGATATACAATGCTGCATCTCATCACGTACCGAAATAGTAAACTACTTTATTTAAATAAATTAAAAAAAATAAAATAAAATAAGGGAATGTGGTGGTGGTGGTGGTGGTGGTGGTGGTGGTGGCATTATTATTAGTTCTTTGTCTATGATGAATGCAATGTCATGCACGCTGTAGTAGCTTACTTTGTTCACTTTCTCTGTCACTGGAACATCGGACTTGTCTGTGATTTCAATATATCTGACTTAAAATTCCATAGCAGACTCGGCAAATATTAGTTGTTTTTAGACAAGTTAAGAAGCATAAAAAGTCAGCATAAAACAACCCAGGCTGTGACCCATCATCTTGCCCAATACCACCTGCCTACATTCTGAACATTTACAATAAAGCACCATTTGTTAAGCATACTATTTTGTCATTTCTTGAGATATTCATTATCTCTATATTTATGAAATTACGAGACAACTTCACATCTGTGCATGTGTGTGTGTGTTTCACGCGTAAATGTAACTTTAATAATTACGCAGCAAATTATTTTTTTATCAGATATTTATTGAAATCTAAAATGAAATGGCATAAAATAAACCAACATTTTAAGTCCTATTTCAATTATTTTTGAAATTACGAAATTAAATCCATCAGAATACATTTCAGTTTATTCATAAATAAGTCGGACATTTTAATCCTTTGTTAATAGTTGTAAAGAATGAATTTGTGATGCTTCGAAATTTGGAAGCATTTAAACTGTCGAATAGAAGTCACTTGCTTTAAAATTCTGATACTTTGTTACATTAGGACCCGCACTAACTTTGACAATGACCCTAACTCTAATCCTAACGACGGGGTCAAAGTTAGTTTGGGTCCTTATGTAGAACTTGAAAATAAGTTGTGCTATGACATACAGTACGGAATTACTACCAAGAAAGTTTTGAATTTGTTCCAAATAATTCTACTGCCTGTAACACTTTTGAACATAACTCGAGTACGTGATGTGTACTTTTTAAAATCTGGTCATACGTAGAATATGTTTATTTTTTTAACAATTTATTTTTTAAGACAATCTTGTGCAATATTATGGTAAATGTACAGACGTCTATTTGAACTACTTCTAATATATACTCCTAACTAATTTGAGATTTACTCACTAAGTCATCCATCTCTTACGTTTCTGTCTATTACTCTCACCCTCTCTCACTGTATGTTGTTTGACCCCCTCCCCTAGTTCTTATTTTATACTGTCTATCACCCTCATTGTTGTCCTACTCTCTCTGGTCATTTACAGTCAAGGGTTGTACAACTAACTATAAAACAGAAGGTTTGAATAGTCCATCATATACAATAGCGAATATCAACACACAGATTACTATTATTTAACCCATAGCTGGAGAGAGTGGACAGGAAATCTATTTTGGGATTTTGTTTTATTTTAAAAAAATTTAACTAGCTTTACAAACTCATTCTTTCCTGATTCAAACAATCTGACCCAAGCTCAATGGGTGACCCAACAGGTCCCCTTTTTTTTTTAGTTTATCTTTTATAATTGAAAAGTTTACTCGAATTTATTTGATGTATTTACATAGAAAAGTTTTAAAAAAATTTGTTTAATTTAAAACATGGATGATTTATGATCCATGAAGAACTGGAAGCCTCTTCGCCCCCCCCCCCTCCTCCTCCTCCTCCTCCTCCTCCTCATAGTGCTATATAGAATGAGAATACAAATAAAGCTACTTCATTGGCTGATTGAATAACACTCAAGCCATTAGAGACAGAAGCCCAAAACATGTCTGAAATAATTATAGTGCATAAACAATGAGAGGTTGTTTCTGTTGAATTAAAGATAGCTAAAAGTAAAAGTGTTTGATGTTGAAGAACCAAAACACTTAATGATGCCAAGATAACTTCTTTGAAGACTCATATTGTAACATATAAAAGTATGTTATGAATAAAACAACACAACCATATACACATATACACACACACACACATATATATATATATATATATATATGCTGATAGCTACGTGTCCTGTATCAAGGACTCATAAAAATATAAAAGGACGCAGTAAAGTCTTATCCATGCATCCCGGAAACGCAAGTCAATTTTTTCATTAAAAAAAAAAAGAAAAAAAAGAAAAAAAGATAAATTGCAATGCACACAGCAAATCCTGCATGGGTGTGATTCTCTATTAATTGGCAAAAGTGACTGTTTTAAAAAATTTTTTACTAAATGGGATCCCGCCGTATTTGCTATGTAGACGTTAACTTCCCATTTCTAGACAATGTGCGTTGGAGCAGTGGTATGCGCCTCGGCTACTGAGTCAGGCATGACTTTCGTATTGGGGTTCGAACCGTGTGACCGGCGGGGATTGTCTCCTCCCATACTGACGATTTGGCATGAAACACTATTGTATATGGGTTTATTTTGAAAATAATATTTATTATAAATAATTATATATATATATATATATATATATATATATATATATATATATATATATCCTGTAGATGCTATTCTGCTGTTGTAGTAGTGTAACATCTACGTTCAGCTTTTCTATAACGTAGCCATTTCGAAAGATTATATAACATAACTTCTATTTTCAGTAGTCGGTCTACATCCCTTGATGATGTTAGCTTTTTTGCAGGAAGGCTTCATGACGGCGTCGGCGTCCTCCCACATATAGCACTTGGTATTCCCAAATGGTCAGCCATCTAGTACTGACCAGATTCAAAATCACGTAACTTTGGTGGTGTAGCAAGAAAGAACCAATGTGATTATAGCTGTATGTTACGAATAAGTTTCTGTTTTGTTTTTTTGCTATTTAAATATGTAGTATACACCCGAGGAAGAGCAAAGAATATATTAGCCAAAATCAAAAGATTAATACAATATTCGCTATTGTGTTTATCTTTTTTCTTTTTTTTTTTTAATTTTTTATTTATTTACTTTTTTTAAAAAATTATTTACTTTTTTTTTTAAATTTACTTTTTACTTTTTTTAATTTATTTATTTTTTTATTTACTTTTTTTATTTACTTTTTTTTATTTACTTAAAAAAATTTTTTTTTTTAATTTTTTATTTATTTACTTTTTTAAAAATTATTTACTTTTTTTTAAAATTTACTTTTTACTTTTTTTATTTATTTACTTTTTTTTTATTTACTTTTTTTATTTACTTTTTTTTTTTAATTATTTACTTTTTACTTTTTTTATTTATTTACTTTTTTTTATTTACTTTTTAAAATTTTTTTTATGTACTTTTTTATTTACTTAAAAAAATTTTTTTTTTAATTTTTTATTTATTTACTTTTTTTTCTTTTTTCTTTTGCAATGCACTTTCATAAACTAGCATGTAGTGAGCATATCTGAACTTGTAAGAAAAAAAATTCTCTATTTTAATCAGTGCTGGATATGATGTTAAACTACATTCATTGGTGAAGCCCCAATTTCGAGGCTCTGGCGAGTGTGGAGTTGCCTCTTAATTGCTATTACTCCCAAGTCCACTGTGGATTAAATAGAATCAGTCCTGGCTACGACATGAAACTGATAGACATTTACATCATGGTTAATTTTTCAAATGTATTAAGAACTTGAAGGCATAGGCTTTCTACCAAAATTCGGCAAACTGTTGATATTCCATGAAATAAAACTACATATGGAGAACTTTAAGTACAATCTTTTGCCAGAATGACTAGATTTGGTATTAAATAACCTGAAAAGGTTTGATATGCCATAAAATCAACAATAAAAATCGCTAGCAATATGAAAGAATTGTTTAAAAAAAAAACATCTAAAGTAAACCCTATATTTACTAAAAGCAGATCAAAATGGAAAATGTTAAAGATCTAATAAAAACAAAAAACAAACATAATCAAAGTCTATAAATACAAGTTAATAATTATACAGACATTCACACCATGAATGAATATTTGAAGTGAACAATCTTTTGTCAGAATGACTGGATTTGGTATTAAATAACCTGAAAAAGGGTTGATATGCCATAAAACAAATCAACTAAACCAGTTCTTCATGTTAACCCATTCATAGCCTTTGAGTATTTGATGTCACATGTTTGAGTTACTTTACTAATTAGACAGGATTTATATTTGTTTAGATATGACTTAGATGGCGCATTTTGGGTTATCTGAAGTAGACAAAGATTTACAACTTATCAAACAAAGAAGTTAATCTGCTAATTATCCATCAAATCGAGGCCATAGCATGCAATACGTGTTGAGCTGGCTTGACTAATCTCCTGTCAAAGATGTGAAACTATTAACTTCAGTATTGTTGATACACTTTACATTACTGAGGATCCTAATATGAATGTTGTTTTAATATCTACTCCATTGGCTTGGCTTTTTGGCTAAGATCGAAGTGTAGTATCTGTTCCGATGGATACTGCACCCCATAGACTGGTATTGTCTTGGCCTTCGGGGCTTGATTTACGCCGGTCTATGGGTCTGTCCTGTGCAGTTCTAGGAGGTCCACCCCCCCAGGCTTCGCCTCCCCTCTTTGGGGAGGAGTAAGTTTATTGCTTACTGCCTGAGGCGTCCCTACCGGGGAATGCCGACGGGGCTGCCCAGGCAATTTTTAAACCCCACTTTCCCGACCCGACCTTGGATCACATCTTACTTGTGGGAGTAAGATAAAAACTGGCCTTGTGCCTAACTCCTGGAGAGGAGTAAATCAATACTCCATGTTGTTTCCTATCAAAAGAAATCTACAAAGAAAATACGACATTGGAATGTAGTTTTTAATGTATTATTAGTTGATTGGATTGAAATATGTTACGGGTCCAAAAACATTAAGTTAAAAAAGGGCCAGCCTAACCAAGAACTAAATGCTAACCAGCTGATGCTTTTCAGAATAGTTCCCTTATGTAGTGAGGAATAACCTATTAAAAGTCTTTCCACCTTGCGCTTTTCCAATATGGCCACCACGTCCGTTAAAATGCTAATTACATACCAACTATCGTAGATGAAGTGTCTCATTGACTCTTAATAGTATTAGATGTGATTGGTAATATCACAGGTTGACCAAGATCTGACAGCAGAAAAAGATCATATTTTCAAAATTTTAGTAAAAATAATCGGTTGCAAAATTCTTGAAAATGTTCTTAACTTGTTCATAATCCATTCTCGACTATGTTTTAGAAGAATAAATGTATCAAGTGTATGTTTAATAAATGTAGTATCAACTGTGTGTTTAATAATATGCTAATAGTCTACCAGACTTCGATTTTCACAATGATATTCTTTTTCAAGATGGCGTCCACTATATATTTTCAAATTTTTTTATGGGTTATTTTTGATGAGTTCAGAAAAAGTTAACAGACTTCCTTTATACTGTGATGAATAAACATATCAGCTTGTTAGCATTTCAAAGTCAAATGCTGCTGATCCTGAACTAATTAGGAATTATTTTCTCATATTGTTTTTTTATTAATACTTTTGTTCGTTTTGTTTATGAAATAAAATAAGCGTTCATTAAAGAACACGATAATTAGAAGGTAATTTTTTATTTTATTTTTATGCTTTATCATTAGTTATAGATTTCTACTTATTTGAAAAGAAAAAGGATTAGCAGGTTGATACTTGATGATATATGACTGATTTATTAGCACTAGCGGATCTATTGGGTGGTAGATACTCTTCCAATTGTAAAATGCTTCAAATCTACTAATAAAGATTATAGGTCTGCGCTCACTCTAGTAAAAGGTTTGTTCATCTCTCATAAAGATTGTGATGAATTTGGTTTGTATAATTGAATGTGTTTGCTCTCGTGACACGTTTTCTAATGTAATAATCATGGTAACTTGAACACAAGTCATTTATGTTTGGAAACTTTTGAGATGAGGATTGATTATTTGGATTATTTGGACAAGTATTCTCATCTTGGTTGTTATATTCACAATGATTTGACCGATGTAACCCCTGACCGTGTTCAGATGCATCTTTTCGAACTTAAGAACTTGGACAGGAATTTCTAACTCAACCCACAAAAGTAGATTGTCCTCATTCGAACATAAAGATTCCTAAGTTCGAAAACATACACTTGAAGTTTGGAGGTTACATCGGCTGAAATGTAAATATAATAGAAAACAAAGATGCGATTAGTTATCTGAATAATCCAAACTATGCAAGTCATTTTTTTTAATATTTGGTTTTATAAATCCATGGAGCTGATGTTTCGATTTATAATTCCCCTTTGGATGTGTTCTGCCACTTATTGGGTTTCGTTCAGTTGATCCAGAAGAAAATGTTACTTTTCATTAATTTTAATCAATGTAATTATTAATATGCTAAATCTTATTTCCTCTCTTTCTCTCTCTCTCTTGCTCTCTTTCTCTCTCGATAAGCTTATCAAATAAGATTTATTCCACTTCTATATATAAAAGATATTACTGCTTCTTCCTTCTTTTTTACTTTGTAATTCTGGCTTCAATTTCCTGGTGCCGTCATGCTACTGCTGCAAATTTTATGAAAGAAAATATTTGTTTCTGCCATATCAGTTTGAATTACTGAAACGGCTGTAAGCCTATCTATCTTTAGAGCAAATAGGCTAGATTTGCGGCTTGGCATTTTTTAAACTTTGAAAGGAATGTTGTCTCTTTCCGAAGAATCAAGTTGGAACAAAAGATTTAAAATTAAAAACAATATCGGATGTATTTAATCATTAATGTAGTCACCACTTTCTATCTATAAAGTGGTGTTTCAATGCTGTGTTCCTTAGGTTTTGAACCGAAAAGGGAAAGTAACTCATTTTAGACAGTAATCTGTTGGTGCAAGGTCCGGACAATATGGTGGATGATGAATAATTTCCCAAACAAATTATTCCAGATTTTTTTTTTAATGTGCAATGTGAAATCTAGCATTATCATGATGAGACATAATGTAGGTTTGACAATTTATGAAACCTTTTCAATTCATGATGAATAGTGGTGGTGGGGGTGGTGGTGGGAGGTGTATGTAAGTTCATGCTTAGTTCCTAACCTGTAAAAGTCTGCTTTGTATTGACAGCGGCTTCCAGTGTATCAGAATTGACTCCTCTTGGACACCCTTCTTTTGATTCATCCTGTAGACTGTAGTTCCCGTGCCTGAATTGCGAAAACCAACTCCATCATCTTCTTTCGGTCATTACATCATCATGATGTTTTCGAGCGATTTTGCTGTTACACTTGCAGTATTCCGCTTTTTTATCTCTTTTTTTCATAAACAATAACATGACAAATGTTATTTGATTGGATTGAACAGTCAACCAATAGATTCAAATGACAAAACCTGAAAGCAAACAAAATATACTGATTTGGACATATTTCAAGTATAATTGACAATTTAGACACCTTTTTTAAATGATACTAGAGATTTAGTTTAAGAAAAATAGACAGAATAGGCAAAATGATTTTGTGGTTACTCCATTCTTCTAGCCACAATCATAGCAGCAGTATTTCCAAGCATCATTGCCAGCGAGACATGCTTCATGACCATTCGATTTTGCAAAGTTCATGATTTAAATGAGACACAATTTTTGTCAATTTTATGAAGGAAAATAATTGAACAAGGGTCAACAACTCCAGAAGTCTCCACTACGACTGTAGTGAAGAGTCTGCAAGAGAAGAATGCTAGATTATTTGCAATTTAAAAAAAATATTTTTAAAAAGAAAAATATTCGAAATTCATGTTCAATTTTCTATTTATATTTTAAGAAATTCTAGAAATGATATCATTTAAGAAATTCTAGAAATGATATCATTTAAGAAATTCTAGAAATTATATCATTTAAGAAATTCTAGAAATGATATCATTTAAGAAATTCTAGAAATGATATCATTTAAGAAATTCTAGAAATGATATCATTTAAGAAATTCTAGAAATGATATCATTTTTCTCAGCTTCTTTTCATATTTGTATTTTGATAAGTTATAGCGTTTTTTGTTTGTTGTTTTGTGATGAATTTATTTTGATTTAATTGATTTCTTAAAATAAATTGAAATCTGAGAGCCATCTCTGCAGGCTGGAAATTGTAGCTTTAAAAGGAGAAAACACCATCTTTGATTTGATATAGAAAATATGTGGTCTTAAGGTCTTAATTAGTTATATGAAACAAATGAAAAAACATTTTCATCTCAACAAAATCACAGCAAATTCGAATACAACCCTAACCCTAATTGTTTTGAATAAATGTCTACAATTTTATTGACAACTAGCTGTATCTACCTGGCATTACCCGAATCTTAAATTCAATTTTTTTAAAAATAGGATTTTGAAAGTTAAAGTGAATTATTACTGTATCGTTTTGTCATTAAATTATTAACCAAACTGTTATAAAACTATAACTAATTTGGTTATAGTAATGTTTTAATCTTCATTTATAAAATTATTGGCTGTAAATAGCTTCCAAAACTTTCAATCTTTTAATACATGAGGATTTGCTAAGAATTTTAAACAAGTTTAAATGACTTTCTATTTGACAGAGTAAATGCTTCTAAAATTTTAAAAGGTCACAAAGTAATTAATTTTTTTCTTTCAGCTATTAACAAGAGATTAAAGTGACTGACTTGTTTGTAAAGTAATCAAAATGCATTCTGTTGGATTTAATTTTGTAAAAATATTTTATTTTCAAATAGCCGTTTTAAAGTTTTATATTTTTGATTTCAATAATTATTCGATTGATAGTAAAAATAAAATTTAAGTCACATGTACACAGTGTATGGAAGTGAAGCCTGGCGAGTGAGGGTTGAGGACATGAGTTGCATGGAGAAAAATGATGAGAATGATATGATGGATGTGTGATGTAAGTCTTAAAGACGGACTTAGATTGATGAGCTCGGATATATACTCCCCTATACTGTCCAGATTAAATTTGGATAGTATAGGGAGATGTGTGCAGAACAGGGGACTTTGGTAGTATGGTCACGTTGAAAGAATGGATGAGAGTTCTTGGGTCAGTAGATGTAGAACAGTTGAGGTAGCAGGTTTAGTTCATAGGGGAAGGCCAAGGAAAACATGGGAGGAAGTGGTAAGAATGGACTTGAGAGAAAGAGGGATAAATAAAGACCTTCCAGAGATATGTTAGCTTGGAAGTCAATTTTTGAAAGCCGTCCAACACATGCCAGCATGTAAAACAGATGTTAAACTGAATATGATGATGATGATGATGATGATAATGATGTAGAGGCAAGAAACCCACGCATGCACATTGGAAGTAATTTTATTAATATAGAGATTAGTTTCAATTAAAATGTTTTATCTTGAATATTTCACTTTTTCAGTAAAATTCTAAATTCTTGAATTTATTTGTAAAAAATAATTAATTTTATATAAAATACTATATCTTGTCTGCTTTTAATTTCGTTGGGTAAAAAAATTAAACTTGCACTACCAGTTTTTTTTTATTAAAGAAAATATACATTGTTGTATGTGTTTCTGAATTAATTTTATGATGGTAAGAATGGACATTTTATGTTAATTATTAATAGGTTTCAAAATGTTATAAGATGCATTATTTTAAAATATAATTAAGCATTAGTTATATATAGATATATATATATACATTATACATATAACTATTTTTAATTGAAGAAAAACAAACAAAAATTATTTAAGGATATCCATGTTTTCCATATACACATTCTGTATTACATATTTCATTCCTTGTGTACCCTGTCGGCTGTGTCTAGAATTTGACAACTGCAACCCCAGGCAAAGGGGTAAACCCCCACCTCCACCCCCTTAAACGTGGCCACCTGTTAACCGTGGGTGGCGACCCATAATGCTATAAGACAGGATCCTGGTGGCTAGGCATCCGTCCACTTTGGCCCTTACTTTGGCTAGACAAGAGGTTGGAGAGGCCTGATCCGATCAATCGGCTGGTCAAGTCATTCCCTAATATCTATATATTCATCCCCAACCGTATTATTCAATCTGATTCTTCAAAAAATCAAAACCTTATTTCATCTTTTTATTTTTCTCTCCAAATAGATACTAGAAGGCGGTGGCTGAGGGTCACTAGTTTTCAGAACAAAGAAGATTACCAATGCCAAAGAGTAATGTTTTTCTTAGAGTAATGTTTTCTGAGAGTAATGTATCCCTCTCTCAATAGAATTCCCTTCTAGGAGTAATGTTCCCACTTTCACTGAAATTTCCAGCTGAGAGCAATGTACTTTGGTTGGCTAGTAAAAACAATGTATTCTAGTTGGCTAAGAGCAATGAACCACCCATGGATGGTTGATATACCGTAAAACAAAAAAAGAAATAAAGTAGAGACTATAATGTAGTTTTTAAAATCAGTTGATCTACATAAAAAAAATATTTTTAAAAATCCAACTTGATTCGGCATTAAATGACCTGAAAAAGGTTGATATGCCGTTAAACAAACCAAACCAATCATACCTTGTACAAAACATTGCAATTTTTTAACTTTGTGCATGCATTATCAAACTTCATGCTGCACAAGCGGATTCTATGTACAGAATGAGACCTTGAGACATGAATGGAACAGTTGATATGCAAATAAAGAAATCATTATCAAGTGAATTTGAACCATTACTATACTATATTACTCAGCAATTTTTACACATATCACGTTTTTGCACAAGTAATCATAGACATGTTTAGGTTAGGCCAAAACAAAATATAATAGAGCGATTTTGTTGCTTACATTTAAGAATCAATATTTGTAACGTAAATCATACTATTTAGCTCTTAAGTTATTAATAGGTTTGGAAATAACTTGAATAAACAGTTAATTTATTTTAACTATAAATATTTTATTTTTTTAAGAGAAACTTTTAAAATATGGATGACCATATGAACTTATCAAGTAGTTGCTACCAGAGGTATACGGTGCTGCCCCATTAATATGTAGATAGCGTCAATGTCTGGCTTTGTAAGACATGGCTCCTTATGTGCATCAGTCTATTGCTGGCTGTGTTTTTTGCCTTAAATTAGCCCAGCCCTCTCTAAAATGTTCTTCACGGGTTAGTTAGGTGAATTACTCCCGGATATTAAAATCCGAGAAAGTGTTTAATTCTAGTTGGCTGGACTTGATTTAACATTTTCTTTATGGTTTCAAAAGGCAATTAGAGCTTCGACTTAACATTGAAAACTATACGACATCAAAATGATAATTTTAAAACAGAATTATTTGTTTTGATAATTTATAATCCCGTTGATTCAGATTGCTACTCTTCCTTTTGGCTAAGATCAAAGTGTAGTATCTGTTCCGATGGATACTACACCCCATAAACTGGTATTGTCTTGGCCTTCGGGGCTTGATTTACGCCGGTCTATGGGTCGGTTCTGTGCATTTCTCAGAGGTCCACCCTCCCAGGCTTTGCCTCCCCTCTTTAGGGAGGAGTAAGTTTATTGCTTCCTGCTTGAGGCGCCCCTACCGGAGAGTGCCAACGGGGCTACTCAGGCAATTTTTAATGGCCAGAATGCTCACCTTCTCGGGCGCTGGCTTTTCAAACCCCACTTTCTCGACCTGACCTTGGGTCACATCTTACTTGTGGGAGTAAGATAAAACTGGCCTTGTGCCTAACCTCCTGGAGAGAAGATAAATAAATACTCTTAATTTTAGAAGTAATAAAGAAAAAAAAATTATGTTTCGGAATTTTTGAGATGAGGGTTGATAATTTGTAGAATTTGGTATATTCGGACTACTGTTCTCATCTTGGGTGTTTTTATCACAACGTTTCAGCCGATGTAACCTCCGACCTTCTTCAGGTGTACCTTGTCGAACTCGGGAATCTTTCTGTCGAACTCGAATCTTTCTGTCGAACTCGGGAATCTTTCTGTCGAACTCGGGAATCTTTCTGTCGAACTCGGGAATCTTTCTGTCGAACTCGGGAATCTTTCTGTCGAACTCGGGAATCTTTCTGTCGAACTCGGGAATCTTTCTGTCGAACTCGGGAATCTTTCTGTCGAACTCGGGAATCTTTCTGTCGAACTCGGGAATCTTTCTGTCAAACTCGGGAATCTTTCTGTCAAACTCGGGAATCTGGATGGAATTTCGAACAAAACCCTTTATTAAATCCACGGGGGTAGCATGCTCTCGTTCCATCTGCCATGAATGGGAAGAAGTCTTCAATATTTCGACAGAAAGATTCCTGAGTTTGACAAGGTACACCTAAAGAAGGGGGGAGGTTACATCGGCTGAAACGTTGTGATAAAAACACCAAAGATGAGAACAGTAGTTCGAATATACCAAATTCTATAAGAAAGAAAATTGTCTAAAAAGCTGAAAATAAAATGACTTGAGCTTGTATTGTTAAAACATTGCAGTTTTCATTGCTTGCGGTACCAACTGAAGATAATCTTTAATGTGCGTCATTGTTATATTCTACCTTTTGTGTTTTTGACTCGGGGTGTCAGACTTGAAGCAACCTTTTTTTTCCCCTCCGATTTCATAACAATGAAAGACTAATGTAAAGTTATGTGTAATGTAGGCTAATTGCTTTTGCTTCCTCGTTAGCCTAAGCAATAAACACATCCAGAAAAGATAATTTATTAGATATATTGTCTTCTCGACTTTTAATGCGAACACCTAAAACTAATGATAATGGGAGATGGTGAAATGTTATTGTTGCCATTTTGAACCAATTACTGAAACGCATTCTAATGATTAACGTTTCTTTTGATGCAAATTGCAATTCACAAATATTCATGTAGTGCACTTTGTATTTCTCTTTTTTCTTAACAGATATTTTAAAAATACTTTTTTAAAAAACATATTTTAAAAGTACTTTTTTTTTAAACAGATATTTAAAAGATACTTTTTTTAAAAACAGATATTTAAAAGATACTTTTTTTAAAAACAGATATTTAAAAGATACTTTTTTTAAAAACAGATATTTAAAAGATACTTTTTTTAAAAACAGATATTTAAAAGATACTTTTTTTAAAAACAGATATTTAAAAGATACTTTTTTTAAAAACAGATATTTAAAAGATACTTTTTTTAAAAACAGATATTTAAAAGATACTTTTTTTAAAAACAGATATTTAAAAGATACTTTTTTTAAAAACAGATATTTAAAAGATACTTTTTTTAAAAACAGATATTTAAAAGATACTTTTTTTTTAAACAGATATTTAAAAGATACTTTTTTTTTAAACAGATATTTAAAAGATACTTTTTTTAAAAACAGATATTTAAAAGATACTTTTTTTAAAAACAGATATTTAAAAGATACTTTTTTTAAAAACAGATATTTAAAAGATACTTTTTTAAAAACAGATATTTAAAAGATACTTTTTTTAAAAACAGATATTTAAAAGATACTTTTTTTAAAAACAGATATTTAAAAGATACTTTTTTTAAAAACAGATATTTAAAAGATACTTTTTTTAAAAACAGATATTTAAAAGATACTTTTTTTTTAAACAGATATTTAAAAAATACTTTTTTTTTAAACAGATATTTAAAAGATACTTTTTTTTAAACAGATATTTTAAAGATACTTTTTTTTAAACAGATATTTTAAAAATACTTTTTTTAAAAACATATTTGAAAAATACTTTTTTTTAAAACAGATATTTGAAAAATCCTTTTTTAAAAACAGATATTTGAAAAATCCTTTTTTAAAAACAGGTATTTCAAAAATCCTTCTCTTTTTTTTAAACAGATATTTCAAAAATCCTTTTTTTTTAAACAGATATTTGAAAAATACTTTTTTTTTTAAAACAGATAATCTAAAAATACTTTTTAAAAAAAATATTTGAAAAATACTTTTGCATCTTAAATAAAAAAAATTAGTAGTTAAGTAAATTTAAGATTATTCAAGTGTTAGAAGTTAGAAAATACTAAATTGATATAAGTAATTACATGTGTAAATTTAAACCTTTGAATAAATCACATTCTGTACTCTAATTTATTTCAATTATTTTAGATTGTTTTTATGCTAAAACAAAGTTCTTTTAATCCAGAAGTGTGACACTAAATGTTCATTGACCGAAGCATATTTTTGTGATTTTACGATTTTTTATTAAGAATTTGATTTATTACTATTTGTAATTTTGCTATATTTTATTTATTTTAATCTCAAACTGGAAAATATCGATTACTAAATCGATGATTATTGTACTTTGAAGGCCATGGTAACAAGACATGATTAATATTAGTTTGGTTTTATCAATGTTGCTATCCAGATTTTTTTATCTATCTCTCTATCTCTTCCTCTCTCTCTCTTTCTCTCTCTCTCTCTCATATATATATATATATATAATTATTATTATTTGTCGCTCCTCGAAAAAGTAGAGCACTATAGGTGTAGTATTAACACAGCTTGACGTCACTAGCTTTAAAATGCATCGTTCCGTCTCTTAAAAAGAAGTAGAACGCTCTGGACGTTAAGCCCGCCGATAAAGTGTTAAAATTATTGCCGTTATTCGCTATTTAAAATTGGCCGAGTGGTTAAAGACGTCGGATCTGAGTTGAAAAATACTTGTGATCCGGGGTTTCGAATCGCATGACCGGTAGTGAATAGTCATATCTCTATGCTGATGAGTTCCGATTTAAAAAGGACCGAAACGTATACGTACATAGATAATAAACAATAACAAATATTTATTATATATATATATATATATATATATATATATATATATATATGAATGGTTTTTTATTCAAACATGTACAAAGTCTGCTACACTGGCATGTCGATGTTATCGATCTACAGCTATCAAGAGCTGAGGTCTCATCAGGCAGAAGGTTTTTTTTGTGATCCAACCCGGTCGGTGAAATCCAGGAAGAATTGAGCTAAGCGAAAAGAAGGAGGAATAATAGCAATGTGACAAATTTAAAAAATTGTACATGTTTGAATAAAAAAAAACATTCGTAATACAGCTCTATATTTTTATTGAGCACTCTTTTATAAGCCCGGTTTGATTCCCTTTGGATTTCTACCCTACCTGGATTTTTATACTACCTGGATTACTATATATATATATTGTGTAACTGCTGAAGTGTTCAGTATTGAAACTCTCGTAACCTGTTCAGTAAGATTTTCATACAATCTAGCTTCTTACATTAAGTTCGTGGTTTGTAAGTTAGTAAAAATTCAAATCCTAAAGATTTTTACTAAGTGCCCCATATTCATATTGTGTTCCACGTGCATATTCGTGTGTGCTAAATCTATTAATTTTTTATCAGTTTTTTTTTTTTTGTCAATCTATTTTTGTTGCATGTTATATATCATCCACACTGTTTTGTTGTATCACAGCTCTTCAGTGTGGCTATACAGGCAAGTGCTTCAAGCCAAGATTGAAGCTGACCGTTTTTTGTTTTTTTAAAGTCTGATCTTCTATTTATGGTGCCGTTAGCACAATCCACAAGAAAAGGAAATCTTACTGGATGTATAAACACTATCAACTGCCGAAAACTGCTTTATTCAGGGTTTTTATTTAAAAAAGAACTTTGCATCTTCCCTAATGGCAGCTGTTGATTTAATAAGATAAATCAAATAGTGTATTTCAAATCGAACCGTATATTTTTAGAGTAATCGTTCCTTTTCAAAGGATGCCTGTGTTTTGCATAGGCAAATTATGTATTGTATAAATGGATAATAATTATATACAGGGCAGGAACCAAAGAGAAAACTGACAGAATTCAAACCTGTGCCAAGAATAGGCACCTCTTTAACCTCGCATCATCATTACAATTTGACTATTGAGAATAGTTAACAAAGGTTGAAATTATCACAGATTTTTTCTATGCAATACATAGTATCTTTGAAAAAAGCAACGTTTACACACACACACACACACATACATACATACACACACATATATATATATATATATATATAATAACACGAAATTACATAATTATCGATGCAATAATTTATTTCAACCTTGTGGTTTTTTCAAGCATCCGATCCAGACAATTACATTTTTGAGACTGAAAGGAAATAATTAAATTTACACTCGACAATTCAAATACAATTAGAGAGGTGGTAACAACCCATCCAATACATCTTTTGAGAGAGAGGGGGAAATTGGCGACTATCTAATCCTTACATTTAGCTAGGGAGGGGGAATTACATAATTTACTACAGACCCCGAAGGGGAGTGAGGAGGAGGGGCCCTGTTTTTCAAATAAAGATCTATACAAAGAAAATCTAAATCACTCAGTTTGTAGAACGTCAGACTGAAGATCTCAAGTTTTCAGTTTCGATTTCCAGTCATGGCATCTGCTTTATTTGTTCGGAATTTATTATTTACTATTAATGAAATATTTTTCATTTCTAAAAGAAGTTAAGATATTTCGATATCAAAATGAGACAAATTCCGCAATGTATTTCTTACGTTTCAAAAAAAAACTTTGACAGACAGACAGACACATACAGGAAAAAATGGCCCTTATGTTATGAGTGGGTTTAAACCATTACATAAAGAATCTATGATCTTTGATTATTGATTGCCATTAATGGATTTCATTTCTGTGAGTGTCTTTCGTTTAAAAAACATCTCTGGGCATTTTGTGCTCTGTCATCAGTTTTAACCTTTTTTGTTACATTTCTCTTTGGTCAAAGGAATTAAGAATCGGCAACACTAATTATTTGCCTCGAGATTTAAATAAAGCTAAACTCTGAGAATTTAATAATGGTTCAAATTAATTCTGTTCTGAAATAAATGTTGAAATCTGGTTAAAAAAAAACAAATGTCAAAATGCCGTGTTTGGGATGAAGAAAAGTAAAAACAAACAAACAAACAAACAAAAAATAATGGCTTCTGAAAGCTGATCTGACACCTCATTTTTATATACTTTTGTATTTATTTATTTATGATAAATAAAGAAAGCTGATCCGACACTCCTATACGTAATATTTTGCTAAGAGCACTTACAAAATTAAAACTTACTCAGATAATCTTAATTGATGCAAATATAAGTATACTTGTTGAAAAGACATGAAATTGTGATTTCTTGATAAGTGTTTTACATCACCCCAAATAAATGTGAGCATTTTCAAATTGAGACGCTTTTTAAAAAATCTCTTTGGAAAGTACTTGAATGCTAGGAAAAGGCTAAATTCTTACTTGCATATGAACGTCATTATGTAATGTCTTTCAAGCAATGTTTATTTACTTAGCTTCACATTGTATATACTTATATGAAATCTTACAACTTTTTTTTAATGTTTCAAACTTAATTCTATATCGAGTTAAGTGTGTTTGCTATAGTAAAACCTATTCTTGGTATATTGTACTCCAAAATGTTTTCATTCATTGCCATTTTCTCATTGATTTATAAAAACTCATTTATTCATTTAATTCTGCTTTAAATGAGTTTATGTTGAATAAGTTTTAGTGTTTTTATTTGGATAATACAGCCTTAAAAAAAAATCTTTGCCTTCCCCAAAACAAATGGGAGAATAAGCACATTGACATTTAAAGCACTACAATTCTTTCACCCAATGATTTTACATTTTGTAAAAATTTAGTTGCAATAAAACTTTGGTGCCATCACAAAGTTTTAATATTTTCTTTGACAGTCATTTTTTTTCTAACTATTCAGTCAGGAAAACATTTGTAAATAATCAATTTATTCGATTTCTGAGGTGAACGAGATGCTGTACAACATTCAGCTACCTGGTAAGGTATCCAGTTTTAGTTCAGGGAACTCTGTTGTATGTTGCCTCATGGTGATTATGTTTTCACAAAATCTGGCTTTAATATGCAGTTGGAAGGAACTTCAGTTGACTAGGTTTAATAAGGAGAGCAGTTTGTCTGAGATCCGAAATAGCTTGAAACAAAAAAGCACTTGTAATAAATAAAACTGGATCAGGTTTGTATCCAGACTCCCACGAAACAGTGAATGGGACCTGGTCGACCAGCTTTTAACCGAATAAAACTTTGATAGACAACTAGAACAAGGGCTACAAGTCTTCAGTAAACACTGGTTATTGCACTAAAGAGCAAACTTATAACAGAAACTCACTAGAACTCAGCGGCAGGCTGGTCACCGAACTAACTGAATCGTTGAAATGTGCCTGCTTGTATCCAGCCCAAAATGTCATTGACGGGTCAGCAAAACAAATAATTTGCTTAACTGGATGTGGCTCACTCGTTCTCCCACATGTCTGTTTACGACACCTTGTTTGAGATACCCACAGTTCCCTTTCTACAACGAACAGATCACACAAGTCGACAGCATTTAAATTGGTGTGGGCGGTCATATCATCGAATGCAGTGAGTAATTTATTGTTCGTACTAGTTTCACTACAGCACTGCTGGTTGGCTCTTCTGAATCTCTGGCACAAGGTAATCACATAAATGTGCGTTCGCCACCACTTCTATAATTGTCTTTGGTCCTCTACTCTTCAGCGTCCACAAAACAGGATCAAAACTGATTTACAGTAACAAACATTCGTCTTTTATATAGTTTTGGATTTGGCAAAACTAGGCACTACCATTCCTATGCAAATTTTAGTTCAATGGATCTTGTTAGTTTCTTTCTCTTTTATATGAAGATAGAGCCGAAAATATAGACAAAATCGTGGTTATTTCTCAAATGTGTCATGGCTATTAACTTGATCTTTTTTTTAAGAAAAAAAATATCTGTAGGTTGAGACTTTGGTACCAGACTATCTTTTCCATCATTGAAACCCATCTGTGTATTCGTATATACGATATCTAAAGGTGTGGATATCTGTTCTCTGAAATATGAGCCTGGGAAAATTAAAATAAGTGATTATTTCAAATATTAAATTTCGAAAAAGATCTTTCATCGGTGTGCTAAATAAATCTATAAGCCTTAGTAGTTGGCACTTCGTGTTTGATATTGAATTCCTGATCACTGTACGTAATCAGATAAGATGTTCTTACCTAATAAGGTAGGAGAATAACAAAATGTATTTGCACATTTTTAATGGATAGAATTAATGCAGATTTATTAATGAGTAGGGTTTTTTTTGTATAGCAAATAATTAACTTCTGCATCTTTATAATTCATGGTGTTAATGTTACTTTTTGTAAAGTCATTTTTTAAAAAAGGTTTTGAATATTAAACAAAAATTTCTAAGTGGTGAGTTATATATTGAATTTCATCTGTAGTAAAATAGGCAAAAAATTTGAAAAGTACTTAAATCACAAGGAATAGTGAAATTCTTACATATGAGAATCTTTATACTAAAGCCTCACACTGTATTTTTTTTTTTTTTTTTGAGGAGGGGGTGTATGTATCTCCCTCCAACAGCGGTAAGATGTGACACAAGGTCGGAAAGTGGGATTGAAAAGCCAGCGCCCGAGAGGCCTACAAAAAATGCCTGGGCAGCTCTGTTGGCGTTCCCTGGTAGGGGCACCTCAGGCGATTAGAAATAAACTAACCCTTTCTCAATCTTAAAGTATGATAAAGCAAAGCCTGGGAGAGGGGACCTCCTAGAACTGCACAGGACAGACCCGAAGACCGGTGGAATCATGGCCCGAAAGCCAAGACGGTAATGGTACTTTAAGACAGTGGTTCTTAACCTTTTTTCTCCAATTCTCCACTATTTAGTGAGCCAGCTCTCCATTCCCACCACAGTTATCACATGGAAATAAATACATACAAAAAGATTCGTTATGTTTGTTTTCTAAATATATTTGGCCTATAAAAAGCATACAAAAGATGTAACACTAGCACTAGACACATACAGGTTAATGAGACTTTTGCATTTGTTTTGCCTTGACAAGTGTTTCAATGTTCGGTTCCACCTTTGAAATAGCGCAAATCAGATTCAAGGTTAATCAGGCGGTTTCGCGATTTGTTTTTGATCTCAACCATGCTCGAAAACGCCGACTCGCACAGGTACGTAGAGGGAAATGCAACCAGTAGTGTGAGCGCCGCCACAGCAAAATGATCATGGTCAAAGTAAGTCAACATTTGGATGTAATGTATTAAATTTTGAAGCAGTGATTCTTCTGTCCGACCGGTCATTCCCCACTTGGCAACTCCGCGATTCCCCACCAGTTAAGAACCACTGGTCTAAGAGGTGTAGCATCCATCGGAACAGATACGACACTTTGATCTCAGCCAAAGGGCCACAAAACATTGTATTTAATTTTTTTTAATCCTAGAATAACTTTGGATTATATTAAAATATTTTATAATTACTATTTTATATGCAATCGTTATTAGTATGGGTTCAAAGAGTATTAGATTGACTATTTTTTAACTATAGCACATATTCGTTGCTGAAGAAATCTCATGAGGTAAAGAGAAAGCTTATCCCCAGGAGAAAAGTGTGGAGGTTGAATGAAGAACACATGAAACGCAAGTTTAGAAACCAAGTGATTGAGAGTTTGGCAATCAGATTCACTACAGGAAATGTGAAAGAACAATAGAAAACACTGATGGATACACTGTTCGATGTACCAGGCTTGTGGGTGGACGGAAGGGCCTCCACGGTAACATAGTGGTGGAATGAGGAAGTTGAGAAGTGTATATAAAAAAAGCAGAAATGAAGGAATCGGTGCATAAAAGGTTTAGTAAATAAGGATGAGTATCTGAAGTTAAAGAGGGAAGTTAGAAGAACAATATACAAAACCAAGGAGGCTGAGAAAGCCAGGTTTCCAGATATACTATGAAGGGATGACCGAAAGAATGAAGTACTTCAGGATAGCTAAACAGATGGCAAAGACAAATATGGATATTGTTGGAGAGAAGTGCATTCAAAATGACAATGGAATGTTAGCAACAAATGAAAAGGACAAGAGGGATGCTTGGAAATGCCACAACGAGAAATTGTTGAAGACTGAGTTTTCATGAAACCATGGAGATCTAGAAGTTGCTGAAACAGTATCTGGTCCAATTATAATAATTGAGAAAGAAATAGTATGGAAAGCTGTGAGTAAGATGAAGAAGGATAAGGCTTGAGAACCCTCAAGCGCTGTTATAGAAATGCTGAACGCTGCGGATGAAACAGGCATTGAGATGATCACAGACTTGACTTATCAGATCATAAAAGAAGAGGTTACCCCCAAAGACTGGGAACTTAGTACCATTGTGAATTGTTACAAGTGTAAAAGGGAAGCACTAGATAGAGGTAATTACAGAGGATTAAAATTGATGGATCAGGTTCTGAAAGTGATTGAGATAATAATTGAGCAGCAAATAAAAAGTCTGATAAGCATAGATGAGATGCAGTTTGGTTTTATGCTTGGGCAAAGTACCACTGGTGCTATATTTATACTGAGACAAATGCAAGAGAAGTACCTTGGTAAGAAGAAAAACCTGTGCTCAAAGTCGTGTTAGAATTAACAGCACATTTAGTGACAGCTTTAATGTTGAAGTAGGAGTACGTTAGGGGTCGTTACTGAGTCCATTGCTTCACATTTGTGTCTTAGAAGCATTTGTGTCCAGGGAGTTCCGTACAGGTTGTCTGGAAGAGATGCTGTATGCTGATGATTTAGTACTTACCTGTGAAACCATGGATGACCTACTTGTTAAGTTAAAGATTTGGAGGAATGCTATGGAAAGTAAAGGTCTGGAAGTGAATGTTAACAAGACCAAAGTGATGATCAGTGATTATAGTGTTGGAAAGCTTCCAAACAGAAACGTTCCCCCGTTCAGTTTGTGGAAAAGGACTTGTGTGCAATTCAATCTTTTGTGGTACTTGTAAGCATTGGATACACAAGAAGTGCAGTGAAATTACCGGTAGGTTCGGAGAGGATAACCCGTTTATATGCAAGAAATGTAAGACAATGGAGATGGATGAGAACTCAGATTTGGGCAAAGTATATTTAGATGGCGAAGCTATTGAGGTTGTTAAGTTTTGTTACCTTGGTGACACCATTGGAGCACAGGGTGGAGCATGTGCTAGTGTGATTGCCAATGTTAGGAGTGTCTGGTTCTGAAATGAAGGAATATGAAATATTAGCAAATTGATCCGGAACACCCTGTACATATGATATTCGTTTCATTTCCGGTAGACAAATGTTGTAAACTCTTGAACTGAATGAAACAAATACATTTCTTATGACATCGGTCTCATTTCGTATTTACCTTTTTATTTTCATTTGAAAACTGTCTTTGCTAAAAATGTAAACAGATAAATTTCAGATTTATTATTGTCTATTCTAATAAAAAAGAAAGTCATTAAATGTTTATATAATATTTTTGTTCAATCTTTCCTCTTACTCAAAGTCCAAATGTTGAAACAACTGAATTTTATTAAAATCTAAAAGTGTTTCTTTGGATGTGGCCGTTTTGGTAGTAACAGCACTATTACTGAAACTTTTGGTTTTGAAGAACTGTTTTACGATAAAACCGTCCATCTCTAGTTATTCATTATTACCTTTTGATGAGGCGTTGTGGTAACTTTGTTCACATTTCTAATGTTGGTCAGAAAACTTCAATGGCCTCTAGCCAGGCCTGACCCACCTTGTTATCTTTCTGAAAAAGTAACCTTTTTTTTTTTTAAAGTTTTTATAACAAGATGTAGCAGATCTTAATATGAAGATACACACAAGATTGAATACACACAAGATTGAATACGTACAAGATTGAATACGTACAAGATTGAATACGTACAAGATTGAATACGTACAAGATTGAATACGTACAAGATTGAATACGTACAAGATTGAATACGTACAAGATTGAATACGTACAAGATTGAATACGTACAAGATTGAATACGTACAAGATTGAATACGTACAAGATTGAATACGTACAAGATTGAATACGTACAAGATTGAATACGTACAAGATTGAATACGTACAAGATTGAATACGTACAAGATTGAATACGTACAAGATTGAATACGTACAAGATTGAATACGTACAAGATTGAATACGTACAAGATTGAATACGTACAAGATTGAATACGTACAAGATTGAATACGTACAAGATTGAATACGTACAAGATTGAATACGTACAAGATTGAATATTCTGTATATAGCTCTGAACGTGTGATTTGTCTTCCTCTTTGCAACTGATTACTCATGGAGATGTGCCGTTTAAATAGTCTGTCTTCCGGGAGTTATTCAACATCTACCTCAACAGACAATTCTTTAACCTACTCTTCATATATTTCCAAATTATATGCATGTAGTGAAGAATTGCCTCGATGTTTAAACGAGTTATAGTGGCTTGTGTAACATGAAATAGCGGTTTTCTTACCTCAAAGCATATGGCAGCATGCAGAAGCAACAGCTTTTGTTAAAAAAGATAATTCGACTTTCATTTTTAAAGCAAGCTACACACATTGATTGATCAGTCGGACATGGCTTTCCGTAATAAAATACTGGAGAAATTTTGAGCAAACACTCGTTTTTTGACACTTCATAGAAAAATTTGTATTATTTTTTTTTTTTAATATTTTTTTTTTTTTTTTTTAATTTTTTTAAATTTTTAATGTGACTTTCAGTGTTGGACAAGATTTTTTTTCCGGTGAACTAATGTTTCGGTTTTTTGGTGTTTTATTTCAATGTAACACTGCTAACATATACTCTCACACACAGTTCAAATAAATATTGTTAATATTTTTCTTGTTCTTTGAAATGTCATTGCTAGTTGTTGAAGTATTCGGTTGTGGTTTGTTCTTTCTTGATATTCTGACTTACATCGCTGAACATTTGACTTTGCATTTCGAATTTTTTGTTTGTCACTTTTACTAAGGATTCATGCTCCCTTATTTTTATTCATTTACTTCTGATTTCGGAATGAAAATAAATTAATAATTTGAATTCTAAATTGAGTAATAATTATTTATTTGTTATTCAGATTTATAACTGATGCTAAATATGATAGAATTACAATTGCATAGATATGTTAATCTCTTTTATTTTTAACTTGGAAATTTAAAAAAAATTAAAAGTAAGTTAAGTATTCATCACAAATGTTGCTGTTGTCGAGAAAATGTAAATGTAATATCAAATGTGAATATGCAACTATTTTTGTACCATAATAGATTGTCTGTTAGAGATTAAAATATAGGCAAAACATCACAAGATATCCCAGAAAGTATGAACTTATTGATTGCTTTGGTTTTCATTTGCTGCTGTGTGAAGCTCTAAACTTTATCAATGATGGAAAAGACTGAAAAAACAAAAAAAAAAAACAAACAAATGAAATACTTGGAGCAGACGCAAAATATGACATTAGCTATTCATTTTTAATACCAATATTCCTTAACCATAAAAAGATATATAATGATAATATAAATCTTTCGTTGTAATTTAAAATGTGTTTCTTGGCTAAAAATGATTAATTTCTTCACATCTGAAAAATAGAACATAGCTTTTTATTAAAACTGGAAATTTTCAACTTTGAACAAAGCTCATTTCAACTGTCTTTTGATGACACTTCCATGTTTACATGCGTATGTAAGATTTGTATGAAATTGTACACTTGAACCATAAAGAAGATTTCTGTTTTTGTTAATATCTTGTCTTCAACGTACATCAACATTTTTCATAGCAGTAATAATACTGCTAAGTACGAGTAAATTTTTTTTCAATTCACAATTAGTTTTGTCAGAACAAGATCTTTCTCGGCCTGTAAAAAGACTTTTTACATATCAAAAACACCCATATTAGAGTTCAGATCTGATTTATGCATGTTTAGTTTTAATATCCATTTTGTGTGTGTGGAAAGGAATTCGGTGTCTATTAGTCAAATGCATTTGATATAATCTAATGTATGTTCCGTTTGATTCAGATGTTTACCTATTTAGAAGTAGGGTAATTTTTGTCTGATACTAAGTTTGTGGTTATTGAATCTGAATGAAAACCTAACTTTATGTGGAGATTTTGTACAAAAGATGTAATATATAACATTGGGACTATCACAGGTATTGAAAAAAAAAAAAGGGATAAATTATCTGCAAGAGTGGTGCTAGGTTGATCAGGTGGGGTCGACTTTGTTGAGTATCAAAAATGACTGCTCTAACCCTAGACTATATAGTGGGTGTGGCCGTAAGTGTCTTTCATTTTTTATTTAAGGCTTGCCATTCTCTCCTGAATTCTTTTGATTGTAGAAGTTGGTAGTCCAATTAAAGTTACCGGCACAGTAAACTAAAGTCACATTGTTACTGGCACAGTAGAGCTTTTACCGACGTTTTATATAAAACTCAATAAACAGATAAATGGATTTTTGGCTAAGATCAAAGTGTAGTATCTGTTCCGATGGATACTACACCCCATAGACTGGTATTGTCTTGGCCTTTGGGGCTTGATTTACGCCGATCTATGGGTCTGTCCTGTGCAGTTCTAGGAGGTCCACCCTCCCAGGCTTCGCCTCCCCTCTTTGGGGAGGAGTAAGTTTATTGCTTACTGCCTGAGGCGCCCCTACCAGGGAATGCCGACGGGGCTGCCCAGGCAATTTTTAAACCCCACTTTCCCGACCCGACCTTGGGTCACATCTTACTTGTGGGAGTAAGATAAAAACTGGCCTTGTGCCTAACTCCTGGAGAGGAGTAAATCAATACTATAGTTGCCGGCAAAACAAAGACTCCTTTTTCATTGGCTACGAAAGCGAGATGTAGACGAGTCTGCCACTCCTTTCTCTATAAGGCATTGAGTACAATTTTTTTTTTTTTTTTATATGACTCTACCGAGGATTGAACCCATGTCTCCTGGCCCATTAATAAACACTCTTACCATTGTGCCAGGTAATATGAGTAAAATGTAATTATCTTAGAAACGTCTAAATAAAATAATTGAAGATGTTATAGTTAATGGGTTTGAAAATAAAAGAAATTTTTACTTAATTCATTCCGTAGAAGAAGCGCTATTAGTTTTGAATACATTTAACAAAATTAATGTTGACATTTATATCTGAAGCTACGTCCGTTTATTGCATATAAATATGAAGAGATTTTCAGTCAACGGAAGGAGAACTGAATATAGACATCAGCCAATCTTCCTTATCGTAACCTCCTTCCATTATAAACGTGTGCATAGGTATGCGAGAAAACTAAGTTGCTTAATATCGATGAAATAAATGTGACAAAACGGTAAAATAGTAGAGTCAGTTCAATTTGATTCTGTCTGCATTTAATGTATCAGTGTAAAATGTGATGTCTGAAATATGATCATACTTTTTTTTTTTCTTTTTTTTTTAAATGATTCACAACAAGGATTCTACTGGGAACATTAACATTAATGACTGGCAGTCCATTGAGAAAAATACATAACATTAATGTTGCCCAATCAATTTGTGTCTCACCGTATTTGTCTTTTTCTTTCCTGTAACAGCTGTTAATTCCTTAACGTACAGCAGAAATTGAAGTCCCCAAAATGGAGAATAATGTTTATGAAAAAGACGAAAGGAAAAAAAAGTGCATTTCTTGCTTCAAAATGAACGACTTTGCTAATGACTTCCTCAATATTTCCCTTTTCGACTTATGAGTTTTACTTTATTTAAAGAATGGGTTCAGCAGTTAACTATCTGATATACTCAAATCTACCAAATCTACCATGCCTTTTGAAAGGAACCTAAACAGATTTTTGTTGTTTAATGAATAAAATGTTATTCTGAGATGAGTTAATTTTCAAATGTTTGTTTTGAAAGGCGTGTGATGTAAGAGTGACATCAAATAAAGTATGGATCCATCTATGATATAGCACCCCTACTAAGAAACATCAAATACAGTATGGATGCATCTATGATATAGCACCCCTACTAAGAAACATCAAATACAGTATGGATGCATCTATGATATAGCACCACTACTAAGAAACATCAAATACAGTATGGATGCATCTATGATATAACACCACTACTAAGAAACATCAAATAAAGTATGGATACATCTATGATATAGCGCCACTACTAAGAAACATCAAATAAAGTATGGATACATCTATGATATAGCACCCCTACTAAGAAACATCAAATAAAGTATGGATACATCTATGATATAGCACCACTACTAAGAAACATCAAATAAAGTATGGATACATCTATGATATAACACCACTACTAAGAAACATCAAATAAAGTATGGATACATCTATGATATAGCACCCCTACTAAGAAACATCAAATAAAGTATGGATCCATCTATGATATAGCACCCCTACTAAGAAACATCAAATACAGTATGGATGCATCTATGATATAGCACCCCTACTAAGAAACATCAAATACAGTATGGATGCATCTATGATATAGCACCCCTACTAAGAAACATCAAATACAGTATGGATGCATCTATGATATAGCACCCCTACTAAGAAACATCAAATACAGTATGGATCCATCTATGATATTGCGCCACTACTAAGAAACATCAAATACAGTATGGATGCATCTATGATATAACACCACTACTAAGAAACATCAAATAAAGTATGGATGCATCTATGATATAGCGCTACTACTAAGAAACATCAAATACAGTATGGATGCATCTATGATATAGCACCCCTACTTAGAAACCTCAAATACAGTATGGATGCATCTATGATATAGCGCCACTACTAAGAAACATCAAATACAGTATAGATGCATCTATGATATAGCACCACTACTAAGAAACATCGAATACAGTATGGATGCATCTATGATATAGCGCCACTACTAAGAAACATCAAATACAGTATGGATGCATCTATGATATAGCACCACTACTAAGAAACATCGAATACAGTATGGATGCATCTATGATATAGCGCCACTACTAAGAAACATCGAATACAGTATGGATCCATCTATGATATTGCGCCACTACTAAGAAACATTGAATACAGTATGGATGCATCTATGATATAGCGCCACTACTAAGAAACATCAAATACAGTATGGATGCATCTATGATATAGCACCCCTACTAAGAAACATCAAATAAAGTATGGATACATCTATGATATAGCACCACTACTAAGAAACATCAAATAAAGTATGGATACATCTATGATATAACACCACTACTAAGAAACATCAAATAAAGTATGGATACATCTATGATATAGCACCCCTACTAAGAAACATCAAATAAAGTATGGAGCCATCTATGATATAGCACCCCTACTAAGAAACATCAAATACAGTATGGATGCATCTATGATATAGCACCCCTACTAAGAAACATCAAATACAGTATGGATGCATCTATGATATAGCACCCCTACTAAGAAACATCAAATACAGTATGGATGCATCTATGATATAGCACCCCTACTAAGAAACATCAAATACAGTATGGATCCATCTATGATATTGCGCCACTACTAAGAAACATCAAATACAGTATGGATGCATCTATGATATAGCGCTACTACTAAGAAACATCAAATACAGTATGGATGCATCTATGATATAGCGCCACTACTTAGAAACCTCAAATACAGTATGGATGCATCTATGATATAGCGCCACTACTAAGAAACATCAAATACAGTATAGATGCATCTATGATATAGCACCACTACTAAGTAACATCGAATACAGTATGGATGCATCTATGATATAGCGCCACTACTAAGAAACATCAAATACAGTATGGATGCATCTATGATATAGCACCACTACTAAGAAACATCGAATACAGTATGGATGCATCTATGATATAGCGCCACTACTAAGAAACATCGAATACAGTATGGATGCATCTATGATATAGCGCCACTACTAAGAAACATCGAATACAGTATGGATCCATCTATGATATTGCGCCACTACTAAGAAACATTGAATACAGTATGGATGCATCTATGATATAGCGCCACTACTAAGAAACATCAAATACAGTATGGATGCATCTATGATATAGCGCCACTACTAAGAAACATCAAATACAGTATAGATGCATCTATGATATAGCGCTACTAATAAGAAACATCAAATAAAGTATAGGTGCATCTATGATATAGTGCCACTACTAAGAAACATCAAATACAGTATGGATGCGTCTATGATATAGCGCCACTAAGAAACATAAAATACAGTATGGATGCGTCTATGATATAGCGCTACTACTAAGAAACAACTTTCTATAAACAAATAAATGTAAATTTTTTGTAATCTCAAAAAATCAGAATTACAAAAATTACACATGTCTAGTAATATTTGTTTTAATTTTTATTTTTTATTTAAAAAAAAAAATTTATTGTTAAAAGCAATTCTTTCTTTTCTGACAGCATTTTAAATAAGGGAACTAAACCTAAGTCTTTATAAAATGTATTCTTTGTATATATTACATTCAAATATGTTTTTATTTATAGAAATGTGATTGATGTATAGACATTCATTTCATCTTGTTTTAAGTGAATCTCTCTTGAAGCATTCTTAGTGTTTGTGGCTTAATGTTTTAAGCTTCGTACAATCTCTTATTTTCCAACTACGATGCATTTATATTTCTATTTACATCAGTATTGAAGTGTCTATCAAGTGTGATTGACCTACACATTTCTCCAGCCTTTTTTCTGATTTTTAACCACTGTCCCTCATATATTTTTTTACCAAAGTGAGATGTATTAAAAAGATCAAATTTCAAAGCACAGCTTCTGGTATGGACTAGAACATTTTTTTTAAAATTTCTAGTTCAAAAATCTTTTTCTCTTTTTTCGATTTGCATTTTGTGAAACCATACTCCCTTTTGTTTTGAAATTCAAATATCAAACTTAGTATTTGATGTTAGGAAATTTTTTTTTTTTTTTGCTCAACATATACAAAAACAGATTTTAAAAAGGCCATTTTCATGCAATGTTCAAAATTTTAACAATAAATATAACAATGGGGCAATGCAAAGAAAAATAATACTTTTTTGAACGACTTGCCTTTTCTAATATGTGAATATTAATTTGCATATTTCATTTTCCTAATGAAATATGGTTGTTTTTAGAATGATAGATTTTAGCAATATTTGTTAGTATTAAATTATGTACGAACTGACTGTACTGACTAAAGTTAAAAGATAATTGTAATCAGTCACCTTATTTCAAATGTTGTTTTTTATAACAGTTGTTACAATTAAGACTAGTATAAATATAGCTGCACAAATGCATACATGATTTCTATTATTAACGTTGTAAATTATGATAAATTATGTAAGATAGCGAGTTAGTGTGTATAATTCTTACACAACAGATTTAATAAGATTCTGAATTTATATAAACGGCATAATGACGTTGACACCGGTTCTTGTTAGCTCACCAAAGTTAAGCGACGTTGAGCCTTGTCAGTACCAGATGGGTGACCATTTGGGAATGCCAGGCGCTGTATACGTATACAGATGTGGCGATCCGTATACATAGTCATTAAAAGAAAAGTCACAGCACCACCTCTAGAGCTCGGAATTTGTCAGCGTTTCACCTACATCTACTGGCATAGGATGTTAAAAAAAAAAAAAATAAATAAATAAAACATCAACACTAGAGAATTTGTTTGATAAAAGTATTTATTTAAAAAATTTTCATTATTGAGTCTTGGAAGACAGTTCTGTTGATGAGAATTACTGACTTTGAAGAAAAATAATGAGTGTTTGATGCAAATCCTTTTTTACTAAGAAATCCTGTCTTTTTTGGTGTTAATTGTAAGGTGAGAGCTTTCATTTTCAGGATTACATTGTTGGTGGGAAAATCCACTTTGTATTCATGGGATGGTCAGAAAAAAAAAAAATGAATTGCTGAATTTGCAAGTAATATCCTTCCCTCCACCTCCGTGTTGAACTAAAAAAAAAAAAATGAGATCTAACCAGAAAACACTTATACTTGCAAGTTGTGTGTGTGTATTCATTGGTTTTAATGATGCTATCATTTGTGTATGTATACATTTTAGATAATTCTGAAACAACCCTGAATCATCACTAAGTTGCTTGACTTTCAAGAGGGATTTTTTTTTATTGGTTTAAAATGATGAGTTAAGTATTCTTGGAATCGGACCGGTTTTAAGCCAATTAAATAGATTGGACCCACACCGCAAGTGGACCCCCCTCCCCCCCCCCACACACACGTTCAAGTGAGGGGAAGGGGCGCTATGATAAATTTGTGTCCTATGTGCATAAAATTTCTGGTGCTTCTGCATATCAACCCTGCCATTGAAATATTTAAAGAATGTATAAACTTTATTATGTACTTACGTGTTAGCTGAAAATAAAACTGTGCAGAAAAAATTACGCAAATTCATCCAGTAGTTATTAAATTATAAGAAAAAGAAAAAAAAATGATTTTACGTACATTTTGACATTTTTCGTAAACAATGGAGACCCCAAACCCTGAAATTGTGAAAATGAGTTATCGTCCTTGACCACTGGAAAATCTAAGATACAAAATGGTGGAAATATCTACAGAGTGATAAAATCGTTTTTTATTTATAATTAAATAAATACTGGATGAATTTGCATAATTTTTGGTGTACAGTCTTTTTTTCATCTATCACGTAAGTACATAACAAAGTTTATACATTTCTTTAGCTATTTTATTTTTAAGAGCGGTCTAACATGTCAGGGTTGATATGCAGAAGCACCAAATTTCTTTTAAGACAGTGAAATTGTTCAGTCCATTCTCTGTTTCAATGTTTTATTTGTTAATCGTATGTTCATTTGCTTTTTTTTTAAAATTCAGTTTATTGTCAGGTTTGTCTTTTCCTAAAAAAGACAATTACCAAAACTGTGCCAGTTGACACGGTTAAGATTCGAATAAAAATTGTTGTTTGGGATAAATACAATTTAGGCGCGCAGAGTGAAAATTGTTGTATTGGCGCGTGACAAATATAAAATAACGCCCACGCAAATTCCGATGTGGCTTTATATATTAAATCAACTCAAAACGAGCGGACGTAGTTGAGAGCACACCACGTGATATTTCTGTCCAATGAGATTTCTCCAAAGACATATTTTTCTAAACTTTTCTCCTTAAGCTCGCTGGAGCCTATCCAAATAGTATTTAAGCACACACAAACATCAAACTCTCTCTTTCAACTGACTTTTCATCCGGAGGTTACACGCATCTTACTATCACTCTTCCATTTCACCCTTTCGCGCGCTTCATACAATTTTACAGGCGAACATTACCTATTGCCTCTTTTAATATTTTATAACAAATGAACATTTCAACAAAAGAAAAGACATTCTTCTTTTTACTTACCCTGAAACTAAAGGAAGGACTCATGAACTCATTACAAAAAGAAATATATTCTATTTGTTAATAGTTTATTTCAGTAAATAAACTTCCGTTGATTTTGCATGTAAATCTTATTATTTTTATTTGTGGAGGAAGTTATCACCAAAAAAAGGTATGACGACCCCCACAAGACTGATCTCTTTTTAAAAGACCTTAACACAGACAGTATATTCGTACTTATCTTGACCTTTAATAAAACATTAAAATTTTCATTTGACCAATCAATTTTTAGTGTAATTGTGACTAATGTTGGGGCCTCAAGCCCTCGGCGATTTTTGACTGAAACTGGTGTACTGCATAAAGCACCATTCTTTGACTTTTGTAGGATAGAGTATAAAAAGAAAGTGGACCTTGGGTTTACTTTCAGCAACCGCGTAACTCTCACTTCCCTTATTTTGTCTTTTAGTCCTCACATTCCATGAGCGATGTTTCTGACAAAGGGGGAAGTATTGCTGTTTTCTGGGTCGGAATCTATCCATCTTATCGTTGGCTAGTTTTTGACCTTGAAGTAGAATTTTTTTTTTTTTTTTTTTTTTAGCAGCTCCTTACACCAAGTGGCTTCATGCCTTGTCTGGAGCGACTTCCATAAAAAATAAATAAATAAAACAAGTTTCTAATTGAGCCCTGTATTTCCTAGAACCAGCCAGCCTGTTTATAGTGCTTTCCGCATGTTGAAATTATTTTTTTTTGGTATGCGACCAATTATTTTTTCTGTAGGCATCAAAACAAATTACCCCCCCCCCCCAATTTACTGGATCTTATCCTAATTTACTAGGTACGTGCAAAATCAATGGCCGATTCCCAAAATGTAAAACCATTTTGACCCCCCCCCCCCACCCCCACCTTCTTCACTTAAAAATTCACTAAAATTCAGGAAATCAACCAATTTTAATGAAATTTTCAATATTTATTAATCACAATCACGGAATATAATAAAACCATTATTTTTTTTTTTAATCTTAGTGAAAATGTATTTTTTTTAAACAAAATACACCTTTACTAAAGTTATATTTTTATATATTAATAAAAAAAAAATGCATTAATTTTATTGTTTTTTATGAAAATAAAGCAGTGTAGATGTTAACAATTAAAAAAAAAAAAAATTTTAGTATTTTTTATATATTACGAAAAAGGCTCCTAAATACTGTGTTAACAAAATCGCTATAACTCAAAGAAAAATTCATTTTTTGAATTAGCGATATTATTATTGAATAAAGCATTGTTTAATCAATATTTTCACCAAAAAAATAATATAATTGCAAAAAATATTTCATGTGATTTTAATGATTACAGTTTCTGGGAAAATAAAAAAATGCAACATAATTATATTTCCCTTTCATACATGAACGTGGCATCATCAGCGCAAGAATTTTTTTTTATAATCTTGAAAATAAACCAAAAATTGATAAATTTGAGACCCAGGAACTTAACGAAAAAAAGAATTTAAGAAATTGGATAATTTCTACTAACGATAAACCTGGATTGGTATGGTAGCCCCGTTCTGTAATAACCAGCTGGGATTAGCTTTCCAACAACCACTCACTTTTACACCGCCCTCAAAATTTTATTTTTAGAGATTCAACAATTTCGTTAATTTCACAATTCATCGTCAATTATTTCAAAAGATTTGTATTTGTTTTGTCTTTTTTTGATTCATGAATATTTAAGAAGTTAAAAACAATTATTTATTAATAAAGAGAATTCAAACATGACATTTTCTTTCAAAATTGTATTCTGTTTATCAATAAATAACTGTTTTAACTTTTTTTTCAATGAATAAATTATCAGTGTAGTCATTGACTTTAATTTACTTTTTCACACTTAAAATAAAAAAATACACTTTATTTTAAAAAGAATATCGTTACGAATAAATCGAGTAACTAAAGTTTTAAATCATGTAAAAAAAAATTGATAAAATTGATGCAGTTCGTAACGTAAAAATAATTAACATTTAAAAAAAGTTTTATTTCAAATGTTAAGGAAAAACATTGATAAACAGACGTCATCAATAATTTCAGAGTATTACTAAATTAAAAACTAATACCAAGTTAAATATGAACCTTTTTAGTTAAAAATAAAATAACATCTTAATTGCGTACATTCACAAATATTTTAATTAAATAAGCATTTCCTTTTTTATTACAACAAAATAAGGGTACTTAAATTTGTTTATAACCTTTAAAAGAATAAACAAATTAATGGATAATAATTTTAACTTCTATAACCTATTACAAAACCATTTTTATATATAAAGTTTAGAATAATAAATTGACATTTTTGTCTTCCGTATATTTTGCATAGCGATAGTCAATTGGTAAACAAAGTCGTTTACCGATTAACTGATGCCAGATTTTACTAATTTATGACTTTTGGGGGGATAATTTTGCTAATTTTTAGTAAAACGTAGAAATTTTTTATTTTTTTAAATTCAGTATCTTATGACTTTAATTTAATAATCATCTTTGAAATAGTTCCCAAAAGCTTATATTTATCTTTAATGGATTTTTACAAGTAATTTTTTCAAAATTCACTGAATTTTTTGTTTTTTTAGCCGTCATGATTACATATTTCATTATAATTTATTTTTCACGCGTAAATATGCAGTTTTTTTCCGTTTAGAGATTAAGTTTAGGCTTTTATCTTTCAAACACAATCAAAGTTTACAGGGAAGCTAATTAAATAATAAATGATAAGCGCTTTTTAATAAGCATAGTCCGTACAAGAGACGGCCATTTTTGCACGTACCTATAATTTACCCATAAAATAAAATAATTTATTCGTTTGGCTTTTTTCATTGTAAATTTCTTTATTTTTAAATTATAAAATACAAAACTCAACTGAACACCCATTTTATTAGCTTTGATTTATTTACTGTCATTTTCAAAAAGTATCCATTCCCCAAAAAGATTGCCCCCCCCCCCAATTTAAGTTTCATAGGAATGATGCAGCTTCTAAAATTTGATACTTTTCAAATTTATACCTACATACAAATTTATACATACATACCAATTTATTTTATATATTTTTGAAGCATACTGTAATTTTTAAAACATGGTATACAAAACTAGTTTTTTATGCAAAGCTGAACACCATCCTTAGAACTTGTCAGTGTCTCTATTGTCAAATTTTTAATCAAATTTTTAATCAAATTGTTGGGGAAACTAAAGTACATTTCATTCATTTCAAATTTTCCTTGTGATATCACTTTTTTTTTCTTTTTTTTGAATCAGATTTAATATTTTACTAGCAAGACTTATTAGCTGTGTCAAGGGATAATATACAATTAGTGTTCAAAACATTTTGTGTAACATCTAGCTAAATCTTTTTACAAATAAAAACATTTTGAAAGTGTTTATAAAGTTTGAATTTATCTTAGATTTATGATTACAAATAATAACGAATTTGGTGCTTCTACAGAAACGGGTACATATGAAAAACGCTGAAAATCACAGTTCCAAGTAAATTAACCGGAAAACTCTTTAAAATACTTATGTATCAAGTAAAAATAGATTTTTACAATAAAAATTAGAAAAAAACTATCGAGTAGAATTGTAATAAAAAAAATAAAAATCTGTTATATTGTTTAATCGAATTCAGCCATTGATTTGAGCGAAAAACACGAAATTCAGGGGGAGATAACTTAGTCTGTCATATTAACTGCTGCGTAAGTATGATAATGTTCTTTTATGATGCTTAAATACTCAGGCATCTCTGTACAAGCACTAATAATTCTTTTTGCAAAACCACAAATTAAATAGCAACTGATATTGTTTGGCACATTTTAATTGCTGCATACCATTAATGGCAGTTCACAATTTTGATTATTCATGCATAAATTTCCACTGAGCTAAATTATTTCAATATTTTGAAAAATGTTAAAAAAAAAAAAAAAAAAGTTGCCAGTGCATTGCTTATACATAATCAACTTTATTAATTAGATGAAAATTATCAATAAAGAAAGTGGTCAGTGCATCACTTAAAAAGTAATTTCTAATTTTTCTAACATTATGACATAGGAATTAACTCATAGACTCCATAACAAACAATATAATGAGAAAAGAAGATAATTGCCACCAAATTTCTGCTTTCTGTATTCATTGGTTTGGGTGTCTATAAACTTCAGTCACACATTTAATGAACTGACATAAATGTATGTATCAACAGATTGGTTTGTAAGTTCAAAAATGTCACACTAAATCAAATTGATACATAAAACTTATCAATTTGTTCTATTATTTGAAAGCTGCAATTATATCAGCTGATAATCCAATTCAATTTCTGAAATAGCACAATTGAAATTTTTGGGTTGAAAATAAGTTTTAATTCTTACAATACCTTTTTAAGTATATTTTATTAAGTTCGAAAATAATAAATTCCTGTTCTAGTTCTAAAAAAAAAAATTATTTAAAAATAATATTTAGAAACGATGAAAATGATTTTACGTCTCATTGTTTTGCTTTTTTAACACCCAAAAAGAATCCATAAAGTTATAAATTTTAATTTTATTACATTTTTTTATGTGGAAAATATTCTCATGTAAAATGTTCAAGTAAAGTTTATTTCAATCAATTCTGTTATGGTAGTTTTGTTTTACGGCATATCAACCCTTTTTGGGTTATTTAATGCCGAATCTGGTCTTGTTTTCTTCTCTTTTTTGTTTCTTTTCCCTTTTAATATCAGTTTCTATGTAACCCATAGTTGGGACCCTAACAGGTACTACCACTCCGGGTCAGGGTGGACCTGGGAGCAATGGTAATTAAGAGGAGGCTCCACATTCCCCAAAGTCCGTAAGCCGGATCTCACCATCGGATGTAGTTTAAGGTCATATCCAGGACCGGGAGTAGGGTAGGAAAAATAAAGATAAAAAAGGGGAGGGAGAAAGGGAGAGGGGCTGTTGTTTTTGTTTTTGTTTTTGTAGAACATAATTAAGTTTTACAAACAAAAAAAAAAAAAAAAAAAAAAAAAAAGTCAATGTAGGTGAATTTCGTCTCAGGGAGCCACAGGGCAGCCTGATCTGGTATCACCAGTCTGTTATGGAAAGTATTTTTTAAAGATATTTTTTTTTATTGTTTCAATGATTTCAGTTATTAAAACGATTGATGACGTCTTCTATGGAAGTATCAAGATCTGCATATATTTTTATAATTACACTAATAGAAATGTAACATCTACAAGTAAATAATCCCTTCATCTTTGAAAGGTGTTATGCTGCCATTTTCACTAAAATTGTACTCTCTGGTCTTCTTCAGGTACATTTTGTTGTGGTCAAACTTCAGTAAATTTCAAACTGACCCCTGGTGCCATAGATTGAACCTTTTATTTAATCTATTAAAGTAAACTGATCTCATTCCACGTTTCATGCCTTTTTAGTATCAGTTAATTTTTAAAAGTTTCTTCACCAGAGATTATACTCACAACCTCTAGAGAGACTTAATTCTATCTAGAATATCTCTTAACCAATGTCTAAACCATTGTATCAGTAGTACAATCTAGGATGATTTTATTTTATAAACCTAACATCTAGTCGACATAAAGCAGAAAGAGAGCAGTTTACCCCGATGGATTAAATGACAGGTTTAGTGTGAAATTCCAGGAAGCTTACCAATTATTGCAAGACACACGAGGCAGGTTGGAAAGTACAACAGCAGAAACGTTGTGTAAATGCTATCGACCAATATGAGGAGAGGAATCTAAAACCTGTAAATGATGTTAATAATAAGAGCTTTGTTTGTTTCTTTAACTAAACTATAGACATGTCTGTTTTTCTTTTTTGTACTTCACCATAATTACGGGGTAGGGGTGATATTTCCAAGTCTAATTCGCTGTGTTGCTTTATATTCTTACCATAGCTGTATCAAAATAAAGTTAAATCCTCCCCATTTCATAGAGACTGTTCAGATAAAATGCTATTATATACCATAATACTTTTTTTTTTTTTTTTTAACATAATTCACTTCAAACAAGGCAGGCTACCACTGTAGACGTAATGGGCTACTGCGAATTAGGGTGAAAGTTTAGGGGGTATTCCTAAATTGGGAGTTGTGCAGTGAGATGCTTGTTCACATTAGCTTTAAATTTCTGCATGTTCGTACAGTTGGAGAAACAGGGAGCAGTGAGGGAGTTCCAAAGGCTGGCAGCACGAGGAAAGAAGCGATTGGAGTAGAAGACTCTTCGACATCTGGGGACCTCCACAGTGAATAGATGGGATTTAGCTGATTCTTGGGTTGGTCGAGTGTATTTATGTTGAGGGGGGGCACCAGAGCAGCATGTTCATCAAAGCACATTCCATTGAAGTATTTGTAAACCAAGCACAAGGATGCAACATTGTGGCGATGTGTTAGGAGCTGAAGCTTTGTGGATAGTGAGGGACCTATTAGATTAGCGACTTTTAAAAAATTTTTTTTTTTTTATCTTATCAAAGAGGGAGAGACTAGTGGATGGTGTACCAGCCCAGATGTGGCAACAATACTCCATGTATGGGCGGATGGTGGCCTTGTAGAGATATAGGATACTGAAGGCTGAAGAAACATCTTAGATTTAGTAAAGCTTACTATTCCTTATTTATCTGTGATAAACTCTTCAATGTTTATGATATGACTTGTGGAAATAACTCAAGTCTTATCTCCTTTCATCCTGTTATGCTACGGCTTATGTATGTGATGCCCTGTCATCATCTTAGATTAATAATGGTTTGTTCTATTGTCATGGTGAGCTCGGCCAGGGTAGAACTTCAGCGTGAAATATTGTGTAATTAAATAAGATGGTTGAAAAGGAGAGAAAAAGAACACGTATACATGGATGATGTCTTAAGATTTTGAGAGTGAAGAAAATTAAGAAGGAAGACGTTGATGATGTAAAAACGAGTTGTTGGAGATTTGAGATAATAGTCTGGAAAATAACTTGAATTTTTTTACACTGACTGCGAATTATATATCATTGTGATCAGTTAAAATCAATAAAACCCTAATTCCTTCTAATTTGTACATATATCAGTTCTTTGAAGTTGTATTCAATTTCATTTTGTGTATAAGATTAAGACGTACAACCATTGAAAAATGAAGTCTCAATTTTTTTTTTTTTTTTTTTTTTTTTTCAAAATAAGTTTTTCGTCTCATACTAAACTTTCGGGATCAATGTTTATTTTTGATCTTTCCATTTGGAACATTCTTCTGACAATGGTCCAATGGTGACATTCTTGTAGCACTTGTAATGTAAAAATAATACTATAGAGAAAAGGAAGAATTATATATTCTTGTATGTTTTGGGAGGTGCATATTTGGCCAAATGGATACCATATCAGCTATGCATAGTTCAAAGCCTTGCAGATCGATTATCCTCATTTACATACTAATATTCTTGGAAAAGGTATAAACCTGCATTATCAGGCCCCTCCCCTCATCTTTAGGTAAATAAATATTATGCATCACCATAAAATGACCTTAAGGTGTGATATGCCATAAAACGGACGAACCAAACTTTTTTTGTTTTTTTGTTTATAAACAAATATAAAATTGAAAAGTTAAACAAAATCAAAAAACTATAAACAATTTGCACTGATTATACATAAGCTTAAAAACTCCCTCAAATTTTTTAAAAATAATCTTTCCAACATTTATTTATTCTTTGGAAAAATTTTATTACTTTTTAAAATGTTTAAAAATCACTCATTAAAAAATAATCTTTCCAACATAATTTATTCTTTGGAAAATTTTTATTACTTTTTAAAATTAAAAAAGTCACTTATTAAAAAATAATCTTTTTAACATAATTTATTCTTTGGAAAATTTTTATTACTTTTTAAAATTAAAAAAAAAATCACTTATTAAAAAATAATCTTTCCAACATTCTTTATTCTTTGGAAAATTTTTATTACTTTTTAAAATTAAAAAAAATCACTTATTAAACAGTTTGTTTTTTCTAAATAAAAGGAAAATCCCGATTACTTAAAAGTATCCTTTCAAAATGAGTGATATCTTAACTTTCTCGCTTTACTAAAGATAAACTTTAATAGCCGTGTTTATTTCTTGTATCACATTTCATAACCATTTTTTTTTTTTTTTTTGTGAGATCTATCTTATTCTCAGTGATCCTGTGTTTTATATTTGTGGGTGTATCTTTCTCTATATACTTATTTATCTATTAGTTTAGATGGAAATAGCAATGTTCACTTTTCATATCGGTTCTCCTCTATATGTAAGCCTGCCAATACCCAGTCCTATACATATGGAGGAGTCACATATAGAAGGTGAATAAGATTTTTTAAATAAATGTAGTAGACCCCCCCCTGCTCCGTTTCACTCTATTTAATTAGTTAAACTGGTTACTTGTAAGTAGTTAGTCTTTACTAGTTGTCAGCTTATTTGATTGACTAATCAATATTTACTTGTACTTGTTTTAGCATTCACTCTGATTGGGTTGAGTCGTTTTCCTCCCTGGTATCGTGCACAGCATCTTGAACCATAACAGGTCATGTTTGGCAATAGTGGACAAAGTCACTTACGATTCCACTGCCCAAGACAACCATTTGTGGACCAGAGAGCATTACATTTGCCATTTAAAAATTAAAAAAAAAAAAAAAAAAAAAAGTTGGGGGCTAAGGGAAGAAACCCAAATCCTACCTTGGCTTTTAGTGAATCAGTTATAGTGCTGGAAGCTTTGCTTTCACATACACGAAATAAATCGAAAAGACAATGAATATATTCCGTCTCTTCTGATTGCTGACTTATTTCTTTGATATTCTTACAAGAAATAATCTTCTAGACCTGCAGTTGTCTGAATTTAAGCTGGTTTCGTAGGAAAGTTATATTTGAGCTGTTATAATTATTTGAAATAAATAATGCACTATATTTGATTAGCTAAAGAATAAAAAAAAAATGGCCACCATTTGATTAAAAAAAAACAAAACAAATAAATTAAAAAAAAAAAAAAATTAAAAACTTATAATAGAGTGAAAGATTACTTTCCGAATTCATTTCAGACGGCGGGGTAAGTCTGAGGTGGTTGTCTGGCTGGCTATTTGCTTTCCCCGCTTCCTCTCACCACTTGAAATGGTTTCATCTGGGGGCTTGAAAAGGGCATGTTTTTGACTCATTAACTTTTGCATAACAGGATGGACATACATATATTTATTTATATACAAATAAATACACATTGGGCTTTATTATAGAGTGGAGGATATATGCTTACAAAACAAATTAATCTACAAACCATTTGTATAGTAAACACAAGTGTAGTTTAGGCATAAAATGGCCTAACAAGGGTTGACATGTTGCAAAGCATACAACCAGCTATTTCAACTGTTTGTTCACTTCCCTATGATTTACTTCATACAAATACGTGAATGAAAATAGATCTACGATGTACATCGGCTGATTTTGACATAAATTCACAAGTTAATGGAAAAGGTATAATTGTTATTTCTATTTCATGCATATTTATTATCTTTTTACTTATATGACATTATCGAGTGTGATACCATTAATGCCACTATTGATTCTTTTCCCCCTTTGATGATGTAATATAGTATATGGTTTCTTTTAGAAGAGCAAGAGATTCATTTTATTGTTTGCAAATTTTAGGCTTCGCTCATATTCTGGTCTTTTATGTTTTTAATGGCTTTTACTTTTCATTCCTGTATGAATGGTGATCTAATGCCATCATTGGAAAATTGATCTTGTGAATAAAAATCTTCATCTACAAGCAAGGCTATGCATTTGTAAGTATAGCATAGCAACTACTTGGTTGAACTGGGTGTTAAATTATCTTTTTTTTTTTAATTATTATGTAGTATTTAATAAGCTTGACAAACAATGTTCTCTACATTATTAAATAAATGTATATAGATTTTTCATTGCTCACTTTTTTTTTTTTTTAACATAGTTCACCCTTAACAAGGAAGGCCGCCACTGTAGACGTAAGGGGCTACTGAGAAAAAAAAAGAAGGTTGGGGGGGGGGGGGGTGTCAACCTAAATTGGGATCTGCACAGCGAGATGTCTGTTTACATTAGTTTTAAATTTCTGCATGTCAGTATCGTCGGGGAAACAGAGGGCAGGGAGGGAGTTCCAGAGGGCGGCAGCACGAGGAAAGAAGCTATTTGAGTAGAAAGCTCTCCGGCATCTGGGGGCCTCCACAGTGAATGGATGGGATTTAGTTGATTGTCGAGTTGGTCGGTCTAGTGAATTTACGTCGAGGGGGCACCAGAGTAGCCAAGTCATCGGAGCATAATCCATTGAAGTATTTGTATGAAGCATTTAATATATACATGTGGGGAAATATTAACTCTTTTATATTCACTTTGTACAATCATCTTTTATAGATACATATATATTTATAAAATACGCAAACTCATAAATTTCAATACCAAAGCTTAAAAATGGTGGGGAAGGGTAAACTTATTTTCAATCATGTTGATATTTTCCAACGTTCAGGACTTGTGTACATACACGTGCTGCCTTGAGCCCCTCCCACAAGAGATGTTGTTGTTGAGATGAAAATGAGCTTCATCACATTAACAAAATGAGGTTGTCAATTGCCTAAAAAGTTGCTTCCATCTGATATGTGAAGTTATGTTACTGTGCATAGTACCCCGCTCTCAATGGTTGCCGGTTGTAGGGATGAAAATACAGGTGTTTATATAAAATATACTTTGCCAAGTGATTATTGATGACAAGTTCAGTAGCGTGCCTCAGAGCTGAGCAATTTGGACTGAGTATTGATTTACTCCTCTCCAGGAGTTAGGCACAAGGCCAGTTTTTATCTTACTCCCACAAGTAAGATGTGACCCAAGGTCGGGTCGGGAAAGTGGGGTTTAAAAATTGCCTGGGCAGCCCCGTCGGCATTCCCCGATGGAGGCGCCTCAGGCAGTAAGCAATAAACTTACTCCTCCCCAAAGAGGGAAGGCGAAGCCTGGGAGGGTGAACCTCCTAGAACTGCACAGGACAGACCCATAGACTGGCGTAAATCAAGCCCCAAAGGCCAAGACAATACCAGTCTATGGGGTGCAGTATCCATCGGAACAGATACTACACTTTGATCTTAGCCAAAAGGCCGAGTAGCAAAGCTTGTCTGATGCGTTCTAATTTCTTGGGGGGGGGGGGGGTACTGTTTATGGGGTCTCTACTGGTCTGCGATTCATTAGTGTACCTAGTATACGAAATGCATGAACCGAAAGTAAGATTGTATTATGAGTGGGAACCGCTTTATTTCGGTAAATTTTGAATCTGTGATGAAACTCACACCAAACAGCTGCGGCAAACTCATTATTATTCACGGAACTGTCATAGACGAACATGCAGTGTTCTATCATTCACAGCGTCATGGCTTCAACTGAATAGAAAAACAAATGCTAAGCCACCACGGTCCGAATAGTTTCTATCAGACATATGTCCCTCTCCCTGGGGCTGAGTAATCACCATTTATAAAAATGTCTGTCCTCTCTGCCTACCCTGTGTACATTATCTATATACTAGCAAATATATGTTCACTCTTGAATAGATAGTCCATTACCCCCCCCCCCCAAAAAAAAAAAAATAAAGAGAGGAGGTAATATCTGGGAGAATCCCACCATAAAAGGAAAAAGGTAATGCCTGTGAGTATGGTCTCATGACAACAGAACATATACTACATTATCCCCCTCCTCCCAAAGGAGGATGTAATACCTGGAAGGATTACCCCCATCCCCATAAAAACGGAGGAGGTAATTCCTGGGAGGATAATCTTATTACAACAAAACCGATACTACACTACCCGCCCTCATTAAAAGATAATACAATAATAAATTAAATCAGACTTTTTTGATTCCTTGTCTTTTGATCAAAATGTAGTATTTATTCTCAGTATTCCGGTGACATCAGACGTATTATCGACAAAATTATTGCGAATACTATAAAAAAAAATATGACACTGCAAATTAAAAACGTATATTACAGAATACTAATTCATTAGAAGCTGTTTATGAAATAAATATGCAAATTAAGAATACCCAAAGGTGATTGTTGGTGTTTTCAGATTTCTATATATACGGTATTTCAAAGTCTTATGTTGTATGATAGAATTAAATAAAGTATAACCTGTTTTGATGTTAATATAGTTAGGAAGTAATGGCAAAAAACTTTTGCATTTATTCATTATCATATCAATACCGATTTTATGTAACAAGTCAAACATGTAAAACATTGGTTCAATATGGCTTCTATGACCAATGTAAGAAATTGGTATTTATTTGCACCCTGCTTGTTTTTTGACTAGTTGGATTTTTTTTTATAATCATTCTTAAACTCTCTTTTTGGATTGATGGACCAATGAATTTTTGATTCTACTTATTTCTTCATCTGGCAAATTTATTGTGTTTACAGCTCTGTTTAAAAGATAAAAGTTTTGGGTTTTTTTACAATAAACTACCTGGACATTTTTTTTACTGTGCAGATTTTTTGAAACGATCGTAAACAGGACGAATTGGTTTGGGTATAACTTATTATAATTAACCGAAAAAGTAGACATTCTGTATCTATTTGATCTTTTGATTCTTTCCAAAATTCTAACAAACTTATAAGGAGTCAGACTGTAAAGTAAATAAACCTTTTCTAAAATGTGTCTTTAACTTGATTTAATTAACTTTTCATCTTTGAGTATAATTGTAAAACATATAGTCTGATTAAATATAGAAATCGCAAATGAGAAGATCTTTTTAATGTTGAACGAAAAATAAACATTTGAATTCAAGAAGATGGCATGACGTCATTCAGGTTTAATGACATATAGACGTGATCACATAAATATTATGAAATCAGAAAGTATTATGGTCCCTAACGTTCAAGGATTATATATATATATATATATATATAAATATAAATAAATGTGTATTGTGTGTGTGTATACAAACACAAATACCTGCAATGATACAGAATTTATATAACAACGTATACAGATCAAATTCTCTTAAATATTTCATCAGGAAGACCCGAAAAATATCCTTGTAAATTCATTCTTTTCCCATTATTTCTGAATAAATCTACTTTATTCTTAAACATTTTTCACTCATGTTAGAAAGAAGAAAAAAAATGCTCAGCAGATTTAGTTTTTTTAAATCTTTGTCAATAAATTTCCATATATAGTAAAACATCGTTTTCCATCCAATTTATTGTAATTCAATTTATCCAATGATAATTTTTCCTTATGTCTGAGTTTTATTATTCAAATTAAGCAAACATTTCCTGAGGATTTATACCCTCTCAAATATTTAATGATATCCAATTTTCTACACATTTGTCAAAATTAATAATTAATTACACAATATATAATTTATTATGCTTAATAACTTCCTTTGAGTAAAACCATCTATTTTGCCTCAAGCAAATTTTAAAGTACATTTTTAAATGTCTGGAAAGCAAAAGAAATGAATTCAATGATTTGCCACAAGTTAATTTTTCCCCACTCATTATTTCTTGTATTGCAAAAATCATTACGTCTGCTTTATTGCAGAATTCTTCTGACTGTGAGCAGTTTGAAACTAAAAATGATAAATGCATGTAAAACTGATTATATAGCAAAGAATATAAACCCTCAGGTGTCTGAAAACGCTGTTAACAAATAAAACGCAGCATCTTCATCTTTTGTTTAACATCCGTTTTACATGCTGGCATCTGTTGGACGGCTTTAAAAAATTGACTTCCAAACTAACCTATCTCTGGCTAAGTCTTTATTTATTCCTCTTTCTCTCAATTCCATCATTATTATTTCCTCTAATGTTTTTCTTGGCTTTCCTCTGGCAACTGACCCTGCTACCTCAATTGTTGGTCCCCCGATTTATAAAATCGGGGGACTTATGTTTTGAGGTATGTCCGTCCGTCCGGATTTTTCTCCGCAACCATCCATTGAATTTCTCTGAAATTTTGCATGAAGTTGTAACTTTGGTCAGGTCAGAAAGTGACATTCTCCAATTTTTGAAAAAAAATCTGGTTAGCCCCCCAGGGGGTCAAAAGGCCCCGAAATGGAAAAAAATGACATTTTTTGCCCCATAACTTTTTATCCATCCATTCAATTTCGCTGAAACTTAGCAAAAATGTGGAGGCAATTGTTCCTAATAGAAAATAAGTATCACTGACCTTGGAAAAAATCTGGTTCGCGCCCCCAGGGGGTCAAAAGCCGCCAAAATGGCAAAAAATGACCCTTTTCTCCCATAACGTTTGATTCATCCATTCAATTTTTCTGAAACTTGGCCAAAATGTAGAGGCAATTGTTCTGGATATAAAATGAGCATCCTTGACCTCAGAAAAATTCTAGTTCTCGCCCCCAGGGGGTCAAATGGGGGTAAAAAATGCCCCAAATTTCCTAAATTTATTGCATTTTACACTTGCCACATTGATTCACATACAGAGGGGGACCACGCACGCGCAGCTTGTTCTAAATGTACTAACCCAAGCACTCTCATCCATTCTTTCAATATGACCATACCAACAAAGTCTACTGTTCTGCACACATCTCCCTACACTGTCCAGATTTAATCTTCCTTTGAGGTCATCAGATCTAAGCCTGTCTGTAGGTCTCACATTACACATCCATCGTATCATTTATTTCCATGTAATGCATATCCCAGTCAGGTTTAACTTCTATACATCATCACACTACACATACATGTCTGATACGTTCTTCTCTTGGTCGACAGCGGTAACACTCTGCTGGTTAGTAATCACAAAAGTTCTCTCAATTTCATCCACTGCTAATTATTGCTATCACACTAGCACTAGCTTCTCTTTGTGCTCGAATGATATCACCAAGGTAAAAAAAAATTCTGGACAACCTCAATAGCCTTGTCATTCAAATATACTTTCTGCACATCTGAGTTCTCATCCTTTTGCAACGTCTTACACTTTTTTGTGCATAAAATGTTTATCATCTATCAACTTATCAGTAATTGCATTACACTTCTTGCATACTCAATGCTTACACATTAAAGTCTCACTTCTTTTCTACAAACGGAACGGGAGTTTTCCTCTTTCTGGAGGGCTTTCCAACACAAACACTTTGGTATTGGTAACATTCACTCTCAGGCCTTTACTTTCCATAGCATTCCTCCAGTTCCTCTCTTAATCACATTCAGGACCTGATCCATCAACCTTAAGCCTCTGTAATTACCTCTATTAAGAGCTTCTCTTTTACCAATGTAACTGTTCACAATTGTACTAAGATCATAGTCTTTTAGGACAACCCATTCTTTTATAACCTGATTGTCATGTCTGATCATCTCAATATCTGTTTCACTAGCAGCCTTCAACAGTTCTGCAACAACATCTGAGAGTCTTGCAACCTTACCCATCATCTTATTCATAGATTCCCAAACAATTTCTTTCTCAATTCTTATGGCTGGACCAGATACTGCTTCTGCAACTTCAAGATTTTCTCGGTTCCATGGAAACTCGGTATTCAACAATTTCTGCACTTCTGCACTTCTTTCCAACAATATCCATATTTGTCTTTGCCATCTGTTTAGCTCTCCGGAATACTTCATTCTTCTGGTCATCCATTTGTAGTAGATCTGCAAACCTAACTTGCTCAGCCTCCACTTTGGCTTTGTAGATGGCTTTTCTTGCTGTTCTTTTTACCACCAAATACACATCCTTATTCACTAAATCTTTTCTTCACTTATTTCACCACCATGTCACCCTATGCCTTAGGGGCCCTTTCGTTCACCCACATGTGTTTAGGTATGTGTAGAAGATATATTTGTGTATGTTACTGTGCCTGTTTAGTTAGTGAGAGAATGTATGTGTTTGTTTTTGCTCGTGCTATACATGGCCTACGTGTGTGTAAATAGAATTCCTGTTTTGTTAGTGAGAGTGTGTGCGTCAATGAGCTTTTGTACATGTGCGTTCTTTAAGCAGTGTGTGTGTGTGTGTGTTTCGTTGTGTAACTGTTTCGTTATGTGTGTGCTGTTTGGGACTAGGCAAGATGAAATTCTGATTGGCTGAAAGAAACTGTTGATTGTAAATTTTGTCCAATCAAGAGTCGATATCTAAATACAATATTCACTGCCATTGCCTCTTGAGTTTCAAATAGCGTTTTGTTGGTCTGTCATACTTGTGATAGCATTTTTGTGGCTATTTCTGTAGATTAAATGGACACATCTTGAAGATATCCATTCTTATTGTAATCATTTGACTGTTAAACCAATGATTTTTATTTACATTTCCTTGTAATAACTCCATTCAATTGAGCATCTTTTGTTTGAATTATTTTTCACAACTTGTTTTCTGTTTTCAAAGTTTATATATGGAAATACTCATTTCTATTTCTATGATTTTGATATATAATCGATACATTTGTATTATGTTTCGGTATTTTTGATAATTTGTAGAATTTGGTATAATCGGACTACTGTTCTCATCTTGGGTGTTTTTTTCACGTTTTGGGCGATGTAACCTCTGACCTTGTCGAACTCGGGAATCTTTCTGCCGAACTCGAGAGTCTGGACGGAATTTTGAACGGAGATAGCATGCTCTCGTTCCATCTGCCCTGACTCAGAAGACGTCTTCAGTAATTTGCAATTCTTTGTCTCGCCCACACTGACGATTAAACCTTCACCCTTCATATGACTATCACTTAAAACTGAATTTTACTTAGTACTATATCCACTGCGCCACGGTACCCGTAGTCCGATTATACAAAATTCTACACATTTGTATTATTTAAAAAATTCTTTTAGTGGCATTCAGCTTCTTCTAGTGTAAATAGATTCCATTAACTAAATCGAAGTTGAATATATTTGTTGATGCAAAGACTATTATTACAAGCCAAGCCAATTTCCCCATGCAAAATATGTATAACATTATAGCCATTGTTATATGGATAATAGATTTTTTCTAATTATTCTTATTATAAAAATTGTTTATTCTGTATAACTGATATAAAAATAAATTATCTTGCAAAAGAAAATATTGATATGTAAAGTTGTATATAGTAACAAGTGTGTTTTATTTATTTATTTTTTTTTTTTTTAATACAACACATTTGCTACTTTAAGTTCAACGAATTCTTGTGCAGATTTTATTAATCCATTCAGGCAGTATTATTCCGATTCCTGCTTACAATGGAGTTATAAAATTTCTGTTGCAAATGGTTTTTGAATTAATATAATTGGTGCATTTCAACATATCTTGGTTCTGTTAAAAGAAAGCGTAAGACTTTAAAAACTTTTGCGAGTTTGTTTTCCATTTTAAGGTCATATTAAATACATGTAATCCAGCAATCTGTTATTAAATGGATTAAATTGTATAATTTGTACAATATTCATTTGTTGTGAATGGTCTGTTTATATGTTATTCTGTTTTCTTATCAAAGAACAAAAAAAAATTTTTTTTTTAATAAGATTAAACATAATTTCTATATTAATAATTGTATGTTTTTTTCATAGAAAGTTAAATGGTTCAAGCAATACCATTTGTTATGCATTTCTATTGGATCAAAGAAACGGATTTAACAAAAAATATTTATAGCAGGATTTTTTTATTTTATTAATAGTAATCAAAAAAAGTAATAATGCAATATGATGGAACTAATTGTTTAAAATGTTTATCTTACTTAATAATATTACTATCCCAGATTGGAACCCTGTTTATTTTGATTTTGCCCCCCCCCCCTTCAATTTCTAAAAGCCGTCCAACACATGCCAGCATGTAAAACCAACGTTGAACTGAATATGATGTGATTTCAATAAATAAAGAGATTAGTTTTATTTAATTAAAGAATATTTTGCTGACATTGACAATTATGTTTATGGAAAAGACAAATTTTTTTTTCTTAATATTATTAAACCGGACACCTTTATTATTTCAAGAGAAATAATGTCGACAGTAAATTATACAGACGGATGAAGAAAGGAACTGTGAGAGTTCCACAGTTCCCACTAGTTTGAAATATTGATCATTATTAACTTTAGAAACTTTATAATTCGATTTATTCATTGTGGCAATAGTCTTAAACATATTTTTTATTTCTTCATATATCTAACCATTCAATCTTTTTTTTTTTTTTTTCTGTCAAGAGTTTAAAAGGAAATTTCGAAAATTCATATTGCCTTTTTTAATTAAGATTTTTCTTTTTTCTGTAATATTTTTTCTTTTTCCCTTTCAGCTTTTGCAATGTAACTGTTGAGCCAGTTGGATCCTGCTGTACTTTGATTGCTGATGAGATTTTCAAGGGTTCTTATTCAAATCAAATTGATGTCACTGTTGCTACTTTACTTTACAGTAAGTATCATACATGGTTCGATATTTTCTCTTCAATTATGATTTTAGAGTTTTCTTTATTTCTTCTTTTCAGCCTTTTTAGCACTTGTTAAAATATACACGGTTTCATCCCCACATTTAAAAAAAAAAAAATTTCTTTTAATTTTTTTTTTTAGTGAGATAAAAAGCCATGTTCATTTAATCATGATTGAATAAAATTAGTCTCTCTAATCCGACTCCACAAGTTGCATTTATAACATTAGCATTCTGCGTAGGCTGTAGTTAAATTCTTGAAATTTTGTATTTCACTTGAATAAAATAGTTAAGTTGCTGATTTTGGAACATTATTTTGAAAATGATAATGAATTTAAAATTTAATGAAAATGCTGATAATGAATTTAAAAAGGAAAGTATATTTAAAGAATTAATACTCTTTTATATTTACTCCAAAATGATAATCTCTATTTGAATAATTGAATATTTTGATGAAAAAAAAAGCAAATTTTTATTTTATCATTAATATTGTAGTCTTTATTTTCATATTTGAGCTTTAAAACATAAATTGTAATCTTCAAAAGAAATATCACATGTGAGTTTATCTTGAAATTTCCCATTGACAGACTCACATACGGATATTCTTGAGAATGTGTTATAGGAAAAATGAATTTCACCATACAAGCTATCCGACCTGAGATGTTACACAATGCAATCTGATGGCACAATACACAATTACTGTTCTCAAGAAAATTCAATTAAAACATTTGTGTATTCAAATTTATTCTCAATTTTATTTATTTAGAATAAACATTTTCTAAAATATTTTTGGTTGGTCGAATTCTGTATCTCCATCAAGTTACACTACTTCCCACAGTGTCACACATTCAAATTTCTTGCAAGATATTATTTTTATCAAACATTTTTACAGATGTAATTAAGGTGACATTTAAGAACTGGCCTATCTCTAATAGTCTGAATATTTGCATGTCAATTTTCTATTTTAAAATAATTTTGAAAACAAATTTTACAGATGTATACGGAAAACGACATCTGTAAGGCATCAGGTTTCCTTATCATATTCATCCATAAGATTGCTTTTATGGCTCAGCCATTAACAAAAGCTCAAGATTGCTCAGCTAGAATACTGTTATTTTATTTATTTTCTTGACTGCCAAATCCCATCCATTCACTGTGGAGGTCCCCAGATGCCAGAGAGCTTTCTACTCCAAAAGCTTCTTTCCTCGTGCTGCTGGACTCTGGAACTCCCTCCCTGTTTTCCTGATGGTACTGACATGCAGAAATTAAAAACTAATGTAAACAGACATCTCGCTGCACATCTCCCAATTTAGGTCCCCCCCCCCCCCCCCCAAAAAAAAAGAAACACTCACCCTTTTTCTCAGTAGCCCCTTACGTCTACAGTGGTGGCCTGCCTTGTTTGGGGTGAACTATGCTAAATAAAAATTAAAAAAATTTAGAAAAAAAAAAAAAATTAAATTTTACACATTCTGTTCAAGCATACCAACTGAAGTGCGGAGAGATGAGGAAACGTGTTTGGAATGTTTGATTTTGTTTTGTTTTTTTCTCGATCGATGATGAAAGGTTGATTCCAATATAAGAAACTCTCCCACTTAAAAAGATTACAATCCCCAGATGAAAATTGATTGGGGATACAAACTCTGCAATGCAAACAAAAATGCATTACCAAGACAACACACATTGAAGTCACACCATCTAAAGTACATTGCAAAAACTAGAAATATATATACCTTCTCACCAGGGCTCCATTTCTACGGCAGTGCTCCATGCTCTAGCTCCGAGGTTATTCAGACCCCCCCCTCCCTCCCAGTAAAGTGACAATAGTATTTATTTACTCCTCTCCAGGAGTTAGGCACAAGGCCAGTTTTATCTTACTCCGACAAGTAAGATGTGACCCAAGGTCGGGTTAAGAAAGTGGGGTTTAAAAAGCCAGCGCCCGAGAAGATGAGCACTCTGGCCATTAAAAATTGCCTGGGCAGCCCCGTCGGCATTTCCCGGTAGGGGCGCCCCAGGCAGTAAGCAATAAACGAAGCCTGGGAGGGTGGATCTCCTAGAACTGCACAGGACAGACCCATAGACAGGCGTAAATCAAGCCCCGAAGGCCAAGACAATACCAGTCTATGGGGTGCAGTATCTATCGGAACAGATACTACACTTTGATCTTAACCAAAAGGCCAAGAATAAGTGACAATAGTAGATTGACCTAGAAGCAGTAGATATACAGAAAATGCATGGGAAATAGTCAAGAACAAGACTGCATAAAAGTAACCCTCATGTGCAGAAGAAACATTGAGAGAGACCATTAAACTAATGTGGACAAAGGACATCTCTCCGGTGACAATTACAGCTTGCTCGTAAGCAGATCTCCCATCACATCTAATCGGTGATCGAGAGCAAAAAGAGGGCATAGAAAATACCAACATTTTCACTTAACCCATTAACCTGTTCTAATGAAGATCATAATTTACAAAATTTTGAGTGAGGTTAACTGTTTATGGTTCAATTAAGTGTTTAGCTGTTTATGGTTCAATTAAGTGTTTAGCTGTTTATGGTTCAATTAAGTGTTTAGCTGTTTATGGTTCAATTAAGTGTTTAGCTGTCACAAAGTCACATTGCAGGATAGTCTTGAACTTTCTTTGACGCTACAAATGGCATCTTCTAAACGAAGGAGAATGTATGTATTGACCATAGATTCATTGTTAGATTTGTTTATGGTACTAAAAATAGCCTCCGATCTTGCACGCACATTATGTTCGAGTATGGCTCAGAATGGGGCGGAGGGGGTGGGTGGGGTTCGCAGAGGAGAAAGTGAAAGTGTTGTAAGATGTAAAGAATCTTATATATATATATACACACATATATATTAGTTCGGCAGCAAGTAATTTTTTATGCAAGCGTCATTAAAGACCACAGAGTTTTCTCTCTTCACGATCTTTCTTGTGAATTTCTTGACGCGGCGAGCAATTCTTCGGTTTTCGAGTGTTAATTGATGGAGTATGGCACCTAACGTTGTGTTGTGGGCCATTCATCTAGCGCTTTCGGTCTCTCCACCATCTTCAGGAGTCTGTGTCTTATTGTTACTAACGTTGGGTGCCATACTCCACCAATTAACATCCGAAAACCGCAGAATCGCTCGCCGCGTCGAGAAATTCACAAGAAAGATCGTGAAGAGAGAAAACTCTGTATTGTAGGCCATTCCTCTAGTGCTTTCAGTCTTTCGACCGTCTTCAGGCGCTAGAGGAATGGCCCACGATACGTTAGGTGCCATACTCCACCAATTAACACCAGCAAACTGACAAATCGTTCGCCACATCGAGAAATTAACAAGAAAGATAGCGAAGAGAGAAAACTCTGTGGTCTTTAGCGACGCGTGTATAAGAAATGACTTACTGCCGAAATATATATATAATGGAGCCGTTTGTTGCATTGACGGTGAGATTAAAACACCTCTTTTCTATTTCTGATAGAAGAAAAGCAACTTCATAATATATTTAGTTGTGGATATGCAAACGATGTCAAAAAAGGTTAACTAATTTGCATATTGCTTTGCAAACCGAACTCTTATTAATTAGCTATTTGTTTTCTGTTTTCTTATCTGATAATTGTTTTCATTTAACAATTACCCACAGTTCTATTTGTGCATGTTTTTTATATAGCGTATAAATGAATAAATCATTAGCATTTGTGGTGAAAAGAGTTTTAAAATGTAATTTATAGACAACCCCCTACCTTTTTTCCCAAGCAACACACACACACACCAGTCAGTGTGATTCCACCAAAGAAATAACTTTTTCACAATCCTAGATTTTCAAGATTTCGCTATTATTCATTTCACATTGCAATATTATGTGATTTTTTTTGTTTTTCCGCACACAATTTAACATAATGATTGCTAGCTGACGTACACATCGATATGTAAGAGTGTTACATTTTTTTTGGTTTTCATTTGATTTGTAAACAACGTCACATGTTTCATTTGATTTGTAAACAACGCCGCATGTTTCATTTGGCTTGTAAACAACGTCACATGTTTCATTTGGTTTGTAAACAACGTCACATGTTTCATTTGGTTTGCAAACAACGTCACATGTTTCATTTGGTTTGTAAACAACGTCACATGTTTCATTTGGTTTGTAAACAACGTCACATGTTTCATTTGGTTTGTAAACAACGTCACATGTTTCATTTGGCTTGTAAACAACGTCACATGTTTCATTTGGCTTGTAAACAACGTCACATGTTTCATTTGGCTTGTAAACAACGTCACATGTTTCATTTGGCTTGTAAACAACGTCACATGTTTCATTTGGCTTGTAAACAACGTCACATGTTTCATTTGGCTTGTAAACAACATCACATGTTTCATTTGGCTTGTAAAACAACGTCACATGTTTCATTTGGTTTGTAAAACAACGCCGCATGTTTCATTTGGTTTGTAAAACAACGCCGCATGTTTCATTTGTTTTGTAAAACAACGCCGCATGTTTCATTTGTTTTGTAAAACAACGCCGCATGTTTCATTTGTTTTGTAAAACAACGCCGCATGTTTCATTTGTTTTGTAAAACAACGCCGCATGTTTCATTTGGTTTGTAAAACAACGCCGCATGTTTCATTTGGTTTGTAAAACAACGCCGCATGTTTCATTTGTAAAACAACGTCACATGTTTCATCGATATTTTTTACTTACAATAAATTTCAGCTAGTATAAATTCAGCCAAATATTTTGTAATCTGACTATTGGGTTTCTGCTGCCTGTAGGTATCCTTAGATTTAGTAGATATCTTCAACGATTTGTAAACAAAATTGCACAAAAACTACTAGTTTAATTTCTACAGGGTGGGCCAAAATAAGGGTCCTATCTTTAAATTTGAATAACTTGAATTTGAATAACTTCCACAAAATAAAAGTTAAACTCACCAAACTTTATGTGTGTGTAGACTGACCCTTCCGAGATTTTTTGAAATAAACAAAACAAATTTTAGCCGAAAAACACTTCTTAAAACTTACAAAAACTAAAGTATTGTTTTTTACACTGTTTTGAGTTTTTTAAGCAAAAATAATGTTTTCTAAATGAGGGTACGTTCCTTAGGGCTAATACGGCTCATGCTTGCTTCGGAAGGGGGCCTATACTTATTCTAAAAAAAAAAATTAAAAATAATCGATAAATAAAAAAGTTATGAATTTTTAAAAATAGGACTCTTATTTTTGCCCACCCTATATAATACTTGGATTAAGATCAAAGTGTAGTATATGTTCTGTTCTTTGGAGGAGTCCTCAACTGGAGCAATTTCCATTTTCGCCCTAATCCAGAGCACCTGTTTAGAGGGAGCTGGATATCTCCACATTCTAAAACAGACATTGTATCTACCTTTGCTCTCATGTGGGTAAAGAAGGGTTGGTCTTGGCTCAAAATAAACAAAGATTTTACTAAAAAAAAAGAGAAAAGAATGAGTACTTTCTTACACTTCAAAATTTAAAAGGAATTTGGAAGCATTTAATTTCTCAGATTAAAAAGTCATTTAAACTGACTTTAAAATGCTTAGCAAATCCTCATCTATAAAAAGATTGAAAGTTTTTGAAGCTTTTTTTTACATCCAATCAATAATTTGGCATAAAATAAAAACAGTATAGTTTTAAAAAAAAACAAAACACAAATCACATAATTTGTAAAAAAAAAAAAAAAAACAGAAAGTAAAAACTCCTGAACAACGTCGATTAGGTACAGTTAGTATAATAATATTAATAAAGTTATCAGAAAATTTATTGTATATCTGCGTTTCTCTCACTTACGCATGAATTTATTTGTAAGTAATTTTATTCAATTAATTTAATGACCAAACATGAACTTTAAAAAATCTAGTGTTTTTTTTTTTGTTTTTTTTTTAACAATGTAGTTTTTCCTCTGTAGCTCTTCTATTTTTCTTTAGATTACATTTCATTCAATCATTGTTTTAAATTATTTTTCTCTAAATCCCTCCACCCGGGCAACGCTGAGTAAATACAACTAGTTTCATATATAATCCTACCAGGTGAACAAAAACATAGACTGAAAAACACATTGCCCAAAATTCCTCAAACTGCTCAGCAGTCAGCACGAGAACAATTCTAAATAAATTATTCAAAGTGTTGCTTCCTACTTTATCTACAAACACTCACGCTCGTATTCCTTTGAGGTTTTACTTCATAATTGCTATTGACAAAATGCTGTATTTTTTATTAGGTGATTCGAAGAATTTCTCTTTTTCTCTTTTATGACTTGCAGCATTACGAGGAATATTTTCAGCTGAATACTTTTGCTCATGTTGTTTTCCTGTTATCCATCAGCAGTGAAACTGGAAAACAGTGTCTTAATATAAAACCGTGTCTCAATATAAAACCGTTTCTTTTTGACTTCGGCCCCCCCCCCCATTTACGGTCATCAATAATGAAGTTATATATGCATGTGTTTAATCGCCCCCCTCCCCACTTTTTAGGAGAGCCCCCCCCCCCACTTTTATAACTGTCCCGCCGGTCCTGTAATATAAAACCGTTTCTTAATGTAAAACCGTGTCTTAATATAAAACCGTAGGTAAAGGTCGCACGAGTGTCGTTACGACATCGCACACTGCCCGTGGCCGTAGCGGCGGTGATTTGTTAAGAATCACTGTGTCTAGGACACAGCATATGGAAGGCGGAGCCCATCCCTCTCCTTCCGCTGCCTTGAACCTTCCCTGAGTTTTAGTCAGGTACCCATTTACTGCTGAGTGGACAGAGGGAGTTTTCAGACCCGAAAATTCGCATGCCGTGGGTGGGATCGAACCCGGGTCGTCCAGCCCAAAGACAAGTGCTATGACCACTCGTCCACAGGCCCTCCTTATAAAACCGTGTCTAAATATCAAACCGTGTCTTAATATCAAACCGTGTCTTAATATAAAAACCGTGTCTTAATATAAAACCGTGTCTTAATAATCTACTGACTATTTGCCAGTAGTTTATGAGTGACACCGTTTTATTATCTTGTTTTTCTCTTTTCAACAAAACTTGTTTACTCCCAGAGTTTTTTTTTATGTCTCTCCTTGTGAAGAGACTAGAATGTCAACAGCACAGTGTGTATGGACGCATCTTCCTTTTTGAAAAATATCCGTAGTGCATTGTAGGTTAACCTGTGTGAACGATGGATAACACCGAGTAAGTAAAGCTATGGAGAAACTGTTAAAAGAAAAACTAGAATATTTTTTAGCAGGAATACTTTTATTAAAATTACAGACGTAAAATATATATATAACCAAAAATTAGATATCTGTACGTATAATTAGCAATATAGTATAGAATCACTGTTCTGCCAATTTAATAAAAGGTAGAGTAGAAAGTGACTAACTTGGTTTAACTTTCGGCAGCTTCATAACTCTCGCTTCCCTTATGTTGTCCTTTTGTCCTCACATTCTATGAGCGATGTTTCTGACAAAGGGG
>OY744533.1:89162641-89200141 GCA_963556195.1 Sepiola atlantica
GGTATTAACTTCCAGACACAAAATGCACCAAACATTGATGTTTTACTGTTTTTTTTTTCTTTGCCAAACTCAATCATGTTCTGCAAAATCCAAAACAAAAAACAATTTCCCTCCCTCCCCTCTCCCTCCCTTCCCATTTCACTCAACCAAACATCATGAATGGATACTTGAATATATAAAGAACTTAAAGCAAAAAAACTTTTACCAATATGACCGTATTCAGCATTAAATAACCCGAAAAGGGTTGATATGCCGTAAAAAAAAAAACAACAAACCAAACGTAAAAATCTGATTCTAAATTCTCCTCATGATGAATTTTTGTTGCAAATGCGAAGTAAAGTTTGTACTGAAAGGTCATTATGACTTTAGGACTATTGATATCCGTTATAAAGTCGAAATGCATTGTTTGGATTTCAGCCAGTTGGTTTATTGCGGTTAGCCGTTAGAAGTTTCCTTCTTTCATTAATGTTTTATCTTTGCTTGATCGGCATCCAAACATAATTGATATTCACCTTTTCTACTGTTGTAGAAAAAAAAGAAATGATCAATGCACAGTAAATATGAGCAGAAACCAAATACTCGAGTCGCTCGTAATTGTCTTCACATTTTTTAAAAAAATGTTTCTTATAAGTTTTACTAGCGTTTCTTTGCAATCGCACTAGCAGAATTACAAAGAACTTTCCTTTTTTATTTCTGTGCTTGACATCAAATAGAATTTCCATGAACAGAGTTTCTTTCCACAAACTTCTCATCTGTGGAACACATACCACAGGACTGCTTCCCTGCAGACTACAACATAGTCGTCTTCAAATCCAATATCAACAAATACTTGTCATAAACCATCCTTATAAGTAATCGAATTTTGTTCATTACATTCTTCATTTTCAATCCTCTCATAATATTCTTCATCATACAACTGACAATCCACCCATCTCATTAACCCTTATCATCGACTGGCTTTTGGTCTTGATAAGTGGTGACTCATTAGTTAAAAAAACAAACAATATACTTTTGTCGTGGTTAGATGATTATAAATAAGCACTTAAGTTTATATCCAGTGAATATTTGGTCAAAGACAATGTTTCTATCTGAAGTTTTTTTTTTCTTCTTTTGATGTTTGTTCATTTTAATATTGTGCATGTTTCTTTTACACACATACGCATGCTATAATAGTTGTGACAGTCGGGTCATTTGTTCAATCATTCTGTTGATAGATTCAGTATTGTTTTTTGTTTGTTTTTTAAATTCTGATATTGAAGTGTTCGTAATTTTGTTAGTTGTTAAATTAGGTAAGAAATGGTAATTGTTCAATAAGTTGATATTATTGTTGTTTATGCTTGAGATGTGGTTTCTATTTTAGGTACCATTCTAGTTGACACTATCAACATGAGTAAGGAAGCCGGGCGTGGAACGGCAAAGGATGAAGAGATGTTGCAGCGCTTAGAAGTGATGATACCAAATTCTTGTCGTGAGAAAACTTTCAAGGAAATCCAAGATATCAAATATGATCTCAGCAGTAAGTAATCAATTGAAACACAGCATTTGAATGTCCAATTAAAATAAACAGTAACCTATCAAAAGGGTAACAGAATGACCAATCTGTATTAAACAAAGGATTTAGAATGGATCTATAAAGTAGGTTTGTGTTTTCGTTATATATATTTCTATGTAAGATGTAGAATTGTCTTTAATCTATTTTTGTTGTGCTTTCAAAAAGATGTTCAGTATTTTTTAGGCTTGTTTTACTAAAAAGGCATGAAACCTATTTCTGAATCGTCTTTATTTTTTGTTTACTTATTTAAAATTATATTGTTTTTTATATATTTTGGTAAAAAGAATGACAATATATCACAAAACTTAATGCATTTGTGGATATTTATATATAATATATATATATATAATAATTGTGAAAACTTGTGAAACATCGAAACGTTTTCATATTCCTCATTTCTAATAACCGTTTCCAACGATTCTTATTTTAAAATTTCAATTGCTGAAACAACACGAGAAACACCCGTGTCTGACGTTCTTCAACTTGTTCTTACGGATCTATTTTCCTTTGTCGTCATCACTCGTCCATTTGTGAAACATCGAAACGTTTTCATATTCCTCATTTCTAATAACCGTTTCCAACGATTTTTATTTTAAAATTTCAATTGCTGAAACAACACGAGAAACACCCGTGTCTGACGTTCTTCAACTTGTTCTTACGGATCTATTTTCCTTTGTCGTCATCACTCGTCCATTTGTGAAACATCGAAACGTTTTCATATTCCTCATTTAAAAACACCCGATCGGCAGAGAAGGACGTTTGGTTTTTTTTACTAGCGACCATCGCACGAGTATATTTCAAAAGGATTCTTTATTTTGATTAATTCCACAGAAGCGTTGTTTTCCTTCTTTCGCCAGGTAAAAAAAAAAAAATATTTAACGACATTTCGGGCACGTCTACTTCACTTATGTGTCACTATTTTGTTCATACAAGTGGAATTCTTGTTTTATACTTCACCAACAACATCTTGATAAGCAACTCACTGGTAATGTATGACATTTGTACATGTTTTAGTGGAAACGATATCAGCCCTAGTTAGATGGGAACGGTGGAGGTCTTGGACTGCCAAAAGTGTTCAAGTTGGTAAAGGATAGGCATCCAGCCGTAAAATTGCCTTAAATACAATGTCTGGTCGAAATACAGCAGGAAAAAAGAAAGGCAGTGCCAGTAGCACTAATGCTGCTGGTAATGTCTTGGGCTTTGTAGATCCCAGGATGTGTGGATCTTCAGGGCCTATGGATTCCATCAAGCCTTGCCAAAGACAGGAGTGGAGAGGAAGACTTAGATTTCGAGACTAGACAATCAGGCCCCACCCTCATCAGAGGATTAATTGTGGCCTGATTCAACAAATAAACCGGTTGATGATGATGATGATGATGATATATATATATATTACTTTTATACGTACATAAAAGTAATCCATGGACACGTGTTTCTGGCTCACAGCCGTTATCAGCATGGCTAACTTAGACAAGGATCGAACCTCCGATAGTGATGTCTATAGTTCGGTGTCTTACCAGTGGACTACGATGCCCTGCCTATAAATATGTACGATTTTTATCACCTAAATATTTAATGTATTTTTTATGTAATTATTTTTATTGGTGATTGTAGCGTTCATTGTTTTTTTTGGCTTACTACTATTTCGATTGCCTCACTTCCTAAGTGATTAAGATGCAGAAAATTGCATTATTAGTCGCCCATAACTTTATAGGATGTATTTTTTGTTAATATATATTTTTTTAATTAATTTTATACGTACATAAAAGTAATCCATGGACACGTGTTTCTGGCTCACAGCCGTCATCAGCATGGCTAACTTAGACAATATACATATATATATATATATATATATATATATATATATATATATATATATACATATATTAATCCTTTAATAAATGCTGTATACGTTTCCCCTGCCAATTTTTCTCTTAAGAAATGTTATTCAATCACATGGTAGTTCTTGCGACAGTGGCAACATTATTGTTTTTGTGGTTATTATTACTGTGATGTTTTTGAATCGATATTATTATTTTTTTCTTATCCCTTAATATTCTATTTGGAATCTTATCCGATATAGTCTTAGAATCTTTCATCACTTTACTATTACTACTATTATAAATAGTATCATTATTTTTATTACTATTATCATTATTTTTATTACTATTATTATTATTATTATAGCTGATTCCTTCTTTGATTATCACTGTTATTACTCCTACTACAACTATTCTACTAGCACATCTGGGCTGGTGCACCATCCACTAGTCTCTCCCTCTTTAGAGAAGGTCCAAAAAACAGTCTCTAATCTAATAGGTTTCTCACTATCTACCAAGCTCCAGCCCCCGTCCCGTCGCCGCAATGTTGCATCCTTGTTTTACAAGTACTTCAACAGAATGTGCTCCGATGAACTTGCTGCTCTGGTTCCCCCTCGACGTAAATACACTCGACCAACCCGACAATCAGTTAAATTCCATCCATTCACTGTGGAGGTCCCCAGATGCCGGAGAGCCTTCTACTCCAATAGCTTCTTTCCTCAAGCTGCCGGCCTTTGGAACTCCTTCCCTCCTCCCCGTTTCCCCGATTGTACTGCTATGCAGAAATTTAAAACTAATGTGAACAAGCATCTCGCTGCACAGCTCCCAATTTAGGATTACCCCCCCCCCCCTCCCCTAACTTTGACCTTAATTCTCAGTAGCCCCTTACGTCTACAGTGACAACTTGCCTTGTTTGGGATGAACTAAGTTAAAAAATTGGGGTTACCATTATTAGTATTGTTGTTATTATTAGTAGTAGTAGTATTATTATTATTCTAAATGTAGAGAACATTGGTGGAAGTGATATGAAAAAAACAATTTTATAAACATAACATATGTTCAGAAAATAGGTGGGATAAGTTTGTTACCACTCAACCTTTATTTGTGACTGTTCCTATAAGGTGCTGAAGACGGACATATTGGAATTTATGTATAAAAATAAGTACATAAAAAACAATTCCGTAATGAATGAATATTTTCAATATTCATTGCCAATTCATGGCGTAAATAAAATATTTTAATCTGATTGGTCAGTCTCTGAAGATGAAATAACCAAAGTTCATTAATCATAGACCGGAAATGAAGAAAAAAAAAATAGCACGTATGGATGTAAACTAAAGAACATATTCGCCATTGGAACTCTTTTATACAACTGATATCATAGCCACAAATAGCTGACCTTTGGGCATTGTATTAGATATTATGTTACAAGTATTTGATTGTGAAATCATAGTTGATTTTATTTATATTCTAGCTTTGGGATGTTGTAAATTAATTGCTTTAGATGGTGGTAGTCATTTAGATGCTTTTTTTTTTTTGTTTGTTTTATTTTAAACTTTATAATTCCACTATTGACAATAGTTAATTGAAAAAAAAAGAAAAGATTTTTCATGTTTTTAAACTGAAATATTATGAATTTGAATTACTTCCAGAATTGACAGATTATATTATCAGGTTTTGGTTTGTGAAGATTCAATTGTATCAACATAGCAAAAAATTCTGCAAATCATGAGTTAGGGATTGAGGGGGAGGGGGGGGTAATTGAAATTTATTCAATAAAATTAACAATAAGAGTATAATGAATTATTGATCTTATATCAAATGTAACTTCTTGAATACATAATTTCTACAATTCAGAGGTGAGGAGTTGGCAATTTTTATAGTAGTAAGATGTTTTATAGCTGTCTCCCCACCTCAATTGGGAGTCAGATTTTTTTTAAACTGACTGGGGAGCGGGCAGATTTTATTCTAGTCAACTCTCCATCTCTGTTAAAATAACATTCATCTTCCTAAGCTCATTTTTTGTTTCTGCTCTATTGAAATTGAAATTCTCTCTTCCTATAATTCCTATATTTCAATAACTTAGTTCCTTGATGCTTTTACTTAAACTACATAAGAAATGTAGACTTGTTGCCAATCTGACCTGCAATATGATATTGTCTTTTCTATTGTAGCCCAAACCTAAATACTATCCTCTTGCTGTTTGTGTAAATGAAAATATTCAAACATTCCGTCTGCTGCAAGATAAAAAGTACATGATCTGTTGTTTTTGTTTTTTTTGTTTTTTTTATAGTTTTTTTGTTCAGAATCACATTTTTATGTACTCAAGGCGGGTTCTCTTTACTGTACGATAGGCGAATTAACTGATAATAATGACAACGCTTGTTTTTATTCGCTAGTTGTATTAATAAAACCTGATGATTAATGTTCTGAAAATGTGTACCAATGTTGTATCCCATTTCACAAACAAAATACTATTTCAAACTTAAATGTTACGGACAGATGCTTGGATGCATCAAAATATTTTTGATCAATATTAACAAGAGGATATAAGTATTTAAGTTTGTAGAACTCTTTTAAATTGTTATTTGCTTACATACACTGCTGCAAAGAAAGAATTTTAAGAATATTCTCAGCATGTATACCCTATTGACTTTTTAAAAGTTTGTCAAACAAAAGATTTTTTTTTTAATTTTTAATATTACCTTTAACGATCATCATCATTCCAAATATTTGAAAGCTCCATCTTTCTAAGAAAAAAAAAAATTAAGTAAATAAAAAAAAAATTAAAATTAAAATTCTGTAAGCAGTTTGCCCACCCCAGATATTTTATTTTTATTTTTTTTTTATTTTTTTATCCTTTCACTGAATCAAAATGTTTTTCAATTGGTGAATTTTCTGTAGACTAGAATATCAAATAATTTGAATTTTTAGTATCTGGTGAATATGTAAGATGAACTGAAGCTTTCAAATTCATTTGCAAATCTATTTTACATTATCGCTGAACAAATGTTTTCTAGTCAAATTGTGCTTAAATCTTAATCCCTTTTCTTCAATTGATCTAATTTGAACTTTTATTTTTAAAAATTAATCTTTTGGTTCCATGGACATAACTCCTATAAGATCCCTTTATTTTACACTTATATAGAATTGGCGTGCTCATGCTACTTAATAGTGACCATGTTCCATATTTTTTATTTGAATATTATGTGTGCGTCACATTCCACTTCATTGTTTCCTAACCACTTGATTATTACGCATATTTCATGTTAGGTTGATTTTTGCATGCGCGTCAACATTCCAACCAATAGAATTGAGCCAATGTCAGTCAAGACAACTCTTCCAAGAATTAGAAGAAAAAAAAACAATTTTTCCAGGAGATTAATTTAATATTGATACTTTTCTATGAATGAACAGCTGATTGTTTTACATAAATGATACCCAACTTAGCTCAGCTCAATAATTGTATATTATTCCTCCTCTCTTTTTGAACTCGTAACAATTCAAATACGTTTCCCACTTACGATGTACATTATCATTATTCTATGAAGTTTCATTCACTAAAAATTCCTGACAACTATTAGATGAATACAATATTTTGTTTAATGAAAATATATTTTGTTAATAATCTTAATGTCTCATTCATTGATTCCTACTAACAAGTCCCAAGGTGAAGCATATGCTACGTTTTAATGTAATGTTTCTTCAGAAGTTCATGTTGCAACACCCAGATTTTGTATGTTCGGAGTATTTTGACTATTTACATCAGGGGCGGGCAACCTCCGGCCTGCGGGCCACATTCGGCCTGCGAAGGCTTAGCGTCCGGCCCGCTACCCTGCTATGCTTTATTATTGCAATCCGGCCCGCGGACCTCCCAGTAAAACTTCTATCATTTTGTGACGTAGACGTAAAAGTAGGTTTCAATTAAGATTTACAGTGGGATGAAAATGTATAAATATCAGCGAGCGATGATGCATGTATATTTCATTTTTCTTTAACTATTAATTTCCAATCTTTGGCCTGAGATAAAAAAAATAGAAAAAGAGAAAGAGAGAGGCAAAGAGAAAATGAGAGACGAGGAAAGGGCATAAAACAGAGAACCTATATGAGGTGTCAAAACGAATGCTGGATCAACTTGCTACTTCCCCGTCATTATTTTTTATGATTCCAAAATGGCTCTCACGCTGAAAAGGTTGTCCGCCCCTGATTTACATCATTGTAAAACGATTACTATTCTCAGATAATATCTTGGTTTAATTTATATAAACCTTAAAAGGTTGACATAAACATGCAATTATTGTACGGTAAACATCTTCAGCATCAGACTTTTTAAAGTCTTTTGGATACAATGGTTCATTTTTATGTCCGTTTTACATGTTGGCATGTGTTGGACGGCTTTTAGAAATTGACTTCCAATGTAACCTATCTCTGACCAGGTCTTTATTAATCTTTCTTTCTCAAGTCCATCCTTATCACTTTCTACCATGTTTTCCTTGACCTTCCTCTGTGGGCTAATCCTGCTGCTTCAATTGTTCTACATCGAACAACTCAAGAACTCTCATCTATTCTTTCAACATGGCCATAAAATCGAAGTCTACTCTTCTACACACATCTCCCTATACTGTCCAGATGTAATCTCCCTATACTGTCCAGATGTAATCTCCCTATACTGTCCAGATGTAATCTCCCTATACTGTCCAGATGTAATCTCCCTATACTGTCCAGATGTAATCTCCCTATACTGTCCAGATGTAATCTCCCTATACTGTCCAGATGTAATCTCCCTATACTGTCCAGATGTAATCTCCCTATACTGTCCAGATGTAATCTCCCTATACTGTCCAGATGTAATCTCCCTATACTGTCCAGATGTAATCTCCCTATACTGTCCAGATGTAATCTCCCTATACTGTCCAGATGTAATCTCCCTATACTGTCCAGATGTAATCTCCCTATACTGTCCAGATGTAATCTCCCTATACTGTCCAGATGTAATCTCCCTATACTGTCCAGATGTAATCTCCCTATACTGCCCAGATGTAATCTCCCTATACTGTCCAGATGTAATCTCCCTATACTGCCCAGATGTAATCTCCCTATACTGCCCAGATGTAATCTTCCTCTGAGTTCATCAGATCTGGAAGACTCGCATTACACATCCATTGTATCATTCTCATATCATTTCTCTTCATGCAACACTGGCCAGGTTTCACTTCCATACATTATCACACTACCTTCACATGCCTGATAGACTCTTCCATTGGTCGACACAGGTAACGCTCTGCTGGTTAGTAATGGCAAATGTTCCCTGAACTTCCTCCATCCACTCCTAATTCTTGCAATCCCATTAGTACCTGCTCCTCCTTGAGCTCCAATGGTATCACCTAGGTAATAAAACTTCTGAACAACCTAAATAGATTCGCCATCCAAATATACTTTCTCCACATCTGAATTCTCATCCGTCTCCATTGTCTTACACTTCTTGCATACAAACTATCATCTCTCAACCTACTAGTAATTCTACTGCATTTCTTGTGTCTTGCAATTACCACAAAAAAGTGAGTTACACCCGACTCCATTTGCACAAACCCATAAACAGGCAAAATCTTTATTTCCCATTTATGTAACATATTTTTACTGTTTTGATATGTAGTGGAAGCGACAGGCAGACGATACAAATGATTCATTCCCAAACTGAGCACATATAAATGCACAATCTCTTTTTGCTTTCAGTCAATCAATGTTTTGAGCTCTTAAAAGAAAGATGTCTTGTATTTTATTTGTCTGCCAACTCTATGGTAGTTGGGACTCTCCTCTTGGGTCAGTTGGCGTTCGTCTCTTGTATTAGTAATTCTTATGTAAAAAGTGTCCGTATGCCTGGCTAAAGTTAAGGTTCCAATTCGAAAGAGTTAACCACAAATTTCATTCATGAGAAAAGGCTTCATATGGAAATGGAAATGGCTTATTTACTAATATTTTGAATTATAAATGAAAAAATAATGATGCTTTTCATGAAACTAACAAGAGCAATTTTAAAAATTAAAATCAAATGTTGCCAATAACACTGACCCACAAAAGCAATGAACGTATGATTTGCCAATAAAATTCTTGAACATTAAATTGTGCATACAGACAGGCAAATATGAAAACTAAAGTTTAAAAAGAAAAAAATAATTAATATTTGATAATATTTCATACCAGTTGTATGTGGATTCTTCATAAAGAATTCAATGAATTGTTAATATAAAATAAGTCATTATGAAAATAATGATTACTGACATAGTTTTAAATTTTATTTTTTATTTTTTTTATTTTAATGGAAATCGCTCCAGACAACGTCACTTGATGTAAAATAAAATTTGTTGATGTAAGGAGCTAACAAGACCGAAATAAATTATTATTATTATTATTATTATTATTATTATTATTATTATTATTATTATTATTATTATTATTCTACTACTACTACTCTTTTGGAAAGAAAATGCACAAAAATGTAATGAAATGTTTTAAGTTTCTAAGACAAATTATTAAAATCAAAATATTTTATAAATTATAGGAATGAAAATTCCATTTAATTCGACTGAAGAGTTTTTATATACTTACGGAAGCTCCACAAAATAAGGTGAAACTTTTTTGTGATTGTGCAACTCTGAGAAGAATAAACATTATTAATCAAATATAAGTTCCACAAAGAAAAAAATGAAAGAGTTCAATATGTAGTGCAAAAGATATTTCATAATATCGTAAATATGTGGGTCTTTCCAGGGAGATATTTTTTCCAAACCTGAAATGAGTTTTCTCAAATGAATATTGTAACTTTTTTCTTTTTTTAGATCTTACAACTCTAGAAATTTTACAAAAGGATTTGAAAGTGATATCCGGAAATGGAACAAATATTGCAATGAGTTCAATTACTATGAAAATACAAGTAAGTCTTTTGTCTTTATATTCTTAATATTTGATTTATATCTAGTATTATTCAGATCATCATATTAAAAAAAAAAAAAAATGAAGAATTCAGTTTTTCTATCACACCTTACCATGTAATCATTTAAATGTAGCTTTTATTGTTCGATAGGATTCTCTGAAAGTTGAATGGACTCATATTGTGTAGAAACTTGGGATTTACCACTAATTTGTTTTAAAAATAGTTGATTAAGCCCGTGCAGGCATTATGAGCTCATCCTATCTAGCTATGATGCAAAGCTCTCATTAGGAGATTACCTTTTTGTAAAATTAAAAACAATGTGTTCATTTTTTTTTTTTTTAATCACTAAAACTCAGGAAATTATCCATTTTTTAATGAAATTTTTACCATTTATTTAATAAATTATATATTTTATAATGAATACATGTTCTCAAATTTGATATAGCTATTTTTGAAGAATGGAAATTTGACGGAATTTAAGTTTTCTGGTCAGATTAATAGAAATGTACGGTGACTTTTTTTTTTTTTTCAATGCTACTATTAAAAGCAACTATATATTTTTTCAAGCAACTTTTTTAAGTTAGAAAAATAAAATAATAGTAAAACTCTGGAGGCCTCGAAGTGCGGCTTAAACCACTCTTTCTGGTTTCCCTTAGCAGGCATACCTCACCCTATACTGTCTCTGTGTTGAGCTATTAGCCAACCTTGCTGATGTGTGACCAATATGTTTTTGCCCATTATATTTTCCTCTTAGCGTTTTATGTAGAACTCGCTGTACCTATCCGGCATTGCACAGAAAGAAGTATTTTTACTGTCATTTGTATTTCGCTTTTTTCTCCTTGTTCTTTCTTATATTTTTAGCTATGATGTTTGTTTGTTCTTGTTTATTTTACCAAGTTATTATTTTTATAAAATAGGATTTTAGAAATTAAATTTAATTATTTCTATATAGTTTGGTCATTATTATTGGATGTAAATAACTTTCAATCTTTTAATACATGAGAATTCTAAATCCAGAAATGACATTCTATCCAATAGTTTAAATGCTTCCAAATTCCTTTCAAGTTTTGAAGGGTCACAGAGTAGTTAACTTTTTCCTCCCCCAACTATTAATAAAGTGTAAATGTCTGACTTGTTTACAAAGAAATAGAAATGCATTGTGATGGATTTAATTATTAAATTATTTTTAAATAGGTTTTTTAAGTTTGTTTTAGTATGTTACACCATTGAAGTTTTTGATTTCAATAAATAAGTGATTAATAGTAAATAAAAAAAAAAAAATGTTCGTCACGTAGAGGTGAGAAACACATACAAACACGAAAATATGTCCAACAATTTTATTAATATAGAGATTATATTAAAAATAGGCTTCAGGTTATTGTTTGATTTTGTAATCAGTGTGAATGTCTTTGAATTTATAAAATTAAAATATTAAAAAAAAATTTCTTTATAGGATTTTATAAAACGAGAAGATCTTGAAAACAGCCTTAATAAATTTGCTGAACTTCAAGCTACCAAAGCTGTTGTGATAATGGGAGTCGTCGTGATAAATGGAACGACAATAAGAGAATTGGGAATATTTTCTTTGTCAAAGAAATTTCAAGATAAGGTAAGTCACTGCAAAATTGTGATGAAGTTAGTGTACATATGTGAGAATATCACTTTAATATCCTACAAATATATCGTCTGAATGTCACTTTAATATCCTACAAATATATCGCCTGAATGTCACTTTAATATCCTACAAATATATCGTCTGAATGTCACTTTAATATCCTACAGATATATCGTCTGCATGTCACTTTAATATCCTACAAATATATCGTTTGAATGTCACTTTAATATCCTACAGATATATCGTCTGAATGTCACTTTAATATCCTACAAATATATCGTCTGAATGTCACTTTAATATCCTACAAATATATCGTCTGCATGTCACTTTAATATCCTACAAATATATCGTTTGAATGTCACTTTAATATCCTACAGATATATCGTCTGAATGTCACTTTAATATCCTACAGATATATCGTCTGAATGTAACTTTAATATCCTACAAATATATCGTCTGCATGTCACTTTAATATCCTACAAATATATCGTCTGCATGTCACTTTAATATCCTACAAATATATCGTCTGCATGTCACTTTAATATCCTACAAATATATCGTCTGAATGTCACTTTAATATCCTACAAATATATCGTCTGAATGTCACTTTAATATCCTACAAATATATCGTCTGAATGTCACTTTAATATCCTACAGATATATCGTCTGAATGTCACTTTAATATCCTACAGATATATCGTCTGAATGTCACTTTAATATCCTCCAAATATATCGTCTGAATTTCACTTTAATATCCTACAAATATATCGTTTGAATGTCACTTTAATATCCTACAAATATATCGTCTGAATGTCACTTTAATATCCTACAAATATATCGTCTGAATATCACTTTAATATCCTACAAATATATCGTCTGCATGTCACTTTAATATCCTACAAATATATCGTTTGAATGTCACTTTAATATCCTACAAATATATCGTCTGAATGTCACTTTAATATCCTACAAATATATCGTCTGAATGTCACTTTAATATCCTACAGATATATCGTCTGAATGTCACTTTAATATCCTACAAATATATCGTCTGAATGTCACTTTAATATCCTACAAATATATCGTCTGAATGTCACTTTAATATCCTACAAATATATCGTCTGCATGTCACTTTAATATCCTACAAATATATCGTCTGCATGTCACTTTAATATCCTACAAATATATCGTCTGCATGTCACTTTAATATCCTACAAATATATCGTCTGAATGTCACTTTAATATCCTACAAATATATCGTCTGAATGTCACTTTAATATCCTACAAATATATCGTTTGAATGTCACTTTAATATCCTACAAATATATCGTCTGAATGTCACTTTAATATCCTACAAATATATCGTCTGAATGTCACTTTAATATCCTACAAATATATCGTCTGCATGTCACTTTAATATCCTACAAATATATCGTTTGAATGTCACTTTAATATCCTACAAATATATCGTCTGAATGTCACTTTAATATCCTACAAATATATCGTCTGCATGTCACTTTAATATTCTACAAATATATCGTCTGCATGTCACTTTAATATCCTCCAAATATATCGTCTGAATTTCACTTTAATATCCTACAAATATATCGTTTGAATGTCACTTTAATATCCTACAAATATATCGTCTGAATGTCACTTTAATATCCTACAAATATATCGTCTGAATATCACTTTAATATCCTACAAATATATCGTCTGCATGTCACTTTAATATCCTACAAATATATCGTTTGAATGTCACTTTAATATCCTACAAATATATCGTCTGAATGTCACTTTAATATCCTACAAATATATCGTCTGAATGTCACTTTAATATCCTACAGATATATCGTCTGAATGTCACTTTAATATCCTACAAATATATCGTCTGAATGTCACTAAACACGCTGATTGAACTGACGTATCTTAAGAATACTCATTCTTGTTCTCTTTAATTTCCTATACAAAATGTTTGAAAAATTGATGGTCTAAATTTCGGATTTTGTTCTATATGTGTAAATAATGAAGAAACATCCCATTAACAAAGGTCTGGAAATGCTTGCTTTCAGCCTATAAGGCCATTGAAACAAACGCTGTTCAACATTCTTTATTGTAAAAATCTAAAGCTTATTTCAACATATGAGATAGATAAACACTGTCCCTGTGACAGGATTACAAGTAAACCTGGGCCTGTTACACTTTAGCCCCGGGCAACATCGGGTAACCCATGCTAGTACATTTATAATAAACAGTGGAATAAATTAATATGATGCTTATTCAAAGAGAGAAACTATCATTTTATACTATGAGGACGAATGGTTTCTTTCATCCAATCCCATAACCTCCAATGGACTGTGGTTCTCGGTATGACCTTAAAGTGCATCCAGATTAATCTACAAACCATTTGCAGTTTCGGCGTAAGTGACCCAACGATGGTTTACCTGCCGTAAAACGCAACAACCAACCAACATTTTTCTCGTTTGTTAAATTTTTGCAACCAAATTTACACTAAGATGTTTATGGCAAAATAAAATTTACTGCACATTTTGTTTTCGCTCCTCATTTAAAAATTTGTGGCAACAATCTCACCATAAAAATTTGTGGCAAAAATCTCACCATTAAAAATTTGTGACAACAATCTCACCATAAAAATTTGTGGCAACAATCTCACCATAAAAATTTGTGGCAACAATCTCACCATAAAAATTTGTGGCAACAATCTCACCATAAAAATTTGTGGCAACAATCTCACCATAAAAATTTGTGGCAACAATCTCACCATAAAAATTTGTGGCAACAATCTCACCATAAAAATTTGTGGCAACAATCTCACCATAAACATTTGTGGCAACAATCTCACCATAAAAATTTGTGGCAACAATCTCACCATAAAAATTTGTGGCAACAATCTCACCATAAAAATTTGTGGCAACAATCTCACCATAAAAATTTGTGGCAACAATCTCACCATAAAAATTTGTGGCAACAATCTCACCATAAAAATTTGTGGCAACAATCTCACCATAAAAATTTGTGGCAACAATCTCACCATAAAAATTTGTGGCAACAATCTCACCATAAAAATTTGTGGCAACAATCTCACCATAAAAATTTGTGGCAACTATCTCACCATAAAAAATTTGTGGCAACAATCTCACCATAAAAATTTGTGGCAACAATCTCACCATAAAAATTTGTGGCAACAATCTCACCATAAAAATTTGTGGCAACAATCTCACCATAAAAATTTGTGGCAACAATCTCACCATAAAAATTTGTGGCAACAATCTCACCATAAAAATTTGTGGCAACAATCTCACCATAAACATTTGTGGCAACAATCTCACCATAAACATTTGTGGCAACAATCTCACCATAAACATTTGTGGCAACAATCTCACCATAAAAATTTGTGGCAACAATCTCACCATAAAAATTTGTGGCAACAATCTCACCATAAAAATTTGTGGCAACAATCTCACCATAAAAATTTGTGGCAACAATCTCACCATAAAAATTTGTGGCAACAATCTCACCATAAAAATTTGTGGCAACAATCTCACCATAAAAATTTGTGGCAACAATCTCACCATAAAAATTTGTGGCAACAATCTCACCATAAATATTTGTGGCAACAATCTCACCATAAAAATTTGTGGCAACAATCTCACCATAAAAATTTGTGGCAACAATCTCACCATTAAAAATTTGTGACAACAATCTGACCATAAAAATTTGTGGCAACAATCTCACCATAAAAAATTGTGACAACAATCTCACCATAAAAATTTGTGGCAACAATCTCACCATAAAAATTTGTGGCAACAATCTCACCATAAAAATTTGTGGCAACAATCTCACCATAAAAATTTGTGGCAACAATCTCACCATAAACATTTGTGGCAACAATCTCACCATAAACATTTGTGGCAACAATCTTACCATAAAAATTTGTGGCAACAATCTCACCATAAAAATTTGTGGCAACAATCTCACCATAAAAATTTGTGGCAACAATCTCACCATAAAAATTTGTGGCAACAATCTCACCATAAAAATTTGTGGCAACAATCTCACCATAAAAATTTGTGGCAACAATCTCACCATAAAAATTTGTGGCAACAATCTCACCATAAAAATTTGTGGCAACAATCTCACCATAAAAATTTGTGGCAACAATCTCACCATAAAAATTTGTGGCAACAATCTCACCATAAAAATTTGTGGCAACAATCTCACCATAAAAATTTGTGGCAACAATCTCACCATAAAAATTTGTGGCAACAATCTCACCATAAAAATTTGTGGCAACAATCTCACCATAAAAATTTGTGGCAACAATCTCACCATAAAAATTTGTGGCAACTATCTCACCATAAAAATTTGTGGCAACAATCTCACCATAAAAATTTGTGGCAACTATCTCACCATAAAAATTTGTGGCAACAATCTCACCATAAAAATTTGTGGCAACAATCTCACCATAAAAATTTGTGGCAACAATCTCACCATAAAAATTTGTGGCAACAATCTCACCATAAAAATTTGTGGCAACAATCTCACCATAAAAATTTGTGGCAACAATCTCACCATAAAAATTTGTGGCAACAATCTCACCATAAAAATTTGTGGCAACAATCTCACCATAAAAATTTGTGGCAACAATCTCACCATAAAAATTTGTGGCAACAATCTCACCATAAAAATTTGTGGCAACAATCTCACCATAAAAATTTGTGGCAACAATCTCACCATAAAAATTTGTGGCAACAATCTCACCATAAAAATTTGTGGCAACAATCTCACCATAAAAATTTGTGGCAACAATCTCACCATAAAAATTTGTGGCAACAATCTCACCATAAAAATTTGTGGCAACAATCTCACCATAAAAATTTGTGGCAACAATCTCACCATAAAAATTTGTGGCAACAATCTCACCATAAAAATTTGTGGCAACAATCTCACCATAAAAATTTGTGGCAACAATCTCACCATAAAAATTTGTGGCAACAATCTCACCATAAAAATTTGTGGCAACAATCTCACCATAAAAATTTGTGGCAACAATCTCACCATAAAAATTTGTGGCAACAATCTCACCATAAAAATTTGTGGCAACAATCTCACCATAAAAATTTGTGGCAACAATCTCACCATAAAAATTTGTGGCAACAATCTCACCATAAAAATTTGTGGCAACAATCTCACCATAAAAATTTGTGGCAACAATCTCACCATAAAAATTTGTGGCAACAATCTCACCATAAAAATTTGTGGCAACAATCTCACCATAAAAATTTGTGGCAACAATCTCACCATAAAAATTTGTGGCAACAATCTCACCATAAAAATTTGTGGCAACAATCTCACCATAAAAATTTGTGGCAACTATCTCACCATAAAAATTTGTGGCAACAATCTCACCATAAAAATTTGTGGCAACTATCTCACCATAAAAATTTGTGGCAACAATCTCACCATAAAAATTTGTGGCAACAATCTCACCATAAAAATTTGTGGCAACAATCTCACCATAAAAATTTGTGGCAACAATCTCACCATAAAAATTTGTGGCAACAATCTCACCATAAAAATTTGTGGCAACAATCTCACCATAAAAATTTGTGGCAACAATCTCACCATAAAAATTTGTGGCAACAATCTCACCATAAAAATTTGTGGCAACAATCTCACCATAAAAATTTGTGGCAACAATCTCACCATAAAAATTTGTGGCAACAATCTCACCATAAAAATTTGTGGCAACAATCTCACCATAAAAATTTGTGGCAACAATCTCACCATAAAAATTTGTGGCAACAATCTCACCATAAAAATTTGTGGCAACAATCTCACCATAAAAATTTGTGGCAACAATCTCACCATAAAAATTTGTGGCAACAATCTCACCATAAAAATTTGTGGCAACAATCTCACCATAAAAATTTGTGGCAACAATCTCACCATAAAAATTTGTGGCAACAATCTCACCATAAAAATTTGTGGCAACAATCTCACCATAAAAATTTGTGGCAACAATCTCACCATAAAAATTTGTGGCAACAATCTCACCATAAAAATTTGTGGCAACAATCTCACCATAAAAATTTGTGGCAACAATCTCACCATAAAAATTTGTGGCAACAATCTCACCATAAAAACGATTCAGGAAAGTTTGAAGCAAATTATGCAAAAAAAGCAAATCAGTTCAGTTTATGAATACACGTCTTAAATTCAAAATTATTGTTTTAGGCTTGAATAAATATCAAATTTTATATTTTCGTTTTCTAATTTAACTTGTGTAGATAACATTTTGCAATCTGTTACTTTATCATATCTGTTACTTTTGTGATTTCTTTGTTTGTATAAAAGTGTTTTTTAATTGTACATGACTAATAACTGCAATTAATAGTTGGTTCATGCTCATAATTGTACGTCTACAATAATCTAATTTTTTTTCTCTCCACATTTTTATTTGTATACGAATGCATGAGATCTAATTGTATCTTTTCAGATAATTGAAACTTTAACAACTACGAAGACACCAGATTTGGCTCTGGATATGATTCCATATGGATCAAAAAATCTTGCCGTATTTTCCCAAGGAAATAACCAAGCAACTCGGAAAATGGTCCTTCCAATCCTTAAATCTCTTCTCACATCGGAAGATTTTTCCAGGTAAGAAAACTAATTAAGATATTTTTGTTGATAATTTCCATTTTTCTCCAACCCAAGAAACTGCATTTATCGTTGTTAATCGCCGTTTGCTGCCTATAAAAGTTGCCCAAACGGTGTAACACTATCATAATAATGGGATCCTGTTATTTAGGTTAATTATGATTTAAAATCCAGTGCAGGCAATGTCTGTTACCGATTACTTAGCAGTAATATGCTTTTGAACTTCAGTGTAGATATGATTTTTCAAATACATGAGGTTATTTAGGTATGATTAATGGGGTTTAACCCCAGGTTCACTTATCGTCTGATATTGGATTGCTTGGTTTAATTGTGCAACCCCAAACATTTTAAGTGAAAAATTGAATGTATGGATCAAACGTTATGGGAGAAAAGGGTAATTTTTTGCCATTTTAGGGGGCTTTTGACCCCTTGGGGGCGCAAACCAGATTTTTTCCAAGGTCAGTGATACTTATTTTCTATTAGGAACAATTGCCTCCACATTTTGGTCAAGTTTCAGAGAAATTGAATGCATGGATGAAAAGTTATGGGGCAAAAAATGTCATTTTTTGCCATTTCGGGGCCTTTTGACCCCCTGGGGGGGCTAACCAGATTTTTTTTTAAAAATCGGAGAATGTCACTTTCTAACCTGACCAAAGTTACAACTTCATGCAAAATTTCAGAGAAATTCAATGGATGGTTGCGGAGAAAAATCCGGACGGACAGATGGACAGAAATGCCTCAAAACATAGGTCTCCGGATTTTATAAATCGGGGGACCAATTAGAACTTGAATAAATGGTTTCATTTATCATTTGAGATTAGTTGTATCCATTTCAAGAATTATTATCTTAAACCATAAATTTTTGATCTGTTAAAATAAATTGGGCAATTAATTTAAAAAAAAAAAAAAAATTTTTTTTAATTTTTTTATTTAACAGTTAAATTGGGAAGATAGTTAAAGGGGAGATGCCCAAGGAGGCATAACAAACAAATAAAATTGTAGTACATTATTTGCTTTCTAAAAAAAATATGATCAAAAAGATTTTCCCCCAATTTTTTTTTTTTTTTTTTGATGCATCATAAAATATTACTGCAATGATATATCAGAAAATATAAAATAAATTTATACATAAATATCTGAAACTAAATTTCCTTATTTTAGTTTGCCTTAGTTTGCTAATGTTTCCAATCAAATTACTGGAATAGTGACATAATCTAAAAAGGTTCTACCATCTTTTCAGAAAGATGATGTTGTTGTCCTTGAAAAAAATTGCTTTATTGTTTCAAGTGGTAGTATGAATCGTGATTCTATAGAATGTATGTCTCAATGAATGATTAAGCGATCAAACGGCACATTCTATTACATTTGTGTAGATTCAATCATTTTAATTATCAATGAAAATATCGATTTTGAAGGTGGGTCAACATCTATTCGATGATTCTCTTTGTGCCGATTACTACGCAGAAGACTCCTGTCAAATTTGAGTTGTGCTCAGTCACATCTCCATTTACAGTTTTGGAGACTATTTCCATTTCTTGGTAATGACCCTTTTGTAAACGGAAAGAATTTGTTTTATTTTTTGTATCGTCTTCAAACATTGTAAAGATTTCATTGAATGTGTATTTTGCTGTTACATTCAATTCTGATGTTTCTTGACTTACTCTGAATGTTGAAAGATAATCTTAAACAATTTACTAAAATGAACTTGCTTTTTATTAGCATTTTTTAAATTTATTTTTTTAAACAATTTTTCATGTGAATCGCTGGAACTGTCTTTATACAAAATAAAGTTAGTTTTTTTCTTAATTTTATATTATACTAGACCACCCGTGACCATTGGGTCAGTATTTGTTATAAATATTTACGAAAACCTGGAATTTCAAAATATTATTTACAATATTTTTCTGTACATCCATTTGTAAATCAATGTGTTGAACATCGATGAAATATATCAGGACAGTATAGAGAGATGTGTACAGGATAAGAGACTTTGTTGGTTTGCTTACATTAAGCCAATGGATGAGAGTTCTTGAGTTAGTAGATGTAGAACAGTTGAGGTAGCAGAGTCACTTGGCAGGGGGAAGACTAAGGAAAACATTGGAGGAAGAGATAAGCATGAATTTGAGAGAAAGAGGGATAAAGACCTGGTTAGAGATAAGTTAGTTTGGAAGTCAATTTCTAAAAGCCGTCCAACACATGCCAGCATGTAAAACAGACGTTAAACCGAATATGATGATGATGATGAACTTAGGTTGCACATCTCTCTAGGGAATGAATGTTTCGATGAATGTGTCAAATATAAAATTTAAAAAATAAAAAATATATTAAAAAAATTTTTTTTTATATATATTTACTTGAAAATACCAGGAGTTTTTACCCCACCTAATAAACTGGTATCGTCCGAGCCTTTGGGTCTGGATTTACCTCGGTCTATTGGGGGTTGTCAGTCCTGTGCAGTTCTAGGAGGTCCACCCTCCCAGGCTTTGCCTCCCCTCTTTGGGGAGGAGTAAGTTTATTGCTTACTGTCTGAGGCGCCCCTACCGGGGAATGCCGACGGGGCTGTCCAGGCAATTTTTAAACAGCTGGAGCGCTGGTTCTTTCCCACTTTCCCGACCTTGTGTCACATCTTACCTTGTGGAAGGAAGATAAATAGAATAGATGACGTCATAAAGGAAGAATGCTTGCTTTTTTCCCATTCATTTTCAAAATGTTTTAATGAAATATTTAAATTGATGCATGTTTTTAATTGTTTTCCTCTATGAGCAAAACAATTGTCCATCGGCTCTTGAAACAACCCGGAAAACAGTGCGCAGTTTACACCTATATAGATTTAGGATGGTCCTACTAACCACCACACTCAGCGTCTTATTTTTTCAGCCGTCTCTGTTGGTTTTTAGTACCCTCAACCCCCAACCAGTGAATGTGTACATCTAGTTTTTCTAAATAAAACGTCAAACCATTTGGGGATAATGTTAAGTAGGTTTTACCCATAGAGTGAATGTGGTATTTTGGTGACTGGAACTAGTTTAGAGAATAGGCCAAAAGGACTACAGCCGACCTCCATCCCACCTCACCCAATTTCGGCCTATACTGTGAACTTTTTTGTAAAATTTTAAAGATAAATAAATTGTCCATAATCTTTAAACCTTCAATTAAAGCTATTATACATATTTTATCTTTCATTTTGAGTTCTGTATTTCTACCTAACTTCTGACTCAAACCTGCTGGAAGCCCCTGGATGGAATGGTTTCAACAGTACTCTGGAAGCCCTTTACTTAAAATGCTGTCTAAAAAAAAAAAAATGATAGTCACTTTTAACAGTAAAATTTTAATTTAAAATGTTACTGTTCATGTGCATTAATCTAACCTAAACTTAAATTCTGTCAGACTTCTACTCTTTTCAAAATCTCTATGATGTTAAATTTGAAAACTTGTATTACTGATAATTTCATTAAAATAAGATAACAAGTATTTTTACAAAGTATAGTTTCCTTGTGGGGGTCCTCCGTAACTTAGATGGGCACTGTATGGAGATAAATTTCAAAATGAAACAAAACCAATGTATAGTTTTTAGCAGTATTATGAGTAGTAGAACTGAATAAAAATGACTTGTTAGGGTTTTAAAATATTATCAAGTTTGAAATTTAGATTGCACTTTCACACATCTTGTTTTTTTATCCATCTAAATATTTAGCAATGGAAATGTTATTTCAAACTTAAGTGTGACCGACAGACACTCACTCATAGAGATGTGAAGACTTGTCTAAAATCTGAACAAATTATTTTTTATTTACATGCAAAAGCACATAAAAAAACTTATTTTTATGGCAATCTCCATTCATAGTACGAAGAATTAAGTTTTCTAAATTCACAATAATGTTCTAACTAAATTTTTTAAAAATATATAATTTTAAGAATTTAGATATCTAGTATGATTGTTTTTATTTTTTTGGGGGGGGGGGGGGGCAAATCTCAAGAAAATACTTGTTACGAAATAGACTGGTAAAGTGATATTTCGTGGTTGTCTGAGCTCACTGTACCATTTTATATTTATTACAATATAAGGTGACAAAACTTCTTTTTGTCAGTTTTCACGTAAACAAATTTGATTAAAAAATGAAACCTTTTTCCAAAAATGATTCACTGGGGAAAAGCAGTTAAATGCCATGAATTTTAGTGGCACCTAGATTATTTGAGATTTTATCAAAAATGTAAATTTATGCATAAATATCTCATATAAATCTGTGTTAGACGGAAAATTTTAATTTTTAATCAAAGTAAACATTGTTTATGGTCAGTTATCAACAAATGTTTTATATAAAATTATTTTCTTAATTTTTAAGGAAATGAGTTATATCTAAAATGTATTATCGAACATAGTTTCTCGAGTGCACATTTCCTGAAAAATTGCCTCCGTGAGACCAGTTTTCAAGAACACTGGTGAAAGGACTGACCGGAAAAATTATCATCCCATAAGTCTCCTTCCGCTCTTCGCTAAAATCTTTGAATTATTAATAAATGTAGCAATAGTTCACCACCTCCAAAATGCTAAACTCTCCCTGACCAACAGTATAGATTTAGGTAAGCAAGTTCTACTGCGGATATCCTAACCAGTCATCTCTGAGCACATCTACCATACACTGTATAAAGTAGGTTAAGCTAGGGCAGTAGCGCTTGATATGTCCAAAGCCTTTGACAAGGTTTGGCATGAAGAACTTCTCAAGAAAATTAATTTGTATGGTATTACTGGAAGAGTATTTAATATAATCAGATCTTTCTTAGCTAAAAGAAAAATCCAGGTTGTCCTTGATGTCTGGACATCTAAATAACATCACATAAATGCAGGTGTACCTCAAAGAGTGATCTTTAAACTTCTATGATTCCTGATTTTCATAAACGACCTCCTTTATGCAATCGTGTTCAAGATGGGTACATTTGGTGATGACATCACACTCTATTCTTGACATGTGGGCAAATCGAACGCACATATATCCATGGCAATGGCTGAATTCTTAGAAAATGATCTGAAGTCTGTAGTGGAATGGGCCCAAAAATGGATGGTTACATTTAATGCTACCAAGACAAAGCTCTTTTCTTTAACAATTATAAGAAATCTTTCCAACCACTGATTGTCATGACTGATAGCACCCTTCCCGAGAGTCAAACATTCAAACTCATCGACCTAACATTCACAGGTAACATGAATTGGAATTAATACATAGAAGATACTGTCAACTCTTCTGCAAAGAAGGTGTGATCCCTCTCTCTACCGTGCTATAAAACGTCTCTCACCTGACATTATCCTGTATATCTACAAAGCCACCATTCACCCATGCATGAAGTATTGTTGCCACATCTGGGCTGGTGCACCAACCACTAGTCTCTCCCTTTTAGAGTCCAAAAAAGAGCCTCTAATCTAATAGACCACACACTGTCTACCAAGCTCCAGCCCCTCTCCCAACGCAGCAATGTTGTATTCTTGTGCTTGTTTTGCAAATACTTCAATGGATTGTGCTCTGATGAACTGGCTACTCTGGTGCCCCCTCGACGTAAATTCACTAGACCAACTCGACAATCTGCCAAATCCCATCCATTCACTGTGGAGGTCTCCAGATGCCGAAGAGCTTTCTACTCAAATAACTTCTTTTCTCCCTCCCTACCCCCTGTTTCCCCGACAGTACTGACATGCAGAAATTTAAAACTAATGTAAACAGACATCTCGCTGCGCAGATCCCAATTTAGGTTGACCCCCCACCAACCTTCTCCCTTTTCTTTTTTCTCAGTAGCCCCTTTATGTCTACAGTGGCGGTCTGCCTTGTTTGGGGTGAACTATGTTAAAAAAAAACAGAATGTGCTCCGATGAACTTACTGCACTTGTGTCCCCTCAATGTAAATACCCTTGACAAGCAGCAAAATCGCACCCCTTTACTGTAGAGGTCCCCAGATGCTGAAAGGCTTTCTACTCTAATAACTTTTTTCCTTGAATCGCTTGCTTTTGAAATTCCTTCCCTGCTCCATGTTTCCCCGACTGTACCAACATGCTGAAATTTAAATGTAATGTAAACAAGCATCTCGCTGCACAACTCCCCACTTAGGATGCCTATATAAATCTGGCTCTTAATTCACAGTAGCCCTTAAATCTCAGTGGCAGTGTGCCCCCTTGTTTGGGGTGAATTGAAGTAGAAAAAAAAAAAAAAAAATCTTAAGAATTGTTAACAAAATCTTATATTCTAAAAAAATATGGATTTGATTTATTTATGATTTATAATGATATCTAATGAAATATATATTTTAACCAAATGAAATGCTAATTCAAAATGCTAATACAAAGTAATTCTTCAATTCATAACATAGGCTTAAGAAACATGCATATAATTGTAAAATGTTTGTGTTTCAGATACACTTAGAAAAAGGTTTACTTTTTAATCTGACAAAATATAACCAAATAGGAATGTTACCTTTTTATGTGGAAATGCAACACTTGTTATTTTCTGTATGTGTCTTTATTTATTGTACAAATGAATCTTCTAATCTGATATTTGTTTTATAATATTCACAAACTGTTTTTTTTTCTTCTTTTTTATGACACATAAGTATTTTCTAGGACAAAGGGGAACTTGTGACTTTGAAGATGATTACTTCCTGTTTGAAATTCCCAAGTCCATCTCTGCTGGCATGCAACCAAATCTCTAGTTGTCTTGGCATCCCTTTTTGTTTGTAGAATTTAGTACAGCTTTATTTGCAATTTTGTGCAGAAACTAGAAGTCATTAAAAATTCAATATAAAAGTAAAGTTATAGTTTGTTTTTATTACTTACTGCTGATGCAGCTGGTGGGGGGGGGGATTCTATTGCTTCAATGCTTGAATTAAGTTGGTGTGATTTATTTTCTGCTAATATTCCTCACCATAATGCTTGGCTTAAGTTGTTTTTTTTGTTGTTTTTTTTAATAATATTTTGATGATACTAGTACAGCATTTGAAAAGGCTTTAAAAAATAAAAGTTCCGCTTTTGTCCGGTTCAAAAGCTGTACCAGTCCCATTTTAAAAATATTTTAAACGTTTTTCTTCAGTTTCTCATTTGAATGCTGCTTATTAACTTTTACTTCTACCTTTCGAGATTTCAAATATTTTTGGGAATTTTTTCTGTGGTTGAGAGTGTTATGCTAAATACTTGGGTAATATTCTAGATTATCTTAAAAATATAAAACAAAATCTTTTCTTTCTAAAAGTTTATACTAGATTTGTAAAGCTTGTTATGTCACCGTCAGTCGTACAATACATTTTGTAGATGCTCTGATGTTGGTCATAATTGATGAACTTGTTTCACTGCAGGTTTTGGGTTTTAAATCATCACACCCATTTCACCAGTAACCCAAGCATTTTTCAAAAGAACAATTCTTCCTCCTCGAATATACGAAACACTGGATTATTTCTTTAGCATTTTTTACTGTTCATAAAACATTTGCATGGAATTATTCTTTCTTTTTGCTTGATCATTTCCTGAATGTACTTTTTTTTTTTTTTTTTCATGAAAAATACTTACACTAATGAAATCACTATATATTCGAATGGCATATTTACCCCATCTCCTCCTTTCATTTTAAATATTTAACATTATAGTCTTTATGAAGTTAAGCAACAAATTACAAGTGTTGGTAGTCAACATAATATATTACTAAATATTTCCACTTCACATACAAAGAATCCAGAAGGGTTTTTGTTTTTGTTTGTTTTTTCTGTGTGAAAAGAGTAAAATGTTTGATGTCTTGAATACGATGAAATATGGTAATTAGTAATATTTAAACCTGTTGCGATGATAATAAGCCAAACGTGTCCACTGCTTCTTCCTCAATCAAAATCTCTAAAAGTTTTGATAATGCCTTTTATATACAGAAGAAAATATAATGGGTTGTTTCTTGTTAGTTGTTCGCATCTTAAAAATGCTAATTTTCACTGTTAGTATTTGTTGATTCTTAATAATGTATTATACTTTGAAATAGCATTTTCTTTTTCTATGGCTATGAGAAAGTTGACCATTAATATTAAAGTAAAACTTGAATTTAAAAAAATTTTAATGCAAGAAATTATTTTGAATCTCCGAACTGTAGTAATATATTTGCCTCTGATACATCTGGTTTATTTATGAGAAGTGGACAATATAAAATGTGTCTGTAAAGTAGTTAGCATAGTAGTACTCTGGATCTTGTTAGTAAATATACTTTTGAACACACTTTTAGACTTCTTCATATGTTTGCCAACATTATCTTTATTTTTCTGTGTAGAGGACCCTAACATTGTTGAGATAGGATTGAGCTGATTTTTAACTGACATGATATTGAAGAAGCAGAGGGACAACAAATGAAAGGCATCTATTTTGGGGGTTATAGCAGATGTGACACTATAATGAAAGTTTCACTAATGAATTTTCCAATGAAGTTGAAAGACTTGATGAAATAAGTAAAGTAATAAAAGGGAATATGGGGTTGAAAAAGATGTTAGTCATTGCTGAAAGAAGAACATCTGTTTTCATATAGCAAGAATCTGCTGAAACTATTATAAAGTTTCTACACCATCTAAGAAACTAAAATCAAGTTTTGTGAGTTTTAAAAACTTGAACCGGAACAAGACTATTAAAGACTAATTGATTCAACTAAGATTGATTGAAAAAAATGTTCGAGGCATCTCATCACAATAGAATGTTCGAGGCATCTCATCACTATAGAATGTTCGAGGCATCTCATCACTATAAAATGTCCGAGGCATCTCATCACTATAAAATGTCCGAGGCATCTCATCACTATAAAATGTCCCAGGCATCTCATCGCTATAAAATGTTCGAGGCATCTCATCGCTATAAAATGTTCGAGGCATCTCATCGCTATAAAATGTTCGAGGCATCTCATCACTATAAAATGTTCGAGGCATCTCATCACTATAAAATGTTCGAGGCATCTCATCACTATAAAATGTTCGAGGCATCTCATCACTATAAAATGTTCGAGGCATCTCATCACTATAAAATGGTCGAGGCATCTCCTCACTATAAAATGTTCGAGGCATCTCACCACTATAAAATGTTCGAGGCATCTCATCACTATAAAATGTTCGAGGCATCTCATCACTATAAAATGTTCGAGGCATCTCCTCACTATAAAATGGTCGAGGCATCTCCTCACTATAAAATGTTCGAGGCATCTCACCACTATAAAATGTTCGAGGCATCTCATCACTATAAAATGTTCGAGGCATCTCATCACTATAAAATGTTGGAGCGACATCAGGTAGCGAATGTCTTAAACTTTTTGCATTGTGTGGTAACATCTTGTTCTGTTTGCAGAAGAGTAATCATGTTGAGAACGGGAAAATGTTTATCGACATTTGTAGTGGAAAAATAATCTCTCTTGAGGTTTGACTGCCTTCTAACTATTCCCATCAGAGTTATGTCCTCTTAAAATATTGATTAGATGAAATGATTTGTCACCATAGGTGGCGCTGCAACTCATCTGTTTATTGCAATGGAGTCACTCATAAATTTTCATAGGAATGGTTGTGCTTTATTGATTGACAAATCAAAATCAATCTATAGGGAGGGTCACAGATATGAGTGATATTTGTAGGCATTGAAAATTGGCTGTCCAATAGCTATTAGAGAATGTTGGAGAGTTAAACAATAGTGATTTGAAGGACATCAGTGCATCAGTGCATCAATTGCACATTGACTTCATACAAGTGTAGGAATTGACTTTAGATTTCAACAAAATGGAGGTTAAACCGAGAAACTTAGATTGTCGACATGTACATACTAAAGGGAATAATGTTAAGATGTTGTTTCTGTAAGTATGAGAAATGCCCAACATTTTGAAAGACTCGTAAAATATGACGAGATACCGCGTCAACGTTAGCACAGCACTAGGTATCTCGTGTATATATATTTTTGTGTTCACAATACAAGCATATATTAATGAAAGCAAAGTAACAAGTCGAAGAAAATATAATTTAATAAAACATTTATTGCATGTGGAACCGACTGTGATAGTATTCATTAGAACGTATACAAAGTTAGTGTGTGTGTGTAGAGAGAGGAAAAGTGTCCATGCGGAATGTCTATAGTAGAAAGTCTGAGTATTGTGTATGTATGCGTGTGAGTGAAGAAAAATTCTTAAATACCGGGATAGTGTTTTGATGTGTGTGTGAGCACATGGTGATAGCAACCGTCAGCCCGAATAGAGAGAGAAAGACTGTCTGGCTGATGTTATCTGTAGCAGGTCGTGAAAGGGAGTCTGTGCATATATTTTTATAAGGCAGATTGTGACGCCCCCTGGCGTCACAGCAAGGAGGGATGAATTGAATTTTGGTGCCACCTGGTTGTATGTATGTGTAATTGTGTTTGAGAAGGGAGTTAATGCTACAAATATAAAAAAAATAATTACCAAACTGCATGAAAAGTAAACAAGAACGGATATTCTTCAGATAAATCCATTCAATCTGTGCCTTAAACAGTGAAAATTCTATTTCAAACTTAAGTGTGACAGATCGACTAAAATGCTATTTAAAACTTAAGCATGACTGATTACCAACAGAAAGCGCCTTTTATAAAGATGGTTTGACACATCTGAAATCAGATCAGCATGTTTAGTGATCAAAATGCTATTTAAAACTTAAGCCTTTTATAAAGATGGTTTGACTCATCTGAAATCAGATCAGCATGTTTAGTGATCAAAATGCTATTTAAAACTTAAGCCTTTTATAAAGATGGTTTGACTCATCTGAAATCAGATAAACATGTTTAGTGATCAAAATGCTATTTAAAACTTAAGCCTTTTATAAAGATGGTTTGACACATCTGAAATCAGATCAGCATGTTTAGTGATCAAAATGCTATTTAAAACTTCAGCCTTTTATAAAGATGGTTTGACACATCTGAAATCAGATCAGCATGTTTAGTGATCAAAATGCTATTTAAAACTTAAGCCTTTTATAAAGATGGTTTGACACATCTGAAATCAGATCAGCATGTTTAGTGATCAAAATGCTATTTCAAACTTCAGCCTTTTATAAGGATGGTTTGACACATCTGAAATCAGATCAGCATGTTTAGTGATCAAAATGCTATTTCAAACTTCAGCCTTTTATAAAGCTGATTTGACACATCTGAAATCAGATCAGCATGTTTAGTGATCAAAATGCTATTTCAAACTTCAGCCTTTTATAAAGCTGGTTTGACACATCTGAAATCAGATCAGCATGTTTAGTGATCAAAATGCTATTTCAAACTTCAGCCTTTTATAAAGCTGGTTTGACACATCTGAAATCAGATCAGCATGTTTAGTGATCAAAATGCTATTTCAAACTTCAGCCTTTTATAAAGCTGGTTTGACACATCTGAAATCAGATCAGCATGTTTAGTGATCAAAATGCTATTTAAAACTTCAGCCTTTTATAAAGCTGGTTTGACACATCTGAAATCAGATCAGCATGTTTAGTGATCAAAATGCTATTTCAAACTTAAGCCTTTTATAAAGATGGTTTGACACATCTGAAATCAGATCAGCATGTTTAGTGATCAAAATGCTATTTCAAACTTCAGCCTTTTATAAAGCTGATTTGACACATCTGAAATCAGATCAGCATGTTTAGTGATCAAAATGCTATTTCAAACTTCAGCCTTTTATAAAGCTGATTTGACACATCTGAAATCAGATCAGCATGTTTAGTGATCAAAATGCTATTTCAAACTTCAGCCTTTTATAAAGCTGATTTGACACATCTGAAATCAGATCAGCATGTTTAGTGATCAAAATGCTATTTCAAACTTCAGCCTTTTATAAAGATGGTTTGACACATCTGAAATCAGATCAGCATGTTTAGTGATCAAAATGCTATTTCAAACTTCAGCCTTTTATAAAGATGGTTTGACACATCTGAAATCAGATCAGCATGTTTAGTGATCAAAATGCTATTTCAAACTTCAGCCTTTTATAAAGCTGATTTGACACATCTGAAATCAGATCAGCATGTTTAGTGATCAAAATGCTATTTCAAACTTCAGCCTTTTATAAAGCTGATTTGACACATCTGAAATCAGATCAGCATGTTTAGTGATCAAAATGCTATTTCAAACTTCAGCCTTTTATAAAGATGGTTTGACACATCTGAAATCAGATCAGCATGTTTAGTGATCAAAATGCTATTTCAAACTTCAGCCTTTTATAAAGCTGGTTTGACACATCTGAAATCAGATCAGCATGTTTAGTGATCAAAATGCTATTTCAAACTTCAGCCTTTTATAAAGATGGTTTGACACATCTGAAATCAGATCAGCATGTTTAGTGATCAAAATGCTATTTAAAACTGAAGTGTGACCGACCAACAAGCAAAACGCCTCAAAGATTTGAAGCAAAAATAAAAATATCAATAAAATTGAACGAGAGAGAATACAAAAGACTAAGAAAGCAAATACTTTACTAAAATTTAAACTAAACGACATAACATTAGAATTGGACATGTAGATGGACACATGTTGATCCCTAGAAATTTTCGTAAAAGTATAGGCAAGCTCAAACTACATCAGAACCATGTTAAGCGATGCCAATTTGATGGGTTGATCATAAAAATCTTAGCCTATTTTGAAAATAGCTTAAAGACATCTGATATTTTGCTAGAATGTCAGCAGATTTTATTGCATGCCCTTTGCTTTTAATGAACCCCTATAGGAAAATAGTCACATGGTTTTACATCTGGAGACCAAGGTGGCCAGAGCATATTTGCATAACATTTGCTGGAAATTTGTTGTTCAACCAGGATCTCACAAGTTCCTTGTGTGGTGGTGTAGTATCCTGCATGAATATCATAGTTTGCTTTTCACGATAGTTAAGGAAAACATAAAAAGTTAAATGTTACATATTTTTACACGTATACGCATAAATTATAAGTTATAATAATAAAGAATAATAACCAATCAAAATTCTGACATTTCGCTGCGTCACCTTGTATTTGAAAAAAAATGTTTCCGCAAAGGAGACTTAAATCTGATATTCACACATCTGAAGTGAAATATATAAATGGAAAAAAAAACTTTTTTCGTGTGTGTTTCTAAAAAAAATCCTTATAACAACTAGAGCCAAACACTGGAATACATATTTTTACCTGCATAAAAATGGGCGATAAAAAAAAGTCTGTGAAAAGAAAAAAAAAATGTTTAAATGTGAAAGAGGAAAAATACTAATGGTAAAACTATCAGCTCATAATGATTGTTACAGAATTTTCTAGATGTAGATTGATAATTTATATTTGGATTATTCGGACTACTCTCGTCTTGGTTGTTATATTTACAATTTTTCGTACGATGTGACTTCCGACCTTCTTCAGGTGCATTGTTTCGAACTTTTTTTTTTTTAACATAGTTCACCCCAAACAAGGCAGGCTGCCACTATAGATGTAAGGGGCTACTGATAAAAAAAGGGAGAAGGTTTGGTTTGGGGAGGGGGGGTCTACCTAAATTGGGAGATGCGAGATGTCTGTTTACATTAGTTTTAAATTTCTGCATATCAGTACCATCGGGGAAATAGGGGGCAGGGAGGGAATTCCAGGGGCCAGCAGCACGAGGAAAGAAGCTATTTGAGTAGAAAGCTCTCCGGCATCTAGGGACCTCCACAGTGAATGGATGGGATTTAGCTGATTGTCTAGTTGGTCTAGTGAATTTACATTGTGGGGGCACCAGAGTAGCCAATTCATCGGAGCATAATCCATTAAAGTATTTGTAAAACAAGCACAAGGATGCAAAATTGTGGTGATGGAACAGGGGTTGGAGCTTGGTGGACAGTGAGGGACCTATTAGGGTGACTCTTTTTTGGACCTTGTCAAGGAGGGAACCTTCTAGTCTAACTTTCGAACTTGGATAGAATTTTGAAGTGAACCTTTTATTTAATCCACAGTGGTTTATTTTTCTAATTCCGTCAGCCATGAGCAAGTAGAAATGTTAATTAATGTTATATTTATTTATTATCGTCTGTAGTAAGCATTTAATATTCAACCTCCAGAAGATTGTACTAAAAACTGATTGTAACCAACACTTTTTAACCATAGATCCATGTGGAGGTTGAAAGTTCAATCCTGACTACTCATGATAACAATGAAGAATAATATGAACTAACATTTCTACCCAGTCATGGCTGACAGACTGAGGACAATCTACCCCGATGGATTAAATAAAGGGTTAAGTTCAAATTTTTGTCCCAAGTTCGACTAGAAGGTTCTCAAGTTTGAAAAAATGCACCTGAAAATGGTCAGAATTTACATTGGTCGAAACGTTGTGAATATAACAATCAAGATGAGAATAGTAGTCCAAATGATAATTGGTCTGTAATTTAATGTCGAAATTATAATAATTGGTCTGTAATTTTAATGTCGAAATTATAATAATTGGTCTGTAATTTAATGTCGAAATTATAATAATTGGTCTGTAATTTAACGTAGAATTAATTGATATCATTTATATTATGAGTTGTTATATGAACAAGACAAAAGATGCACCTTAAGACGGCCAGAAAATACAACGTCCAAAATGTTCTTCATGTAACAATCACAATGAGGATAATCGTCCGAATCATGTCATCTTAGAAATATTGACAAATTAATATCAATTTTACATTTGTTTATTCGTAAAGTCTAAATTGTAAAATCAGTCATTACTTTATGAATTACTTAAACTTGTTTTGATCAGACATGTCGCTTGTCTGCAAGTATTGATTAGAAGTACAAAGATATTAGTTTGCTGAATAACAGTAACAACACTATTACTACTCTCTTCAAGACTTCCAGTAATTCTGCTACCATCTACAATTTTTGTTATTTTTCGTTTTAAATATCTTTGGACTAATATCGTACATTATAAAACAAAAAAAAAAGTTCAGTTTTCAGGAAAGTGTGAGGGTGGTGATATTTCTTCACAACCCTTTTAAAATATTTATTTCATCTTGTTAAAATCTTGGGATTACTAAATTCATTGTTTTTTTTTTGTTTTTTTTGGAAACTTGACTGTTCAATTTTCAGAGAGAGGGGGGAGGAGGGCTCAGTTTGCTGTGTAAGTTTAATGTAAAATGATCCTCTCTATTTAAAATTCTAAAGAGGAATTTGTAAATTAGATTTTTGGTTAAAAGCCAGAAGGAAAAGGAGATCATTAAATATAAATAAATTGATAGTATTCTGAAGAATTCATTTTTTTTTTTTTTTTCCAGTAATAAAAAAATGTAGAAGCACTCCCCCCCCCCCGCCCTTGAGTTTTTTTAGTAAATCATTACTGATTTTTTTTTTATATATAGTTTTGTGGAATAGCAAGGATTAAGTAATTTTTATATTTTTTTCTTGCGTCGTACACGTTTGTTTGTCGCTGATTTTTTTTTTTTTTTTTAAATAATTTTTTTCAAGGTAAGCATTTAAATAAGAAAAAAAAACAGTGAATCAATTAGTTTTTAATTTTATGTTAGATTTATGTAAAATTAATTTAGTGATAATCCGTGGCAAAGCAAGAATTGTTCATAATTTGGACTCAAACTTTGGCTTTCAGACTTTTAAAAGTATTTATGTTTGTAACAAATACTCAAAACACTTTACAAACTCTAATACCTACTAGTTTGTTCTAACTCGTTGGTCTAGTGGTCTTCATCAATTCGCTGTTTTGATACCTCATTCTAATACAGCTTCCTATTCCAGTAGCTTCTTTCCAAGAACCACAGGCTTGTGGAACTCTCTTCCTGCTGACTGTTTTCCTCCTACCTATAACCTTGCTTTTTTCAAGACTAAGGCCAGTAGGCATCTCCTGTCTTTGCGATAATCATATTTCGTTCTTGTTAGCTCCTTACATCAAGTGGCCTCATGCCTTGTCTGGAGCGATTTCCATAAAAAACAATTTTTTTTTAAATTAATGACGAAAGGAAAACGAAGATAAAATGCAGCAAACCATTTTCTTTCAATGTATATTTTTTATTTCGTCTCATCGTATTTCGGCAGTTCTGTATTATTGTTTATATATTTATTATACGTGGATAAGTTTGCCCTCCCCACTCTATCTAAAATTAAAATGACAATACAAAGAAAAAGAAACAAACCTAAACCAGACACCCACCAAAAACATCTTTGCCTCCGCCCTTGATGCTAGCATTCACAAATATCCATAGAAATAGAAATCTTTCTCCTAGTAAACTCCCCGGATATCCTAGCACTAAGAATGCAGTACCGGCAAAATGTTTAAAAATAAAATAAAAATTTTTATCAAGAAAAAAAAATATTAATAAATATTTATTGATAATTATGAAAAGATTAAATATAAAACGATTTTTTTTTTTTTGATTTTTAAAAATTAATTTATTTTTTCGTTGGTGGGCTTTTGTCAGTGTTTGAATTATTTTGGTGGGCTTTTGTCTAGTCACTGCAACCCCCCCCCCCTCCAAAAAAATGAGATTCTACTTTTTTTTTGTGAACACCCTGAAAAAAAAAACAATTAAGAATTTAGAGTAGGGGTTCAGTTTCACACACGTAAAATGAGCTCCCATTTCCGAGACATTCTAGCGTTTTAAAGCATGTAACCCCAAAAATGTTATTTTGCTCTAGGAGATAAATTCTCTGCGTTCATTTTTTGAGGTGGTGGTCTACTTTTTTAAGTGATTAGGCATGGTTTTACGACGTAGGGTTAGTAGTAAACAAATTTAGTGATCATCCCCAAAAAGTTAAAATTATCATTTTGGGGACATACTATGTTAGATTTATATACAAAACTGATTTCCCACTCTAAATTCTAAAATAATTGTTTCTTTTTTTTTCTCTTTTTTTTCAACAAGTTTTTCAAGGTGTTCACATGTAAGCACCTTAAAAAAAAAATAATAGTCTCATTTGGGGGGGGAGGGGAATAGTTGAGTGTTAATCTGCAAATTTGCCATTATTAGTAGTAGTAGTAGTATTACTATTATTATCTATATATTAATACGATAGCGTGTGTGTTTGTGTGTCACGCTTACATCAAAAGCTCTGCGCATGCGTGCCGCACCTAGATTTGGAAAAGCATTCAAGTCACCTAATTTTCGTAATATTTCAAGTATTTCACTTGGGACAACGGTTAGCGACGTAGGTTTTTGACGTCGGTCCCGACTGGTTTATAGTTCGATCCCAACCAACCTCTAAGATTTTTTTTTCTACATCGAAGGGGAGGGAGGTAAGGAGGAGACGACCGGGAAGACACGTATTAATACGATAGCGTGTGTTATTTTGTGTGTCACGCTTACATCAAAAGCAACCACCTTCCGAATCTTTGTATGCTACTCATGAATTGGAGCCAAATTAAATTTAATCTAAAGCATTTACAAAGTATGGTTTAGTCGTTTAAATATTACCTTCACTAGAAATATTGTATGTAAAGAAGTTTTGTAAATTGTTTCATGTATTGTTCATTTTTAAAAATAAATATACAAGTCAAATCTTATCATATTTTATTCAAACATGTTTAGGTTAGGAACAAGATAATTAGTATTGGAAACGACATTTCGTGTAACTTACACGGGTCCAGCTAGTAAAATAGTATCACGGTAAGAATTTAAAAATGTTGTTATAGGAACCGGATCATACTATTTTCAAATATTTCCCTTTGGCGCAACGGTTAGCAACGTAGGAGTTTAATGTCGGTATTTGATGTCGGCACCGGAATCTTTGTATGCTACTCGTGAATTGGAGCCAAATTTAATTTAATCGAAAACATTTACAAAGTATGGTTTAGTCGTCGAAATATTACCTTCATTGGAAATATTGTATATAAAGAAGTTTTGTCAATTGTTTCATGTATTGTTCATTTTTTTAAATGAATATACAAGTCCAAATCTTATCATATTTTATTCAAACATGTATAGGTTAGGAACAAGATAATTAGTATTGAAAACATCATTTCGTGTAATTTACATGGGTTCCAATAGTTATTATTATTATTTAATAATAGTAATAATCTGTATCTTGTTTTTCTTTTTACAGTAAAACAAATCAATTACATATCTGTTATATTGACAGTAGTAATCACCGACCAAATCTTTACAATTAGGATATAAAAATACGAACATTCTTTGATAGAGGGAAGGCACAGAATAGTTAACAAAGCCCCCCCCAACATCTTCATGTTAAGAATCGTTTTCTACATAGTAACATTATTATTTAGAAACTCACTCTTAACATGGAGAGGAGGCTTTGCTAACTATTCTGTTCCTACGTCATATTTTGCGTACCAATCGTCAACTATTTTCAATTGTTTAGTAAAAGAAAATTCAAATAGTATTTTGTGAACTAACGGCGAACTAATGCAAATTGGCTTTATTTTAAACGAGAAATAAATCTTGAGTTGTCTCATAATTTTCGATCGATAACAAGGAAAACATTTGAGAAAAAATATTTAGAAAGATCTACTTGTGTAATATACCCCCCCCCCCCAGTGTATTTTTTACATTTGCAAAACTATATGCAGACATTATACAAAGGTTTTACAGTAATTTGAAAATTTAAAAAAAGTAACAAATCTTGAATCAAATATTTAGAAATTAAAAAAAAAATCGGGATCAGTAATTGTATCCGAATTTACAACAGAATCAGTAATTGTATCGTAATGTGGGGGGGGGGGATCATCCAATTACTAGTTTTTAGGCTAGCTTTCTATTGGAGAAATGTGAAACGCAGATACACTTTTTGTATTTTCGGTATAATGTGCTTGATATTGTTTAATATTTGTTCATATGCCTTTCACTACATCCAATAAAATAATTGTATCTCTATAATTATTCATAAAATTGATAATTCAATAATGAGATATTAAAATATTTCTCAATTAGATAATGCCATTTTGGAAAGCCCGAATGTTTTTGCTCCTGGA
>OY744533.1:89205714-89245714 GCA_963556195.1 Sepiola atlantica
AAACAAGCACAAGGATGCAACATTGTGACGATGGAACAGGAGCTGAAGCTTGGTGGATAGTGAAGGACCTATTAGATTAGCGACTCTTTTTTGGACCTTGTCTAAGAGGGAGAGACTAGTGGATGATGCACCAGCCCAGATATGACAACAATACTCCATGCATGGGCGGATGGTGGCTTTGTAGAGATATAGGATACTGTCAGGTGTTGAGAAGTTTTCTAGTTGGCAAATATCTTCTATGTATTTGTTCCAATTTATGTTACCTGTGAATGTTAGGCCGAGGAGATTGAACGTTGGACTCTCAGGTAGGGTGTTATTCTCAGGTAGGGTGGTTGAAGAGTTTTCTTGTAGTTGTTGAAGAAGAAAAGGAGCTTTGTCTTAGCAGCATTAAATGTTACAATTCATTTTATCACCCCATTCCACTACAGACTTGAGGTCACTTTCTAAGGATTCAGCCATTGCCTTGGATATGTGCGCGATCCGTTTTGGCCCACATGACGAGAGTAGAGCGTGGTGTCGTCAGTAAATATACTTATCTCAGACGCAATGTCATCAGAGAGGTTATTTATGAAAATCAGGCACAATAAAGGTCAAAGAATTAATCCCTGAGGTACACCTGCATTTATGTCATGTTGTTTGTGATGAGCGGTCATCGAGGACAACCTGGATCTTTCTTTTGGTTAGGAAGGATTTAATTATATTAAATATTCGTCCAGTAATACCATATGAACTAATTTATATGAGAAGAGCTTTATGCTAGACCTTGTTCAAAGGCTTTGGATATATCAAGCGCTACCAGCCCTAGCTTCACCTGCCTTGTCCAGTGTATGGTATATGTGTTTGGAGATGACTATTCTTGCCTAAAACCCATACTGATGGTCAGAAAGAAGTTTAAGCATTAACGAGGGTGCCGGACTATCACTAGATTGATTAAAGATTCAAAGATTTTAGCGAAGATCGCGAGTAGACTGATGGGGCGATAATTCTGAGGGTCAGTTCTATCTCCAGAATTCTTAAAAACTGGTACCACAGAGACAATTTTCTAGCTATCAGGGAAGCAAGATTCAGCAATGCATTCATTGTAGAGTTTGGAGAGGACAGGGGCCAACTCAGCAAAGCATTTCTTTATTACTATTGCTGGTATAAGATCAGGCCCACATGCTTTGGAGGTGTCAAAGTTTTTTATGATATCCTGGACATGAGATGGGGTGATGACCAGGTAATAAAGTGTGGCTTCAGTCCGCATTCGGAAATTTGGTAGGAAGTGGTTTGCGAAGTCCAAAGTGGAGTTTAAGGTGAAACGCTGGGCAAGTAGTCTAGCCTTGTCAGTTGCCATGCAAACGACATTATGGTTGGATCGCGGGGGGAATTGTTGATTGCCCATTGTTCACCACACTAGTGGAGATTTTCCAGGAATCACGAGTATCTGTTTCTGCGACTAAATGCGTTTTCTGGTCAACTCTGTATACCTTCTCTTTGCTTCACTTATCACAGTCTTTAAATTTTTTCTTGAAGCTATAAATTTCTGTTTATTCGTAGTTGACTTATGGTGGCTGAATTGTCTTAATGCTTGCTGCCTCTGAGTAATAGCAGCTGTACATTTCGAGGTGAACCATTGTGGAGAGTGGGGTTTACTGTAGAATTTTCGCATGGGGACATGTGCTTCAATGCCTGCTTTGACCCATTCAGTTACCTCATTTGCACACTGATCAGCAGGGGGAGAAAAAGTTTTACTCTATGGGGCATCTCTGATGGAATCAGCAACTCAACAGTAGCTTGTAGTATCTCGTCGTTTTGAGCAACAGCTCCTCAGCTTTCGGACAAGATTTTAGGGTGATATCAATCATTACCACAAGATGATCAGCGTTTTCGAGCGGACCATGAGCATTCGTCACATAAGCCTCAGGCAGTGAGGCCAAGAACAGGTCGAGAAGTGAGGCTTGCTGGTCCACACGATCAGTTTGTGAGAGGAAGTGCACTATGGAAAAACTGTATGTGGAGTTACCAGCTGCGTCTGGCTTTGATTCTCCAGCTATACAGTTACGGTGATGTGCATTAAAATCCCCAAATACATGTATTTGGGCACTCGGGTCAAGTGAGAGTGCTGTATCTTTGCTTTCAGAGACAAAGTTAAGCAAGGTACAGTCCTGAGTCGAAGGAGAACGGTATAAGAAATATAAGTAACTAACGCTGTGCTGTAAGGTTAATCTAAAGCACATGTAGGTTTGGTCATCTGATTCTAGCCTATGTTCTCTAGTGTTCCGAACATAGACTCCTAGCCCGTGCATATGTTTGTCGGAGTCTTTACGGTAGAGTTGGAGGTATTCAATGGTGTGAGGAGATTGGGAATTGTAAGTTTGTTTCACTTAGTGCTAGGATATCCGGGGAGTTTACTAGGAGAAAAATTTCTATGTCATTGATGTTGGTTTTAAACCCCCCCCCCCCCCCCCCGGATATTTGTGAATGCTAGCACCGAGGGCGGAGACGAAGATGTTTTTTGGTGGGTGTCTGGTTTAGGTTTGTTTCTTTTTCTTTGTATTGTCATTTTGGTTTTAGATAGAGTGGAGAAGGCAAAGCGGATACTTGTTTGGTGACGATAAGCTCACACAACCAGACCATTAGTTTAGACTTGATCCATGGGAGGTTGTGGCCTCTTGAAAGCCCACCAGGGATAACTCTAAGGTCATTTTCCATGAGCGACATGACATGTACAGTTACAGAAACAGCAGCAAGCCAAGCTGTCTAACCTGTACCTTCAACCTGTCAGAACAAGAGCGACCCAGACTAGTCATGTGAGACTTAGTGACAAAAAACTTTCCCCAAGTTGCCCAGATGGAGAGAAAGAGAGATTTCGTTCATTGTCTTAGTCAGCAAACAAGGCCAAGCACTGGCTGTCTTTGAGGTGTCCCTGCGCTAGTACCTCTACTACGCCTGACTAATAAACAAAGAAGGAATGAAAAGGCCGGGTGATAGGCAGAGCCCATCTACTCTTTAAAAATCTAAGACGAATGTTGAATTCACTACCATAAACTGTATTTTCTAATTTTATCATACGCAATGATCTAATTTATAATTATCCATCTTAATTTCAAACTTTAATTAACCACTTGCTATTTCAACTTTTATTGTCTTTTTGTCCTTGTTATTGTTTTCTCATGACTATCTTGACATAGCTCAGTACGATAGATTCAAAATGGTGACTTGATTGGAAGTCTGTCATCCTATTATCAGGGGGGGGGGTACCTGCTTTCTGTTTTTTCCCATGAACTTTCTGCACAATATAATATTTTTATAAATGCTTTTTATTTTGGTTACTGAAGAGCAGTGTGCAATTGTATTTCATTGTAGTCTATTGCATGTTGCAAAACAATTGTAAGACTATCATTAATTCTGCCATTGCAAAAATAAATGATTAAATGAGTAAAGACTGAATTTTGGCACTGAAATTCAAATAATCATTATATATATATATATATATATATATATATATATGAAAGATGAGAATAAAAAATTGTAAAGATACAATATTTATTAGAACATCAAAAGTTCATGGATTAAGGATATGAGGCTCCTTGCTCTGAACTTTTGATGTTCTAATAAATATTTTAAGTTTACAATTTTTTATTTTCATCTTTCATCTCTAGAATTGATTGCTCTATTCAATATATTGAGCTTTATATTATCACGATAGATTATTAAACGATAATTCAATTATCGTTAATTTAATTCAACATTTAAATATTTTATATATATATATATATATATATATAAGATGCAGAAGTTTTTTCCAGCTATCCTGACTGCATTAACATCAAAACAGCTTATGCTTTTTAAATTCTGTGATAAAAACATATTTGAAATACTGTATATCTAGTAATCTGCAAACACAAACAGTGATAGGTATTGCTAGTTTGAATATTTATTTAGTAAAGAGTTTCTAATAAATTGATATTAATTTCTAGTTTATTGTCATATTTTCTTATATATGCCCAGTAGGTTTTTCGATGGGAATATTATTATAATTATTAATTAAAGCGATTTAATAAAAAATAGGATAACGTTTTTAAAAACCTTCTTTTAGAATTTCAACTTCCGGTTTTAATAAAAAAAAAAATCGATTTGAAAGTCTGAACAAATTTTATGTTGTACGGTTTCAAATTTTCTTAAAAAAGACATTCTTAAACGATCATTAGATTTGTTGAGGAAAATCATCATCATCAACAACCGGTTTATTTGTTGAATCAGACCACAATTAATCCTCTGATGAGGGTGGGGCCTGATTGTCTCGAAATCTAAGTCTTCCTCTCCACTCCTATCTTTGGCAAGGCTTGATGGAATCCATACCCATGGCCTTCCTATCACGTTTGACTACGTCCTCCCAAGTCAACTTGGGTCTGCCAGTGGTGATGTTCTCTGCTGGCACATTCAATTGTCGGACTTTAGCAATCCAGCCATCGCTACGCTCAATGTGACCCAACCAACGCATGATGTCCGCAAGGCTTTTCAAGTCGACGTGTGAGAGCAGGGATTCAAAAGAAACGTACTGTTCAGGCCTCACCAAACAGATCCATCTGACCATTGCCCTATCATTACGGCGCAGCTTCTTTAGTATACCAAATATGATTTAATTTGATCCCTTTTCGTTTTTCTAGAAGAACTTTGTTTTGCTAACTTTAATATTAGAAAGAAAACAAATTGTTATTCACCGGCTTTAGTAAGCTTGGGTACTTTTTTCAGATTAACACCAGCTTATAAGTGCTAATGTCACATTCTGCCGTCATAGCTGGGTGCAAAGTTACATGATTACTGGATAACCTCCTTTTTTGTGTGGGGGTATTTGTTATGTCGTCATGATGTCCTCTCAGGCATTAACTTCTCCTTTTTGGGGGGAGTGGAGTAATATTCGTTCGTCATGATACCTACCTCTCAGGCTAGCAAAAACGTGACTGGGGGGGGGGGCAGGGGAGCATATTTTTTCTAGTATATTTGTGTGTGTGTATGTATATATGTGTGTGTGTGTGTATATATATATATATATATATATATATATATATATTATATATGCAAACATTGTTAAAAATAACAGAATTCGTCTGTTTAATTATAACTTTTTTTATTTTTTTCAATTTTTCTGATGGTCTTTTTTGTATGATGCCATCCAGCGTTGCGGAATTTAAAATCATCAACGACTTCCTGGAACAATGCGGAAAACGTTCTATGCACGTTTCTCCACTGTCTTTTTAAAAATTCTCTTCTTTCTCCAGCTTTTTTGTTCATTTCCTTTTGCCACCTGAGAATGATTCGACGAAAAATCGAAAACGTTCGTGAAACCTATGGAACGTTTATTATTTTTTTTATTTTAATACCATCAGAAAAATTGAAAAAATAAAAAAGGTATAATTAAACAGACGAATTCTGTTATTTTTAACAATGTTTGCATAAATGAGAAAATGCTGCCTAAATGCACACAATTCAAATATATATATGTATGTATATAATATTTTTCTTTCTCTTTCTGGTTCTATTGAGGATACTACATAACTTTCACTAATACCCTTGAAAAAGGTATAGCCTTCCTCCAGTTATGAATTAAATAGTAGGGTGGACTAGACTTCAACATACTTGAAGCCGCTACCAATTTTAAACCGAGAACACATGGAAAAAGTGCCCCAACAATATTTTTTTATTCTATTAAAAATGTCTCTTATATAATTTTCACAACATTTTAAGAGGACAAAATAATATAATTTGGGAAACCTCCAGAGCATTGCTGAAACTATTGCAGGTTCATACCTTTCTCTAATAGTGTGTAAATCACCATGAATATGAAAGATGTAGCTATCTGACTAAAAATGAACGCCGACTGCAGATTAGTTTTCCTGATTCATAATGTTATGTAACCCTATGTGATGGTGTGGCCACTAGTGAAATAAAAACACAAAACGGACTGCAACCTGTTGAGTTGGTGGAGGGGTGATGTTGTGAAACTACTGATTTCTTGTTAGCTGTCTCTTCTATCCAGTTTGGCTGACTTTTCAACCAACTCATCTTATTTACCTCCCCAGGAGGTTAGGCACAAGGCCAGGTTTATCTTACTCCCACAAGTAAGATGTGACCCAAGCTCGGGTCGGAAAGTGGGGTTTGAAAAGCCAGCGCCCGAGAAGGTGAGCACTCTGGCCATTAAAAATTGCCTGGGCAGCCCCGTCGGCATTCTCCGGTAGGGGCGCCTCAGGCAGTAAGCAATAAACTTACTCCTCCCCAAAGAGGGGAGGCAAAGCCTGGGAGGGTGGACCTCCTAGAACTGCACAGGACAAACCCATAGACTGCGTAAATCAAGCCCCGAAGGCCAAGACGATACCAGTTTATGGCAACTCGTCTTCCCTGTCAGTTGAGTGAACTCTTTTAGATGCTGGGTCTGCCATGACTGGCTCTTCTCTTTTTGAGTTCCTATCACCACCCCCCCCCCTCACCTCAGATCCTATCTTTTAGTCCTTTCAGATTTTGGTGTTAAAAACCTTTTCACACATTCAGTCAATTCGAAAAGAAAATCCATCGTTTTTTCACAAGTTTTCCATACATGACATGGCGACATTCTGTCTGCTGTTACTAAGAGCTTACATTTAATGAAGTGAAACTTATCTCTTCTTTCTGTTCAATTTGGGATGGTTTCTGTGGAGACGGGGCTGTCCTGTAATATCACATTTGTACAGATTATCTGAAACCCATTACTTATTGTAAATGAGTCATAAGTTTTTCATTGAAAATTAATTTATATTTTTCCTATATCCTGCAACCTTTCAATTCTTATGGAGGCTGTAATAATCTGACTACAAATGAACACCATCTGCTTATTTGCTTTCATAGTCAAATTGGCAGGGTATTATCCAGGTTAGAAAGTCTCTTAACGATTAAAAATATCAGTTATTCTTTATTGTGTTTGCTTACAGGAAATAACTTGAGTTATGATTTTTTGTTTTTAAATAAAAAATAAAATAAGCCTCTATGGGCATCTCAGTAATAATAATAAAAAATAAAATGTATAATCCATTCCAACAATAATTAACAAATGAAGTTAAAAAAAAAAAAATTCAATTTTTTCTTTGTTTCTACTTTTTCTTTATTTCACATAAGTACAATCTTCAGTAAGTTCAGATTCTTTTAAATGTCTCATCTGAAAGCTCCCAATACTGTCCATGTAATGCATTCTTTATTCCATTAACACAAAATCGGTCAAAATTATTAAAAAGAAAAAAAAAATAATTTTCACTGGATACATTTTTTATGTGTTCAGGCGACTTGTTCCAGTATTTACTTTCTCTGTAAAGAAATCCCAATGTTTATTGCAGTTAGCAAATTAAGATGAAAGAAATCCTCATAATAATAATTAATAATAATTAATTAATTAATAATGATGGATGTTTTATGTTAAAATTCTCTTTTATTCAGCAGATGCATCATAAAAGTTAGACAAAAAAAAAGAATTATTCCTGAATAGCTATTTTCACCATTTTTTTTTTTTTTTTTTTTCAAAGAAATAACGTCATAAAAATTTGCAAAAACAAAACAAAATGTTCAAGTAATGTCAAAAGAATCCTGCTAAAAAAAATAACAGCACGTTAATTGAACAACATGAAAAGAAATTTGTTTACATAAATCTCACTTATAGTTTTTGATGCAAATATCTCCAAAAACACTTGACTAAAAAGAAAATCATGCTATCTTAATAATTTTCAAACCATCCATCGCAAAGGCCTGTACACATTCTGGGCTTTCCATTTAGTGTCACCCTATGTTTTATGCATGTGTGTATGTAATGGGGTTGTCATAGTACCAGAATTTTAACCAAGATACGATATTAGCATAAAAAAAATAACAATACTCAATATGGAAAAACGTCCTGTAATAACACCAGTGATGTGGCCCCAGGTATTGCATACCATTCCAACACTTTCAAACTGTTTCATCATATTGAATTTCACTCACAAGGCTTGGGTTGATCCATAACGTATGGATTTTCAGATACTTGTCAAAGGTGCCATGAGTTAAACTTAACACACACAGCCTTTTCAACATTTTTCCAAACTTTTTTTTTCCGTGTCTCGGCAAATCAATTTTTGGCTGTCGTTTTTAAAAGTAGTCCAGGGACTTCTAAATATTTGCTGTTTTCAGCAGTTTAAATAAAAACTGAAAATCTATGATGATAATATTAAAGATGATATAGAGAAAATTTTATACAAATGTAACCATCAGTGGGATCACATTTTAGAATTCTAACCTCCAATGAAAATGTTATGTTGAGGATTACAAAAAAAAAAAAATGGGTGACTAATTTTTTTTTTTTTTTTTTTTTACAAATAGATTACTAATCAGATAAAAAAAATTGGAGAAAAAAAAGTTTAAATTCGTTTTTGCAATAAAAGTTATCTGCCATATAAAATTTCATGTAAATAATAACACTTGAAACAATAAAATCTGAATAAAATGTTGTTAGAACACAATAATCATAGATTCAACAATCTTATATACGACTGATGGCAGTGTATGATTTGAATTTATTGATGGATAAATCTTCACTGAATGGGTTTCAGCAGGTTGAAAAATACCAGAAAAAGAAGTGACTGGTGCATTACTTACAAAGTCGCTGCTAAAATAGGCGTCTCAGTCTAATATTTCTCACATATGGCATTTGGCTGAACCCATAACCCCACATACGTTGATCATTTCTCTCATATTTTAGCTTTCCTTTTTAGGGGGCAAGAGTGTCCATAGATTTTAGATACACAATCAACGTTATTGAGTAAATGTATTTCCTTCTTGATCCTTATTTATAACTGCGTAAACAGTGCAATAAGCAAATCTGCTTCTTCTAGTGATATGGAGCAACATTCAAATTGCAAGTTCATTGTACGATTTGTGACGAAATAAATGAATCTACAAACCAATTGTATACAAAATATGAGTTTCGACATAAAACGACCAAACAACGGTTAACATACCGTAAAACCAACAACCAACCAAATCGGAGTTTATTCTATTGAAAAGCATCAAGTTTGAATGTTATTATCTTGAAGAAGTCCAGAAATGTCTAATCTTTTGTCAGTCAACTGGAATTTGAATCTACTAGGCTGTATTCTCTGAAATTTAGATAACGTATCCACTTTTTTATTTATTTTTATTTACTTGTAACAAATTGCATCTGATTATTTTTAGAAAATGGCTTTATTTAAAAAAGCAATGCGACATGAATGTCGAGCATTTAAGTCCCACTGAGTTTATTGGGAAACTCTCGGATCTTATTTATTTGTTATCTAAAAAATACACCAACTTTTATCTCTGACGACTCACAGAACAATAGTCTCTGACGACTCACAGAGCAATAGTCTCTGACGACTCACAGAGCAATAGTCTCTGACGACTCACGGAACGATAGTCTCTGACGACTCACGGAACGATAGTCTCTGACGACTCACGGAACGATAGTCTCTGACGACTCACGAAACGATAGTCTCTGACGACTCACGGAACGATAGTCTCTGACGACTCACGGAACGATAGTCTCTGACGACTCACGGAACGATAGTCTCTGACGACTCACGGAACGATAGTCTCTGACGACTCACGGAACGATAGTCTCTGACGACTCACGGAACGATAGTCTCTGACGACTCACGGAACGATAGTTTCTGACGACTCACGGAACGATAGTTTCTGACGACTCACAGAGCAATAGTCTCTGACGACTCACAGAGCAATAGTCTCTGACGACTCACAGAGCAATAGTCTCTAAAACACTGTACAATTTTATTACCTATAATCAAAGTTAAACATTTTTTTTTCTATTCTATTATAACCTTATCCTCGAGTGGCCTTTGGGCCTTGATAAGTGATGACTCGTTAGTACATAAAATAAAATTAGTCATAATTAGTCCTTGTATAATTTTTACTATTGTTTCCTTGTTTAACATTTACTATTGTAAAACTTTCATCAATGCATGTATTTTTAGTTGAGTGTTACAATTCGTAAGCTGTACTTCAGTAGATCTTCGATAATTTTTTTGCTTCATTTCATCTCTACATTCTTGAACATTCAATGTCCTAATCTTTGACGTTCGCTGATGCTATTTGACATTTCCTCAAGAGGCATAGACTGTTGAGTCTGCATAAGCAATTGATAAATAACACTTTTTTTTTCTAAGAACAAAAAAAATAAAAAATATTGTTATATGGTGGCAATAAACAAAAAATAATTTATTGTATTAACCTCGTTGTTATTTATCAAAAAATAAAATTGTTTTTAAAACATTTTCAAAATATTAAAAAAAAATGTATCAAATTTATTCTAAGCAGATCAGACTTAAAATTTTTTTTTTTTTTGTATGGTAAAATATTTTTTATATAAAGGTGTCACATTCGGTTTAAATAGGTTTAATGGTAACAATTTTCTGCATCTCATTTAAAAAAATTTTTTTTTTTTTTGTGGGGCTATGTTATAGTTTTTCTAGCCCGGCAAGCCTCTGCCTGGGATCAGTCGCCATTGCTTATTTGATATGCTTAATAACAATATATACTGAGCTGTTCATTCAATTTTATTATTCTGGATTATATTTTTGCTTTTTTATAAATTCTAGTTGTTTCTTATAAACTTGATTATTTAGTGCTTAGAAAAAATTAATCTTCACACCATCTTTTTGAGCTTTAAAAACTATTATTTTTATCTAAACACTTAGTTTTATGTATTGAATGTTAGGTATGTCAACTATTAAATGATGGTTATTTTATGTGTGGTTGTACTAAGAATCATTCATGGGCATGCTGTCTGGCAGGGTAAAAAGGTCGGATTAGTCAAAATGTTGGAACCGGGTAAGAAATGACATCGTCAAGGAAGGGAGAAGAGAAATGCTGTTAATCAATTAATGGCTAGCTAGCAAATGGGTACAAAAAAATTATGAAGATGAACGTTTAAAACAAAAAAGGAATAATTGAAAGTATTGTGTCGACTTTATGTCAAACGAAAATGAAGAATAACCAAACTTTTCAGTATAAATCATCTTGAAGTTGGTTGATATTAAATTAACGATTAGGTCGTCTCATTCAAAAGAAGTTTCATGCGTCTTCATGTTTCAGCCCAACACTTTCGGGACAAGAGAAAACAGCTTTGAAAGTTTTTCGACAGACGATCAAGCGACGTCTGGGAATAACGACGAAAGATATGAAGATATAAAGTCTTTAATCGATCACAACTCCACCCATTATATAACATTAGTAATTTAATGAAAGTTTTTCTTTTATTATTGTACCGTATTATTTTATTTATCTTGTATTAAAAGATTTTGTGAAATCTATTTTACAATTGAATATATTTTCTGTTTTGATTATAGAGGCTAATATATTTGCTTTTTTTTTTTTTTTTTTTTTTTTTTTTTCAGATTATTAAAAAATCCAGAAAAAGAAATAGAATATTCTCATCATGAGAATTCTGCCTGTGGCGGTACCAGTGGTGACGGTAGCAGCAGTAGTGTCGGTGTTCTTGGTAGCAGCGTTGGTGTTTTGGAACAGGAACTGAAGAGAGTCAGCAAATATAGTGATAGTGCATCATCTTTGAGCGGTACTTCTCTGAATGGTACCGATACATCCACAGACCAACTTGATACATTCAGCCCGACTGGTCATAATGATTCTGACCACCCATCTACATTGCTTGACAACGGAGTGTTTGTATCATCTTCTCAGACGAAACCGCATCCTGCTGACCACAACAACTCTCACATCATTAATTCTGAGAATGAAGACCACACGCTACACACCAAGTACAATTCCAACATTGACAACGTGGACTTTCTGAACAAACACCATCAGGTAGACAACTTTGTGTGCATTCAAACTGAACAGCCTCTTGACGAGATTGCAGCTGAAGATAAGTGTCCATCAGTGCGTGAGGTCATTTCTCCTGGGATTGCTAGCCCCATGGAAATAGTCTCAGACCAAACCTCTGACCAGGGTTCCAGCTACCCTGTTACTCCCCCCAATAGCTTCATGGATTCCAATTTTAGCGTCTACATGAAAGATTACCATTTGCCAAGTTTTAATAGTGCTGAGATGGTCCAGCGTATCAAAGAAAAGAAAGCAACACTTGACATCCATGACGAACCAGAGAATATTGGAACAAACTCCAAGAATCATTCCTCACACTTTCCATACACCCCACAGAACAGTTCTATTGAGAGTGAATTTGAAAGTGACATTCACAAAACTTTAAGCCCAGATATCATCAATGATATACTTGAAAAGCTCAATGAGGCCAATCCCCATTCCAGAGCCGCTATCAATCCAAATTATGCAAAAAGATCCAATGGCGAGAACTTGGGCTTTCTCAGCTGTTCGGATTTTGATACATCACTTGTGGATTCATCCAGCAATGAAAACATTACGGATGTTGCCTATTCCTTAGCCAATGAAATCATTCAAAACTCTCTAGAATCCTACCCCTATGTCAACAAATTAATTGAACCTTTAAAGGCAGATGAGAAGAGATTACTTCCGCTTGTTAAATCTCGAAGTGAGGGCAACTCTATTAATTTAGCTATCAAGAACGAATGCCCCAAATCTCGAAGTGATGTTGCGAATTTATCCAATGTCCTTGAGACTGAATATGCTCGGCAGTTTGATCCCTTTAATGGGGGATTAGAATACACACATTTTTCCCTGGACTTTGCAGACTATATGGCGAAACGAGGCGTATCGGAGAGTGCGTCAAAAATTAGTAGCGGGTCCTATTCCGATGACGTAACTGTGAGTTCAGACAGCACCAAATCCGATGATGGACTCGTTGAAAAGAAGGATAAAGGCAAAGAAATTATTAAAACTCCAGATCATTCCAAACTCCTCGATCCCAATTCAACGCCAGATGACCCTCAACAAGTGTCGCCGAGAATTTTAATGCCCCCTGATAGTATACTGAGCAGTATTGAAGACAACCTATCTGATTTAACGATAGTGTCTCCCACTAAGAGTAATCTTGCCCCCGATGCTTCTACCAGTGATGTAGAAAGCGAGTCAACGAATGATGAAGAAGACTCTGATCCGGAACGAGGCGATGAAGATTTTGCTGCTGAATTGCGAGAGAAACTGAGTCAAATTGGTACGAATGATACTCTGCTTCAAGGTCCGGAGAATGACGGCATGTTCTCTCCTGAAGAGCTGCGATCTGGTGTCCAGCGAATATCCATCACCAACAACTTGACCACCGCCGCCGCTGCTGCTGCTGATTCTCTTCCGCTTGACCAGATAGCAAATTTCTCTGCGGAAGCTTTGCGTCAAAAACTGGAGAAGATTGCGCTTGATGAAAACGGTGCCGTAGGTGGATTGAGGGAATTTACCTATGACAGTGATTCGGACTCTGAGATCAGCCCATCCACAACTGAGGGTAATGTTCATACAATTGAATCGGCCGACCCTTCTCCACGGCCCCTCAGTAGTGTACTGATGGAAGTGATTGAGGAGAATGAAGAGGAGGAGGAAGAAGAAGAAGAAATAAAGGAGGGGGAGTATAAAAAAGAGCAGCAGCAGCAGTCATTAAAAACTGAAGAGAAACCAGCAAAGTGTCAGATAAATGTGACATGCGAAAATAATGTAACAACTCCAAAACCATCTCAAAGTATGCCGGCGCTTGTCAGGCATGTTGTCCCTCTAAACGAAAGCCCTTTAGTCAGTGAAACCCCTAACAAACAAACCAGCCAGAGTAGTTTTGATACTTACTTGGAACCAGTGGTACTCCGGCAACGCGGAAACAAGGAAGTATTTCACACAACAGCTGGTAGGATCAGTATTTCTATTGACAGTACCTCGGGTGATGGTGTATCCCCATTTCTTCCTGACAGAGACAGTTCTGAAGATATTGGCATCATGGATTACAAACAGACTCACAGAGAGGTAGGGGAAATCTTGGCTCGAGCTAAAAGCGCCATATTGCGTGCTGATGCTGAGCTTATGTTGTCGTCCTCGTCCTCGTCCTTATGTGCTGGTGTGGATGCTTGCTTGCAGGTAATTAGCTTATTGTTTGGTCTACAAGATTTGTTTGTTCTTGCTCTTCTAGTTTAGAAATACTTAGCCATTTTTTAATTTTGTTTTGTAAAAGTTAGATTAAGAGATTTTAAATTATCAAATTCAAAGGGACATAACTCTGAATTCTCAATAATCAATGACTATTAAAAATATTGGCAATCATTTTTCTGATTTTAAATGTGCGTTTTTTATTGTTTTTTTTTTTCTTTCGAATATACTTATCGCAGTCGTAGGAAGCTTTTCTCCAAGACAGTACTTCCGGGATAGGGGGTTGTTAACTATCATCTGAGGTGTTTTACCTTGTGAAGAAATGTTGACGATCTTCCAGGTTATTTTTGAAAACTAGTCTCAAGTGCCCTTTTAGATACTGGACTCTCTTCAACAACTACCACTCCCTCACATACTTATAAATGACCTTGTGTCACATCTTTTCCATCGTGTGGAGACATATATATATATATATATACCTATATATATATTTATTAATATTAAACAAAAATTTACTACAACATCCGGACCAAGGTTTCAGATCCGAGAAAATCGGACCTTCATCAGCGGAGTCGTATAGCTTAATGAGTGAGAACAACCGCCAGGAATTTCAAAATATTGATATATATAGGGATGAAACGTGGAATTCTCTGTGTAGCTTAATTGCCATAAATATATTTTCATAACTTACTGACGTATTTAGCACTGTTGAAGTAAATACTGAAAATCGATACATAAAAGATTATATCTCCTTATAATAGTTTATGTGGATACATGAAATGATAATTATATATATATATATATATATATATATATACATACATATAAGAAAATATATATATATATATATATATATATATATATATATATATAAGAAAATAATTGCAGATTTTTAATTCTACCACACATTTTCTAATTGAGTTATACATTTTTGGAACAAATTACTTACATGTTACTAGTGTATAAGATTTTAGGAATAAACTGTTTGTATTCAGAAATAATAATTAGAAAAATGAATTCACGAGGACAATTTTTTGGGGTCTATCTGATGAAATATTTAATAATTTGATCTGTTGATTCCTGTTAATTATTCTGCGGTTGTAGGTAACTGTGTACATGGTGTTTGAGACAAATTTGATAATTTTTTGATATTCTTTCATTTCAAAACCATCTAAGGTATTTAATAGCATTAAAGTGTATAGGATAGCTGTTTCTATGTGGAGTGGGGAGAGAGTTGGACAACTGGAAAGCACCGGAATATTGGAAGAGACTGACGTGCATCCTGATTATTCGGAAATCTTAGCTACAGCTCAGTGCTCCTTGAAGGCCGCGAGATGTGAGTTGGAAAATTGTGATGGGCAAATGAAAGCGCTGAACGAGGATCTTCGCTACACCTCATAGAAGAGTCGCAAGGGCCAACGACTCACCATCAAGGCTCAAGAGAACTACTTTCTGAAAGCCAAGATACTCCTCAACAACATCGTCCAGTCTGGAATGCTGTGGTTCTTCTCGGGAACAACAGGAAGCTAGCCTAGTCTGAATTGAGTCTCGTGCATCATGAACACCAAGTTCCCTCAAACTGTGAAAGTCTTTGAGTGTGTTCCAGTGAAGGCCACGTCATGCCGCCCACATCTTCATAAAAGGGACTCTGACTCGATTCAGCTGGCTGTATTCAGTTACTGTCCACTGTTGTAAAGCACTTGGTAAATCGGGGTGGCTGAACGATTGTCATGCATATGGCAGCAAGACTCTGCTCAGTGCCACACCTCCGGGAAAACCCGAAAGTTGCTGACTGAGAACTTCCATGACATCACCAGTCCCAACATCTGCCCCCTCCCCCTTTCTCAAACTCTCCTGATTGTAACCCCATGGAGTATATATAGGGTGTAGTTAAGAAAGACACCAACCATACCGTCTGCAACATCAAAGATGATCTGATTTCCAGGATCAAACTGGTGTTCAGGTGTCTCTCGAAGGACACTGTGAAAGCTGCATGCTCTAGGTTCAGGTCCCTCCTGGAGCCCATGGTGGAGGCCCAGGTTGACTTATTTGAGTGAAGAGCTGTATTCAGCAGAAGATCCTCTAAGAGATGCTCTTTGAATTTTAAGAATGCATCAATTATTGGCCAATATATGACGTTTTTTTCTTTCCTTTCCAAAAAAGTGTAAAATTTGTTTTAAACACCCTGTATATATATATATATATTTGTTAAAAGTAGAAATGAGATTATTGATAAAAGATGGCCAAAAGAGGTGTAATAAATAGTTTCATATTTGTCGACGTCTGTTTATTGATAACTAGCTTTATTTATCCAGCGTTACCCGGGTGGAGAGAAAAATAATTAAAAATATAGTCACGTTTACAATGTTTTTTTGTTTTTTTAAAGAGGATTTTTTTTTTTTCTAATTCATTTTAATTTCCCTCATTTTAGTTTTGATTTCAATAAATATTTGATCAATAGTAAAAAAAAAAAATAAAATATAATATTTAAAAAAAGTGTATTTATAAAAATTACGTATAGACAAGAAACATACACATACAGACACAAAGTCTTGTCTGATAGATTAATTAATACAAATACTAATAAAATAATATTATAGATCCAGTCCAATTAAACATTTTTAATTTTAGAATTTATTGACTTTTTTCTGTTGTGGAATATTGTAATAATATTCAATGTTATGAAAACTTAACTATTTTTATTCACCATCTATCCTAATGATGATGTTGATCCGAATAAATAGCATTTAAGTTATTAAAATGCAATTAATGCAAATAAACTTTGGCTGGATCATTTGATTGGAAAAAGCTAAAGAATGGCAAAGTAACTTGATATGGAACTGGTGTTGGTGCGGTGGTTACATGTGCACGCTGTGTGACTGCTATGCAATGTTCGAGTTGCATTGGAATTATTGCAACACTGTCACTAATACCTATGTGAAAGATCTCTCTCCTCCCCCAGTTATGAGTGAAGTGGAATAAACTAGACTCTCAAACCTTGGTAGAGCAACTAGTAAAGTAGGAAAAATGAAATAGTACCACTGCCAGTATCTGGTTTTGTAGTTATCCTGCAAAAAAATCCTCTTTGAAAACAGGAGAATTCTGGATGTTCAACTATTGCTGGTCAAGTACGGTGAGCAACAGAACCTTAAGGGGACACTGTCCTTCAGCAGGGAAACATCGATGATAATTTAATAGTTTAGCAATTTGTGGTTTGACTGGACTGACCTATTTTGATATGTTTGTTGTTTATTTAAACATCAAACAGCATTCCTAATTAAAGGGTAATCTTACTTAATCTATTATCTATTATATAAAGGTGAAACATCTGTGTGTATGTTTGTATGTCTGGAAAAGGCTCCCAAGATACTCAGCATAAATCCATAAAGTTGATATTTTCAGAATCCTCCAGCTTCCGGTCCAATAATATCCAAAAATTGGAAAAAAAACACACACACACATATCAACTATAGAAATGCCCGAAAATGTGTGAAGGCGGTCAATAAATTTGGTCGCCTTTTGGCGGAGATACGATCTCTGCATACGTGCGCTCATTAAACGTGTGTCAGCTTCAGACTTTATTTAACTGACTTATTTTTCGTAATATTTTATACTGTCTTCCATAGTCTTGTGGTTATAGACGCAGATATGTTATCTAAAGGTTTAGCGTTCGATACCAGTCGATTTGCACAATTTAAAATAATTTTTTTTTAACGGTGACCTAAATATACATCTGAGGGGGGAAGACAGGGTCAGTACTTACTTTTGCGCCGGGCAATGGGGAGAAGGGTGGTGATGGGAGGGCAGAGAGAGCGAGCGGGAAGACACACTTTTGGATTATTCGGACGACTATTCTCATCTTGGTTGTTATATTCACAATGTTTCGGCCGATGTAACCTCTGATTTCTTCCGGTGAATGTCGAACATGAACTCTTTATATCCATGGTGGTAGATTGTTCTCATTCCATCAGCCATGACCAAATATAAATGTTAATTTTTATTTTATTCTCATTCTTAGTTATTATCACATGTAGTAACGATTGAACCTTCATCCTCCAGAAGACTGTCATTAAAAACTGATTCTTAACCAACGCTATTTCCTGTTACACCACATGTCCATGTGGATAATTCTACTATGATCTCCTAGTTAATTAACGTTTCTATATTGAATGTAATTTAACCATATTGCATGCGGAAAATATTGGCAAAACACTAAGAAAAAGCAATACATGACAATCGATTTACTTATTGATTTAGTCAAAAGTAAATCTCTTCCATCTCAATATTTTACTTGTGAATTTAATCATTTTGTGTATTCTGCACAGAAAAGTGAAAGTTAATCATGTACGGTTTTGATGGATTAAAATATTAGTTAAATAAGTGTTCATAAGATTTGTATATTTATAAAGTTAGGTCATTCGTCGCACTAACAGTGAGATTAAAATGCCAAATTCATATTTAAAACGGTCTTCTAATATACTAATCATGTGTATGCAATCGACATCAGAAGGTTAACTAATTTACATATTGTTTTATAAAAGGACATCTCATTAATTAACTTTATTCTTTTCTTATTTGATTATTGTTTTCTCTTTAATATAATACATAGTTTAATTTACAAATATTTTTTTATCGGGATAAATGTTTAGCATTTGGATGAAAAGTCCGTCCAGTCAATTTTCTTTCGGGGGCTGCAATTCTTGGTTTTCTCGGGCAACGCCGGGACACTGGTCTTGCTAGTTTATAATATACATCTTAATGGTAAGATTTTTTTTTATTTTGTAAGGTTTATTTCACCACAAACTGCAATTTTTGAACATAAATGCCCTTCTCTAAATGGAATCAAATTCAAAGTTGAATTTCTTATTAAGGCAGGTCATGAACTTAGCTTGACTACATATACTAAAAAACATTCTAACTTTTTCTTTGACAAAGATTATTCACGTTTTTATCTTAAATATAAACTTTATTTTCGAGGAATATAAAAGCAAATGACACTTTCCTCAAAATACATAACATTTAGCTGTCATTGCTATCGATCAAATTTAAAAACTAAATTCTCCTTAATCTTAAAATTCTAGATAACTTTTTTTTTCATAAATATATTTCAAGGAGATCATTTTCACCTGTAAATGTTGTTATGTAAGTGACCATTCACTTGGTGTTGGAGTTTTTTTTTAAATACCCCCAATATATATATATATATATATATTTGTATACTTAGGCAGCATTTCTTCATTGATTCATGTTTGATTAAACAACAGGGACAATTCCTGTTTGTTGAAATGCCCAATGGGAGAATGTGTCTCCAAAAACAACACATATATTGGTATGACTAGAACAAGTATCTCTCGTCGCCTTACATGACACCCCCCCCCCCGCTCTATTTACCAACACTTAGTAGAACACGACACCCCAAAAAAAGAATTTGGGACATATTAGTCAAAAACGCTGTCATCCTCGCTGTCTCACATTACAACCTGCGCCTCCCCATAATTGAAGCCTTACTCATTCGAGCAAAGAAACCCATGCTCAATATGAGGGGGTAGAAGGCATACTGAAATGCCTTTAATATATTTAAAAAATAAAAATTTTTTAATCAAGTTTCTCAATAAATTCACCAGTTTTAGTTTGCATAACTCCTCACATGCTCGATGAAGACTCATGGGAGTCGAAAACGTTAGTAGTTTTGGCGAGTTCCTGTTCACACTTGAATAGAACATTAGATCATTAGTCCGTCAACATGAAAAGATGGATCAAAAAAGAAACAAACAGGAATTATCCCTGTTGTTTAATCAAACATGCATATATATATATATATATAAAATGATATATCGCATCTAACTTCCTTCCTGTTGTTTTCTCACGCCCTCCCTTCCCTTTTGCACATTATTCGGAATTGAAGATATTGTATTTTCAGTGTACACTAATCTGCACTTGAGTATTCACCTTGAAATATATCTAGGCTAATCAGATATCAGCCGATATATCAGAAATTCCGTTGTTTTATCCTTTTCTTGTCTACATTTTTATTTACCATGGAGATAATGCTCCAAAGGTGAAATCTTTGTTTATTTTCAACAAAAATCTACCAAAAACACTTAGAACTTATGCTACTACAAATACGCTTTTTGTTTGACATATAGCGTAGATTCAGGAAAATACCACCTGTATAGTTTAAATAACATGCAAATTTATTCCCATCAATTGAATTGATTCACACTTTGGTTGAACTCCTCTCATTACTTAAAACTTATATCTTAACATGAAATTCTATGTTTGAAACATAAGTTTGGTTTTTTTGGGTTTTTTTTTAACCAGCATATAAAGATGGTTATATATTTAAAAGTGTACTTATTCTTTATATGGTTAGTAATTTTTTTTTGCGTTTTCTCAACTCTTATAATTTAAGTTCAGTTTAAAACTCCTAATATACCAACATGATTAATTTCAATTTATCTGAATAATTTAAGGTTGTCTCGAATAAAAAAAAAAAAATTTTTTTTTAAATTTAAAAAAAAATTAAATAACAAAAATTTTTTTTTTAAATTGAATAATATTAACTCCAATTTATATTTGACCAAGTTCCTTTTTTGCAGGTTTCAAATATATACTAACTGCAGTTTTTTTTTGTATTAAAACTCTGAGCAAGAACAATCAAGTCTTATTGGTTCTTTTTTTTTTTTTGTACTAAATGCCATGCCGTTTTATTTTAGTAGATTTTGTTTGCTCTTATATTCCCTATTTATTTTGGTTTATTATTCTATTGTGATTTCCTCCCTTTTTCTCTACTAATACTTTGGCCACACCTTCCTTGCTCATGCTCAAAGCAGAAAACAGTTGTTTTTTTGCCTTTTTATTAGTCACCAAATTCCTGTGAAAGATAAATGTTCCTAATTCATGTCACTTGTCTCTTCAATTCGAACTGCACACATTGCCATTAAAAACTCACCTTCTGCTCACCTTTTCACTCCCACAGATTCTGCTTTTCGACAAATATTGTCCCAGTCTCATTTTCTTTGTGCCATATACATTTTTAACTCATGCTTTTGTCACTCATTATTCATTTCTCTTGTTCACTCGAAAGAACAACAAAAAATACAATTCTCCATTTGAAGAGCTGATGATATACTTTAGAATATTTTACAAAAAATCAGACTTATTTTATTTCAGTTTTATTTTCAGAAAAGACAAATGGAAACCAACTTATCTAATTATAATTTTCTTGTTCTCCTGGCCTAAAAAGTTCAAAAGAACTATTTTCATCATTTGGTTAAAGCTTTTCTTTTTAGATTTATTTTCTAATATTTGCTTTTAAAACAACATTTTTAATCGTTATGTCGCAATATGAAATACGCCAAATATAACTTGGAAAACTTATTCTGTACATTGTGTATAAGTACCAAAGTTTATATTTATTTATAATTATTATTTATATGTCCCATCGCCGCGATGTTGCATCCTTGTGCTTGTTTTACAAATACTTCAATGGATTGTGCTCCGATGAACTGGCTGCTCTGGTGCCCCCTCGACATAAATACGCTAGACTAACTCGACAATCAGAAAAATCTCGTCCATTCACTGTGGAGGTCCCCAGATGCCGGAAAGCCTTCTACTCCAATAGCTTCTTTCCGCTTGCTGCCAGACTCTTGAACTCACTCTCTGCTCCCCTGACTATACCGACATGCAGAGGTTTGAAACTAATGTAAACAGACATCTCGCTACACCCCAAAACCTACACCATAATTCTCAGTAACCCCTTATGTCTACAGTGGCGGCCTGCCTTGTTTGGGGTGAAATATGTTAAAAATAAAAATTTTAAATGTAATTGTTACAATTTTAAATAAATATATAGCAAACTACATCCCATGACAGTTGATATTTGTTTATTGAATTAAAAAAAAAATCGTTAGATGACATTTATTTTACAGTAGAGATTTGATTAAACTGAATGAGGCTTCTATGATCCCTTGATTTATTCTTCATGCGATTGACAAATCTCTGATCGACATAACCGGCATTAATAATACCGTGTAATTTACACGCTTCGGCAACTTTCATATTTGCTTTACAAAAAAAAAATGTTATTGATTTTAGATTTTTTTTTTCGATCTCAATCATTCATGAATATATTAATTAATTTTTTTATAAGCGGGTGTGAAGATTCAATAAACGTAGAATATGACCGATTCTATAAAAGCTGCCTTTTTATCTTTAAAACATCAAACATAAAAAAGATCATATTTTAATGGATTTTTTTAATGTATTTCAATATTTTCAAATATTAAATTTACATTTACATATATATATATATATATATATATATATAAATAATAGCAATATTATTTTCTGTTTCAGAAGTTTTCAGATGATTGATGATTTGGATTATTCGGTCTACTATTTTCATCAAGTTTCGGCCAATGTAACATCTACCCTTCTAAATGTATATCTTTTCAAACTCAGGGACCTTCTATTCGAATTCAAGAATCTTTGACAAACTCAAGAACCGTCACAGAATTTCAAACCGAACCTGTTACTTAGTCCATAAGGATAGATTGTTCTCATCCCCAAGATCGAAAAGAGGCACCTGAAGAAAGTCGGAGGTTACATCAGCCGAAACGTTGTGAATATAATAACCAAGATAGTAGTCCGAATAATGCAAAGTAAAGTTTAAGAATGATAATTTCACAACTTTTCAATGTTATTTAAACTTATCAAACGAATTGATTATCAGTGCCGAGCGAAGAGAGACTGATTCTTTATTGGTGCAAGATTATAATACAGAAATAGTAAATTCTGTATACACTATACAGAAGAAAGAGCAAGTGGGTGTATATGTGATATATATTGACTGTTCAATAGTTGAAATAAATCTGTGCGGGTCTGCCTGCAGGATCTCCCCATTATTCTGCGGGTGATTTATGTTTCTTTTATTCTTTATCTCAAGAATTGAAAAGAATTGTTACATTTTTAGTGAAGTTAATGGAAAAACGTAACCGTTAAGGAACCTCCATTTTTTTTTTTTTTTTTTTTTTTTTTTTTTCCCCCCCTCAATGGTTTATATATACATGTAGTAGTAGTAGTATGAAAATGTATTTAAGACAGCTACACAGAAACGTTTGTTTCATTTTGGGGGAAAATCGTCAGGCTAATTGCCTAATGATTAAACCAAACGTTTTTGTCTCGGCTACTTACGATAAATATATTTTCATACTTACGATAAATATATTTTCATACTACTAATCAATCAAATCAAATTTATTGTCAAAAAATAGCAAAGTGCAACAAGCCATGTAAATGGACAGTTAGAAGACGTGTATATCTAAACACTGTCTGAATGTTTTGCCGAAGGCGACTTTAACCCTGGACATAATAGACATCATCATCATCATCACCTCTGGCAGGTCGTTCCATGCAGCAGAATCACAGACAGAGAATGACACCTTTCTTCTAACTAGACGAAAGCTACTATGACATATCCTTTACCGGTTTCCGTGGAGATCACGACTTTTCTCTGGGGTGAAAAACTTCCTAAAAGGTGCATTCAAATTCCGGCTGATGTTTTACGCCAGAAACGCGTCCGCACGCATCCTCCCAGGGACCCAGTACCAAGCCATGGGGGATGCCATTAACCATATTAGAAACACCAGAGGGCAATGGCTGTCTGTCTGGTGTTTCTAATGCGGTTAGTGGCGTACCCCAGGGCTTGGTACTGGGTCCTTTGCTGTTCCTGGTGTTTGTCAATGATTTGCCAGAGAGCATTTATCAGAAAGTTCTTCTTGCCGATGACGTCAATTACTTCCAGAAGTGACTTTGAAGATCTGTGGAAATGGTGAAACCTATGGGATTTGTCTCTGTGTCAACAAATGCAACCACCTTCCAGTAGGTTCTTCATTGGTAGGTGGTTGCATTTGTTGACATTGAGAGACAAATACTATATCATGTATTGAGCACTTTTGAAGTAAATACTGAAAGTATATACCTGCTAAACTTCTCTCTGATAAACAGCCTTTTGGCTAGGAGCAAGGTGTTGTATCTGTTCTAATGCTGCACTTCATCTTTTATGCTCTTGGTCGGTCAAGAAGAAATCCTTCTTGACTGAGGCAATTTTTATTTTTGTTCCAATTCAGTGCCTCTTTTTGGGGGAACTGGATTTTCCCCCATATTAAAAACCGACCTTGTGTCTAACTCTGCCCTCGTGAGGAGGCATGTAAATACAAACCGTATGAATTTAGGGTGTCCCGTTCTACTGCGGATATCCTAACTGTCATCTCCAAACCTATATACTACTCACTGGATAAGTTAGAGTTAGGGTAGGGCAGCAACGCTAGATATCTCGACAACCTTTGACAAGATCTGGCATGAAGGTCTTCTCAGAAAAATCAACTCGTACGGTATTGTTGTCGGCGTCCACCTGTCGCAGAAGACAAGAGTTCTTCACCTCAGATTAGTCCGTTTTCCGAATTGCAACGTCTGCTGTGACTGTGCAAGCCTATCCTAGATCATCAGCCTCTTGCAGTTGCCACAGGTGGTGTCTGGTTCTGAGATATCTCAGAACAGTATTACTGGACGAATATTTTATATAATCAGATCTTTCTTAGCTAAAAGAAATATCCAGGTAGTTCTCGATGGCCGTACATCCAAACAATACCACATCAATGCGGATATGCCCCAGTGGTCGATACTTAGACTTATATTATTCCTGATCTTCATAAACGACCTCTGATGCAATCATGTCTGAGATGAGTGTATTTGCTGATAATACCACACTCTATTCGAATCGAATGACCACACAAGTAAGGCAATGGCTGAATCCTTGGAAAATGACCTCCAGTCTGTAGTGGAACGGAACCAAAAATGGATGGTCGCATGTAATGCTACCGAGACGAAGCTCCTTTCCTTTAACAATTCTAACAAACTTTTTCAATCACTGATTGTCATGGCACCCTTCCCGAGAGTCCGTTTAAATTCCTCTGCCTAACATTCTACAGTAAACCTTACACCCACAACGGACTCTATATTTCAGATAAAGCTTTATAACAATAAACAATTAAAAGACATTATCTTTACTGCAGTTCCGTCCATTGTTGCCACATCTGGGCTGGTGCATCATCCACTAGTCTCTCCCTCCTAGATAAGGTCCAAAAAAGAGTCGCCAACTTAATAGGTCCCTCACTATTAACCAAGCTCCAGCCCCTGTCCCATCGCTGCAATGTTGCATCCTTGTGCTTGTTTTACAAATACTTCAATGGATTGTGCTCTGGTATGAACTGGCTACTCTGGTGCCCCCTCGACGTAAATACCAACTTGACAATCGGCTAAATTCCATCCCTTCACTGTGGAGGTCCCCAGATGCCGGAGAGCCTTTTACTCTAATAGCTTTCCTCGTGCTGCCGGCCTCTGGAACTCCATCCCTGCTCCCTGTTTCCCCGACTGTACCGACATGCAGAGGTTTAAAACTAATGTAAACAGACATCTCGCTACACAGCTCCCAACTTAGGATGACACCCAAAACCTACACCCTAATTCTCAGTAACCCCTTACGTCTGCAGTGGTGGCCTGCCTTGTTTGGGGTGAAATATATATATTTTTTTTAAATCAAAAAAATCTGATCGTTAGAAGGGTATTAATAATATCTTTATCCATTTGAATACAAATATACAGTTTGAATTTACATTAACATGTATAAGGATATTATTAATAAGCTTCTGCCGATCGGATCTGCAGTGAAACTGCAGTAAAATCTTAAAACATTTAGTTGAAGAAGCTAGTTTCTTTGTCTAGAAAGAGGAGGTTAGATGGACAATATGTAACCAATCTCAAGCACTTTGAAGTGATAAATTAAGTATGGCTTGCTCAGTATGGAGAACAAGTCGCCACTAGATTTTTCAGCATAATTTTTACTTTTTATCAGATGCTCTACTATTGAGGACTAGGACGTGTTTTTAATGGCGTCAGTAGAGTGGAAGTTAGAATTTCTAATGGAGACATGATGTTCAATCTTTAATTCCTTGGACGTATATCATTTTTCATTTCATACAAATCGAAATAAAGATTAAAAAATCTTAACAAATATAACATTCATTAAAAACAAACATTTTGTGGCAAATTGTATTTCTTTTCTGATCTTTTGTGGTTTGACTTTGTTTTTCTGAATACCATATCATAAGTGACAAGATTTCATACCATAAATTACAGAAACTTACTATATTTTTGTGTAAATAACAGAACTTTTAATATCGTGATCGCATCAATATTTTGATGGATCTCTTTATTAGAATAGCGACTTAATAGTCGTGAGAAGTTAATACATTTTTTAAATAGCTTAAGATAAAAATATTAAATAGCTTACATTAAAATATTACATAAAACATTGCTTTCAATAAACTAGGTATGTTTTTTTTTATAAAGGGAGACAACTTCTACTAGACTGTAATCCAGTTACCCTAAGTTATGTCCCTTGAAACATTTGGTTTCGTATGTGTACATACTTGTATCATTTTATTTGTTAGGTTAGCTTGTCTAAACCAGAATCTTTTAAATAGTGATTAATGGTTACAGATAATGAATTGAGTAATGGGGCGAGGAGTTATTTATGAGACAAGTATATTTATTTTAGTATAAATTAGTCGAGTCAGGGGAGATTAGTTTTTGACAATGCAAACAGTCTCGAAATTATCTTCTGTTCGCACATTTTTTTAAATATAGTTTAACTCTGTTCCTAATATTGTTTAACCTTTTTCTTGGGATAAGCCTCACTTTTTTTAGGATTAGTTTAGATAAAAGAAAATCTTCAATTACTAGGGATGAACAATCGCTTTTTATAAACATCCAGGAATGCGTGATGGAAAAAGTTACAAAACGTAAAAATTATTTCATCATAAAAATCTTTGCGTCACTTAAAAGAAATAAGATAGAATAAGATTCCAATATTTTAGTTTATTTTTTTAATATCATAGAATCGAAGAAATTGTGATTTGGAATAATATTTATGCTAAAATAATTATAATTACAAAATTAAAATAATATTTTATTTTTAATCTAAAATCAGGTAATCGTCCAATTTTAATCAAATTTTCACTACTTATCCATTTATAAATAAATTAATTTTTAAAAATATATTTCATGTTAAAAATATTAATAGTAAGATTTCTCCTAAAGCATTTATTGAATAAATATAAAAAATGGTCTCTTTTCTTGGAGCACTAATTTACATAATTTAAATCGGTTGCTTTATTACAACAAAAAGTATATACATTTTTTAACCCGACATAATAAAGTCGAAAATGAAAAATGAGAAAATGAATTTAAACAATTTAGATATTTATTAAAATATGCTCTTAAATTTAGAAACGGGAAAAAAGAATCTTAAATGTTGAAAAGGAATTTTATTTATTTTAATATTTAATCAATATTTAAAAATCTTTCAAATATTTAAACCTTATTTTTGCCATATTACTTATTTTGCAAAAAAAACAAATAGTTTTACCAATTAAAACAAGATAACTTTTAAAAAAATGAAAGCAGAGCTTATTTTTGAAAATATAAATTTGAACATTTAGAAATAAAAATTATACAAGGATTTTTAAATTACAAATTATTCAAACTATAAAAACTGTTTTGTGAAAAAAATATGGATTTTTTTTTTTTAATCGTGATTAATTTTATAGTTTTATCTCATGATTTAAGTTGTTTTATTCATCAAATGAGAGTTATTTAATTATTTTTAATTGCTTGAAAATAATGGGAAGATTAATATGTGCGTTTCTGTGATATTTTGTCCTGAGCAATTACTCTGTAATTTGTTGAGGTTATTCAGAATTTGGGGTGAGATTTAGAAATAGAAATTCACATTTTCACTTTAAAATCTGTTAATTTTTCAGAAAGTAAAAAAAAAAATCATTTAATTTTCCATATTTCTCTATTCTTGTCTGATTATTACGGCCATTCTTTGTTTCTTAATGAGACTCAGGTGCATATGAATTTACATACATACATGCAATATTCTATGAATTGATTTTATATTAAACAGGATCTTAAGGGAAAATTTGTACAGTTAGTTTGGGGATAGAATCCTAAAATGGAATTACATTTAGTTTAATGTATAAATAATGTTTATGCTATGTATTATTTTTAGAGAATACCAATCATTGATTATTGCAACAAATAATGCAACAAAAAATTCCTGTGTAGATTGTTTTAGATTTTAATTGATTAATCATATTTAACTAATGAATGCTCTTTCTCAATTTAAATTATCTCCCCTGAATAAATGCATTATACCACACCGGTTCTCATGAGATCACCAAAGTTAAGCGATGTTGTCAGTAGTTAGATGGGTGACCATTTATGAATATCAGGTTCTATATGTAAAACTTTCACTTAGTGGTCTTGCAATCTATAAGTGCTGGCTATCAATCTGAAACCAAAACGAACATTCCTGGGTTATCTGTTGTAAACTGTATTGATATTGGGTAGCGATGACAGATCTATTTCAGATTCAGAAAAAATGCATTTTTGAAGACAGTGGCTTACCTACCTACTTGGTACTACGTTTACTAATTTGCATAGAAATGGTTATGCTGGTGTTACGAATGTGAGATGTGTCTGCAGTGATAAAAATGTGAATCGGTGCATTCAGAAAAAGAAAAATAGAAATCCCACCATTTTTCTTCTTTTTTTTTTTTTTTTTTTTCTCAAGATCCTTCTTGGATAAGAGAACGTTTGAGAAAGAAAACTATTATTGAATGACAAAAACGAGCATAAGTTAGAATATAACAATTAGAATATATTTATAAAGTAAATTCGTCTGAATCAGAATGGTACAACTTTGTTGACCGGTTTGATTCTGTTGTCGGCATTCTTACAGGAGGAACGACGTAAAGGTTGCCAAGTGAAAGTGGTATTATGGAATCGACTGGATTCGAACTTGGCACACCCAGGTCGTCATTCCTTGTCGTTATCCACTTAACCAACGTCTCCTCCCGTATATTTATGAGAGAAGAGGACAACAAACTTATGTCTGCACCATGTAACCTTGTGGGTTGGTATAAACCCCTATGTGTGTTTACAGTTAACAATTCCTGGGTACCTTCCTCCAATTTCAGCTGCTGATAGGCGTGGCTTAAATCCAGTTTGCTGAATTTTTCACCCCCTCTCAGTGTGGCAAATATATCTTCGGTTCGAGGAATAGGGTAGCTGACACATGGAGCTGCTGCATTGATGGTTTGCTTATAGTCCCCACATATTCGGATCCCCCCATTGTTACTTTTAACAACGGGCACTATGGGTGCAGCCCATCTAGAATATTCTACTCTTTTATAAATGCCTTGGTTTTCTAGGCGGTCTAACTCCTTCTCCACCCCTTCTCCTAAAGCATAAGGTACAGGCCTGGCTCAACAAAATTTGGGCTTGGCTTCTTTATCAATGTGTATATTCACCTGAAAGTCTTTTAGGCATCCCATTTCTCCATTAAATAAGGCCTCATATTTTGTAAGGATTTTTTTAAGCCTCGATGGGTTCTCCGTTGTTAAACAAAACAACAACAACAATTACAACAAGGGCGCCCTCTGGGCCAATCAAAAACTTCACCCAATGGCTGTAACTTGATACATTACACAAACAAAAAAGAATGTGGGTTCTAATTAATATAAAATTGAATATAGATACATATGACAGGAGAACAAATGATACTTGCGTCTGGACTTGGAGTGATAAAAGATGGATATAGAATTTAATATTTTATGTAGTGAAAATGTTTAAGGGTGAAACAAGAATTCATGAGATTTTCACAAACATGAAAGTCATTTGAATGTTCGTGAATTTGTTAAATTTCTGAAAGGAACCCGTGTTGGCGTTGTCATAAAATTGGATGCAAACATTGACTATTTCTCCAATCTGGGAAATTCTTTGAAAATGATCTTTCCTTAGTAAAGTGTGTTATATTAAATAATGGTTCTGAGCTGGTGAAATTGTGATACCTATACTTGACTACAAAAGTTTGATAGAATATTTTAAATTCACTACATGTGAATTGAGTTCCGTTGTCTGATAAAGTCAACGACCCCGAACCGAGCGAACAATTCATGTAAAAAAAACAACTAATTGTTACTTCAGTGGTTGGTTTCTTACATTTGAATATTTTCGGTTATTTTGAGAAAACATCTACTATTAGGTAATAGAAACCATTCAGTGGCCAGCAAAATCTATGTGGATCCTAGACCACGATTGGTCAGTTTCGACTAGGGTCTGAACTTTATAGTAGATGTCTTCGATGCTAAAGCACAACCATTGCATATTTTCACCCCATTTTCAATGTCCATGCTTGTTCAATACACATAACTTCTCATGATGATTTTAATTCTCGAAATGCTCGGGTGACCAATGTAAAATTCTTTTAATGTTTTCTTTTCTGTAATGCTGCAGAAATAACCACTCGATTGCTGTATATAACTACTTCATCACAGATTGAATACACTTCCGAGATTTGTCTGTGTTTTTATTTTATTTTTTGTTTTTTAAATACTCATCGTCTAGCGCTTTTTCTTTTATTTCTTCGAGTGTTACCGGAAGCTAAGTATTGCCATTACACAATGTATTTTTTTTTCATTTTTACCTCAGCTTGTAGGGAGGCAATCACTGTGTCTTCAAGGGGTTCAGCATATTTTGGGATAAGTCTAGATAATCCGTAAGCATGACTAATTTTTGACGATGACAGAAACTCCACTTTATAATCGTAATTGAGGAGAATGGTCCCCCATATCTGTAGTCTGTTTGCAGTATGCGTTGTTAATCCCTTTTTTGACCCATAAATCATTAGCAGTGGCTTATGGTCAGTTTGCAACAAAAATGTCTTCCATAAACAAGTTGATGAAATTTGGTGACTGCAAAAATGATACCCAATGCTTCAGTCTCGATTTGTGAGTAACTTTTTTCTGCAGGTAGTAATGTACGAGATGCGTGAGTGATGGGTTTTAGCGATCCGTCTTCTATTTTGTGTGATATGCAAGCTCCAATGCTGTATGAGCTAGCATCAGTAGCTACAATGATTTCAAGATCTGGATTGTAATGTGTCAAAAATAATTCTGATGTGAGGATATTTTTTTTATTTTTTCAAATGCCTTCAACATTGTCATCCAGAGCCAATCTTTTTCTGTTTTTTTAATAGCTCATTTAAAGGATTTTAATAATTTGCTAAACCAAGAAACATTTGTAGTAACGATATGTTTCCGGCGCTGGCATATGTTTTATAGCACTCACTGGCTCTTGGTCTGGTCTTGTACCATCTTTGTATATAATTTGACCAGGATTTTTTTATTTTTTTCTTAGAAAAAAATCGCATTTTCCCTTTTTCAGTTTAAATCCATAGTCTTGGTTTATTTTAAATACTTTGTGTACATGTGGTTTATGTTGCTCTGTGCTTTTACTGATCACTAGAATGTCATCTAGGTAGGCTATCACAAATTCCGGTCCGCTAAGCAATGTATCAATTACTTGTTTAAAAATGGCTGGTGCAATCTTAACCCCAAATGATAATCGTTCAAATTTGTACCAACTCGTATGACGCTTTCGGAGGCAAATTATTTTTCTATTGTTGATCAAATTTAGTTGGTAAATTAATTCTTTTCGTTACAAATTTTTCTAATATCTGCTTTGCTCAATGTCTCTTGAATCTAAGCGAAGACTAATAAAATGTTGGCAATCTTCTGCGATATCTTGAAACGTTAACCCAGGTTTATTTTCTAGTTTATTAAGAACCCTTTTGATTTCAACATCCATATTTTATACTAAACCCGGCGCAAATATTAGACACTTAAAATTGTTAGCGCTCAACTTCGACAATTGAAAATCATTGCAGTGTTTAACTATGCTAACGAAGGTAGTGTAGTCTTCATCTACATAATTTCGTTTTCATGGTTATAATTAAAATTATCAATGCTCAAAATAGTGTTTTATGAAAATGCACTTTCATCTTTAACATTTTGACCCCTATTTGATAATTCATATTTTCTGTTCTTGTTGGGTATGAAGAAGCATTTCATCAAATCTTTTCATTTGCTTGAATTGTCTTTCTTGAAATTTCTCTTGTTCTCAGAAACTTTTTCTAGTCGGAGCTGTTGTTCTTGTTGGTGCATAATAATTACCAACACTGCACTTTTAAATTCTTCCATTTTTTTGTCACTTAAAATAGGCTATCGAATTTTTCGTGCATATTTTTTTAATTTAATTTTTTTTTACATGGTCGTAACTTTTCTCACTGGAAGATAATTCTTCAGTTCTTAGCGAGAAAAAAAAGTAAGCTTGTTCAAACGTGTTCTTAATTAAGCAATAAAAGAACAAAGAAAAATCGACAGACGTTTTGTTTCAAAACCTCATGTTGGAGAATGACTTGAAATCTTTTTCGTCCCACTGAAAAAACTTTTTTTTTTTTTCTATTTTTGGTCAATGTTTCCTTTCACAGATTTTTAACGGCTTTTAACTTCTTGCTGTTACTGTTGTAAGTAATAATTTTTCCTAAGTCTTTTTTTCGAAAATCCAACATTGACAGTTTTAGTAATATTTATGTTGTATCCAATATAAGTCTAATTTCTTATTACCAGTGTTGTGACCTTGAAGGGCCATTAATGAATAAGACAACATGGTGGTATATTTACAGGAGTACTGAACAGTATGTTACAGAAAGACTTCTCCAAGATTTCGTCATCAGCTCCTCTATACATAGTGGCTAGAGTCTGTATAATCACAAAATAGGGTAGATCCTTATCACGCCATAATAAATTATTTGTTTATGCCTAATAAAATATTTGAATAAATGCAAAATAATCTAATCCAATGAATTAAAAACTAACAAAAATATTTTATTCAATGTTATTTACTTAGCCGATTTACAAAATCTCTGATTATATTTGCATAGTATGAGGTTTCTCAGGAAAACCTGATAAAAAATCACTTTTTATTTTCTTGCAGTGATCGTCTTGATTGCTAAGTTTTAAATGACAATGTTCGGTACTTTTTATTTTTGGTGTATTTATTGTTGTATTGTTTTGTATCGACTGGCGACCTAATGTTGTGCATTACTTTGCCAAGGAAAAGCAATGTTTTCTTTTATTCATGAAGACTTTGTTTCTTACAAACTGAGATTTCTTACTCTTGCAAAACGATTTTGTTTTTAACAAGCTTTTCTTTTCTCTTTTTTCTTTTTTTAAATCTTCCATTTAAAAAAAATCTATACGGTCTGAACAGAAACTCAGAGTCTTCTCACTTTTATTGTTTTATTTATCTTGTTTTTTCTTAACTCACATGTTTTGTCTGTGATAAATGGGAGGGGGGGGGGGAGATCTCATTCGGCTTCCTACCAGAAATTATCTATTTTAATGTGATAAGTAAATGCTTCGAAAAACAAAATCAATATTTCAGAATGTCATTGATTTCTTTGTAAAACGAGGAATAAATCTAGTATTAAACAAGAGAGTTTTGAAGAAATTCTGTAATTCCAATTTTAGAATGTTCGGTTTCCAAATAGTTTTTGAAAAGGTTTTCGGATTTAATTTCTTCATCTTTCAGGTTTTCGGTTGTGTTATTCGTCAGGGTTGAAGAGAAATTGTTACATTTTTTTTGTAGAATTTGGTCTATTCTACAAAAATTACGTAAAAAAAAAAATTTGTTTAAAAAAAAAAATAAAAATAAATAAATAAATAAAATAATAATAATAATAATAATAGACTGTAAGTGATGTGTAAATTGACTTATTAACATGGCTAAAATATGAAGGCGACGTAAGTACTCAAATAGCAAGGCAAGATCAGAAACGAGTAAAAAGAGACGAGTGATTACAACAAGACTGAAATAAGAGATGAATACAATTTATAACAGACTTTATGCACTTGAATTGTGCGGTTATAAAGAGGAATATTTGATATTCCAACTTTATCATTTTAGCTGATCTCGTTTATTCGCCATGCAGATGGCAGCCATTATTCATGGGTGTTATTGTTGATAATATGCACGTGTGCCAATAGAGAAAGAGTAGAATAACAGTAACATGTAATTTTGTAACAGTTTTTATGTACTAACATAAAGTAGGTTAAAAAAAAAAAAGATAGGTGAGCGGTACACAGAAACGGAGTACAATTCTAATGGTTACAATAAGAAAACATATGTTGCCAAGGCTCGGGGCCACCGTTGGTGAGAAGCTCCAGTGAGACATTTTCAGGTCCATGGGCTTTGCCGGGTTTTATCCGCTTCAGGGCTTTGTTGAAGTCCTGGATCGAGGGTGACGAACAATCATTCTCCGATCATCTGGGGTGTCAATGTGATCGTTAAGGAGGTTATCAAAGAATGCCCTTGCTGTTGGTGATGGTTGTGGCCTCATCCATTTCCTTCAGGCTACCCACTGATGACCATGTAGGACCGAAAATTTCTTTGGCTGTTGAATAGAAGCTGTGCAGATCTCATTGGTCAGCATAGTTTTGTATCTCTGCAGCTTTTCTTTGCCACGAGGTGTTCTTGGCTTCTCGGATCCCTCTTTGACATTCTGCTTCAGCTTGCTAGTGAGCACTTTTATTAGCAGCTCTAGGCTCGTTCTCTAGGGTCAAACGTGCTTGACGTTTAGCCTTGATGAGAGAGGAGATGGTACTATCACTCTTGTTGAACCAGTCCTGTCTTTTCGTAGTCATGTACACGATGGTTTCTTTTGTGGCATGGGTCATGACGTCTGAGGGTGGTCAAGTGGTGCTCTACTGTGTCCTGACCTACGGGGTCTGCAAGGTGATGTTCACAAGATTCCTTGAAGTTTTGTGTCAGCAGTGGGTTGCGGAGCTTACTACAGTCAAAGTATTTGTGTTGCATGCTGTCAGATGTCCTTCTAGGTGGTCTAAGGGTCGTCATGTTAAGTCGAGAGATCAGGAGTCTGTGGTCTGTCCAGCAGTCGTCCGCCCCGGGCATGGATCGGGTGATGCGGACTTCTCCTCAGTTAAGACGTAATCCAAGATGTCTTCTGTCGTTTTGGTAACCTAAAGATAGTGTTTGTTACCACGGGTTCTGTAGGAGTTGACCATTGTCGTTGTAGTTTCCGATACCATGACGGCCAAGGATCCCCTCCCACAGGCGATGGATCTTGCCTACTCGGGCATTAAATTCATTGGTGGGCACTGCCTAGATGGTGTGGTCGAGTTGAGTGTAGAAGCAGCTTTGTCTTCGTCAGTTGAGGTCAGAGTCGGTATGTACACAGAGATCAACGTGATGTGTCTGTTCTGCGTGATGGGAATGCAGACAGTCATCATGCATTCACTGATGGCAGAAGGAGTCAGGTTGTGTTGTTGTACGAGCTGAGATCAGATAACAAAATCAATGCCATGTGTGCATGGTTCCTTGGGGGCTTCCCTTTCCAGAATATAGTGTATCCCGTTCCAGCTTCCGTAATGTTGCCTTCTTTGGGTAGTCTGGTCTCGCTAAAGGCTCCAACATCGCCGTTGAAGCGAGCAAGCTCCGTGCAGACGAGGGCTGTACGCTGTTCAGGACAGTTTGTGTTCGCCACATCTTGAAGGGTGCGGATGTTCCACACATCTATAGTTAAATGTTTCTCCTGATTGCGATCGCATTGTTGGGGTGTCTGGCAGACACGGTAAGCTGGCCAGACAGATGTTTGACCCACCTTTTTTAGGGATCTTCCCATGTGGGGTGGGCTACGGTGGTCCTTAATAGGCCAGCTTAGTCACGAGTCCAGCTGCTGAACTCTAGTGTCACAACACAGTCAGCAGGGATCGACCATCTTAGACCCGTCGCCTGAGTGCATTTGCGAGCTGAAGGCTTCCAGCATTCCAGGCCTGCCCCTGCCACCCACGGCATAGTTGCCACAGGATTTTTTAGTGTGATGATGAAGAAGGGTGGAATAAAAGACAGGATGCCAGTCGCTGGGTATATTGTTTTTGGTGGTTGTGACTGCGCGATGGCCACGCACACATTTGACCAACATCATTTCCACCACGGCTCAAAAATGATTTGACAGGCAGCCTCCGTGATGTTGGTTGCATCAGGCTGCCGGGTTCTTGACCCACCAAGACCCGCCTTGTGTCTGCCTGACAGACGTTGCCCTTTTCCGCCAACGCTCGGTTACTCCGCCGTTGGGGGTCTGATCGGGTTTGATTTTGTAGTTTTCCTTCTCCTAGCCTCTTTGCCCAAAGAGGCATACTCTGCGAGGCAGCAGGACGTTTAGATTTAAAGTTTTCCTTCTCTTTTGCCCTTTTCTGCCGACACTGGGTAGCTCCGCCGTTGGGGTCTTGTTTCGTATGATTTTGTAGTTTTCAAAAATAAAAAAACTGCATTTTGTCAAATGGAAGTCAGTAGATAAAAGATCTTATTGTTTACCGTAGTTGTAATTTTGATGAGTGTTGTGTACATGAGAATCAATTTTAACTCGAAAAAAAAAAAAAGCTTGCATGAATACAGCAGTTCTATCTGAGTCACTGTTGCTTATTTATTTATTTTTTTTTTTATGGAAATCGCTCCAGACAGGGCATGAAGCCACTTGATGTACGGAGCCAACAATGTTAATAAGAAAAATATGCACTGTTGCATTATCAGCTGGCTGACCTCATCTCACCATTTCTTTGGTCACACAGGGTCACTTCTGTTCAGAATCATTTCACTTCAGGGTTGATACACAGCACAAGAAGATTGAGGCTTTTAAGATCTTTACTCACTCGGGTTCATGAACGCTGATCATGGATCAAGAAGAACCATTTTATCCTATTGAAATTTAAAGTGTTCCGCACAGTTTTAATTATTCTACAATTCCGTTTGAGGTTGAAGACAGCGGTGTGAAGAGGTATGGTGATGCCATGGGCCAACTCTTTGATTGTATGTCTCAAAGACTCAAGTATAAGTCCTAGTACTGAGAAATATTATAAGAAAGGAGATTAATTAAATATGATTCGGTGCCGCCATCATGTAGAGAGAGAAGACAAAGCTAGTTGCTTTTGTATTTTGAAATGACGGTACCTCCTCCTGAGCAGATGAACAACAAGTGGTATGGTTTTTCCTTTGGACAGTTTTTGTGATGCGAAAATTCCAGTAAAATGGTCCATAGCTTTGTACATCTGTATAGATATCTTATTTTGATGTCTTTTGCTCTACAAAATGGTGTTTTTATAGACATCTACGTAGAAAGTTCTAGATTTGACTATTTATGGCATGTATGCATTTTGTTGGTCAATAATATGTGTAAGTGGTCACACATGCGCTCTTCATTTGACTTATCATTCTTGAGGTAAAAACAACGCAAGTAGTTATATAAAGCAAAAGAAAAAATGGATACCAGCTAGCCCCTCTTCTGTGTTGAATCTGGAGATCAACTTATTTTTGTTCAATTGCTGATTGTTGTATCGTCTTCTCTAAAACGCTGGTTTTAGTCTGTCAATTGAAATTGTATCCATTTGTATAAAATGCTTAAATGCACGGTCTTTCACTATAAAAGGGTCCGCAGTATTTTGGAGGCTGAAGTGATTTAGTAATGCCATCTTAGACAATAGCGAATTTTCAAGTAGTTAATTCTGCTGGAATAAAGATCCTCCTGGTATTGGTATCAGATGGAGGTGAATACCAGATTCGAGACATTTAATTCTATATATCTAAAATAAACTACCTCTCCCCCTTCTTTTTCTTCATACTCTTCCTCTACCCCTTTCTTTCTTCTCTTTCTCTGTCCCTTTCTTCCTTCTCTTTCTCTGTCCTTCTCTTTCTCTGTCCTTCTCTTTCTCTGTCCTTCTCTTTTTCTGTCCTTCTCTTTTTCTGTCCTTCTCTTTTTCTGTCCTTTTCTTTCTCTGTCCTTTTCTTTCTCTGTCCCCCCTCTCTTTCTCTGTCCCCCCTCTCTTTCTCTGTACCCCCCTCTCTTTCTCTGTACCCCCCTCTCTTTCTCTGTACCCCCCTCTCTTTCTCTGTACCCCCCTCTCTTTCTCCCGCCCCCTCTATTTCTCCCGTCCCCCCTCTATTTCTCCCGTCCCCCCTCTATTTCTCCCGCCCTCCCTCTATTTCTCCCGTCCCCCCTCTCTTTCTCCCGTCCCCCCTCTCTTTCTCCCGTCCCCCTTCCTTCATCCCGTCACTCTCGTCCTTCGTTTCTCTCTTCCGTCTCTTCCTCAGCATCTCTCTTATTCTTTCCCCTAATCACTCCCACTGTTTCCCTTCCTCCCTCTATCTTCCATTCCTCTCCTTTTTCTCTCTCACACACATTTACCAAAATACAAAAATAAGGAAGAGCTCTTTTGATAAGCTGGCTATCAAAGAAAAGAAACAATGTTGTTGTTAAAGAAATTTGCCAACAGATATCTAAGTGCGTATGCAAGAAAGGCAAATCAGCTAACCATCCTACGTACACAAGTCAACCTGTTAACGGACCACACACAACCGTTACCATCCTGTCTGGGAAGTGCTTCTGCTGGCTTATGAAATGTAGAGAATGTAGCTTAGATAGAAAAGTATGAGGAGGCTTCATCATTTGTGTCAGGATGGCCAGCAGCCCAACTCACCATCTTGTACTTTGGCAACCTGCCCGCCCTTTTTTCACTTACATTACACCATTGTCATACTGCAATTGAGACACATACTCACAACAAGAAGGATGCTTAATAGAAGTCTCTCACTCACACACACACACACACACACACACACACACACACACACACACACACACACACACACATATATATTTATGTGTGTGTGTGTAAAAAAAAAACATCTGATTTTAATCTCAGCCTGAAGCACTTGCCTGTCTAGCCACACTGAAGATGTGATACAGCGAAACAGTCAGTCTGTGGATGACTCTATATATATATATATATATATATAAGTATGGAAATAATAATCCAATGTAATGGAAAATGAAACAAAGAAAACACCGAAAATTGTTTAAATATTCATCAGCATTTCATCTTCATTTCAAGACTTTCTCAAGATGACTGATTTGACTTCTGTTTTTTGGGTTTTTTTTTTTTTTTTCAAATCAGTCATCTTGAGAAAGTCTTGAAATAAAGATGAAATGCTGATGAATATTTAAACAATTTTCGGTGTTTCCTTTTTTTCATTTTCCATATATATATATATATATATTATGCGTGTGTTTAATTATATAAATAATTAATAATAAATTTAGCTTAATTTTATTATATAGCTCTGCCTGAAATAATATTGAGCCCTTTCAGTGTGCAAGGTTTGCTGTCTTGCTTCGGCTGGATTCCCATTTTGAGATGTTGATTTTCATGTTGTTGTAAATATATCGAAAGAATAGGATAATAAATATTTTATTTGATGTTTTTGTTTTTTTAAATTCTTTTTAACGATAAAAACCTTCATCGAAGGCCAAAGACGATCAAATATTTTAGCCCCCCCCCCTTTAAAAAAACAAAAAAACATTATTGTACTCTAACTTGTCAACCCAATATTAAATACTTGTTGGCATCCTATTCGTATAGAATTTATAGAGCATACATGGATATTTGATATCAACGGTGCATTTAAGACATATATTAGAAAGAAGAAAAAAAATGACCCGTTGAGTCACTCGTTGAGCTAGGGTTGGATGGGGGGGGGGTAAAAAATTAAACTTTTTAAAATTCAAAATTAATCTCTTTCTGCTCGCTAACTGTGGGTTAACTATTATTACTAATTGTTGTGATATTTTCTTTTTGTTGATGAAAATAATGGACTCTTCTTATCCTGAGTATTACAGTTAATTTTATTACCTTTGACTGTTAATAAACAAAGAAAGAGTAATGGAAGCGAGAGTGACACAAGCACTGTATACAATACCATATAGTGACAAGGGGGTGATTGACAAAAACTGAGAAGAGATGAGTCACTTGATGAATTAATTGCAAATCACGGCTAATTATAACAATTAAAATGAAAGTATTTTGAAACATAACTCAATCCCAGAACTAAGGGATAATTTAGCATATAT
>OY744533.1:89253214-89360714 GCA_963556195.1 Sepiola atlantica
TCTCATTTTAAATTTAACCCACCCTGGCCCCCCGCCCTGGCTGGAATTGAGGTCACGATGGCCCAGACACGAGAGAACCTCCCACACAACTTTTTGAAACATGACTTGTTGGGGTCTCCCCCTCTCTGCCCTCCCTTCTCATGTCCCCGTTATAGGCAGAGCTCCATCTCTGTCCCCCTCCCTCTAATGCATCTTCAAATTTCCGGTTGTAGTTAAATTTAAAATCTTTGCCATTTGATTCCATTATAGCTTGAAAAGTTGACGCTCTTTGCGAGCGTTAATGAAACAGAATATATTTTGTCGCAATTAATGGAATAAAATCACCAACAAAAATATATTTTGCTCTGAATTTTCATTGAGCACTCTCATAAACCCGGTTTCAACTTCCTTCGGATTTATACCCCCTGGATATTTGTAACAAGTTAATTATATATATATATATATATATATATGGTCTGCTATAACTATAATTTTATTTCAATATAATAAATTTAACATGGAAGAAATCTGCAACTATATATAGTTACTTATGGTAGACCCTGTATATATTTAATCTGAGTTTATCCCATTAAAACGGGTTCACACTGAATATTTTCATCCAGAATTATATTATTTAGTAGTAGTATAAAAATATACTTATTACGAGTGACCTACACAAACATTTCTGTGTAACTCACTTTCCTCGTGTAAATACTGTTTGAAGTAAATACTGAAATAAAAAAATATATATGTAATCGGATAATTTTATGTGTGTAATGAAATAGCAATAAATAATATATATTTTAGCAGGGTTGCAGAGTCAGAAGGTATACGGGTCGATTCCAAAATGTCCGATTCCTTATTTTAAAGTCTTCCAATAGTCAGCCTGTCTGTTGATTCTTCAGAGATTAAATAATATGACTAATTCCCAAACCTCTCATTCAGCAACTCTGTATTTTAGAAGTATTTATTTTTTTAATGTATGTTACATTTATTTATTTTTTTCTCAGAATTAAAATAAAACAAGCCGCGCATGCGTGGTCTCCCTCTGTATGTGACTCGATGTGGCGAGTGTAAAATGCAATAAATTTGGGCAATTTGGGGCATTTTTTACCCCCCCCCCCCTTTGACCCCCTGGGGGCGAGAACCAGAATTTTTCTGAGGTCAAGGATGCTCATTTTATATCCAGAACAATTGCCTCTACATTTTGGCCAAGTTTCAGAAAAATTGAATGTATGGATCAAACGTTATGGGAGAAAAGGGTCATTTTTTGCCATTTTAGGGTTTTTTTGACCCCTTGGGGGCGCGAACCAGATTTTTTCCAAGGTCAGCGATACTTATTTTCTATTAGGAACAATTGCCTCCACATTTTGGTCAAGTTTCAGAGAAATTGAATGCATGGATGAAAAGTTATGGGGCAAAAAATGTCATTTTTTGCCATTTCGGGGCCTTTTGAACCCCTGGGGGGGCTAACCAGATTTTTTTTTCAAAAATCGGAGAATGTCACTTTCTAACCTGACCAAAGTTACAACTTCATGCAAAATTTCAGAGAAATTCAATGGATGATTGCGGAGAAAAATCCGGAAGGACGGACAGAAATGCCTCAAAACATAGGTCTCCCGATTTTATAAATCGGGGGACCAACAAATACATCATCTCATTACAACATGATTAATAAAAAAAATAAATGAAATTGATTTTCTTTACTTTAAAAAATTCTTTCTATTTTCTTTTTTACATCAGTAAGTTCAGATTCTTAAAATCTCATCTGAAAGCTCTTAATACTGTCCATGCAATACATTCTTTATGCTATAATCATAAAAGTATTATTTATAAGACAAAAACAAACTATTTACACTAGTAAAATTCTTGATATGCTCCGGCAACTTGTTTTAGTATTAATTATTCTATCAGTGAAAGAAATTGTGATTTTGACAAAGTGTCTATCATACTCAGTTGGTTCCCGTGTGTCATCTAAGACACGAGTCAATCAAAGTGTTCCACCACTGTGTACCATCCTTAGCCAGTTTATTGATGCTGTTGACAAATTAGAGATTCCTTTCCATTTTTATCAGTTTGTCTTAAGACATTCTTTTTCTTCGGTTTGTTGTCATCCATTTAATGACTTCAGATCTTTTAATGGAGAATATGAAAAACATGTCAATCAGTGGAATCTGCTTCTGCAAATAATGGTGGCTAACCATTTCATTTGATTCCTCCGATTTTAAAGATCCAATCTGGTGATAAACCTTCCTTGGGTTTTAAATTTCCAAATTTTGCAGTTAAAACAGTTCATGATATCACACTGAAAAAAAAAAAATGGAAAAAGTATAGCTGTTTTCTTTTGAAAATAATTTAATAAATAACCACCTAAAAGACGGCCTTGTTCAATAAATTTCTATGAAAGTTTTTTTTAGCAGAAAGATGTATATAGACATTGCTGTTTTCGAAATAATATCTATAAAAAGTATGTCCTTTCAAAGAAATATTTACTAAGTATATAAACCGTAAACTTTTTGTTTTTAATATTTCTTCAGTTAAAATAATTTCAAACTTTTTTTTTCGCATGTAATACTGGAAGTTGATTGTTTTCTCACTAAGGAATACCAAACTATGGAAACAAACAATAATCTATTAATATTAATAAGTTTGACAAAATAGTAAATAGAAAGAAAAAAAAGTTATCTGCTTGTGAAACACTGAAATGGGTCCAAATAAATTCAGTTCTCAATGTTGATAATAGATTTGATAAGCCTAGCTTCTGTTGGGTCTCTAAGGAGAACCATTGATTTTTTTTTTTTACACTGTACTTTTTGAGCATATTGTATCATGTACAATTTTAGCTATTCAGTCTCATAAATTAGCTTATATGTAAGAGCATACATTAATCATGGCTAATCGAAAGGTTTAATTGCTTTAAGCTGATTCGTTTATATTCCAAGAATTGAAAGAGTGCTCTTTATTAAAAGAGCAATTACTTCTTTATAACGTTGCTGTCAATTGAGAGTTCACTTTTTTCATATTACCCTCGTATAAACTGGCTTTTCAAAAATAGTCTCTCATTTTGGTTAGAAATTAAAAAAAAAAAAAAAATTTTAAATTTAAAAAAATTTTTAATTAAAAAATTATTTAGTTTTCATCTTTCCAACATTACTTTTGATTTAGTATCTATCTCTGTATACTTTGTTATATGATGCTTTTCATCAAATTAAGAGATGGACTGAAGACTTCTTTCGTTACTTATTCTGGTCTGGTTCTTCTATTTCAGCTGGTCGGACTTTCTTGTCTGAAGAATCTTCATCATTACGCCCATGCCTATTTCAGCTTGTGAAAATTCTTTGTCTTCCAACACCTCCCTTTTGACATTTTGACCTCTAGTGATGGTCACTTTAAAACCTGATTAGTCCTATTTGACAATAATGAATATTTGATATTCCTATTTTATCATTTTTAGCATATCAGCTGATCGTGTGTTTGGGGGTATATCATTCTTCTCTGTGTACGTGGTTGCCATTATTCGTGTGGTGTAATCATTAATAACACACACGAGTGTCAGAAAGAGAAAATGATAATAGAGAAGAAACAGTTGGATTCGATAACATATACATTTAGTACACTTTGTTGTAGACGAACATAAAATCAGGTTAAGCTACACGTAATACTTAAAAGTAGTTGAAGAACTCGCTTTACTGATGAGTATAAAACAAAGGATACAATCGTTCCCATTACAATAAGAAACACGCGTGTTGAGAGGCTAGAAAAAGAAGCATATGTGCAAATGCACTTGTAACTTGTATTTAGATTGAATTTGTCTCCGACAGGGATACACAACGCAGAGAAAATATACGAAAAAGTCGTTTGGTTCTTTGACCAGGTTTTTAGAGTTGAGTGACTTTATCAGAAAAAAAAAAAAACCATACCGGCTTGACTGGCCTGTGATGGCTCATACAGCATGCTGAGAAGGGCAGCATCAGATGGACGTCTGTGTGTTTTGGAAATTGCGCTGTCAGAAAGTGGAAAAGTCTCCTTCTGAATTTTTCAGAGATGGGCGGATTACAAACTGGCGTGCTAAAAGTGGCCTGTGTGTTGGTGCTGACAATGAATCCAAGGGCGATAACTCTGGACCAACAGTAACATATGGATTAAAAAAAGATAATAATAATAATTATAAAATAAAGAGTCTCTAACTGCAAAGATCATGTACCTAATATAGTGGATAATTGTAATAGTAAAACTGTCAGTTTTATCTTTACACAAATTGAATCCAATAATTTGTTTTTATTCTTCACAATTGATTTTCTTAGCTGATCGATTTACATGTTTTACCCTAACTCATTCATCAAGAACAAATATATTCAGAATTAATTTTCTGCAAGGCTGGTGTCATATTTGAAAAGTGTCTACAGTTGGCGTAGCAACTATTGACGATTTAAAAAAAAATATATGTTTCAAAGAGAAGAAGCAGTTTTATCGGTCAACCCAATAAACATCAGGATTTCTATATGAAGAGAGTAATTAATTGCTAGACGAACAATTTGCAGGGACTTTCTAGAATGTAACTCGTGTAAAAATAATATCGACTGATTTCTCATTATGCCATAAGAAATGGATTACTAGGACAGTATTGGAAGCTTTCAGATGGTATTTTTTAAAAGAATACCAATTTGATAAAAATAGAAAAAAAAACAATTGAACCATTTTTTTTTTTTTTTTTTAAAATAATTTTATTTTTTAATGTTGATATGGGGATTGTGACTCATTATATTTTATTGTTGTTTTGTGTTTTTACCGAGTTTCCCATGGAGGCATACATTAATATCTACACATAATTGATGGTTTCCAACAAGAAATGATCTTTATATTTTTGTATTTTTTTTTTCTTTTACAATGAAATGTAGACTAGGACGTTTTCTGATGTCATATGAAAAGCTTATAATAGATAATAAGATTTCATAATTTGTTTTTCACTCTTTCTTTAGTGTTAATCTTCTCTTCTGTCCGAATAGGATACCCGTGCCTTCTCTTTAAACTACCATAAATCTGCATTTCCCCAAAACATCCGTAATCCATTTTTTTGATATCTCCTCTTTATTACATTGTCACTACAAATCTTCAAACTGCATTATTGGATCCTCCTCCTTGTTGAAACATTAGTTCTCGCGGGATCACCAAAGTTAAGCAATGTTGAGTTTGTTTGGGAATAGCAGGGGCCATAAGTTTGCAAGTGGTTCTAAAGTCACTTCTAGACTCTTAAGCGTTGGTAGGGCAACTAACGAATACTCTTAAATAACAAAAAATGAAAGTAAAGACTCCCGGGCAACGCCGAATACAACACCTCGTAACCTATAATATTGTACCTCTGCCTGAACGCTATTGGAATCTAATAGCACCAAAGCAGCAGTTGAAGTGACATATACATATGCTCTCAATGTTCGATCCTAGTCTTTTTCACTCATTCTTTTTCGCACTGTTTTTCTCTTCATTCCTTCTGCTGCTGGTGGGTTTCTCTCAACATTGTTTTGTTTTTCTAACACATATATAGATTCCAGTCTTAATGTCACTTGTTTTGATTTATATTGCATATTTTAACCCGACTTATAGCTCCCATTGTCGGTGTTAATTTAGTATTGTTAGAGTCAGGAGAGATGATGCTGGGATCCAAATATAGTATATGTTCTGTCCCCGGGTGTAGGAGAATAAATCCTTCTCGAATGGAGCAATTGCTTGTCCCATCCATAGTGCTCCCTTTTTTTAGGCAGCTGGATATCCCCGGCATTAAAAACCGACCTCGTGTTTAACTTTGTCCTTGTGAGGAGACAAGTAAATAGGGACTCAGTATTTTGTTGAATATCTTTTGTTTATAATAGATTCTCTGAAAACATTGAAAACTAAAAGAGTAAATTTGTAGATACTTGTATCAGTAGTAGATCTCTTTTTCGACTCGTCCTAGGCTGCGTCTATGTTTTTACCATTGTTACAGAACAGCGAAAAACAATATCAAACATCGAGAGGTTTACATGAAAGTCTTGACTGAGGAAGAAGAAACTATACTGTCAGCTGCCCTTTTTTTGACTCGCCTTCGACTGATGATATGTACTTGAATGGCTGACCATTTGGGAATACCAGGTGTCGTATGTAAAACGCACTTTGAGTGGCCTTGCAAGCCGAGAGCACCAGTACCAATCTGCAAATACAACCAATATAACAGACAGTCGCTGATGATGACAGATTGAATTCAGAATTCAGATATGTTAGCATAGTTGAACTGTATTTGTAGGCAAATTGCTGAAGATGAATTTATAATAGCTAAGGCTAGTAGTTGTAGCCTCACTATAAGTATAAGCACGGTAGATGGTAGTCATACGAGGAAAAACTCAACGCTTCTTTTAACATTAAACAAATCTTTATTGGGTATCCTATACCGTTGGGGTATAGCATAGAAAAAGGTAGGACTGGTGTCCGGTGGAAGGAAACGAAGTTATTTTACTGCCTGGGGAGCAGTGCTCGGAAATCAAGTGGATGAGGGGGCAGGAGAGAGGTGAAGAAGAGTTCCTTCTAGGTTGACGGTCAGGGTCTCTCTGACGATCCGTTCCACCGTTCAACAGGGGTGCAAATAGTCCGCAAGGGACTAGCTGAAATCAATACACCCTGTGAGCCGATTGGTTGGTTTAAGACCAACTTGCCCACAGTGGACGCATAAGAAATAGGTCCTATTTCAGACTGCTACAAATTTACCTAGAATCGTGTCTAAAACAAAATCTAAACTCACCTGAAGATAGATTTTTAGTGAGCAGAATCAGATTTAAATGAAAACTCTGTGGTAGATTTTAAAAGTAGCATGTTAGCCATTTTTCTTAAAAATATCCTAATGTGCCTGCACACTTTTCTGATCGACTGTGAAAATCAATTTCCTTCGCTTGTATATTTTTCCATATAAATTATGATATTTGAGATTACATGATTTCAGAAAAGTGATTTTCGTTTTTTCTGCTTTTCTTTTACAAAGATTCTCACAAATTTAGGAACCTTCAATTTATTTCTTCAAAGAAACGAATTGAAATTTAAGAGGCTTAACTTACGGTTTTGTTTTGAAAATTAATTTTGAAAATTAACCACTTTCGGTTGTATGAATTATGTGTGCTGTTTCTTTCCCTCTCTCTTTGGAATTATAGAGATTATTTTGCTCTATTCGTATCAGAGTTGACAAAAAAACGGCCGCCATGTTTATACCCCTGACAAAAAAAAAGGAAAACTTAATTCTTTAATGAAATTGAATTTATGACTTTCTTAATTGTTCTTAAACATAAAAAAAGAGATAAACAAAGAACTAAAAACTGTACTTATACAGAAATATAACTGGATTTATTTGCACTCACAAGTAATACACTGAAATATGCAACACATGTTGATTGAAGAAGAATATTTTTCATATCAGGTTTTCTAATACATGAAGATATGAAAAGATGAATTTACCAAGATTTGTCGGAAGATTGCACGTCACAGTACTTGTCTGGACAAAATAGGAATTTTGTCCCTTCAGTGATTAAGCTAAAAAGAGTAACGGACTTGGAACACATGTTGCCACCTTAACGGTCAGCCAGAAAAGGGGGAGAAAAGAAATGGGCTCTGAGTTACATCTTTTATATTGGTGACCATATGACTAAATTAACTAATTCTTGACTGCCGATGTCATCATGTAATCTAGGACTCTATGCATTAGGAACAAAGCGTCCCCAGCACCACAATTATTTTGTTACTGAAAGTAAAAAAATTTACATGTAATTTTCTGACACATCAAAATTTATCCGTTAATTTCCCCCTCCATTGATTAAAAGACGAAGATTGTCTATTCGCTTTTCATACTTTCCCTATCCAATGCAAACCTAGAACCCATATACATTATTAATCACCGTACTACTGAGGTTTGATCATAGCCCCAAAAATATGTTGTTTCAATCTAAACACTGGACCCTGACTTTAGGACAAAGCAAAAGTAAAAAAGATTATTCTCTTTTAAACGGTATACAAGAATTTTTTAATTTTTTTTATTTAACAAATATTTGATTTTTCTTTCTTCATCGTTCAATTTAATAGTGAAAATAGTTAAGTAAAAAAATAAAAAAAATAAAAACATCACCTCTACAGCCAATATGCAGAAGTGATTTATCTTGGAGATTTTCAAAACCTATCGCTAATAACTGAAAGACTTTCATAGCATTGTTTTAAAATTCGATAAAAATTGAGAAACCTAATGTAGATGTGTACTTCAGCTGGTCTATTGTCATTTCTATATCATTTTATTTTTCCACTGCGATCTGACATTTTCACTTCTTTTTATTACCTTTTATTAATTTTGCATTATCTGTCATTTTCAGTCTCTTAACATTTGCTCTCACATTTCAACTCTACGTTTTCTATCGAAAGAGAATGTTTCTCTTCACTCTTTCACGTTGGCCGCCCACGCATTTCTAATATTTTGATTGCTTAGAATTCATTTCTCATAACATTTTCCATTCTCTGGTCTCCTTTAATAACCACTTCTAATCATTTTCATTTATCAAAATTCTTTCATTGCATATTATTTATTTATTTATGTTTCTTTTATTTAATTTCTAATCCTCACCCTCACCTTTTTTTCCTTTGTATACCCGATGCCATGCTCTTTGCTTGGTATTCACTAACATAACTCTTTTTTTTGGCTGTTTAATCGAGGCTTTTTTTTTTGGGGGGGGGGAATTCTTGCATGAAATGTACTAACATTTAAATTAAATTAAAAAAAAAAAAAGAATATAACCAATAATTTATAGGTTTGCTGATGTTATATTTTTCCTGTTAGGCTTACATTAATTGTATGCGTAATTAACTTTTAAAAGGCTGAATTACTTTCTACCGTCAGAATTTAATAACTAACCTTTTCAAACGGAATTTGTTTTTGATGACAATATGATCTTAATCTGATTTTTTTTTTCCTCAAAATTATTTAAGCTATTTTGTTTTTTTTCTCAAAATTATTTAAGCTATTTTGTTTTTTTTTCCTCAATTATTTAAGCTATTTTGTTTTTTTTTCCTCAAAATTATTTAAGCTATTTTGTTTTTTTTCCTCAAAATTATTTAAGCTATAACATTAAAAAGAATCAACTGCTATTTGCTAGTCTGTATGAAAAATTAGCATTCGTATATTGAAATAATTCGGAGATGGGATAAAGGGAAGTGTATCAGTAATTTATTGATCAGTAGTGGAAGACCGTGGAGAAGGGAGCGACAAAACATCGAGGACAGTCTCAGACAAACGGTGGGAATGTGCCAACAAAATGTGTTCTTTAAAAGCTAAGTGCTAATTGCCTTTTACTGTTATTGACGAGAGACTATGGGTGATTGGCTGATGACACTGTGGCCAAGAAGTCTGGATGTAGAAGATTGGTTGACACTGTAGCCAAGAATCTTTGATGCAGGAGATTGGCTGAGACCATGTCTGAAAAGTTGCAATGTTGAAGATTGGTTGAAACTGGCGTAGAAACGCATAGCTGATGATGCCACCATTTCCTCTACTGCAAATGAGGAAACCCCGAATGTGGTGATCTTCGACAAATTCATATGCATATTATGCAAGAGCTGTTTTGCCCCAGTAATCTTGCATATATAGTTAACCAAGTTCTGATTATGATCTATCACTTGTGTGTGTGCGTGTGTGTGCATGTATACACTCACACTCACACACATATACACAAATGCTTATATTCATAACTTAAAAATTGAATGAGATTAATTTGTAAGAATGCAATATAATCCATATTCAACCTGTTAAATTTATGAATCCATTTGAAATGTCTATTTGTAAGCCTAAGTGTACGGTTTTTAGCAATAATCAATGTCTGTATTTGTAATTACCGCATTTTAACAGCAGGGTTATCACACCTGCATATTAAGATCGACTCAACCCTGAGCCCGTTATAAGCTACATCAATCTATTTCTCGGTAGTTCTGTGCTAGTTGCCTGGCGGACATATTTTGCACTATTTTGATAATGATGACTAACACTTACATTGTACAATGGTGCTCTGCTATCGAAGGTCGCATGGATGATGAAAGCTGGCACAAACAATTTTGGATCCCACCAATATAATATGGAGGCTTAAAACTGCATATTTTGATGACTGATCACCAAGACAACAAGCATTTGAAATGTCCAGTGTGCAAAAGCTAACATTCATGAAGGGTGTGGATGTCATCGTTCCACCCTGTAGTTATGCCATTCAAGCCACATATCAGTTAGTGTCTCGTTAACCTCTCACGTATAGAAAAAAACACTCCTGTTTTCATGTGCCAACTACCAAACATCGGCAAAAATCTACTGGACAAAATAAGTACTACGTAATGTGATGAACGATAAAGATGAACAAATGTTGAGTGAATAGATTCGAATATGAAGTTGCGGAAAATGATACAAATGAGAATATTACGGGTGGAATTGAAGAAAACAATGGAAACAATGGACACAAATCTTCATAATGTTAAAGAAGCTGGAAGAATATGAGGGAAAATGAAGCAAAAATGGTCTTGATGTGTAGAAGGAAATACAGGACAATGGTCAGAAGATGCTAGCAACACTTTGATTAGTGACGAAAAAGCTATAGTTGAATATGGAGAAAAAAATTGTTAAAAGCAAGATTGGTTGTAAAAGTTGTTGAAGAAAAGGTTCAATCAGATTCGATAATCGCTTATAAATTGATACTTAGACGAGTCATGACAATAACTGCAACTGAAGAATGGTAATGCGAGAATTGATATAAAAACTCTCTGCAAGGCAAGCAGCTTGACAGATGTGTGATGTTTCCTCTAAAAGTATTCGACTCTGGTATTATATGAAAGCTAAATTATATGGACGTCATAGCGCCTCTTGAAATTGGTACTTTAGTGGAGTAGATGACCTTACTAGATTAAGTTGTAAGCAATCTTGAGTTTGACAAAGTTAGGGTTAGGTGGTATAGGGTTAGGTGGTATAGGGTTAGGTGGTATAACAATGAAAAATTAGAAGGCATATTTATGGTGCTTGTTGATGATTTCTTATTTGCTGGAACTGATGGCTTCAACAAGAGTGTCATTGATCCTATTGCAAGAAAATATAAGGTTGCCTCAAAGCTGATATACAATTTCCGTTATGTTTGTTTAAATATGTCACAAACTTAAAGTAATTCTATCCACATAAATCAGAATGACTATGGTAGCAGAAATGGAGGACATTCCAGTTTTTGCAAGTCAAAAGTGATGTGGTGTTTCTGCTTTCCACACTTCAACAAGAATGAAATGTGAACCTTAAGGGCTACAGATCAGCAGCATCAGCATGATGATGATCAGCAGCATCAGCATGATGATGATGATGATGATGATGATCAGCAGCATGATGATGATGATCAGCAGCATGATGATGATGATCAGCAGCATCAGCATGATGATGATGATCAGCAGCATCAGCATGATGATGATGATGATCAGCAGCATGATGATGATGATAATGATCAGCAGCATGATGATGATGATCAGCAGCATGATGATGATGATCAGCAGCATGATGATGATGATGATGATCAGCAGCATGATGATGATGATCAGCAGCATGATGATGATGATAATGATCAGCAGCATGATGATGATGATGATGATGATCAGCAGCATGATGATGATGATCAGCAGCATGATGATGATGATCAGCAGCATGATGATGATGATCAGCAGCATCAGCATGATGATGATGATCAGCAGCATGATGATGATGATGATGATCAGCAGCATGATGATGATGATCAGCAGCATGATGATGATGATCAGCAGCATGATGATGATGATCAGCAGCATGATGATGATGATCAGCAGCATGATGATGATGATGATGATCAGCATGATGATGATGATGATGATCAGCAGCATGATGATGATGATGATCAGCAGCATGATGATGATGATGATGATCAGCAGCATGATGATGATGATGATGATCAGCAGCATGATGATGATGATGATGATCAGCAGCATGATGATGATGATGATGATCAGCAGCATGATGATGATGATGATCAGCAGCATGATGATGATGATGATGATCAGCAGCATGATGATGATGATGATCAGCAGCATGATGATGATGATGATGATCAGCAGCACGATGATCAGCAGCATGATGATCAGCAGCATGATGATGATCATCATCATCATGAACAACAACACCAGGTTTATTTGTTGAATCAGGCCACAATTAATCCTCTGATGAGGATGTGGCCTGATTGTCCAGTTTCGATCTAAGTCTTCCCCTCCATTCTTGTCTTCGGTGAGGCTCGACGGAATCCATACACAAAGTTCTCCTATCACATTTGATCACGTCTTCCCAAGACAACTTGGGTCTGCCAGAAGTGGTCTTCTCTGCTCGCACGTTCAACTGTCAGGCTTTAGCAATCCAGCCACCAGCTGACCAATTGAATTGACTAGTTACACAAACTTGGCCAGAATTGAGTTATGATGCATTAGAGTTGAAATTGTCCAGATATAACATGGAAAATGTAATAAGAACCGTCCCGGTGCAGGAATCCTTCCTGACTGTGAACACCTTTTCTTTGGCTCGTGATTTCGTCTGTAGTGGCTGTAAAAAGAAAGATGGCTCGAATCTCCCCCGGGTCTGATGAATGACGACTTCGTGATTCTGTGAAGGCAAGATTACTTAGCAGGACAACTCGATAACAGAATAACTCGACAAACGGCTAGGTCTTTTCACAACAATAATTATTTAATAAAAATGAACGGTGGGTTTTTAACCCAAAGTCTATTCTTCGATAATGGCTTTTTTCTAACTATCTTATCTTCCTTCTCTCTGTGTGTGTGTGTGTGAATCTCTTTACGACTGCAAATCCTTAATCGAGACGTTAATCTCTGTTGGAAAACGATGGTGGGGCCCCGGGGCAACGGCTCCCTCGGGATCCGAGGGGATCACGACCAGCTCGGCCGAGATCTCGGGTCTAACTCTTTTGTGATCGCATTTTCGCGTCAAATAACAAAGACGAAAAGCGTATAACTCATACTCTCTCTCTCTCTTCTCGTCGTGTGGTACGCGCGATGCTGACTTACTCTCTTTCTTTCCCCATCCCTTCTTCTGTGTCCCACCCCCTCTCCCGGAGTGGGGTGGTACGCTTCTCAACGGACAATTTGGAATTTATCTCTTAGTCTTTATCTCCCTAGAGACCAATTATTCCCTCTCCCTCTGTCCTGAAGTGTTGACACCTCTGATAAGATTTTGCGAAAACTTTTGGCAGCGTGTGCTCAATGTATCCCATTGTTGTTCCCTAATTGCCAATGACACCCCAAGAGCCAATCTCAGAATTCACGGCGCCCCCAGCGATCAGGGCCCGGACGGTCGAAAATATGTACTAGCTCCCCAAACTTCCACTTGTCTCTACGTGGGGCCTGATCTCCCCGATGCATTCCAGTGCACCCCGGGGTGCAGACTCCGTCGCTGAAACCACTGTTTCACATCCGCCCAATCCTTATTTCGTGTCAATTGGTCGAAATTGACACCTCCCAGACCGTCACCTTTCTCTACGTGGGGGGCTGATCTCTCCGATGCATATCGGTGCGCCATAAAGGGGGCAGATACGTCGGATGAAATCACTGTTTCACATCCGTCCACCCTTATTTCGTGTCACTTGGTTGCAATTGACATCTCCCAGACCGTTACCTTTCCCCACACACAGAGAGAACAACGGATAATACAATCAAAACAATAATAATCAAAAATTAAAAAAAACTGTAGCTAAACAATGGAACAAAAAGTTTTCTTTTTCTGTTCTGTTTTCTTTTGGTCTGTCCTTCTTTTTCTCTTTCCAGTCTATTAAAACATCAGGACTACGTATGTATGTGTGTATGTGCGTATGCATTTTGTGGTTTCTGTGTTGGGAGGTGGGTAGGTGACAAAATGAATTATTATGCATGCAATTAAAAGTTTGTTAATACAGATTGGAGCTCGCAACGCCCCTTACAAATTACGTCACCAGCACCCTCTCCTCGGAATCAATCTCTACTTCTTCACTGGTCATCCACCCGGATTTCCGACACGGGCAGCGATTCCTGCTCCCGCTCGCGATCTGGGTGAAGTGTACTCAAGGGTAACCCTCCCTCGCTCATGCACTCGGCCGTCGGTGTGCTCGCGCCGTCCAATTTCTCCCTATGTCTTTCTCGCGCCCTTTGTCTTTTCTGCAAAAGCTAACCCTATTATTTATGTGCACAATTCTCACTAACATCGACCAAGCCCTATCGTGCCCGCGTCTAGTTCTACCTTTTAACGTGAATTTTCCCTTCCTGACGGGGTTAATCGAACCCTCAATCTTTTTAAAGCTAATAGCTTGTTACCTTCTGGTTATGCAACGCATTTAAACACATTATAATACTTTCATAACTGTTCGATGGGGTCGACCGGTAATCGCAAACGATTTGGTAATTCGGCTTTAATCTGCCGAGATGATTATATTCGGCGACAAGTGTCTTAGCGATTGCATATCCAACTGTGCACCTGTGCACTCACTCGTCAGTATCAACATACGAAATTCTCTTGGTACGGACCTGTCTGGTTCGCATACCGTCACTATCATTGCGTCGGCCACCTCGGCCAGATTCTCTTCCGTTCCCTTCTCTGGGAAAACAATTCTCTCAGACTAACACCTTCTTGGCTCACTTCGGCCCGGTGACATTCGATATCGATGCGCCTTCCCTGGCTGCATGCGATAGTAACCCTTTTGGTTCTTCCCTATAACTTCCAATTTCTTCATGATCATTCTCTCATCGCTTCCCGACACTGTCCCTAATTACTCATCGAGTGCCTCTCCCAGCAACGGGGGGCCACTGATTTCTTCTGCTTCGTCTGTATCAACACTATCTATCTTAGATAGGATCTCATATCCTTCTCTTCGCTTATCATTACTTCTGTGCCCTTTCGTAAGGCGCACCACAATCTGTCATATTCCCGGTGGTTCGAACATCGGTCGATTACTTCAACTTTCTTTTGTTTTAAAACTCACTATATATCTGCCTGGTCGTTCGGCAACAGCCCATCCAGCTGCAGGTATATTACTACTTGTGATCGATCATTTGGATCTAACCACGACGACCCTCCATCGGTCCCAGTTATGCATCTCTTTCTATCCTTATATGTCCATTTATCTCGGGGGGGGGGGGCATCCAAGACAACTGTCCGCGCCACAACCACCAGCACCGCACACGCATGGGGGCCCTCCCTGCGCGCGGTGGAGCCAACGAATGCGACACAGCACAACCTCGGCCTCTCCCCCAGGTCCTTGACTATCTTTGGCTTGGCTTTCCTGCTATTCTGTGGTGGGGCGTTCTGCTCCCCTCTACCGTAACTTCATAGGTAATTCCTCTACCTTTTTGGCTAACCGATTTTCTCTCAGTCTCTTCTGGAGCTGGGCAGGGGGGTATTTTGCCGCTCTCCTCCCACTCGCTGGACTCGTCAACCGACCTAGCAGTCGCGTTTAATTCGATCTCTCTCTACGGGGGGGTTCATTGCTTCTTGCGGTTTCTCATAAACCGGCGAACAAAACCCAAGCCCGTCTTCTTCCCATTCTACTTTCGCTATCTTTCACCAAACTTATCATTCTGGGGGCCACCCTGCTTTTTATACTCTGTGGGGTGGCCTCTGGGCGCTTCCCTGGTTCTTTACCCTAGCGTCAGGTGGCACACTAAGGTTCGGAATCCTAATTCCTCACCTCCGATCTATGCTGCTGTGCACCACCGACTCTCATGTCCGAACCGACCACACCTAGTCCAGTTCGGTCTGACCGAGCCGCGTGGGCGCCCATAATTTGTGGGACACTCTGCTGCTCTATGCCCCTCACCCCTGCAGGTCCAGCAGACTGATACCTGCCTGGCCGGTGCGGGCCTATCGTACTCATTTTGAAGGTCCCATGCCTTCCTTCTAGGATCGGAGTCTGCCTCCCGATCCTCTCCGCCCCCTCTCTCCATTCGGGGCCCCGGACTCGCCCTGCCCCCACCGTTTTCCTTCTCCCAGGCCTTTCCTCGCCATTACTTAACCTTAGCCGGGTCAACTCGCGTACGGCCTCAATCGCGGTTCGCTCGCTGGCGTATTGCCTCACTAGCTGCTCGCGGAGCTCCGTCCAAGTGATCCCCGGGTTCTCTACATACCTCCCCTCAATGAATCTCGACACTGGGCCCCTCGCTCCCTCTAGAGCGAGCAGCACCATCTCTAAATCTTCTAGTCCATAAATCACCCTCTTCTTCTGAATTACTGCTAACCACTCCATTAAACCGACGGGATCCCCTCTGTGGGGGGGTATTCGTATCCCTCCTATCGGACTTTCTATCTTTCTAGTCTCTTCTCTCCCTATACCTGTTACACTATTTACTAGGTCTTCCTCCGAACCCATTCCCTTTGCGTTCTAGCTTACCACCCCTAACAACAGAACTACCCAAACTGTGTGCAAAGTTTGGACAACAATCGATACACCGACAACCGAGCAAGCGAACAAGAGAAATCAACGAGTCACTTACCCCTCTCCTCTGCTGCTCCTGTGGTCTTTCGTCTCTGGGTTGGTTTATTATTTTTCGAGTCCGTCTGGGCCTTTCAATCAATTGACTAAAAGTTCGCGGTCCCAGACCGATCTCAAAGTCTAAAAAACGTTTTTTCTTTCAGTCTATCTCTTTCTCCATCTTTCTCTTTTTTTTTCAAACACGGGTGTACATGCCCGTTAAACTGTTTCTCTCTTTTCTTTTCCTATTCTCTTTTTCTATCTTTCTTTTTTCAAACACGGGTGTCGATGTCCGTCAAACTGTTTCTCTCTTTTCTTTTCCTTCCTCCTTTTTTTTATTCTCTTTTTCAACCACGGGTGTACATGCCCGTTAAACTGTTTCTCTCTTTTCTTTTTCTTTTTCTATCTTTCTTTTTTTTTTCAAACACGGGTGTCGATGTCCGTCAAACTTTTCTCTCTGCCGGTAAAAAAAAAATCGTCCGTTGTGCCCGTGGGTTTTTTTTGAAATTTGTCTGTCTATTTTTTCTTTTTCCAAGGTGTTTTGCCGGAAAAAAAAATTGTTTTCTTTGTGGCCGTGGTTGGCTTTGTTCTTTTCTTCTCCCGAGGTTGCCAGGCACTCCTCGCAGTACCATGATCCTAGGTCGCGGCACCATTTATAACGTAGTCCCCACACTCTTACTCTTCTACCCGTGACGGCATCAAATGTAATGAGAACCGTCCCGGTGCAGGAATCCTTCCTGACTGTGAACACCTTTTCTTTGGCTCGTGATTTCGTCTGTAGTGGCTGTAAAAAGAAAGATGGCTCGAATCTCCCCCGGGTCTGATGAATGACGACTTCGTGATTCTGTGAAGGCAAGATTACTTAGCAGGACAACTCGATAACAGAATAACTCGACAAACGGCTAGGTCTTTTCACAACAATAATTATTTAATAAAAATGAACGGTGGGTTTTTAACCCAAAGTCTATTCTTCGATAATGGCTTTTTTCTAACTATCTTATCTTCCTTCTCTCTGTGTGTGTGTGTGTGAATCTCTTTACGACTGCAAATCCTTAATCGAGACGTTAATCTCTGTTGGAAAACGATGGTGGGGCCCCGGGGCAACGGCTCCCTCGGGATCCGAGGGGATCACGACCAGCTCGGCCGAGATCTCGGGTCTAACTCTTTTGTGATCGCATTTTCGCGTCAAATAACAAAGACGAAAAGCGTATAACTCATACTCTCTCTCTCTCTTCTCGTCGTGTGGTACGCGCGATGCTGACTTACTCTCTTTCTTTCCCCATCCCTTCTTCTGTGTCCCACCCCCTCTCCCGGAGTGGGGTGGTACGCTTCTCAACGGACAATTTGGAATTTATCTCTTAGTCTTTATCTCCCTAGAGACCAATTATTCCCTCTCCCTCTGTCCTGAAGTGTTGACACCTCTGATAAGATTTTGCGAAAACTTTTGGCAGCGTGTGCTCAATGTATCCCATTGTTGTTCCCTAATTGCCAATGACACCCCAAGAGCCAATCTCAGAATTCACGGCGCCCCCAGCGATCAGGGCCCGGACGGTCGAAAATATGTACTAGCTCCCCAAACTTCCACTTGTCTCTACGTGGGGCCTGATCTCCCCGATGCATTCCAGTGCACCCCGGGGTGCAGACTCCGTCGCTGAAACCACTGTTTCACACAGACATCAGCCAACAATTTAACGGCTGTTGCGATCTAACAAGGCAATCTGCCAAACAAAACAAACTAATAAATATTTGCTGCCAAACCTTGCTAGTTTCAAAGAATGGAGAATGGATATCTTCTGTAATGCGTTATGGGCTAATTTGCCAGATGGTGTCACAACTGGGAGCAGGGTCATGTGATATTTCTTACTGGTCAACAGGAGTTACCCACTGGCTTTCATACCAAACAAAATTCAACTCAATGTGCCAAACATTTTGGCAGCAGAAACACCTTCAATGCGTGTTGCAGTGGGGGAAAACCTTCATCTTGGCAGTTCTATTATAGAGATAGACTACAATAAACAATAGATATGCAGTTAAGATACCGATTGCTGTACACATGATGCGAAAATATACACTCGACAAAGTAAGCCGATGAAAAACTACTTCAAATTAATATTGCTATATTAAGATTCAGAGAATGATCACATGGGGTGAAATAAAGTTCAGAGAGTGGGTGCAGGCCACATTTCAACTTGCTAATGTATTGGCATAGAGAGGAGCCGATTCTGGAAAGCTGACAGAAATTCTTCCGCCCCAGAAAGCGTATTGTTGACTACTAAAACTATCTTTGGAATTCTATGCAAGAAATATTTTATCCTAATGAACGTCTTAACAAAACATATTTTAAAACATGTTTTGTGCAATAAAGTAAGCAGAAGCAGCAGCATTTGACTTATCACACCTGCGTATTAAAATGAACTCAATCGTGTCGGGTTGAATTTAAGCTACCTCAATTTCTCTCTCAGCAGTTCTGTGTTTGTTGCTTGGAGATCCTTAGTTCGTTCAATTTATTCTTAATAGCTAAATCTCCCCCCCCCCCCCCCACGATGTAAATTCACTCGACCAACCCGACAATCTGCCAAATCCCATCCATTCACTGTGGAGGTCCCCAGATGTCGAAGAGCTTTCTACTCCAAAAGCTTCTTTCCTCGTGCTGCTGGACTCTGGAACTCCCTCCCTGCTCCGTGTTTTCCTGACGGTACTGACATGCAGAAATTTAAAACTAATGTAAACAGGCATCTCGCTGCACAGCTCCCAGTTTAGGTTGAACCCCCCCCCCCCCCCCCCAAAAAAAAAACTTTCACCCTTTTTTCTCAGTAGCTCCTTACATCTACAGTGGCAGCCTGCCTTGTTTGGGGTGAACTATATTAAAACACAAAAAAAAAAAAAAAAAATTAGAAACGTAATGTTGATATTTTTTTAACATCCCTTTAGAGTAATTCGTATTTGTATTATTCAAACTACTATTCTCATCTTGGTTTTTAGTAGAATAGTAGTCTGAATGCTGCAAATTATCAATCCTCATCTCAAAAATTTAAAAACACAATATTCTCAGTAAAAATAATGGGGGTAGGGGTGAAAAGCCTAATCTATCTATTGCTTACATTGGATAACATTCTAAATGTTTACCCGTACATATAATTTATTTGGCAAATAATTTTACAGGTGTTTTCACCAACCTCCACTCTGGGAATTAGGTCCATTATTATCAAATTAGATTATGTAACTTTCGTGCCATTGCTCTAAATGAAAGAATAAAATAAATGATCCTTTTTCTTTCTATTTAATTACCTTATACAAGGTCCACGTCTGCTAAGTGATTATTTTTACTGAAATACTTACACTTATTTTATAGCCATGTCATATGAGGCTCTTTTGACAACGTGATTTACCGTTTTCACAGTTCAATAAATATAAAATCAAAGATATGGTTTTAGTAACATTATTTCCATCTTTCAAACCATTTTCTTCATCTTGATTGCTGCTATTTTCATAATATTTCCATCCTTCTTCAATTGGCTTTTTTCATATTTTAAAATTATTTTAGTATCAATAAATAATGCATGAATACGTTATATATTGTCTTGACTTGTGGTTGCTCAAATTGCAGACAACCATATTTAGGAAAAATTATATTCAATTCAGTTGCCTCCTCGTAATGATGCAATAGACGTCATCTAAAATCAGATAAAGAAATTATATTTTTTTAGATAAAGTTGTCTTCTATTTAAGGTTGTGATCTACTTGGAGGCACAATTCACATGTCAAAAGAATTATTTGCCTATAGATTCAATGTATTACTTGAGTGAAAATGTTATGTTTTATTTGAACGGACAATGTTTTTAAAATATTTGATTTGGGAATAAAACTTAAAAATAACATTACCCATACACCTAATTTGATCATATGAAATTAAATAAAATTCACATTATTTTCCAGAGTTATATATTGAGTTAAAGGCAAATTTTATACAATTTTATTAACTCTTGTAACTCTCGCTTCCCTTATTTTGTCCTTTAGTCCTCACATTCCATAAGCAATGTTTCTGACAAAGGGGGGATCTATCCATCTAACACTTATTGTTGGCTAGTTTTTGACCTTGAAATAGTATTTTTTGGTCCTTACATCAAGTGACTTCATGCCGTGTCTAGAGCGATAAAAAAATAAAAAAATATATTTTTATTGCTTACTCAGAAATAAATAAATGAACTGTTAATAATACAGACATTCCATTATTGCAAGATTTGATTTCAAACAATTTGATTGAACAAAAGCGACAACTTTTGTCGATTGATCGTTTTATATAATTCATCATTTTTTTTCTGATCTTTTTTAAGATCAGGGTTAAAATTATTAATGAAAAAGAAAAATTATGTTTCGTAACTTTTTAGATGAGGGTTGATAATTTAGATTATTTTAACTACTGTTCTCATCTCGAATGTGATTTTCATAATATTTTGACCAATGTAACCTCTGACCTTCTTCATGTGCATCTTGTTGAACTCGGGAATCTTAGTCGAACTTGGAAAGGGTTCCATTTTAAATTCCGTACGGATTCCCAATAAGTTCAACATAAAGATTCTCGAGTTCGGCAACACGCACCTGAAGAAGGTCGAAGGTTAAATCGGCCGAAACGTTGTGGGAATAACATCTAAGATGAGATCAAATAATTAAAATAATACAAAAACCAAATTGTTTACACACTGAGTACTTTCAGTTCTGCCAAGAATCATCCTCAGGGTATTAATTTTTTTAAATGAATGAAAAATGTCAGTAAATCTGTAAAAGTTAGAATATGCAAACAGTTTTGCTGGCATTTAGTAATTGGTAGAAAATGTTACTCTAAAATTAAATTACACAATTGGTAGAAAATCTTACTCTAAAATTAAATTACAAAATTGGTAGAAAATGTTACTCTAAAATTAAATTACACAATTGGTAGAAAATCTTACTCTAAAATTAAATTACACAATTGGTAGAAAATGTTACTCTAAAATTAAATTACAAAATTGGTAGAAAATGTTACTCTAAAATTAAATTACACAATTGGTAGAAAATGTTACTCTAAAATTAAATTACACAATTGGTAGAAAATCTTACTCTAAAATTAAATTACACAATTGGTAGAAAATCTTACTCTAAAATTAAATTACACAATTGGTAGAAAATGTTACTCTAAAATTAAATTACACAATTGGTAGAAAATGTTACTCTAAAATTAAATTACACAATTGGTAGAAAATGTTACTCTAAAATTAAATTACACAATTGGTAGAAAATGTTACTCTAAAATTAAATTACAAAATTGGTAGAAAATGTTACTCTAAAATTAAATGACACAATTGGTAGAAAATGTTACTCTAAAATTAAATTACACAATTGGTAGAAAATGTTACTCTAAAATTAAATTACACAATTGGTAGAAAATGTTACTCTAAAATTAAATTACACAATTGGTAGAAAATGTTACTCTAAAATTAAATTACACAATTGGTAGAAAATGTTACTCTAAAATTAAATTACACAATTGGTAGAAAATCTTACTCTAAAATTAAATTACAAAATTGGTAGAAAATCTTATTCTAAAATTAAATTATAAAATAATAAATTATATTACTCCTTGGGATGAACCGACAACTTGTTTTTCTCTAATAAAAGTAAAATGATAGTTGTGTAATGGAAGTACCTTTGTATTCAAATATTAAATGCATAGTAAATGATAACAAAGAGATATAAAAAAAAAACATTCATTGGTGTTCTGATTGGCTGATGCTATTATTTCAAGTGCATCTGTTCTTTCTGCAGTACTATTGTCTGCTGAGAGACTATCTTCACATCAGAATATCTTTTTCAATACTTAACAGCAGGTATATACTTTCTTGACATATCATTAGTGACATTTCCTTTTCATTTCATCTTTAACTTTTAACTTTCAGCTTTCTGCCTGGAGGGTATTTTGTATTGATTTTAAAAAGGAAGCCAGTTATTTTTCTCATGGATACATATTGACTAAGAGAAGTTAGTAACTGATTTTTTAAGTTCTATATTACATATGAGAGAGAGAAAAAAACATTTCTTCACCGAGTTTGACGTACGTATTATCTGTCTCAACGTCATGGCCTCAAGATGCTAAGAATAAACTCTTCTTTAATATCTCTGTCTATTATGTAGTTTTTTTAAACGAGAGGTGGAGGATCAGCGGAAGGGAATTTGACTCCTGACTCTGTTTGAAAGAAGATCACTCCTACTGCCGACTCCGACAGAAATTGGTTACTTCTGGTGACTCCAGTTTCCCACCTTGTAGGTGAGGAATTGACCAAATAAAACACCTGACTGGAGTTAGTTTTACAAAACCTGACTCCAACTCCCACCCTCTATTTTTTTTCTTCTAATGGGTCACCACTTATCAAGGCCAAAAGCCACTTGAGGATAAAGGTTAATAAGATGGATGGAGTGTCAGTTGAAAGATTTTCTAAGCTCAAAAAAAAATTGTCTAAAAACCCTTAAAACAATTTCAATTGGGTAATTTTCAATGAAATAACTGATTTATTTCTTAAGTGTTTCGATATTCATAGAATCGATATTCATAGAATCGATATAGATGTAGAAACTCAAAGTACATATAGATTCTTGGAAAATGAAAGAGGAAAGCCCAAAACTATGTTATTTATGTATTCATCAACATTTCGTTTTTATTGAAAGACTTCCTCAGGATGAAGAAAACAATGTGGAAGAATCATACAGAATATTAATTTTGATTTGTCGGAAAGTGTCCAGACTTGGGCATGGCTGTAGATGTGAATAAGCAGACAATGAAAATCATGATTTTGGATATGGCGTTATCACCAGCCCAAGTCTGTCTCATTCAAAGGACGCGAACATGAATGGGGTGATGGCTTCGACTTATTGGCTTCACATGTTTATTTTTAGCTGGGAAGTTTGTCTGGGTCAAAATATGTCAGAGCCAAGCTTGGCTGACAGTGGATGTGAGTCTTAATCTACCGTAGATTTTTATGGATGAATATAATAATTCTGAAGCAAAAGTTATCATTCAGTTATAACTTCTATTATTATGCATCTATAGAAATAAACTGCAACAAGAGAACATAGCCAAAGTACTTTAAACAATGGAGGAGAAATTGAGTTTAAAAAAAAAAAAATTTTTACCAAAAAAAAAAATTTAACAAATGAAGTTTACAGACATGGACGTCACCAGAAAACAAACCAAAGATCATTTTATTTTGACATATAAGCCCTCAATGAGATTACATTAATTAGATAGCCGAACACTTCAGACGCTTCACATCACAAGATGCTGAGAGCTAAAAAAGGTAAAAAAACTAGCCAACAATAAGTGTTAGATGGATAGATTCCCCCCCTTTGTCAGAAACATTGCTTATGGAATGTGAGGACTAAAGGACAAAATAAGGGAAGCGAGAGTTACAAGAGTTAATAAAATTGTATAAAATTTGTCTTTAACTCAATATATAACTCTGGAAGATAATGTGAATTTCATATGATCAAATTAGGTGTATGGGTAATGCCATTTTTAAGTTTTATTCCCAAATCAAATATTTTAAAAACATTGTCCATTCAAATAAAACATAACATTTTCACTCAAGTAATACATTGAATCTATAGGCAAATAATTCTTTTGACATGTGAATTGTGCCTCCAAGTAGATCACAACCTTAAATAGAAGACAACTTTATCTAAAAAAATATAATTTCTTTATCCGATTTTAGATGACGTCTATTGCATCATTACGAGGCGGCAACTGAATTGAATATAATTTTTTCTAAATATGGTTGTCTGCAATTTGAGCAACCACAAGTCATCAATATATAACGTATTCATGCATTATTTATTGATACTAAAATAATTTTAAAATATGAAAAAAGCCAATTGAAAAAGGCTGAAAATAATATGAAAATAGCAGCAATCAAGAAAAGAAGGCACATTTCACTCTAAAATTGAATAAAGAAAAATGCAAACTTTTCAAAACGCACCTAAGTAATCAAATTTCTAATCTCAGACGAGAAAACATACAAAATTATAAACTAGTCGATTGCTGATCTAGTGTATCTAGAAGGAGTGGTGGAAGAGTGCAGAAAAAGAGGTAAACCATTAAGGTGTTCTGATAACGTATGTTCCTGGACTTTCACATGAATCAGTCAGCAAATTAATGAGAGACAGGAGGTCTTGGAGATAGGATTATATTCTGCAGGACGCACGGAGAAAACGTTTGATGATGATGATAGAAATGAACAAATGACAAACTAACGCCATTGTAGATGGAATTCCTTACCCATTTCCGCTCATAACAAAGTCACCTGACTCTTCTGCTCTGTTTTGTTGTCTTTTTTTTAACAATCTTTGCTTTTGCTGCAGTTTCCATTTAACTTTTGCCTCTAACTTAGTTGCTTTTTACACTTATTACTAATTATATTTTCTAAAACTTTTTCTCTTTTTTTTTTCTTTCTTGCTAAAGTAAAAAACATTATTTCTGAAAAGTATACAAAACATGATTGTATGTAAGATTGACATGTTCCTAATCAGTGAACAATAGTTATCAGTCGATAAATGTAATAGAACAATATCATGAAAGAATTCTAATTCTTTAATTATTATTATTTTTTAAAATTTTGTTTAAATCTCATCAGTTTTTCATAATTTTTCACTCGTAAGTGTTTTTTTTTTTTTTTTTTTTTTTTTTTTTTTGTTATTTTTTTTTTCATTATTTTGATCACGTATAATTTTTTTTTTCTTTCTGGGCATGTCCATTTTTTTCTTTTTAATTAAAAAATCTTTGTAAAATTAGAAAAAATAAAAAAAACTTAAATGACCAGCAAGTGGATTTTTTTAAATTTAATTTTTTTTTTTTTTGTAAAGTTTTAGCAAATTGCTATCGATAAATCTGTACAGTGCATACCTAATCTAAATGTTGTGCTGTTAGGCAGTATTGTTTTTTTTTTTTTTTTTTTTTTTTCAAAACGTTATTTTGTTGAATAAAACATTCTGTGTCTATTTGATCCGTTGACCATTCTGTCCAAAATTCTAACAAGCTTTCAAAAATCAGAGTGTAAGGTAAATTAAAACTAATCTCCAAGTCCTGATAGTTGTATTGGACTTTGTTTTTTTAGCTTTTGACTAACTTTTAGTCATTCTCTAAAGGAATTTCAAAACCTGCATGTCGTCTCATGAAATACAGGTGATAAATGAGAAGAGATCATTTAAACGTTGAACACAAAAGGTTTGGATTTGAGAATGCACGTCATCATTCAGTTCATAAAGGTGATCATCTAAGTTATGATCACAAATTCAAACTAAGAGTCAACATCACTTTTTATTTTCCATACACTCTGACTTGGGAAAGTTTGTTAGAATTTTTGGAAGGACGATCAACGGATCAAATAGGAAATAGTTATCTTATTCTGCAAAATGACTTGTCTAAAAGGTATTCTAATTGATTAAAACAATTCTATGGGGAATATTTCATGCTGACTCTTCACATTATGCGAGTGACGTTTATAGTAGACCTTAGTGCATCTATAAAAAAAATGGTGTATTTTCTTACGATAATGCCAATTTATATCAAGAATAGGAAGATAATTGTCATTCAATTTAAAATATTGACTTATATAAAAAAAAAAAAAAATTTTTGCCACTCCAAGGAAAACATTAGACTCTGAGTCAGTGTGCTGCTATTCCGAATTCACAACAGCAAGCCGCAATAAATAGACTTGTCTCTCCAGTAATAATTTTTAAAAAGTCAAAATCTTTTTCATGTAAAACTTTATAATTAAAACTTGCTGAAAGGGAAAGTTTTGTATTTTTATTTTAAAGAATTTCTTTTAGAAAAATAAGTAATCAAATAGATTTTTTTTTTTTTTCGAAACATTGAAATATGAATTTTCTACTAATCCTAGTGCTGTCAGGTCGCAGATATTAAAAAAAAATACATTTGTACTTTATATCTAATTTTTATTTAATAAAAAATTTACCAGCAAGTTTTGATTATAAAGCTTTACACGAAAAAAGATCTTGACTTTTAAAAATTATTACCAGAGAGACAGTCTATTGATTGCAGTTTGTTATGTATTCGGAATGGCGGCACGCTGACTCGAGTACTAATATTTTTCTGCAGTGCCAAACTTTTATTCTAGAAGAATACCCATCCCATAACAAGTATTCTGCTAGTTAATAATAAAATAAATTCATCAAACAGAAGGTTTGCACCACTTTTATACCCTCCTTATTAAGATTAAAATAAAGATATATATTGCTATTAAAACTTTTTGAATTCTTATTCCAATGAAATCCGAGCAAATCACCTCTGGTCCATTAATGATGCTTGGAATAAAAGTTTTAGATCTATGCAGTACCCTGTTTGTTATTCTCGAAAACTCTCTAGAACCAAGCCTCTCCTCAGCAACTCTGGATTTAACAGATTGCGCATAGGACTCCTTTGTGCTTCCTATAACCCATTTGCAATGGTTGCGGACAGTTTTAAAGGCGGCTTTGGTTTCAAGACATTTATCTAGCTGAAATATTTAGAATATTTATCAATTGATGCTTAATACCTATGGTTAATATTTCATCAAAATCGGAGGTATCTGAATTTTCACTAAGGGCTTCCAGCACTCCTTTTCCCTCTTTGCATACAACTAGATTAAATACCACCCACATTACCTACCCTTATGCCTAGCAGCCGTGTTCAGAATTCATAATGATTGGTTAATAAATTTCAAAGTTTACCCCAACACAAACATATATATAAACATATATACATACCTAACTTTATAAATGTACAAATTATACAGGGTGGGCCAAAATAAGGGTCCTATCTTTAAATTTGAATAACTTGAATTTGAATAACTTCCACAAAATAAAAGTTAAACTCACCTAACTTTATGTGTGTGTAGACTGACCCTTCCGAGATTTTTTGAAATAAACAAAACAAATTTTAGCCGAAAAACACTTCTTAAAACTTACAAAAACTAAAGTATTGTTTTTTACACTGTTTTGAGTTTTTTAAGCAAAAATAATGTTTTCTAAATGAGGGTACGTTCCTTAGGGCTAATACGGCTCATGCTTGCTTCGGAAGGGGTCCTTTACTTATTCTAAAAAATAAAAAATTAAAAAAAATCAATAAATAAAAAAGTTATGAATTTTTAAAAATAAGACCCTTATTTTTGCCCACCCTGTATATGTATATATTGTAGTTTTATGTATACATGCCACACAATAACTAAAGTTTGCAGTGTGTAGAACTAAACAAAATAGAAGGCTGTAGATAAATAACTGCTTAAATATGTATAGGACCGCATTAAGAAGGCATCTTGGAAGTGTTAACTTATGAATGATTTAAAAGGGAAACAACCGTGAGTGGTTTTATCTTAATCTGACTTCAGATACTAAATAAGATGGGGAAGACCATCTAATTTAAAACTGTTGTTCATGTGTGTACACCTGATGATATTTACTTCTTTCCCACCGCAGGAAGATGTGCCACAAGGCCGGAAGGTGGGGGAGAGTCAAACCAGCCCCCCCCCCCCCCCTCTAAAGAAGGAGCATTCTGGCCTATTAAAATTTGCCTGGGCAGCCCCGTCGGCATTCTCCAGTCGGAACGCCTCGGGCAGTAAGCAATAAATTTACTCTGCCTTTTGGCTAGGATCAAAGTGTAGTATCTGTTCCGATGGATACTACACCCCATAAACTAGTATTGTCTTGGCCTTCGGGGCTTGATTTACGCTGGTCTATGGGTCTGTCCTGTGCAGTTCTAGGAGGTCCACCCTCCCAGGCTTTGCCTCCCCTCTTTGGGGAGGAGTAAGTTTATTGCTTACTGCCTGAGGCGTCCCTACCGGGGAATGCCGACGGGGCTGCCCAGGTAATTTTTAATGGCCAGATTGCTCACCTTCTCGGGCGCTGGCTTTTCAAACCCCACTTTCCCAACCCGACCTTGGGTCACATCTTACTTGTGGGAGTAAGAAAAAACTTGCCTTGTGCCTAACCTTCTGGAGAGATGGTAAATAAATACTCCACCCCAAAGAGGGAAGGCAAGGCCTGGGAGGTTGGACCTCCTAGGACTACCCAGGAAAAATACCACAGCCCGACAGTTTTTGTTGGACTGATTGTCGAGAACGGATCCTCGACTGGTATTTAGTAGTCGAGAGTCTCTTAGCAACTGAAGCTGTGGAGAGGCTGCTTCGTGTACACCTCTGCTACTTCTTGAAAAGAATTGCTGAAGTTATACTCTCAAACAATTGTAAATCTTATTTTTATCATGTAAAAATCATTTGTAATTATTTAAATGTATCAAAGTTTAAAATAAGATTTAATTGTTTAAACAGAAATCTTCAGGTGCTTGCTGTAAAAAAAAATAAAAATGAATTATTTAAAACTGTCTTTTAAAAAAAAAGATTTTAATAGGATTTTGATATTTAAATTTAATTATTACCGTATCGTTAGGTAATTAAATTATTAATTGAACTAAATTGTTGCAAGACTATAAATAATTTTGTTACAATAATGTTTTTTTAATCTCTATTTACAACATTTGAGGTAAATAGTTTCCAACACTTTTAATATATGAAGATTTGCTAAGAATTTTAAAGCCAGAAATTACTTTCTATTCGACAGTTTAAATGTTACAAATTTTAAAGGAACACAAACTTATTCTTTTTTTTTTTTTTTCAACTATTAACAAAAGATTAAAATGGTTGACTTGTTTACAAAGAAACTGAAATGCATTATGGTGGATTTAATTTCGTAATTACTTTTCTTAAATAGGATGTTAAAGTTCATCTTAGTATTTTACCCTGTTGTAATTTTGATTTCAATAAATAATCGCTTAATAAATAACGAAAATGTGTAAGTCACTTTAGCGGCAAAAAATAGATACACAAACTCATGAGAAGTGATAGAACAATTAATATAAAGATAAGATCCATCATAGAAACATATTCCCATGACTTTGTTTCCTATAATTTTCCTATAAATTTCCTATAATTATCTTTACAATTAATTTACATGACTCTATCAGCATAATACATAGTGGAAGCAATATATCTTCAAGTTATGTATTACTAATATAATTACTTAAAATAATTTTTTGTCATATCTACCATGATTTCAGAGATGCTGATAGCTACGCATTCTGCGTCAAAGATGTATAAAAATCGAAAAAAATGTTTTAAAATGGAGTAAAATCTTACCCATGCATCCCAAGGACGCAAGTCACTTTTTTCTTTAAAAAAAAAAAAAATAAAATAAAAAATAAAAAACACACGCAGAAAACCAGTCAACGGTGTGGGTTCTCTTTTTACCTCCCCTTTTTGTATTTATTTATTTATTTCCCTACCATTTCAAGCTAACTATAAGGACAGTCCACCTAGTAAGTGAACAATTTAATTTTGTGACAAGGATCAGGGGAAATACATTTTTTGGCTGTACATACAGCTAGCTGTGACCAAGGATTCTCTGATCAGAACCTTATTCTCATTCCTCAGTGGAACAGAAGATCAGCAGAACGTCAAGAGCAGCTTCTTAAGGTCAACCATTCTTTGAAATGTACATTCTTGAATTCTGCTCATGTGATCCCTTCTGCGGAAGAGGTGGGGATAAATTCACATTTATAATTTTATTCGATTTATGTAGGAGAAACATAAAAATATAAGAACTAGTTTCTCATTAATTAGACTTTTTAATTTTCGTTTTTTTTCTCATCCTATTCTGAGAAATCGTAACATAAATTTCGGAGGAGGGAGGGAGGGGATCTCATAAAATTTCCCAGGGACTAATTAGAATCTAATTTGTGTGCCCCAGGTCTCACTAAATTAAAAAGCTATCATCATCACTGAATTTTATAACTCAAGATTGACTGAATCAATTATGAGAATCTTCGTATCAAGATGATTGGAATGAATGTAAAAAGGCTCAATATTTGAGAAATTGCCATTTCCAAGATTGAAAGTGCGAGATTGTTTTGAATTATTCAAATCTAATTATCTCAAATTGTAATGCGATGATCCATAACTCTAAGTCACCATGAGATACTAATTTTGAACAAAAGAAATTCTTAAAATTAGTAGAAAATTAGCTGAGAATCACTGCATGAATATTTCAAATAATGCATACACGCACAGTTTGTATTTTAATTAAATGAAAAATGAAACAAAAAAATAATGTGCATATATCAAATCAACTTTTTTTTTTGCCTCATCTTAGAAAAAGAAAACGTTTTGTTATTTCCAATAACAGCCTCATGTATTTTTATTAAAGCAAAAAATCTTTGGTGTTGAAACGAAAAGTAAGCAAAGTAATTGAGATTGTCTTCACTTAACATTATAACAATGCTTTGAATATTTTTAAAAAATGTAAAAAAGAAAATAATAATTACAATTTTTATTGATGAAAATTTAAGAAATTTCTTCACTCATTTCATAAATTCTGTCTGGATTAAATTTTTTCGAAATATAATTGTTGGCAGATGGGAAGGACATGGAGGACCGCTGGCTTCTGGTTAAAAAAGCTTGAAGAAAGTGTGTATGGATGCCTGAAAGTGATACAACAATTTCTTTTATTCATATTAATTTCAGACTTTCCTTTTTGTCATATTAATTTCAGACTTTTCTTTCATCATAATCTAATAATTAACATAATACAGACTATTTGAAAACTAATTTATTTGTTTTTATTTGATTTTTTTTCAAAACATTTTTTTTTAATAATAGTGAAAACCTATTTTCTTGGAAATGGAATAACTTCCGGAATCAAACTTTAACCCTAACCCTCCCAAAAAACATTATTTTCACTAAATATTTTCAAAAAAACATTACATTATGTTGCTCAAAAACATTATTTCTTGAAAAAAAAGAAGATTATTCTATTTTGTTTTGTTTTTTTTCAATGAAAATTTTTTTTAAGTTTTGAAAACAATCAAATAAATTATTTTTCAAATAGTCTGTATTATGTTAATTATTAGATTATGATGAAAGAAAAGTCTGAAATTAATATGAATAAAAAAAAAATTGTATCACTTTCAAGCATCTGTACACACTTTCTTCAAGTTTTTTTCACCGGAAGCCAGCGTTCCTCCATGTCCTTCCCGTCTGCCTAATTGTTAGTTTTTACTATTATTATGGCACAATTTACTTCAAAATGATATTAAAAAGTGGTAAGATCTTTTAAATAAAAATATTGAAAAAAAATAATGAAGCAATGGTAAAAAATAAAAAATTATTAAAGTTTTCTTGTAACTAAGTGTAAAATACTTTGTTTTAAATTACTTTTTTTTTCATTTTAAGATTTATTTATTTAAAACTTTCAAAAGTAACTTATGCAAGAGCACGAGTTTACATTTATTTGTTTTCTCACTTATTTGTATTTTATTCAGGAGGATTGTACCATAATCCAAAAAAATCTATCAAAATTACTTTTGCCATAAAGGCATATGAAAAGAGTATACCCACCATTATGTTTAATATTTGGCCAAGGGTTTTTTTCACCGCACTTTCATAGATGATGAACAAAAAGAAGAAAAAAGTTTTTACCTGTAAATGGAAAACCCGGTGTTTGCAAATATCACGTTTGCATGACGGGCTGTCCTGTAAAATAAACACTCGATACACTTTCTTTCAACTTTTGTATGTTGTCCTTTGAAATATCTGCCATTTAGGGTCTTTGAAGTTCTGTCAACTGGTTAACATTTTATACTTGAATTAAAGTTTAATCATGAAATTTTCCAATTGTCAACTGTAAATAAATACCATTTATTAACGATTTGGTAAAATACACAAGAAAAACTTGCATAAACTATTAAAATAAATATCATTTATTTGGGTTCTATTTTTCTTGCTTCATCACGACGGCAAAGTTAGATAGAAGTTGGTTTTTAATATGGGGGATATCTAGCTCCCTCAAAAGGGAGCACACTGGATGGGATAAAAATTAGCCCAGTCGTGAAGGATCTCTGGCTAAAGTATATTTTAGGGTAAAAAAATCTTAGTACTGTCAAAAATTAATATTTTTTGCAAGTTTTTTTTTCAGGAAAAATTTTGAAACATAGTGAATCATATTCTATAAAATCAATTTTTTTTTTAAGAAAAAAAATTTTTTTTTTCAATAAAAAAAGATAATTTGTGGAAAAAATTTGTTGAACTATTAAAAAAAAATTTATTTTAAGATTAGCACTTATATGAACAAGTAAAAATATGTTTAAGAACATATTACAGTTTTTACATTGGGTAAACGAAAGTTGAGACGACAGTGCAGAACGAGTGAAGTCTTGTTCCATACCTATCTATACGGGCACGCCTGGCGATGGAGTATGCGTGATACGGACGTATTTGCAGCCATTGATAGTAAGAGAAGAATGGGGAGAATATCCAATGTAAAAACTGTAATATGTTATTAAATGTATTTTTTTACTTGTTCATATAAGTGCTATTTTTAGAAACAATTTAAGAAATACTTCAACAATATTTTTTCCCAAAAAATTATTTTTTTGTTGAAAACAAAATGTTTTTTTATTGAATGTGATTCACTATGGTTCAAAATGTCTGTCTGAAAAAAAATTTTTTAATTATTATTTTTGGCAGTGCTATGAGTTTTTAAAAAAAATATACTTTAGCCAGATTTCTCTGATCGAGGACAGAACACTTTAAATTATTTGCTAAAAAATATAGCTATAATTAATAAATTAGGCACAAGGCACTCAAAAGTGTGGGTGCTGGGGTATGGTCAGTAGTCATCCTCTGTGTATCCTACACTTTGATCCCAGCCTGAATGCCAGGAATTCAAGTTGTCTTTGGATAAAACATTTGGATAAAACAACGGATAATTTTCTAGTTTACAGATGTCCATGTATGTGAAATTTTAATGAAATTTTAATGTGATTGGACATTAATTCAAAAGAACTGATTTTTTTTTTAATAAAATCATCATTTACGTATTGTTATTGTTAAAAAATTATTAATTTTATAACATTAACTGATACGTATTTTCATGCAATATTTACTTTATTATTACAATGGCTATTTTTTTTGTTTAAATTTGTTTTTTGTTTGTCTTTTTTAACATAAAAAAATGTGGGTTTTAATCTTTTGATTAGAAAGAAAAAAATATTTTTAAATAAAAACAATATGTAACATGCCAATAAATATATAAATCTTAGTAGAAAGGGGTAGACATTATAAACCATTGTTTCGTAAAAATATTTTTTTTTTTTAGAAGACCATAACAATGTGTTTGTTTTTTCCTAATGTCACTAACATATCTGGATGTAATACATGTCAACCAGGTAATTAGAAATGTCTGTTTATGATGAGAGGGTGAGGGAGACTTAAAAGGAAAAAAAAAAATGAAACCTCATGTTTAAAAGAATAGAATATTGCAGAAAGTAACGTTTAGTTAATGTGAAGATGGCAAATACTTTCTTTTTTATTATTAACTATCTTTTTATACATCAATTTTGTATTATTTTGGATGAAGGCTCCTGTTTACACTATAAATACAACATCAGTTTAATCCCTGATTCTTTTTTTAGGTACAAGTAGTTTTCTTTCTTTTTTTGAGGGGACCAGTCTATTTAAGTCTATTTACTTGTCTCTCTCACTGCAGCAAAGTTAGACACAAGGTCAGTGGAGAATTTAGCTATTCCAAAAAAAGTGTCACTCTGGATGATCAAACCCATCAGCATTCCTAGTGGAGTCGATGGGCGATAAACTAATCACTACTCCCAAAGACAAAGGTAATGCCTGGGAGTATGGTCTCCTGAGACCGAATTGAAACTCTACTCCACTCTGACACAAGCTGGAAGGCCTTTGTTTAAGATGGTGTGTGTGTGTGTACTTACACATTTATGATGTTCATTTAATTTCCGATAGACATAAATTTTGCATGATTGAAATAAACTTGTAACATTTGTTGAAATTATTTTCATCTACTTCTTTTTTCTTTTTTTTTAATATATGTGTGGGGTTTTCCCCCTCCCCCATAGATGAATCTTGAAGGAAAAATATCTTCACAAAATTCTTTTACAATTTTGAATTGAATAAAACAAATACATTTCCTATAACCAAAATGTCATGTCGAATTACCCCTTTTTTATATTATTTGAAAATATTCCCTGCTAAAATATAAAATACATTTCCAAGATTTATTTCAAATTCTAATTTTTTTTTTTTTAAATAAAATTAACATTAAATGTTAATATAATTTGTTCAATTTTTCCTCTTACTTTAATAGTACAAATGTTGATAAAATTTAACTTTATTAAATTCTAAACGATCTTTTCGACCATTATTCCTTGAATATTGCCGTTTGGTAGAAATAGCACTATACCGAACGGTTTCGGTTTTGAAAAACAATTTCTATGTGGGTTCTGGGATGCAAGTGAAACTCGTAAACCACGTTTTTTGGTAAAATTACCCGTTCCTACTATTAAGTATCAGAATTAAAATCTGCACAGAACTTATGGGATGACCTGATATTTGGGATTATCAATAATACTGATCACCAAAAAGGGGAGTTAAATTTAAAATTATTTAATTTAAAATTATTTAATTTAAAATTATTTAATTTAAAATTATTTAATTTAAAATTATTTAATTTAAAATTATTTAAATTTAAAATTATTTAATTTAAAATTATTTAAATTTAAAATTATTTAAATTTAAAATTATTTAAATTTAAAATTATTTAAATTTAAAATTATTTAAATTTAAAAAAAAATTTTTTATTTTTAAACTTAGCAATGTTAAACGATATTTTCAAAGATATATTTTTAACAGAATGAATTTGTTTTGAAAAACTTTGCAATGCAATTAAATCGGTGGCCCTTCTGTAAAAAAGTTATTTTTGAAAAACAAAATTCTTTGGATCACTATCGATTAAGTATCAAATTTTCAGTGTAAGCTAAAAGCTCAACCTGCTTAAGACGAGAGAATCATCCAAACTCATGGCAATACAAAGAGCTGTTCACAAAAACCTTGTGCCTTCCTTCTGCGTTAACAATGGAAAACGCATCTAGTTTGTATAATTTTGGTTATTCGGACTACATTTCTAATCTTGAGTGTTAACATCACAACGTTTCGGTTGCTGTAACCTCCGGCCTTCTTCAGGTGTATCGCTTCCAACTCAGGAATATTTCAAGGTATATGCATCTATTATGTTATTGCACTGAAGATTAAATACCTTATGTCTAATATTTCTGAATTTTTGAGATGGGGATTGATAATTTGTATAATTTTGGTTATTCGGACTACATTTCTCATCTTGAGTGTTATCATCACAACGTTTTGGCCGCTGTAACCTCCGGCCTTCTTCAGATGTATCTCTTTGAACTCGGGAATATTTCTGCTGAACTTGGGAATCTGGACGGAATTTCGAACGGAACCCTTTATTTAATCCATGGGGGTAGCATGCTCTTGTTCCGTCAGCCATGACTGGGAGAAGTCTTCAGTAATTCGCAATTCTTTGTATCGCCCGCACCGAGGATTGAACCTTCAGATGACTATCACTTAGAACTGAATTTAACTTAGTACTATATCCATTGCGCCGCCGGTCCTTACGGAAACCAAAATTCTACAAATTATCAATCCTCGTCTCAAAAATTCTGAAATATGACTTGTCTAGTATTTTTGTTTTCTTACGCAGATTCAGCTATCAGCTTGCACTGATTAACCTAATAGGATTTTAAAAAGATATTTTTGGCGTGTTCACTAATGATTGGGAAATGACTTAATTTTTTATAGTCTTATGTTTTCCATTTCAATATTCTATAATTACTTTTTGTTCTAAGTACCAATCTCATCACCAGCCTGTTCCTACCATATTCTATGATATATTCAACTATTCCCTTTCTGTTATCATTGTTCTCATATGCTTTAGCAAACTTCTAAACTTTTGTTCTCAGTAGTGTTGGGACGATTAATCGGGAATTGAAAAAATCAGAACTTTTTTGGGGTATCAGAATTGGAAATCTTTTAGCCTTATTTCCGATTCCAAAAACGATTCTTTTAAAAAAGTTTTCTTTACAATCAAAGATGAAACAGACGCAATGTATTTATTTATTAAAATATTGTTTATTTACAACATAAGACTAAGGGCCACAGAACAGCAGGTTAGGAATCCCATTCCCAGATTTAGGAGTCTAATTTGTTTTTAGTGGTAAATTACGGTAAACAAAGTAAATATTCTAGAGTTCACTTATGCTTATTCCCTTATCAAACCTTTTGAAAGATTAAAATTTCTTTTCACACCTATTTGCTAACCCTCAATATGCCGCCTCTCAGAGAGTTAACAGTTGAATATTAAAATGTTGTGACAAGTTATTTTATTTTGCTGGCTCCACCCTGGTCGTCGTCTGGTCACATACATAAATCTTCTGAAATAATTATTGTTTTACTGTATTTTTTTCCGTTTGAAATTCTTTAAACCTGATGCTTATTTCCCTTTGAAATTAATGGAGAATTTAAAAACGTATGACTATCTCTAAAATAACTATTTTCACTGAATTTAGGTAAAAATGGCACCGGTAATAATGGCACAAGTGTATGAATAGAAAGAAATGGCGCAAGTGTATAAATAGAAAGAAATGGCGCAAGTGTATAAATAGAAAGAAATGGCACAAGTGTATAAATAGAAAGAAATGGCGCAAGTGTATAAATAGAAAGAAATGGCACAAGTGTATCAATAGAAAGAAATGGCACAAGTGTATAAATAGAAAGAAATGGCGCAAGTGTATAAATAGAAAGAAATGGCACAAGTGTATAAATAGAAAGAAATGGCACAAGTGTATCAATAGAAAGAAATGGCGCAAGTGTATCAATAGAAAGAAATGGCACAAGTGTATCAATAGAAAGAAATGGCGCAAGTGTATAAATAGAAAGAAATGATGCAAGTGTATAAATAGAAAGAAATGGCGCAAGTGTATAAATAGAAAGAAATGGCGCAAGTGTATAAATAGAAAAAAATGGCACAAGTGTATAAATAGAAAGAAATGGCACAAGTGTATAAATAGAAAGAAATGGCACAAGTGTATAAATAGAAAGAAATGGCACAAGTGTATAAATAGAAAGAAATGGCGCAAGTGTATAAATAGAAAGAAATGGCACAAGTGTATAAATAGAAAGAAATGGCGCAAGTGTATAAATAGAAAGAAATGGCGCAAGTGTATAAATAGAAAGAAATGGCACAAGTGTATAAATAGAAAGAAATGGCACAAGTGTAAAAATAGAAAGAAATGGCACAAGTGTATAAATAGAAAGAAATGGCACAAGTGTATAAATAGAAAGAAATGGCACAAGTGTATAAATAGAAAGAAATGGCACAAGTGTATAAATAGAAAGAAATGGCGCAAGTGTATAAATAGAAAGAAATGGCACAAGTGTATAAATAGAAAGAAATGGTGCAAGTGTAAAAATAGAAAGAAATGGCACAAGTGTAAAAATAGAAAGAAATGGCACAAGTGTATAAATAGAAAGAAATGGTGCAAGTGTAAAAATAGAAAGAAATGGCACAAGTGTATAAATAGAAAGAAATGGCACAAGTGTATAAATAGAAAGAAATGGTGCAAGTGTAAAAATAGAAAGAAATGGCACAAGTGTATAAATAGAAAGAAATGGTGCAAGTGTAAAAATAGAAAGAAATGGCACAAGTGTATAAATAGAAAGAAATGGCGCAAGTGTATAAATAGAAAGAAATGGCACAAGTGTATAAATAGAAAGAAATGGCACAAGTGTATAAATAGAAAGAAATGGCGCAAGTGTATAAATAGAAAGAAATGGCACAAGTGTATAAATAGAAAGAAATGGTGCAAGTGTAAAAATAGAAAGAAATGGTGCAAGTGTAAAAATAGAAAGAAATGGTGCAAGTGTAAAAATAGAAAGAAATGGTGCAAGTGTATAAATAGAAAGAAATGGCACAAGTGTATAAATAGAAAGAAATGGCACAAGTGTATAAATAGAAAGAAATGGCGCAAGTGTAAAAATAGAAAGAAATGGCACAAGTGTATAAATAGAAAGAAATGGCACAAGTGTATAAATAGAAAGAAATGGCACAAGTGTATAAATAGAAAGAAATGGCACAAGTGTATAAATAGAAAGAAATGGCACAAGTGTATAAATAGAAAGAAATGGCACAAGTGTAAAAATAGAAAGAAATGGTGCAAGTGTAAAAATAGAAAGAAATGGTGCAAGTGTATAAATAGAAAGAAATGGCACAAGTGTATAAATAGAAAGAAATGGCACAAGTGTATAAATAGAAAGAAATGGCACAAGTGTATAAATAGAAAGAAATGGTGCAAGTGTATAAATAGAAAGAAATGGCACAAGTGTATAAATAGAAAGAAATGGTGCAAGTGTAAAAATAGAAAGAAATGGTGCAAGTGTATAAATAGAAAGAAATGGCACAAGTGTATAAATAGAAAGAAATGGCACAAGTGTATAAATAGAAAGAAATGGCACAAGTGTATAAATAGAAAGAAATGGCACAAGTGTATAAATAGAAAGAAATGGCACAAGTGTATAAATAGAAAGAAATGGCGCAAGTGTATAAATAGAAAGAAATGGCGCAAGTGTATAAATAGAAAGAAATGGCACAAGTGTATAAATAGAAAGAAATGGTGCAAGTGTAAAAATAGAAAGAAATGGTGCAAGTGTAAAAATAGAAAGAAATGGCGCAAGTGTAAAAATATATGAATAATAAAAGCAAATCAATTCTTTCAACGATCATTCATGAGAAGAGGAATGTTAGATTTTAAATGGAATTGAACAGAATTTTATATTTGAGAAAATATTTACGATAACAGAGCTGATCCACGAAACGAATTGTTTACTACCTTCAGTGGTGATAACGATCATCTTCATCTAACGAAACGCTGCCATTTTATGTGCCGTGGACGGTGGTTTTACCAAAAACATTAGAAACATTTTTTTGTAAACAAATATTTGAGAAAATCAACTAATCCATCTCGCCCGCTGTGCAGGTGAGTTGTTTCGCTAGTCAATAGCTAACGTCTTTTGTGTAAGTGGGAAAAATTGCTCATTCACCTGTCTCTACAAAAATTGCTCATTCACCTGTCTCTACAAAGATTTCTCATTCACCTGTCTCTACAAAGATTGCTCATTCACCTGTCTCTACAAAAATTGCTCATTCACCTGTCTCTACAAAAATTGCTCATTCACCTGTCTCTACAAAAATTGCTCATTCACCTGTCTCTACAAAAATTGCTCATTCACCTGTCTCTACAAAAATTGCTCATTCACCTGTCTCTACAAAAATTGCTCATTCACCTGTCTCTACAAAAATTGCTCATTCACCTGTCTCTACAAAAATTGCTCATTCACCTGTCTCTACAAAAAATCATTGATATTACTATGTAAGTATGAGTATATTTTCTCCTATTTATAAATGCGAATAATCGGAATAAATTCAATTCTTGCGTATAATATGACCTACATAGTAGAAACGTATCTATAATTAGGGGTAGGACGTAATGGGTGAAAATTTCAGATTCATGCGAGTAGTATTTTTTTGTGTTCATTTATACATAAATAACACTAAACAATCAATCATTTTGAAAATTTTGCAAAATTCAGAAGGTGCAGGCCAAAAATAGCTGTTAGGGCTCCACGGGACTCAATCCATCATTTTTCGGTGAAAACGTGGTTTCATGCGACATTGCAAGTCCTAAAACAGCCTCAAAAGCTATGAATGGATATAGATGGTTAAATCTGATATAGTACTTTAATTTATGACCATTTTCAGGCTGTGAAAGGGTTTTCATGAATGTAAAATAGTCAAAAACTAGTGGCCTGTACCTTCTGAATTTTGTAAAATTTTCAAAATGTTTGATTGTTTAGTGTTATTTATGTATAAATGAACACAAAAAAATACTACTCGCATGAATCTGAAATTTTCACCCATTACGTCCCACCCCTACTATAATAAAAAAAGAATTTAAATAATTTTTCAAAATGTCTACCATATTATCTATTAAAATCTTAATGTCCTTCATATATTTCACTAAAATATTTAATTTTTCATGATATTAAAGAAAATAAATCGACTCAAATTTTAGCTATTGTTTCTAATTTCCATTTAAAAAAATATTTTTATACAACAGTTAAACTTTAGTTAAGGAATTAATGTTATCAGAATATGACAGATGTTGTGTATTCCCTGTATTAAAATATGAAAAGGCAATTTCTGTGAATTTCTCATCTTTAAGACAACGCATGTTCAATTACACTCATTCCCAAAGAATAATGGCAACATATCAAATGTAGACAATTGTTATCAACATCTGTTTCGTTTGTTATTTTGCTGAGTATTTGTAATCCTATCAATTCAAATACAAAAATATTTTTCAAGCTGAATAAATAAATAAAATTTAAAAAAAAAAAAGAATTACACAACCTTTTTTTTTTTTTTTTTTTTTTTTTTTTTTTTTGGCCTTTAGTTTTTGTCCAAAATTTCGCTTCTTATACTATAAGTTACACACAAGAAAATATTGTATATACATTTTTTCACTTGAAAAATGTTTTTTTTTCTGGTTACATAAAAAATTGGAAGAAAACCAACAAGTAAACAGAATCAATGGTTTTCAAACGGAGCAGATATATTGATTCAGTTGTATTCATTGAATATGTGGTATTTATTTGTCTGTATTTTGAGGATGGGGAATTTTCATAATTATTTACAATTTTTTGACTCGTTTCCTCATCTTGGTTGTTGTTGTTCTTGCCCTTGGCCCTTCTTCAGATGAATTTTGTTGAACTCAAACCCAAACCTTTATTGCATTCTATTCTCCAGACCTTGTGAAATTCTTTCCGTTTACTTGGTAAATCGTCTTGCTACCTTTGCTCAGGATTGAACTCAGAACCTCGAGATAATTGGCACACTTTAACCAACGTTCTAGCTGTCTTATCGTATTGATATTTATTATACTTATCTTTTTTTTTTTTTTCATTTACAAACCATTCGTCTATGTCTTCTTTGAAGCGTATGATTGAACCAAAGAAAAAAGACTTTAAAATCTACTGAACTGTGAATTCTGCATTTCTGTTTTACTTTTGATAACATTTTACAATTTTCTTTTTTTTTTTTTTTTTAAGTAAAATAATTAAACAATTGCATACACTTCTCTTAATTTTTACATTTTGTTTTTTACATATTTGTTTGCTAATGTTACCATAGCAAACATAGTCTATAGAAGTTTAAAAGGATAAAACAGTTGTTTGGCTGAACTATCATTCCTTTAAAATGATTGGCTTTTAACTATTTTTCTTGTATTTTTGTTGATTTAGTGTAAGATGAAAACGTTGTCGTTTTCTATTATAGCATCTCGGGTGAAATCTGAAAATCATAATGGACATGCCCACACATGTATAAAATGATCAAGAACCTCTGAACTTTCATTTTATGCTTGTTTGTAATATTTTTGTTTCTTCATTTTTAGATGGGACAAACAGATCCAAAGCAGCCCAGTAAACAGGATTAACATTTAACCACAAATAAAGTCTTTCGTTTGATTCTCGACATATTCTCATATTTATCTCATTCTCGACACAATTGAGAAAACACACTGGAAATAAAATTCTCAGACATTTTCCTTAGTTTAAGAAAAAAAACAAAAAAACTTGCTAGATATTCATTATTCATGGCAACTCGTACATTTTCAGACTTCATTGATATTCTAATTATTTCTAAAAAAAAAAAAAAAAAAAAAGAAAGAAAAATCTTAAAGCCTGAAATCTGCGATGCAACTTTTGAAAATTATTATATTTTTCTGAAAGGTTTAAAACAATTTTGTTTTTATTATAAGATAGAAAAGTTATTTTCTAAAATTGGATTGATATCCGTCCTTTTAATATTATGGTTAAGTTAGTAATAAATATTTCAATTTTTTTCATAAACCCCTTTCTCAAATTATAATGTAGTAGTACACATTATTTGATTCACTCATTATTTTGATTTTAATTTATGATTCTGAATCATCTTTTTTTTAACAAATATCATTCCCCTTGCTTGATTTTTCACATTGCCAACTCTCGAGCTCAAACTACAAAAGGTTCTTGTTATTGCTTCCTATGCTACGTTTTTATATTGCTTCTATTTATGACTTAGATCATAGTACTAAACTATTTTGTATATTGAAGAAGTCAAATATGATCTTGCTCATTTGTAAATATAATATACATAACAAGTGCCTAATTTCAACCTTTTGTGCCTTGGCTTTTTCAAGCAGCTTGCATTTATATTTTACTATTCAATTGAAGCTTTTAATATCTTTTTTATCAGACACAATCTTGTTGATTTAAAACTGAGATCATTTTCAACATATTTGTCGTAAATATGACAGACTGTGTGTTAAACTTGTGTTGGGACACAATCCTACTTTATTCTTTACAGACAAGAGGATGTATCCATAACAAACTTATTCATAAAAAGAATCATGATTTTAAGCATAATTTGAGTATAATTAATGATTATACACTATTGCTTATTTTATCCAATGCCTATTTGCCAAAATCTCTCGCATTTTCCCCTTGCTTTGTTCAATAAATATAAAAAGACAAGTTAGAAAACACTGAACATTGCAGTGTGCTGCTTATTTTATTGATTCGGGGCACTTTTTAAAATAGTCTTGGTTTTTGGCATTATTGTTTGCTGAGGCTATTTAAGTATTTGTGTCTCATGTCATACACCATCTAACATGGCTGTCTTAGTAGAATAAAAAGGAACAACTGTTCTGATAAGATTTTTGGTGAAAATGTTTATTAAACCGAGGGAGTTCATGCAAGCATGCATTTGTAAATTGTTGGTCAAACTCTGGGGCTTCTTTATAACCACGCTGTCATGAAAAAAAAAAGCCAATTTTTTGAATAGCAACTCAAATTCTTAGAATTTCAGTGCATGTCGATGATAAATAAATAGTTTTTATTGTTGGGGGGGGGGGTCATTAAAAAAATGTATTTTTTACAATTGATTACTGATGTTGTCCTTTTGTTTGTTTCTGTATTAAACTACGGCAGCAAAAAAAAAACACTATTTTTACGTTTGGGTGTTTCATGAAGCTTTATTTTCAGTGCCCCGTGTGCCTAAATGTCAAAATAGTGCCCTTTGCACTCGTAGATTAATATAGAGACAGACCTGATGCACCCAAAATCATGTCATGTAATAATAAGTATCATTTTATATGGGCAAAACACAAAACTACTTGCACAAAGATTCTATAAGTTTGACTATTGTAGTTGTCATTCCAAAAATTGGCTGATTTAAAAAAAATAAAACTATTATAACTTTAACTGGATGGAGAATCTGTTACATGTCCGTTCCTATCCTAATGCTTGAGACTTTAAGAGCATGACTGCCTGCGAGAGATTTTTCCACAACATTTTTGTCTGAAGACATAGACAACCTAAATAGAACGAAAAAGGAACAAACTTTCTGATTGATAAGATTGGGGGGGGGTGCTTATTAATCAGGAGGAGTTCACTCATGCAAGCATGCACGTCTGAATCACTGATGTTTCTTAATAGTCTGCATGTTTCTTTCTTTTATAGAAAATGTTTAATCCTACTTTTGATGGATGTAACAAATCTATTTTCGGAAAATTTCAAATCGTAATCAAATGTAAACTTGCTCTTTTATTAAGTGTTTCGTTATGGTGTCAGTTTTTTTGTTTTTTTTATCGTGATGTTTCGACTCCAAAATATTACTGACAAACATAGAAAAACAATTTCTGCAATTTTTTGATAGAATCTTTTAAGAAACATTTTTGTTGTATATCATTAAGTTCATCTAATGACAATGAGATTGACAAAAATTCTTGAAGTTGGATTCTGAAGAAATCTGAAAAAATCATGATGATGGCTTTCTCACCTGGAACTTGTCGGCACTGAAAAGGAAACTTCTTCAGCTGCTGTTAATTTTACTGAATCAACACCGACAAATAATCACGTGTTCTTTTATTTTATCTTTTGTCGTTGTCGGGGAATGGTGAGGGAGGAGAGAGAAACAGCCTCACTTTGTTTTTACAACACATTTTAGATATCCTGGTCGACCCACTCCCAGTTGATTTCTCCCTTCTAAAATTTTTCCTAGTGACATCACTCTTCACAGGATATTTACTTCCGCTCTCTCTGTTTGTCGAACCCGACTTTCCGACCTTGACGGATAACCACTTGCTAAGGTTGTCCTTGAACTGTTTAAAGCTATCAAACCTTAATATACAAGATTTTCACTTGCACAAAACTTTTACGAGCATTTATTTTTCTTAATCAGTCAATATACAAAAAATGCCTTAATGTAGTTGATGTGATTAGTGCCGTTACCCGGATAAACGTTAAGCAGAATGGATTATTCATATGCAATGCTCAAGTGCCTCCGCTCCAAAATCCATTTTCTTCATATCGGACAATTATCATCAAACAATTTTTTAATCTTTTTATTGTAAACGGATTTTTAATTCATACCAACTGAAGATATTCATGGATCAAAATATAGATTCATTGAAACTCGAGTAAATAAATTCTTAACAACTAGATTTCATCGTTTCTACGCATTTTATACTTTTAAAGTATGAATAATCTTACATTTTCATTTGCGTGACTATTAAAATGCATAAAAGTGAATTACTTTTTCTGAGGATTTCATTTATAATTGTTTGTTACAGTTAAAAAAAAAAAAAACTTGCAGCATAAATTTATTGTAAAAGTTCTTTATAAATATAAATGGAACGTCAATTATTGCTACTTATTGTTGGTATATATTATAAACATAAAAAGGAAATGTCGTCTGGCATGAGAATACAGACCGTTGTTCTTCCTTTATACACATTGTCTAAAACCATTTTAGCGCACGGCTAAAATATAATCAATGACACCCACAGCTAAATATATGTAAAATCTGCCCCGTGTCAAAATATTAGTCAATGTGTGATACTCAGTTGCAACAATTTATTGTTCTATCTCTTAATACTTGTTAGTCGCTCTCCTTTACAGAGGGTGTCCCCAAAAATGTATGCACCCTTTGAATCGTCGTAACTCATTCAATTTACTGATTTTAACTTGCAAACAAGATTGATAGAAGAGTAATTCTATATATCTTCCTCCCACAGCGGTAAGATGTGGCACAAGGTCGGGAAAGTAGGATTTGAAAAGCCAGCGCCCGAGAAGGTGAGCCCTCTTGCCTACAAAAAATGCCTGGGCAGCTCCGTCAGCATTCCCCGGTAGGGGCGCCTCAGGCAGTAAGCAATAAATTTTCTCCTCCCCAAAGAGGGGAAGCAAAGCCTGGGAGGGTGGACCTCCTAGAACTGCACAGGACAACCCCATAGACCGGCATAAATAGAGTAATAATATACATTTAAAAATAATGACCATAAAATTAACAAAAACATTAAAAATTATCTTTTTAATATTAATTAATTAATTTAATAATAATGTAAAGGCTTCTTCGGGTGATTTCAGAATGTTCCTAACCCTAACCTGAACCCGGGTATAGGTTCGGGTTAATTTATGAACATGGTAGAGGAAATGTTGCAAGACGTTTGTAGATCCAATGGATCATGATGATATGAAAGGTGTATCGAGCAGAACGGGTTAGGATTGATTTTATGAACATTTTTAAATTATCCTAAGTAGCCATTATGTTATTAAATTAATAAATTAATATTAAAAGATAATTTTCTACGTTTTCGTTAATTTTACTGTCAGTATTTTAAAATGTGTATTCTTACTCTTCTATCAAGCTTGTTTGCAAGTTAAAATCAGTAAATTGAACGAGTTATTACGATTTAAAGGGTGTATACATCTTTTTGGGGCACCCTATATATATATATATATATATATATGTGGATAATTATTAAAATAAATTGCTTTCCTTTTCAATCATATTGGTTTATGGTTGCAGTAAAATATGTTAGCAAACCAAAGTCGTCTGAAACTTGAATAAATAAGCGAGACAAAAAAAGAAATTTGCCAACATTCGAGCATTTTGTTTTAATGTTTGATAGACATTTCTTTAATTCTTTTTATTAATTTTGTCTTAAGTTTTTGAATCTATTGTATTTAGTTAAATCTTTTCTAAATAGGAATGTCTTCTATGAACGATTCATTATATTATCAGTTGAACAAACTTGAAAGGAAATTGAATAAATCCTTAGATTTGTAAGATTTCTGAAGAAATGTATATAAAAGAATGTTAAAGATGTCAGCCTGGTGGACGATTTTATTTATAGTTTTTTTTTTTGTTTCTCTTTCCGTTTAGTTTTCTTGAATTGAAAGGTGAAAAGATACCAGTTTGAGTAATATCTTAATAATGGGTCGGAAATTATTTACGGTGAAATCGGTTTGGGCATTACCCCCAAACAATTTATTTTGTACGAAAATCATGATTTCTCATTTTCTTGAGTAAAAATAACACTTAACACATATTAGCTGTTTACCAGATTTAGCATAAGTAAAATGAAAATATACATTGCAATGAGTCTTCTCCAGAAAATTGTGTAGGGGCAGATAACTCAACATCTTATCCAGAAATATATGCAGGGGCAGATAACTCTTTCTTATATATATAAGTCTATTTATCTTCCTCCCACAAGGTAAGATGTGACACAAGGTCGGGAAAGTGTGAAAGAACCAGTGCTCGAGAATTTGAACACTCTGGTTTTTTAAAAATTGCCTGAGCAGCCCCGTCAGCATTCTCTGGTAGGGGTGCCTCAGGCAGTAAGCAATAAACTTACTCCTCCCCAAAGAGGGGAGGCAAAGCCTGGGATGGTGTACCTCCTAGAACTGCACAGGACGGACAACCGATAGACCGGCGTAAATCCAGACTCGAAGGCCTGGACAATACCGGTTTATTAGGCGGGGTAAAAAACCCTGGCTGGCCAGATAAGTACTCTTTCGCATATATATATATATATATATATAGAGAGAGAGAGAGAGATAGAAGAAAAAAGAGTGATAAATATGCGACGATTGTCCAAATTTATTTCAATTGTTCAATGCAAGGTGTATTCAGTAATAAACTAGTGTTTATTATTCTTTCCTTAAGCCAAGGCTTTTCAAAGATCGAGATCTTATCATCAGAGGAGAAATACAGATAGATAAGTTGGCTTTCGAAAAAACCAAAGTTCAAATATTTGAAAAATATGAAAATTATTATTAAAAAAGTTATTATTAAAAAAACGCAGTGAATGAAAAGAAAAGAAAAGTTCCGTAACAATTGAAATTTGAAATAAATTTGGACAATCGTTGCATATTTATCACTCTTTTTTCTTCTATCTCTACAATTGCTCTATCTCGTATATTGAGCTAATCCTCTTCACAATAGGTTCCATCTACTAAAAGTTTTACTTTGGTTTATATTTGATCCTACTATATATATATATATATATATAACAAGCCCCCCCCTACTCTACTCCCAGCATCAGCCATAGTTACATCTACTTAACCTCCTCCTCCACTTCCCTAATTTCACACCCCTTTCCAACTTTTTACTGGCTTCGTCTTCAATCAGAAAATTCTCCTTCATTCCTTAGATTCGATCGAAGTAACTACTAACACTTGTCACTGACTGCTTGAAATATAAACAACATTTTAAACTCAACTTTTTAAAAACCATTTTCATTCGCGGTCCACGGAAGTATTTTAAAATGGCCTTAATTCTCAAAATTACATCCGAATAAATGCTTTTTATCTACGGTTGAACTGAAAATCATTCTATTGGATTTACTGCATTTTGAACATTTCTTACGCAGTCTCTACGAAATCCCTCTTCCATATTTAAATCTTTTGTCACCGGACACTTTGTCAACGGACATTCACCAACTGGACGGACCCCATATTTCGATAACCTTTTTACACACACACTCTTATTTTTCATTACTTGATATTGTTTCTTAAATTTTTTGAATTTTAGCTATTCCCCTGCCAATTTATCCATCTATGTAATTCCTCTGATGATAATATTTTAACTTTTGAAAAGCCTGGCTTAAGGAAAGAAAATTAAACATGTTTTTTATCGAGTATACCTTGTATTGAACAATCAAAGATGAAATAGATTTGTCATCCGCACATCTTTATCTCTCTTCCTTCATTTATCTTTATATATATATATATATATATGGCTACCCAGCATTTCCCGGGGCATTGACAACAAAATAGAAGAGTTAAAATGTGTTAAATCTTTCTTTTTAAAACTTCTCTCTATATATCTCCATCCCTCTCCCATCTATATACGTTAAAAAATATATTACATTTTCAAATGTCAGCCCAAAAAATACCATTTCACAAATAAGTTTAATGAAAAAATCGCTCTAAATGTTGACCCCCCCCCCTCTCCCTGACTAATTTTTTATTCATTTAATATTACAAAAACAAATGTATCCATATTCTATCCGAGATAATGCTGAAAAAAATATACCAGCTTTGTGGATGTGTCTTGTGTAGTTTCTTACTTTTAGGTGTACACATGCACACACAAACAACTGCCCTTTATATAATAATAAAGAGTTATCTGCCCCTGCATATTTTTCTGGAGAAATGTTAAATACTGTAAACAGTTAATATTTGTTAAGTAATTTCTTCACTCGAGAAAATGACATAAATTCTGATATTTGTTTGGGAGTAATACCAAAACCCAAATGTAAATAATTTCAACCTGATTAAGATATTACTTAAGTTTGTGTCCAATTCTATTCAAGAAAATAAATCTTTATCATTTTTAGTTTATAAAAGTTGTTTTTTTTGTTTTTTTGCGAGAGGACTTTTAAAGTGTTGATTTATTTTTTACATTATTGTTTAACCTATGATCTAAGCAACAAAGTTCAACATATAGAAGTTTATGTTGCTCACCGAAAAAAATATAGTTAGAGATTTTACTTGAAAAAGTACTATGTTCCAGTTTAGTGTTGATAAAAATTCTGTTGTGTATTTTGATTTTTTTTTATAGAAAATACCTCGTACAAATTTTATATTTATTATAATTGTTGTTGTTTGGACTTTTTTTGATCAAGCAAAGTCTTTGTACAATTAACCATGGAATAGAATTATTTTGCTATTAAACAAAAGTAATTTTATTTCACTGTTATTATTTTTTTTTAAGTGTATTGCTTTATTTATATAAGTGTTAAGTTTGTTAATTTAAAATAATAGATTGGAAATATACTGTTATTGAGGAGTAAAATGGAAACTTGAAAAAAAAAAAAATTCCAATTGTGTTTGTTTTTTTTGTTGTTGTTTTTATCTTTTACTGTCTTTATATATTTTTTATTTTACATTTTGCCTTTTTTGTTGCATGTCCCTTTCTGACCACATGTTTTCTTATAAATACAGGGTTAGGACAAACTTATCTTTGTTTTGATTTTAAGAACAAGATTTTTTATTTAGATGGGTGATTGTATTTTTTATTTACCAACTGCCTCGCAAGGTTTGTTTAATGTGGAGGAGTCTGTGCATTTCTATTATTTGCAAACAGAATCCTCTGTCTTTTCAGCATCCCCCCCCCCTCCGCCAATTATAAGGTGCCAGTAGAGACGATACAAAATATGAAATTTATGTGATTTTTATTCTTATTACTACAATGTTTCAGCCATTCTACCTTCAAAGCATTCGATTTTATCATTATTTCTCTCTGATCTTGAAATCCTAGTATCTTTAAAATAAGGTAAAGAGTCTTCTTGGAGATTCTAGTTTCATATGGTTTGTTGGTTTAAATGCATATCAACCCTTTTGTAGGTTATTTAATGTTAACATTTTAATTATAATCATTATGATAACATCGGTTAACATTAAAATCACAATTCTACAATAGTTGCAAACAACTGTTAAAACTTATGAATATTATAAAAATTTGCATTTTTTTTTTTAGTTTAAGTTTAATCTTTTTTTCCATTAATTTTTATTTTTTTATATTCCAAAAGAATATATTTCTTTAGAGGGTTCTGAGTCCATTGCTTTGCATTTGTGTCTTAGAAGCATTGTCCAGGGAGTTTCGTACGGGTTGTCCAGAAGAGATGCTGTATGTTGATGATTTAGTACTTGCCTGGGAAATAATGGATGACCTACTTTTTAAGTTAAAGACTTGGATTCCTTTTTAGGAATGCTATGGAAAGTAAATGTCTGAAAGTAAATGTCTGAAAGTAAATGTTACCAAGACTAAAGTGCTGATCATTGGTTGTAGTGTTGGAAAGCTCCCAAAAAGAGGAAATTTCTCCTATTCAGTCTGTTGAAAAGGAAGTCTGGTGAAATTCAATTTTTTGTGGTACCTGTAAACATTGGGTGCAGAAGAAGTATGGTGCGATTACTGGTAGGTCAAGATTGGATGACCAATTTGTGTGCAAGAAGTGTAAGACAATAGAGATGGATGAGAACTCAGATGTGGAGATAGTACATCTGGATGGCAAGGCTACTAAGGTTGTTAAGAAATTTTGTTACCTTGATGATATGATTGGAGCACAGGGTGGAGCAGGTTCTAGTGTGATTGCAAGAATTAAGAGTGGATCGAGTAAGTTCAGAGAACTTCTGCCATTATTAACCAGTAGAGCGTTACCACTGTAAAGACTATCAGGCATGTGTACGCAATGTGATGATGTATAGAAGTGAACCCTCGCCAGTGATGATTGAGGGTATACGTTGCATGGAGAGAGATTTTATAAGAATAATACAATTGACATTAAACTAGACATTATTAAAAAATGTTCTCGTCACTTCTTCTTTTAAGCAACTAAGTGGTTTCATTCTGGAACCTTCACGCAATAACTGCATCGACATCTTGTTGTGTAATGAAGGTGAAATGCAGTGAAAATTGCTTGCATTGTCGATGTAAGTATATGGCACATGCACCTTTGGACAAAATAAACAGTCATGGGTCATCTCAATTATCTTTATCTGTACTTGTAAGCATTGAGTACGCAAGAAGTGCAGTAGAATTACTGGTAGGTTGAGAGATGATAACCAGTTTGTGTGCAATAAATGCAAGACAATGGAGATGAGAACTTAGATATGGAGAAAGTATATATGGATGGCAAAGCTATTGATGTTGTCCATAAGTTTTGTTACCTTGGTGATAATATTGGAGCACAGGGTGGAGCAGGTGCCAGTGTGATTGCAAGAGTTAGGAGTGGATGGAGTAAGTTTAGGGGTCTTCTGCTATTACTGTTAAGAAAGGGAAAGAGTTTATCAGGCATGTGTACACAATGTGATGATGTATGGAAGTTAAACCTTACAAGTGAGGGTTGAAGACATGCGTTGCATGGAGAGAAATGATATGAGAATGATACGATGGGTGTGAGGTCATCAGAACTAAGCCTAAGATTAAATCTGGACAGTATAGGAAGATGTGTTCAAAAGAGTAGACTTCGATGGTATGGTCATGTTGAAAGAATGTATGAGAGTTTTTGATTTAGTAGATGTAGCACAGTTGAGGTGGCAGGTTCAGTTCACAGGGGAAGACCAAGGAAGGTGCTTCTTGCTTAAAAGTCCGAAAAAAAGATTTCTTTGTCTTTTACTGTTTAAGAGGTAAATAAGGGGCAGTAACTCTTATCAACTGTTGTTATTACATGTAACGTAATTTACAGAAAATTAATTAGTAATAAATGAACAACAAAGTATACAGCAATGGAAAATTTAAGAATTTATTGTGTTTATACTTGGGTTTTATACTGAATAAAATTCAGCAATTTGTTTGCAAATTTGGGCAATTTCTGCCGCCACATGAATTCTGCGAGATAGGAATCCACCATTTGCGTGTGGGTGCCACATTCAATTTTATTTATTTCTTTTTTGCTTCACACCACATACGTTCAACGTGGTTGGTGGTGGCCCCGGTTTGTGGATTAACAAAATTGTACTTGTGATTCACATGCAAATGATGGAATCCTTCGGCACCAAGGCGATCGTATGCTCGTAAAATCTGGCTCAAAATTACAATTAAGAGTTACTGCCCCTTATTTACCTCTTAAACAGTAAAAGACAAAGAAATCTTTTTTTCGGACTTTTAAGCAAGAAGCACCCCAAGGAAAACATGGGAGGAAGTGATAAACATGGATCTGAGGGATAAATATAGATCTGGCCGGTTACTTTGAAAGTCAATTTCTAAAAGCCATCCAACACATGCCAGCATGTAAAACGGACGTTAGACCAAATATGATGACGATGAGAATATTTATCGTGACAAATCTGAAATGTTTTAATTCTTTAAGGATGAAAACAAGCATAATTTTCTTTTTTTTATTAAGTAGTTTTCGATTTTATGTAATATCTACTTAATAAAGATGGACGATAGATCTGAAGAAAGTATCATGTTAGTCACCCAAATGGGCGCTGTTATAGATGACGCGCCTGATTTCTGGGACTTCGCATCGGCACCGATCGGGCAGGTCGCGGAAGTGTCCGAGAGTTGTCGAGACGAAAACGCCAAGCGTTAATGGAAGACTTGCAGGCGATAATATAAGATGAATAAATTCAAAGAAAAAATACATAGATAAAAAGATAAAAACCGAACAAACTGTAGGGTGGGGGATCAAATGAACCATTTTCAATCAAATGTGTAGAAAGAAAATAATTTTTTGAGGTGGAGGGGAGGATTTTGTCAATGTTTTGTTTTTTCATTTGTTTCACTGTTTTTCGTTTTTTTCTTCTTGCTAACATAAAACAAAGAAAGAAAGAAAAATGGGTTAGGGTTCCCAATAGGGTTAAGACTTCCGTTTTTAGCGATAGCCGAGCCCTGCATTCAAACTGCCAAGTTCTAACTGGAAGACTGGCAGACGCTAATATAAGACGAATAAATTCAAAGAAAAAATACATAGATTAAAATCATTTTTTTTTTTTTTGTGAAAATAATGTTTTTTTATTTGGGGGGGGGGGTAAAAATTTTGTTTATGTGTTTATAAGATAAAAGAAAGAAAAAAAATGATGTTATTCCATCAGCGCTCGAGCGCTTCCGCGACCTGCCTGATCGTTGTCGATGCGAAGTCACGGAAATCAGGTGAATCATTTATAACAGTACCAACAAATGGTTTGGTTTGTCCGTTTTATGGCATATCAACCATTTTCGGGTTATTTAATGCTGAAACACAATACTTATTGTAAAGGATTCATTGTATACAATTGAACACAAGTGACTTTTTTTTCCATTTTTAGGGGAAGTTGCGGGTTCATACCTGATGAATGTATAGTCCTGAAACTGCAGTGAAATGTTGAAGTTAAATTTATTGTTATAAAGCTCTATCTGAAAAGATATTGAGCACTTTTTATTATGTACGAACGTCTGCTGTCTTGTTTTGGTTTCAAAAATTGATGTCTGAATGACTGTTTTTGAAAAGTTTGTTGTTTTTATTTAATATTTATGGTTCAGGTATACTTGATACTTCTTACTTAATACAGATTTCTTGTGTTGTAGCAAAGTTTGTATTGGTTCATTCAGCATTGTTATTGGATCTTTTCTGTGGTATGCCCTGTCCCATTTCTTCTGCGATGTTCCTCGAAGGATGATCTTAGAGTGCTTGTCTTATCTAGATATGTGCTCGTACCATCACCGCTTCCCATGCACTCGATAGATGTCTGTAGTGACTCGACAGATGTCTGTAGTGACTCGAATGTTACTCTATGCTGTTGCAGACTTATCAGGTTGATACGAACACATAACTAGATCAGCTGAGTACCCTAATACCATCCTCCAAGGAACAATGTACTGCATCTATTTTTCTTTGTAGCCCCATGGCTCACTTGCAAAAAGGAAGATGGAGAACATACCAAGGCTAATTTCAACAACTCTTGTATGTTGCCATAATTTTTTTTATTCGCAATTTAAATAAAAAAAAAATTCTTATTACCTACAAAAGAAATATTAAGATGATAATCTTTAAAAAATATTGACAAACGACAATTATAAAACTAAAATTGGCATCAACGATGTTCGAACCATAAACCCACAATCCATTTAATTTCTATTGGTTTTCTTCATACGATTACAGATTTTTTTTTTTTTTTTTTTTTTTTTGATTTTTTTTTAATCGAAATCGCTCCAGACAAGGCATGAATCCAGCTGACGCAAGGAGCTAAAAAAAATACTACTTCAAGGTAAAAAAACTAGCCAACAATAAGTGTTAGATAGATTCTGACCCAGAAAACAGCAATTATTCCCCCTTTGTCAGAAACATCGCTCATGAAATGTGAGGACTAAAGGACAAAATAAGGGAAACAAGAGTTACGAGGCTGCCGAATGTAAACCCAAGGTCCACTTTTTACTCTCCATTTATTTTGATTTCGTTCCTTGAACAAATGGGCCATAACAATTATAATATTTTTTATGTCACAAAAATAGTATGAATTTTTATTTTCTATAAATTTTAATTTTCCTAAAAAATGAGATTTTCTTCCCTGTGAGAATTTCTTTCTGAAAATAAGACTCTTATAATCATGAATGGCCCCAAAAATCTAGAATTTTTTCCATCTCTCCTAAACATTAGTCTAGTTTAATGATACTTAACAGGCAATGACACTGAGGATATAGACGTGGAGAATATAAAATATAGGTTTAAATAAGTGCCACCAAAAGAGGCATGAATAAATGTGATAAATACAAAAACCAGAGGTGAGAAGGGGGGGGGGGGAGGGGTCAGTGTTATGAAGAAGCTAGCATCAGAAAAAAAAAATTAATGTGGTAAGAAATGAGTAAAAAAAACAAAAAAAACTAGAATAGTACATTAAGAATATACATATATGCCTTTAACACTGCTATATTAGTATTATTAGACTGGGTTGCTGGTCAAGGAGAGCTGGAGAAATATACAAGATTATAGGTGATTGGGGCCTTCCATAAGTTTTAAAAGTCTGATTTTCGTAAATAATTTTTTTTTTTTTTTCTCTCGGATTTTTAAGGTGGGAAAATTTTCATGATTTTTCAACATTGAATATTAGCTGATGAAATAGATATGTCGAAGGTTGTTATCAGTAGCATCAGCGTTCCTAAAAATATCAATATGAAATCAAAGTACTGAAATATAAAATTCAGATTCATTTTTGGAACAGCTTTTATTGACTAATTATTGATTTATGAAAATTTCTATCTCATTTTGTCTTTTACGCCTTCATGAATTAAACAATGCAAAAACTGTTTCTTACATTCAATTATTCAGTCACCAACTTATTGCTTTGTGCTGATCATAGTTTCATTACTACGTCATTCTTACATACGTTTTCGTATTTGGTTTATTGTTGTATGCGTGTGGCGTTCTAACCACATAAAATCAAGACTGCTTCTATTTATCTTCCTCCCACAAGGTAAGATGTGACACAAGGTCGGGAAAGTGGGGGAAAAAACCAGCGCTCGAGAATTTGAGCACTCTGGCTATTTAAAAATTGCCTGGGCAGCCCCGTCGGCATTCCCTGGTAGGGGCGTCTCAGGCGATTAGCAATAAACTAAACCCTCTCTCAAAGGGTGAGAAGGCAAAGCCTGGGAGGGTGCACCTCCTAGAACTGCACAGGACGGACAACCGATAGACCGGCGTAAATCCAGACCCGAAGGCCCGGACAATACCGGTTTGTTGAGAAAGAAAGCGGTAATTTCTCCACGAGGTGAATTCAATATCAGTTGACTTGCAAGTTTCAATCAAAGAACATCTTAGAATGTTTTACGTGGCTATACAACTCAACCAACAACTGAATATTGTTCAATCTCTCTTCTTCATTTAGTAAGTAATCAGGTAAATAACTGCATTTCTCCCTTGTAAAGAACAGTCTACAGACCCTTATCCTCTGTCAGACACTTAGCCGATGAACGAATTTTTTTCACTAAAAACTAACAACTATTATGAAAGTGTAATATTTTGTTATAAAATATAGTTTGTTCTTAGTCTGTGTATCAGTAGCAGGGCTACCCGGTGTTGTCCGGACATATGGATAACAAAATAAATCGGTTAAAAAAAAATTTTTTTTTTAAGTGTGTAATATTTTTTTTAATCCTATCCTCTCTCTCTCTCTCTCTCCACATCCTTAGTCATATTACTTTTTGAACCTCTCTCTCAACTCTATCTCTCTATGGCAACTGGTTCCATATAATAAAAAGAAAGCGATAGTTCTCAGCAACTGACTGACTATTTAACCTAGTTTCAATGCAATGGGGGGGGGGGGCAACTACTAGTAAGAATGAAAGTCATTTTTTTTTTCTGATCCCTCCCCCATGCACTAATTTGGTTCCTGATTATTCCAAAGGAATGGATATTACAGTATTTTTTTTTTCCTCTATGGCCAACTCGGGGTCATATGGAATCTGTTGATGTAAGGTTTGTAAGAGTATTTTGGGTAATTTCTGTATTTTAGCCGGATGTGCAGACATTTTATTCGTTAATTAACAAGGCCAGAGCCAATCACAGCTTGCTTCTTCCCCTTCATTAAATTTAATGTTTAAACCATGAATAAAAATTTGTTTTAATTAATTAAAAAAATTAAAAAAATAACTCCAGTTTTATTGCTCCAAGTGTTAAAGTATTTTTTGTTGTTGATCTGCATCTTACAGCATATTAGGGCGAAACCAACAGGTGGCCCTGTGGACAGTTCAGACCTTTCAATTATTTGCTGCTTCAGTGAGTTCACCTTTACGTCCTATGATGAGCTGTTACATTCATTAGCAGGTCTGCACACAAACGGAATAAATGTGTACCAACAGATACATAATTATCTGTACATGGGTTGTTCTATGCCAAATTCTACAGGATAAACCATACTCTGAGCATGCTTTTAAATATTCTTTATATACAAGAAATATGTCAATATTTTTGTTCGCATTATCATTAGAATGTTTAAAACTTATCTCATGAATACAGTTAAAAGGTCTATGTTATTCTTGCCTTGTTTAGCGACCAGTCTTGACAAAAACAACTCTGAGTTCGAATGCTTGAAATCCCTTTGACATCAGTAAATGGATGGCTAGGCTGTACGAACAGTCTGGATGGTAATCTATCTAGACGAGATCAACTCAAACAAGAACCGACTGAAGTTGAATAGATAAAGCCAGAAATAGACAAGTGTACAACAGCGTATCCCAACACCATTATAGTGAATGTAGTCAAAGCCAGTGCTGTCTACCTCCAAACCGCCGCCCAACCAGGGAGAAGGATCGGAAGGGATGGAAACCTCCTAAATTTTAGTTTCTTGCTTGTATACTTAAAATGTTGTTAGGAAAAAAAAATGTTTTATAGCCCTTTATTAAAACGAAGGTCTTGAACACTTTATACTCATAATCACATCACAAGTGTTACTCAAATCCAATGTTCTTAAAAGTCTTTACTTAAAATCAGATGTTCTTGCTATCACTTGTTCTCCAACAACTTGTGACTAAACGTTCTTACGTAACTCGTTTTGCGCATTCTGCAATCGGTCTGTCTGTCTATCCAGTTATCGTCTTTTTCTCTTCCATTGGATTGCATGTGTCGGACACCAACTCCCTTGGCCTTTCTTTCTCTTTTGTATACTAACTTGCACACCATCTCTTTTATTTCATTGTCCATTTTATCTGTGTGTGCATATTATCACATACCGTGTCGTTTCTTCCGTCATCATCATCATCATCATCGCCGTCTGGTGTGTTGCGTTGACTCTTCATTGTGGCTAGCCGTTTTCATCGTCTAATGGTTCTGGACCCCTCCTTGTTGTGCCTGTGACAAGAGACCGTTGATCTCATGCAGAAAGAAATCAAGCGAAATCGGTGGAGAGTTCGATTGGTTTTTATTTTAGAGAGAAATTCTTCATACGATCAATCATAATTCACATTACAATGGAGAGAGATCAAAGCTGTTAATCCTACTTAATACTAACTAAAGGAACGGATGGAGGAGGTATATTACAAGAGACAGAAAATACATCTTGGGCTCCTTCTTTGCACCCAACGTGCTATTGGTTTCTTTAAGAATTACATCTTAATTGCGACGGTCTCGTACGAGCGGCCAACGACGACTGACTAAAAACCGTTTCTTTTGTTCTCGCCACAGGCGTGACGTCATTCTTCCCAGCTTGTCAATCAACTTTTGTGTCTGATCTTTTCGTGCCCCTCCATTTTGATCTGACCCAGAGTTCAAACCTGTTTACAATTCTGGGTTCCCAGAGTTGATTCACACCATAGTCTCTAATGTCAAATTAGCATGCACTCATTTCACCGAGTGCACATATTCAGACTAGTTGATTTGATCCCACTCGAGCAGGTGACTTTGAAAGTCAATTTCTTGAAGATGTCCAATGCTTGCCAGCATGTAAAACGGATGTTAAACCAATGATGAGTTTCCTAGTATCGTATACTTAAGAGAGAGAGAAATGAGCTCCCACAGGTGATACTGGCTCTATTTATTTTGGAATGTGATGTTCTAATGAGAGATCAACCTGTTAACAACAGCATATGCCAAGTAATTGCAGAAGATAAAAACATCTTTTTTGTTATTTTATCAAAAAGAATAAATTTTATTTTTTCAACTGTTTTGATTGCAAAAAAAAAAAAAAATTTTTTTTTTTTTTTTTTTTTTTTTGTTTGCTTATTTTGTGTGTTTTTTTGGGGTGGGTGGGGTGGGGGGTAATGTTATGCTTTAAAATTATTTGTACTGATTGAAATCATCTCCGTGCCAATTAACGAAACAATTAGTATGTCAGTGAAATCTGTAGTGTTTTTACATCATATATCTTTTGTTCTTTCTCTCTAATAACCGGATAGGATTACTTAACGCATGTCATGTGATAATGGCTAGATTATCTCGAGTTTCCTTATGTCTCTTCTAAATTGAAACCCGGATAATTGTCTATTCAAATTAGCAACAGACACAGAAATATTCGATTCTTTCTTTGCTGCGTGTCAACATAAATGCATGTTTAATCTCTGCAGGATGAATAAAAACGGTAAAGAAAAGCATAAAAACGCTGTAAAACGACTTGTTTGTGTACTCTCTCACACTTAAAATGTAGTCACCCACAAATAGCTGTTTCATCTTTTCAAGACTCATCAGTGTGACTAGACGTTGCGAGCGCACCAATCGTGAGGTTAGAATCCCATACTTTTGTTTCTACCGATCGTGACAGCTGCACGCCCTACCCTCTAAGCTAACGAACTTGCTACCACAGTGAAAGAAATTATATCGCTTCTAAACGATATTGACACCCTAGAGGATTCAATTCTTTTCTACAGACGAATCTTGCTTTATGCTTATAAGTGGAAACCATCAATGCTATGTTCCACATTTCATTAAAATCTGTCCAGTAGTTTATGAATCAATAGGTACACTTATTATTATTATTTTTTTTTGGGGGGGGGGGGGGGTCCAACCCCCTTGGTTCCCTTCCAAAATAAATCAAACATAACTCACTATTCTCCTTTTCTGTCTACTATGTTCCAAATTTCATAAACATCCTTTTTTAGTCTTGGCAGTAGTAGTAGTAATAATAGTAGTAGTAGTAGTTGTTGATTCCCCCTCTGTCACAATAATTCAAGGATGCTCAATGCTAAATTTGCAATTCTGTCCAGTAATTTTGAACCCTATAAATGTTCGTTTTTGTAGTAATAGTAATAGTTGATTCCTGTCCATGACATAACTTGTCATGCAAATTAAATGCAATTCTCTTGAGTAGTTTTGAACCCTACAAGTGTTTTTTTAGTCTTGTCAGTAGTAGTAGTAGTTGTTATTGATCCCGCTCCATGACACAGTTGGAGATTCAAGGATGCTCCATGCCAAATTTTATTTTATTCTGTCGGCTAAATTTATATTCAATGAAAAGAAAGAAAAAAAATGATTCAGTGATCGTCATGAGTTGTTTTTATAACTTAGATCAAAAAAGAAAGAAACAAAGAACATTGTAATAACAGACATTCAAATGGGACTTGTTTGCTTTTTATGCCATCTTTTACGCCATTAACATACTCAGATGGTCTTTAAATTTTGGGGAATCTCTTTTTAATTGATCTACGGTTTAAATTGCATGCAAACCAGAAATATCTGAATTCCCAGGGTGAGTGTTGTAATTTTCTTTACAACATACCACAAAATAAATTTTTAAAAACATATGCCAATATATGCAACCTGTGACTAAAACATTGAGTAATCTATTGATTTCTACTTTTTTTAATTTCTATAATTTTCAAGTCATAAATCAAATAAAAAAAGAGTAAAAAGTCATTTATTTTTTATGGATGTCCAGCACAAATGCAGACCCCCACGATAATGTTACACCCCTTTGAGAAATATAATTATTCAAGTACCCTGGACAATGTAGATTGAGAATATATATAAATCAGTTTCTTGGCTAAAAATAATGTATTTCTTCACATTTGACAAATAAAAAAAATAAAAAAATTTATGGAAAACATAAAAACATGTAAAATTATAGGTGCTATTATAATTTTTATATTTCGATCAGTCTTCCGCTCTTTATCAAAAAATGATTAAAAAAATGAATGTAATTGAAACCGTTGAAACTGGAATTTTAAACTTTATGCAACGTTCATTCTTTGTCTTAACGTGCAAGTCAGTTCACACGAAATCTCTCAACCGATTGACAAAGAAAACTTGTCTTTTTAAAAAAAATGAATGTGTGTGCATTCCTCTTGTTGTGAATAACCATTAAGAGCAACTGATTCCTTGTCAACACAATTTCATTTCAGAACAAAAATTCTTCCAAGTCTGTAAACTATTTATACATATTCAAGATTCTCACATTGAAGTTCAGATCCGTTTTGTGTGTGTTCAGTTTTATATTCCATTTTGTTTCTTTCTGTTTGTGTGCAGATGTGGACAGAAATTTGGTGTCTATGAAAATCATTTTATTTTATGGAGTGTATCGTCTTTTTGGACAGAAATTTGGTATCTATGAAAATACATTTTATTTTATTGAGTGTATCGTTTTTTTTGGACAGAAATTTGGTGTCTATGAAAATACATTTTATTTTATGGACTGTATCGTCTTTTTGGTGGAGATGTTTGGCTATTTGGGAATCTGATGTGTTTTGTCTAATAACTAGTTTGTGTTTGTCAAATCTAAATTTAAAAGGTAATTTTATCTGGCCTATGTATTCACTATTCAGACATTTTGTACAAAAAATGTAATATATTTGGACTATCACAGGTAATGTCTGGCGGTTGTTTTAGGATGCGTGTATTTAGAACTGTAAAGGGGAATCTGTGATTAAATGCTGACAAACTAGACATCTAGGTTTATTGCATGTATAGTTACTATATTGTGCAGTGTTGTGCGGTGTTATGCAAGTATTTTTTTTTCGATGTGGTTAGCGTGGTTAATAAATTAAATGGTTGTCTTTTAGCATTAATGGGTGGTTCCTTAAAAATTGAATTATTGGTTGTAATCTAAGAGTTGTAAAATCTCTAGTTAGAGAACGTGTAAGTTTATGTGGTGTATGTTGGCCATGAGTGAAAACCCTGGGAATGCAGTCTTGTGTGTGTTTTTCTTATATCTAAGGAGTTGTTGACTGTCTGTGGATGCTGTCTTTTTTATGACTTATTTAATAAGTTTTATAGGGAAGTGGCTTTGGTAGAGTTGTTGTGTTTATTTATGAATGTTGTGGATATAATCATAAGGGTCTGAACAAATGTGTTTGATGCGGTACTGGCACTATATATAATGGATTTTTTTTTTAGACTGAGAAGGTGGTGGCTATAGTAGTTGAGGAATTTGTGGTTATCTGTCGGTTTAGTGTAGATATAGGTAGATAATGTTATTTTTGGATCGGATTATTATATCTAGGAATGGAATTGAGGTGTGTGGATATTCAATAATAGATTTTATTGTGTGGTGTTAATTGTTGGCGTATTGATGCAAATTCATGTGTTCATATGAAGAAAAAAAATATATAGGCCTCTTTTCAGTCTTTAGAGACAATGGATACGCTCCTGTAGAGGGATTTACACAGGGAACCTTTAGTGAAGCTAGGCTTGCGCAATCACTATCCACACCTCTCCTAAACCTGCATTGCTTGATTCGAGTGGCAAGAAGTCCACAACAACTGGAGACAATGTTGGGATAAGCAGAAAAAGACTGGTGTTATTTCAGAGTTTTCCTTCTCTTAGACTAGTTGAACACCCAAGGCTTGAGTTTTGTCTACCCTACTATTTAATTCATGGCTGGTGGGAGGCTATATGGACTCGTACTTTTCCCACGAATATTAATGAATGTGATGCAGTCGCCTAGAACGAACTCTAGCCACATTTGTTATTGTTGTACCATGTTATTGGTAATATGATAACTTACTTAGCTCGGCCCAGATGACTTCTAATATGAAACATCTTTAAATAATCACCTATAAATAAAAATCAGCAAGGAGATAACTCATCTTAAATTGAAGAATGTAATAAGAATTGTCTACCTGAAGTTTAAAAATGTGCAAATAAAAATTAAAAAACTAGAATGACTTGTTTTTTTGTCATCGATAACTTTTTTCTTATAAAATCAATATTTGATTCTGGTTCATCAATTTGTTTTTTGTGGATTTTTGTTAAGAATAAAATCTAATTTGATTTAATTTCTTCCATAAAATACTTTGTCTAGATCAGAATTATTTTTATATGATTAGCATCTAAAAAAAAAGATTTAAAAAAAGGCTGTATTCGTCCATACAGAGTTACTTCACTTTGATTGGAACAAAAAATATTTTTGGGGAAAAAAGAAAGGTAAAGAAAAGCAGAAGAAATTGCCAGTAAATATACACTACCGGGCAATGCCGAGTTGCTCCACTTACACACACACACACACATGTATATATATTTCTTCTCTCAATCGTTTTCTCCAACTATAACAATTTTCCCCTCATATCTCATTCGATTTTCTTAGTTTTTAATTTATCATTCTGACATTTCTTCTTAGAGGGTCAGACGATAAGGCCTTAAGGAAAATTTTAGCAATTTCTCTTTTTTTTTCACCAGCCCGTTTCATTGATTAAAAGAATGTTTCCTCTGAAATTTATCCTACGATTTTGTTGTACGCAAAATCTACTTATATATATATATATATATATATATATATATATATATATATTGTACATGTATTGTATTAGTTTCTGTAGATGTAAATCCGTTGAAACTCAAGTGTTTATAAAAAGTGCTCAATAACAAGTAGAGCTGTTCATAAGTATAAATTTTTATTTATACAAACATTATTGGTTACATATGTGCATACATGTTTCGGTGGGATCCCACTTCTCTGAAGTCTTTGGTCTGAAGAGGTTGACTCTCTGTAAAGAGTACAACCGAAACATGTATGCACATATGTAACCAACAATGTTTGTATAAATAAAAATGTATACTTATATGAATTAGTTTTATTCCACGATATGAACTGCTTATCTTCGTTTTGTTTGAGACAAATAGTTATCTAGATTGTTACCTATTTATATATATATATATATATATATATATATATATATAAAGCAAGGGAGACTTTGGTCACTTAAAAAAAAAATATTTTTTACTTTTTTCATGAACTTTCATCTCAGTCACTCGGTCTTTTTTTTCACAAATAAAAATGCATTAATCGCCACTTGATTGCTGCTGCTGCTTTCTTTCGGCTAGTTATTTATTAGTCAAGTGATATCAGTAAACCATTTTACCGACTCTCAAGTTTACTTACTAATACCGCTTACTCTTTCTAGGATTCTGTTTATCCCTAACTTCTTGCAATTTACAAAAACATTTACACTGAAAATGCTTTAACACTAAGGTAGGTGAGAAGTTGCTCTGAATACCTTTTTTTGTTGTTGTTTTTCTTCAAGATTTCATTGAGATTTGAGCAATTTTACTTTGTGCTTTGGTGTGTGTGTGTGTGTGTGTGTGTGTGTTCATGCGTCTGATAAGGTGTGATTATTTTTCTACAACATTCGATTATAGCTTTTGCTAATCCGGGATTTTATTTTTAGTGAAACATTTAATATGAATTGTAAACACATGTTTTGCATTTTACTTTTCTATGGGAGAAAAGTTTTATACTGTCTTTGAAAATATATATATGGGGTCTGATCAACTCTGCTGGGAAGCCATGAAATTAAATACTGTCTTGTTTTTAAATTCCCGAAACAGTTTTTCATGGTAAACAACTGATGATCCCTTAAAGTAGTGTTAGAAATAAACTAATATAATAACTGTAAAAAATAAATTGACTTACATGAGTGATTTTCCACTGGACGACTTGGGACTATAAGTTTTTTTTTTTTTAATATAGTTTTAATGGTTGAGAAACTTCCGAGACTATATATATATATATAAGTAAAGGTTAGTCTTTTATAAATATACCATAGAAAACAAAGCAATGACAACTGTTTCAAAATATGCATTAAATGACCCAAAGATGAAGAATAGTGTTTTGCTTCGTGTGTACAATATATAAAAAAACAAAACAAATAAAAAAAACTTTTATTCATGGACATTAAATTACACAAATAATGATTAATTGGGGGGTGGAGGGGGGTCGTAAACTTTACTAAAAATGTTTAAATTCCTCTATTTCCAAAATGATCTGTTTAATAATATGCTTGTACATATGTTATCTTCCACACCCATTATAAAAAATTTTTAAAAATGGAATACAAAAAAAAAAATTTAGAAATATCTGGTGTTGCTGACAGCCAAGATTTAAAATTTTACACATTCCATAATGAATTGTCTCAAAATCGAACAAGATGACATAATTTTTACAATAAATAAATTAAAACGTTAAAAGTAAGACGTTCATTTTATTTTATAAAGGATATTTAGCTGACATGTATTTTTTACGGTTCGAAGAAATAAAACTAGAATTTTATAAGCAACCGTGGAATTTCAATTTGTGCTAAATGTTACCCGACTGTAGAAAAACTTTGCATTTCTTTTGTTTTGCTATTATAAAAAATTTTAAAATCCTCAATTTTCAACAAAAAAAAAGATACCGTTTATCGTGTATGTATTTACTATTGAAATGACTATTTGATCAAAACAATTTCCTTATTATTCAGCTTATCATAAAGTAATTTGAATTTTTAGCTCGAGCTGTACCTTTTAGAAAAATATATAAACAGCAGCAACGATAGACTGTATATATTTTTTGAATTAGTAACAAACGTTTTGTATGTATATCTGTCATACGTAAAGTTATATGAATACATTCACATGAGCCGTTCTCTTAAATAATCAATCCACCTATCGTTTCCAGTCCTCTCGTCGTGTTGTTCATCGTCCAACTATCTCTTTAACCCTTATCCTCGAGTGGCCTCCGGGCCTTGATAAGTGGTGACCAGACTCTCCACCTCTACTAGCAACAATGAAACTCACTTTTTGGTTTTAGTTTATTTATATAACGGAGGTAACAGTGGTTAAGTGGATAACGACACGGACTGACGACCCGGGTGTACCAAGTTCGAATCCAGTTTGTTCAATAGAATCGCTTTCACTTAGGGATGTTGGCAACCTTCACGTGGTCCCTCCTGCAAAAAATGCCAACAGCTGAATTAGGCCGCTCAACAAAATTGTACCGTTTTGATTCATACGAATTTACTTTTTACATTTTTTTTTTTATTACTAACAAGGTTGCCAGCTGATAACGAAATAGGGTAAAAAAAAAAAAAAGTGTAGCAGCTTTCTTTTAGAACCCCGCCCCCCCTATCCATCTCTCTCTCTCTACACACATATCCTCAGTCAGATTACTACACTTTTTCCACAACTCTCTCTCTCTTTGGCAACTGGTTCAATATAAAAAAAGTAGTCAGCTTTTTGACCTGGTTTCAATGATGTTTTGGAAACAATTACCAGCAAGCATGAAAGTATTTTTTTTATGATCCCCCCTCCCACACACTAATTTGGTCCATAGTGAGCCAAAAGGAATGAATATTACAGTATTTTCATACAGAATCTGTTGACGTAAGGCTTGTAAGTGTATCTTTGGTTGTTTCTCAGTTTTAGATGGAAATATGAATTTCTTTTATATTTACTTCCGAATGCAAGTAACGTTTATCTTTGACTTGATTATGCACACAAATGCAGTTCGTATATATATATATATATATATATATATATATATATATATATATATATTGTTGAATATAACAGACAACTTATGTCTGGATATCCTTTGGTAGATCCTTTCAATAGTCCAAATCAGAATATTATTTTGGGTAGGGGGGGGGGGGATTGGCCGATGAATCTGCCATAGTTTTAATTTGTGTCCCAAGTACTTTCAGATCCATCCGGGTCCATCTTCAGGGGAATGAGGATAATCAGGTACAGACCATGTGTTCGTATTATAGATGGTTAATACTAACACATGGATTTCTCCAAAGGTATTTGTGAAAATAACGCAATAACCCTCGCATAATTTCAACACAGGAAATATATATATATATTCCAACGGATTAACTGTAATTGATTTGTATTTAAGCAATTTATTTTAAAAAATTCGTTTATCTGCTTTTCTGAGGCTACTTTGGTGTGGCTTAGTTATCACTGCAGAGATAATAATGTAGACGACAAAGGTGAACTTGGAGAAGCTTAGAGTGTTCAATGCTGAATGAGGCATTTGCTATTTACAAATACAAAAATGTCTTCTCTATTATGATGAGACATTTTGTCTGCTTCATGTGGCAAATTATGATGAGACATTTTGTCTGCTTCATGTGGCAAATTATGAGACATTTTGTCTGCTTCATGTGGCAAGTAACGATGAGACATTTTGTCTGCTTCATGTGGCAAGTTACGATGAGACATTTTGTCTGCTTCATGTGGCAAGTTACGATGAGACATTTTGTCTGCTTCATGTGGCAAGTTACGATGAGACATTTTGTCTGCTTCATGTGGCAAGTTACGATGAGACATTTTGTCTGCTTCATGTGGCAAGTTACGATGAGACATTTTGTCTGCTTCATGTGGCAAGTTACGATGAGACATTTTGTCTGCTTCATGTGGCAAGTTACGATGAGACATTTTGTCTGCTTCATGTGGCAAGTTACGATGAGACATTTTGTCTGCTTCATGTGGCAAGTTTATGAATTGAGCTGTTTGTGTAGGAGTCAAAACTGCAAGTGTTTAGGTATTTTATAGAATACTAGCAGGTAACCGCCGCCCGGCGCTGCCCGGGAGTAATATAAAAGAATGAATTAAACAGCCCACAGAATGCAAATAGGTCACATATTGTCGCAGTTTCTGAAAGATGTCTCCAATGTCTGTGAGTTCGAGTATACCCTAAGCATAACCTATGGTTTAGTTCGCCCAAAGTTGTTTTTCTCACGTTGCGAGTTCAAAATGTGTAGAAGCAGTTGTTGTTTTGACATGATCTGTTTCGTCTTTTGTCGGGCGAGGGTTGTCGGGTTCAGAAAATGGGGAATAAGTGTTATTTATTTTTGTTCGACAAGCACCCATTTTGGTACACTGTATTTTGAAGAAAATGTAAATGAAAAAGTATTTCTGCCTTATCTGAAATGAATGTTTATTAAGTTAATATGCAGTACGCTTTATCGTTTCTGTACATGTAGACTGATGCAATTTTCATTTCCATGTTAATCCACTGACCGTATTTATCGAACGTGATTCTCGCCACGATCGAGGATGGTTGAAAAAATGAAAAATACTGTTGAATTACAGTTCAATACGGAATGAATTGTTCGTTTATCGCAGTATTATTTTAGCGTAAATCATTTATGTACAGTATCAGCATTAAAGACACGGCCAGGATGAAATTTGTCTCATGCCTATGTAAGCTGAGCACTGATTGGCTATTTTTTAAATTTTTAAGCGGTGAAGGTGGATCACTTATCCTCGTCAAATAATCGCGAAACGGTGTATGAGGAGTGTAAGAGTTAATAATTCATAGAGAGAAATTAGCGTGCTACCCTCTCTTTAGAGCATTAATTTAGGAGAGTTATTCGTATGGGATAAGTAATAGGAATTAATTGTATAATGTTTAAAATATGTGTAGCTTGTTGAAAACACGGTCGAGATAAGGGTGGATAGGGTCTGGTAATTTTCAATGCGTTTGATGCATTAGGTTTATAGTCTAGTCTAACCGGGTCGAGAGGGAAAAAATCAACTCCACTTTATATATATATATATATAATGAGGAAGGATGAAGGTAATCCAACGTAATCACTCACTGCCATCCACATTACTCCCGCTAACCCCAACCCTCCACTTTTTCACTTACAACCATCCACAGTATCCCTGCTCACCCCCACCCTTCCACTTTTTTCACTGTTTCCTCAACATTTATTTTCATTCCTCGCAACTGACTTCACTAGGTCCGGACGTCGGTCCCTACTGTTTCCCAGTAGTGGCTACTATTTCCTCCCTTCAACCCATCATGTCAACCCTATATGTCCACGTACTTGCATGACATTTTTCTTTATATTATCATCCTGAAGAAGTCTTACAAATAAAGACGAAACGTTGATGAACACATAATAACTTCCTTTTTGGTTTTTCCTTTTTCATTTCCCATATATATATATATATATATATATATATATATATATATATATATATAATGTGAGAGAGAGAAAAACATTGTGAAAAAAAATATATATCAGTATTGCTTTACCCATTCTCAGACAGAGATGCCCTCAAAATCACCACTGTTCGACCCTCCACCCTTCATCATTTGCAAGACGGGAGCAAAACTGCCCTTGACAAATGTCAGTCTGTTATATATACATCGCCAGAGATTGATTATGATTGGCTAACAATGAAGCATCATCATTCCTATGCAAATTAGTTAACATGCAGTCTGCTGCACCAAACTCTGACCATTTTCACTTTGGTGTACTTCTCCGCAACAAACATGCAGCTCAAGCTTATCTTCCAGATAAATAAACTTCTTTATTAAAACGATTGTAGATGATGGACATGAAGCGAGGGGGGGGGTCATAGTTTTTACCAACGCGGACAATGAACTCCCCATGTTCAAATTATATCTCATCTATAATGAAAGTAAGTGAAAAGATATGAACTCTGACATGTGTTCCTGTAGGTCGAAAGTTGAGCAGTCAGCCAGAAGCAGGGGCCAGTGTAACTTTTTCTTTTACAGTTAAATGTGAACAATATGGCAACCGCACTGAAATTATGGGAATTCTCTTCGGTACGAGAGATGAGAGATGCTGAAAGTATAGTAAATATTATTGTAGAAAAGTAGAGCGTAAAATTCATATGAAAAAGGTGGGGACCCATGTTGAGGGGGCCCAAAGAAGCTCGAAACCTAGGAGGCCTGCAATAAGTTAATATGGCACTGTATAAACTCATGTTTCCAACCTACAACTAAAATAAAAGTTCAATCTTTTCTTATACCACACTATAAACCAGAAAGTCTTATTACTATGAATTAAATGGAGTGTACGTGATTGGCTTAATGAATAACATAGCCGATTATAGAATTGCCTATGCAGAGTTCAAATCCTACTGGATGTAGTGTTCAATTATGCATTAATGCCCTTCTGCAATGAAAGACTGGAAAATCACCAGCCTCGAGATAGGATTTGCGTCCGATTTTCACTTTACCAAAGAAAAAAAAAAATGCTAGATACTTACCAATCCTCCGTAACTGTCATGACCAATCGAAAAACTGTTGCTTTTTTAATGCCTGACAGTGTGATTTTTAGTCTGTGAGAGAGAATCAGTTATTTTAGTTGTGATTGGAAAGTTAGATTTTTAGCTCTTTTTAGTCATTGATTTGTCCCTTGAACTTTTGATATCCGACTTGTGGTTCTGGATTTTATCTTTTTTTACAGTTTTGCCGTTCGGATTTCTCAACCTGGATTTTCAATATAAACATCTTTACTGAACTTGCTGTAGACACATCTATTCTTTAGACATAATGAGCTAATACTTTGTTCAAACCCACAATCACTCCCACTCTTCCAAGCAATGGATTAAATAGTAACTTGTGTTCAAATAATCGTATACAATATGTGAATGTGTTAAGGCATTAAATAACTTTAAACGGTTGATATGCCGTAAAAGAAATAGCAAATAAACGTAAGCTATACTCTTGCCTTACTGTGATGTAACAGTATGTTAGACAAGACCATTACACAAAGTTTGATCACAATGTTTTGCTTTGCCAATTTTATAACAAGTCAATCTTTTCTATTTTGACTTTATCATCTCAATAGATTTCTAAAATATTAGAGGAACAATAAATTCATGTGCATCCGAGAGGAAATGTTTTTTGCAATATTTTATTTTTTATATTATAAAAATATTTCAATTTTCCAGTTGAAATGATGACAAAAATATTACCCTACGTCACCACAAGTGAGATACACTGTAATAGCCACTTCACGGGTTTCATTCTGTAACCAAGACACAATCCCACCTAACCCTAACCAAGACACACTCCCAGCAATCTTCTGAAGTAATGCAATTAAACAAAGTCCAACATCTCCAGAAGAATCCACTGGAATAAAATTAAATCTCTCTCCAAGATAACAATATTTATCTTATTTTACCTTCTGTGTCTTGAGCAACAGATCCCCAGTTCAATTGCAGATGTGACCAAATTGCTAGTCGCAAATGTGTCGCCACAGGTGGATCCCAAATCAATTACTACTCCTCCTCCTCAAAAGAGAGAATGGTAATCCCATCCAGTCACTTTCCATCACCACAGTCAATCAAGCCCTTCAAGTTCAGTTTGAGAAGAAAACTATACAGTAACCTCTTTTGATGATGTATTCTAAAACTTTGTCTTAAAAAATAACTGACACTACGCCGACCAAACTTTACAAGAGAATCTGTAATGCTCACTTAATTTAAGTTGAAGATAAAGGGCGACTCTCACTCAAGTGCGATAACCATCTAGAAAGGCACCAGTAGATGAGGAAGGCACTGCATCAAGCCAGGTATCACCACTCGATGAGGAAGGCACCGCATCAAGCCAGGTATCACCATCTGACTGTAAAGCAGCTTGTGGATCAGAGCGAGTCTTATAAATTAAGTTGTCTAACATTTGAATAGAATTATTTTTTACTTACAATCTAATTTTTCCCACTTCAATTTAGATTTTCAAATATCCTTACAGCAAATGACACCAAGAAATCGTTTTATTGTTGAATTCTTTTATAAATATTCTTTTTCCCTCTTGTCTGCATGTACTAGTATAGAATTGTTTCAGTCTTACAATTGAACAGCTTTATCTGCTGTCTTTCACTAATCTTTTGATTCTACGGATAAATCTACTCTTTAGACTCTCTGGAAGTTTAGTACACAATTTATAATCTTTAATCTATTTTCTTCTACTACCCCTTGTAATCCAAACTAGTAGTTGTATACACGCTGGTTCGCGGTAGTTTAAGAAATCTGTTAGGGGCTGCTATTTGAAGCATCAGCAAGTTAAAATGCAATCAGATTAAAAAACCAGATAAGTGATACGAGATTTTTTAATAAATAAAACATTTATTAATTTTTTTTATCAAATATTTCGACATACACATGTCTTCTTCAGTTGTTACAGTGATTTCTTTTTTCTTCTTTTTCATTGTCGAGATCCCAGATCGACCATGTCGACCTAAGATCATGGAAAATCACAATGTTAATGCGAATGCTTTTTTTTTTTTTTTTTGTAAGTCAGGGTAGTAGCGTACATGATGGTTTGCGGTAGTTCAAGAAATCCGTTAGAGGCTACTTTATGAAGCATCGACAAGTTAAAATACAATCAGATTAAAAATGAGATAAGTGATGCGAGATTTTTTGATAAATGAAACATGTTTTAATCAAATATTTCAGCATACACATGTCTTCTTCAGTGGTTACAGTGATGTTTTTTTCTTCTTTTTCATGAATAGGTGCATGTGTCATCATGGAACAAACTGTTGTCAAAACTTATGAGTCTGATGATCTGCAAAAATGTATATTTATAATGGAGAAAGATTACAGAATTTTTAGATTAGTTTCAGGGAGTCATTTTTCTTCAAAATATAATCCTAAATTTAAAAAAAAGAAGACATTATCAGGAAAATAACAATAAAAAAAAATAATACATTAAGTGGTTTGACCTTTATAAGTATGCCAGAAAAGAATTAGCGTTGAACTTGGCTCTGTCTCGAAAATCCTGACTGGCAAAATCACTGTTAAAACTATAAATGTATCTCATATTTCATCAAAGCTTGCATTTCTCAAGAGAAGGAAATCAATAATGGCCATAGATACAAATTGTTGTGACTGACAACTGAATCAGATGATTGATTTTATTGAACAATTTTGACTTCTGCTTTGGGGTTTCTCATTCGAGATGATGATGATGATGATGATGTATGATGATGTATGAAGTTTAATGAAATGTGCAACAAGCCCTTGGCAAGGATAGTTTTAAAATTAGGATTGCCCGGTCTTTTCAGAGGTGGTTATTTGCATCAAAAATCATAAGGCGTCTTTTTATGAAAAAAAAAATCTGTTTTTGTGTTGCTGTTGTTCAACTAACGAGCTGGTATCTCTTGAGCAAAACTGTTTAATGTTATTTTAAGATTCCATGATAAATGCCAGTATACTGAAATCATATGCTCTTAATAGGGTTAAGATGAAAATTCATATACACTAAATGTACAAAAGCAAGGAAATTCTCAAATGTGTACACATTTATTGTCATTAAGGGTATGCGAGAACAACAGGGCTATGTATTTTACTGGTAGGAATTTTTCTTCAGCGCACCTCAAACATTTCATCCACTCATGCATAGAGATTTATACTGTAGTGATGTGATAATGAAATGGTTTGGTTGATATGTAGTCATACCTTTAATGACAATAAAAGTGTAAAAATTTGGGAATTTCCTTGCTTTTGTACATTTAGTGTATATGAATTTTCATCTTAACCCTATTAAGGGCATATGATTTCAGTATACTGGCATTTCTCATGGAATGTCACTACTTTTGTAAAGGCTATGCCTGGTCATTTTTAAGTTTTTTTGGAATTTTCTGGAAAACTAAGGTATATGGTAAACTGAAACTAAAATGCCATCAACTAGACCCTAGAACCTCTATCTCTGCCAAAAATCAGCTGAATCTATCAAATAGTTGATGAGATACAGGGTGGCACATACGTACGTACACACAGATAACATGATTTCATGATTGAACTTTCTGGATCTCTGGGTTGCCTTGACTAATGATGCTGAAATTCTACACACTTATAGAACCTATCAAATAAAAATTTTATGCAAAGTTTTAACTAATTTGGTTTATTGGTTTTTGAGTTATGATTGATCAAAGAAATGAGATTTCCAGCATAGGCCATTCGTGTAGTCTATTAAGGGATAGAACGCTCTCGCACCTCCCTTGATTTCAAGAGATCAGAGTCAGAACTTGGAAGAGTGTCCACATTTGACATCCATATGTCACATATGTGTGAGCACACAAACACACATTCAAGTTGACACACACATGTAAAAAGTCTTTGCCATGTTATGAAACCAAAAAAGGAAAGAGGAAAAAAATCTGTATATTATTTCTATTTTGACGTTTGTCAGGTGAAAAGTTTTATCACCTCTCCCACTTCCTAATGGTCCTATACTCTAACTGCTACTTACCACTGCCACCATCTAATTGTTTCTCGTATTTTGATTTTCTTGCTCAAATCCACTGCAGCTCTCAGCCTGCTGGAAAAACATTTTTGTACGTGTATGATTTTTTTCTTCAAACAAATCACCCTGAGGAAGTCTTACAATAAAGACGAAACGTTGATGAATACATAAATATTTTTTGGTTTTCCTATTTTATTTTCCAGATATATATATATAGTAAGTTATAGAAATATATTTATGGCAATTAAGCTATGCAGAGGCTTCCGCGTTTCATCCCTGTAGGGAATCGTCAGGCTAAAATGCATGGAGTTTGTGTTGCTGGGTGTTTTTATATATACACGTGGTGTTCAGTCTAGCTAGTTAACCAATCAGATTCTTTGTTATTCCCTCCTATAGGTTAATGCTTCCATTAGCCAATCGTAGGGCTTCTCACAAACAAAGGTTCGGTTGGATTTACTTCCTATTCTTTTGTTATGTTTTGTATGGAGGTGACTCACCCCTGTTTCTTTGTTGTGTCGAATTAATAGGTGACCTTATTTTAACACGTGCGTGCTTGTATTTCTATTTTTAGGTGTTAGTTTAGTTTTTTTTATTTATTTGTTTATTTATCCTAAAGTAAATTCTTGAAACGGGGAAGCTTCTGTGTAGCTTAATTGCCATAAATATATTTTTATAACTTACTACCTAGCTCTACTCACGTATTGAGCACTTATGAAGTAAATACCGAAAATCGCTACATAAAATATATCTTCATAACATTTTATGTGAATACATGAAATTATATATTCTTCAGGTATCAGGTCTGTTCGCAGACATCGATGATCATGACTCTCCATTCATTTGAATATTTTGTTTCACCATGATGTTTGCAAACAGGTTTCCTATAGTTGGTTGCAATTACCTTCTGTAGGGGCAATGCTCTTACAGAGCAGGAAGTCTTAGCAATTGTACAAAAATCAGTATCATCTGCCTAATACAAAAAGTGGGTACGACCTTGCCTATGGGTCTCCCACAGGCTAGCGGAGGGAAGGAGGGGCCTTACTGCTCCTGTTGGTGGAAATGTTTCCACCCCACTACCACATATATATATAGCTTTTTAATTATATATCTAGTATAAAACTAAATGAAACAATATATTGCAAGCATATATTTAATGTTCATAAGGTTTCAAAACTAAATATGTTACACAATTAGATTCTTTTTTCTGATAAAGTAATATATTTTTAAAACAAATTACCGAATCAAATGAAAATAACATTTCTTTTGCGTTAGTCCCGAGCGTCAGTGGAGTCAACAATAATGGAATTTGTCTCCACTTTGCACGATTACACGCTTGGTCTGGGTGAAGGCCGGGTTTTATGGAGATTGTGTAGGGTGTCTACCCGTCTCATCATCAGCCTTTCTCTCGGTTGCTTCCCGCTTAAACATAACACTCGTGTAGTCAATTTTAATAAACTGCATGAATACAGAACTAACGGTAAAATTGTATTTAAAGACATGTTTGGGGTCTATCTAATGAAATATTTAATTGTTTTTTTTTAAGTAGAATTTGATGATATTTTCTTTTGTGTGTAACTTTTAAAATTCTCTCGACATATTATTTTTAAAAAAATTTTGTTATTACATAGTTTTTAATTTTGATCAATTTTTTTTTTTTGACAAGGTAATTTAAATCTAATATATTAGTGCATAAAGGAAGGACAACAAATGAGACAAGGCTAGAGTTTAATTTGGTTGTGCTGGCTGAGTCAACACGGCTGTACCCATTGTAACCAGGATTAGATTTTGTTTGTTTGACCTACTTAAAAAAAAAAATAAAGTGCACCCAAACTTTAATGGAGGGAAAATTTATTGGTTAATGGAGATGAATAAGGAGGGAATGGTGTGAATGTGAGCATTAAAATGAATGATTTTAATTGGTTGGGAGTTCGTGTGGACACTGCTTGCTTATAAAGAGATTGTAGAATGTAAATCCCCTAATTTTGTTTGATGAATTTCTTTAGGAATGAAACACATTTTTCTGTATAGCTTACTTGCGATAAGTATACTTTTTATACGATTATATATTTTCTATTTTTAAATATTTAAGCTTTGCAATTTTGACCTAACAGACGAATGTCCTTTATTTAAATATAGATGGTTTTTATGATCTGTCTAAACCTATCATGAAGGACACAAGGAATTTGCTTGCTAGTTTGAGCAAAGTAGCACCGCAAGATCTCTGCCTTCTCCACTGCTGTCAGCCGCGGTGCTTTGCCAGGTTGACATGCGAAAGAGAACGATTTAAAATATCAAACGATGGAAAACGCTGCATTGACAGCAATGATGAAACTGGTAATCTTTCTCAAATGAGCAAATGTAATTTGCATTATTTGGAGTCAGACATTTTGATTGCTGTTGCCACTATTTCAACTGATGTACTCTCGAGCCTTCTTTGGCTTCTTATTGTATATTGGTGTTATTGATTGGGGGGGGGGGAATATTGTTCGTCTCTCAGAGCCAGAGTTGAGAATGATCTCCTGATGTTTTCTTTCTGACGGTACGTGAAACATATTCATGTAGGAAGGAGACAACAATCCTTTTAACTTAAAACACATACCCCATTTACTTATGGATGGATCCATTTCCTTATCTATGAGTTACCTTTGGCAATCTTCTCACGAGGGCTAAGCACCTCTATTATTTCAGATCTGAACTTTTTTTTTTCAAATACTAATGAGTCACTACTTATCAAGGCTTAAAACCATTCGAGGATAAAGGATTATGAGATAGAATGTAAGTTGAATGATGAAGAATGTTATGAGAGGATTGAAAATGATGAACAGAATGAAAAATATTTGATTACTTATGAGGACGATTTATGATAAGTATTTATTGACATTGGATTTGAAAATGACCAAGTTGTAGCCTGTAGGGAAGCAATCTTGTGATAACGTGTTCCACAGAAGTTCGTTTTTTGGGGGGGAGGGAGTAAATTTTTTTAACTTTGCAGAGTGAATAAAGTTTATCACTGGGTTTATATTAAGGAAATAACTTTTTTTACTCGCCATATTTATTTTATTTTCGTTTTTTTTTTTTTTGTAATATTCGTGAATACAAGTTAAAATAAATAAGTTATACTATGGTTACCTTTTTAATTGTGTAAACATTTTTTTCTTTTCAAATTTAGTAACGATAGAAGAACAACTGGAGACTTCGTTTCCACCCTTTAAAACAATTTCTCATTCATCTTTTCTCTAACCCATCTCCATTTTAAAATTTAATTATCTTTAAGAAAATGTTCTCTTTGTTCATATTGTAGCATTTTAAGGTTATTTACTGGCCAATAGGTTTTAGATCTTGACCTGACAGAAGTGAATTATTGTTTGACTCTTTGTCAGACAATAATTACTGTAGACATAATTGATTTTGTCCACAATAATCATGTTCCAATGCACTTTTCCTTTGTAAATTATTTAAACCCAATATCGGTAATTGTCTGGGTTTTTTTGTTTTTTTTCATTTTGTTTTTTTTTGTCTTGTTACTTTTTCTGTGCCAAAAATGGAGGAATAATGTTCACATTTTGGTTCTGTCGGCCAGAATAAAAAGTCAATGTCTGCACTTGACCATTGAGCAGATGAAATAATTCACTGAATCTAATTGTGAATATGTTACATGATTCTGTTGTTTCTAGTATTTTCAAACGTGTATTCATTTCTCTTAAAGCTTAAATTGTTGCTTTGTAGAAGCAACAACTATTCACTACAATTCTAGTAGCTTCCAAAAAAATCCTGTTGAAATTATTTTGCGACTTAAAAAATTAAAAAAACTTAAAATTGGTTTGCGTCTTAGGGACTAAGGTAGGTTATATACAAAAACTCGGTTTCTCAAATATCAGATTACATATCACCTACATTTGGAGGACATTTACAATATTTTGGATGAACTTTGGAAGCACCCTAATTTTAATTTACCCATTAATATTGTTGGGGAAAATAGGAATCAATTATTTTTCACCAGCACTGGATCATTCTATCTCCCCTGGAGATCATACTAACTCGGACAAAACATGGAAAAGCAACAAAATTTAACGTTCAGTGCTGACAAACATAAACCTACGGTTGATACAGCATCATCATTATCATCTAGTCATGGTAGTGTCACGGATCCTCTTGATTCTCACACGCCATCTCGCTTTATCCTCCATCACATCAGGTAGGTCTTCAGAGGTGCATTGTGAGTCCTCTGCCAGTTTCTTTATGCACGTTTTGTGTGGTCTCTTCACTGAACCACATCCTTGTTTGGGCATGCACAAAAGAACATCGCTGACGTTTTCATCCTTAGTCCTCCAACAGTGACGAGCAAATCTGGTTTCTCTCTCTCTCTCTCTTTCTCTCCCTCTCTCTATATATATCTCTATCTCTCTCTATCTCACTGAACCACACCCTTGTTTTGGCATGCACAAAAGAACATCGCTGACGTTTTCATCCTTAGTTCTCCAACAGTGACGAGCAAATCTGGTTTCTCTCTCTCTCTCTTTCTCTCCCTCTCTCTATATATATCCTTATCTCTCTCTATCTCTCTGAACCACATCCTTGTTTGGGCATGTACAAAAGAACATCGCTGACGTTTTCATCCTTAGTTCTCCAGCGGTGATCAGCAAATCTGGTTCTTCTCTCTTTGATCAGATCTGAGGAAGATGTCCGTAGAGTTGCTCTCTTGTGGGATGCTGCCACTAGGAGATGTACTCACCGTCAATTTTCTTCCTCCAATTTTTTGGTAAAAGTCTAAATGATACTTTCATTTATCAGAACTGATGTAACAATTGCTTCAAAGAAGTTAGGTTTCATATTGGTAGGAAGATTTGATACTAAGATTGCTCAGCACTGATGTAACAATTGCTTCAAAGAAGTCAGGTTTCATATTGGTAGGAAGATTTGATGCTAAGATTGCTCAGCACTGATGTAACAATTGCTTCAAAGAAGTCTGGTTTTATATTGGTAGGAAGATTTGATGCCAAGATTGCTCAGAACTGATGTAACAATTGCTTCAAAGAAGTCTGGTTTCATATTGGTAGGAAGATTTGACATCAAGATTGCTCAGAACTGATGTAACAATTGCTTCAAAGAAGTCTGGTTTCATATTGGTAGGCAGATTTGATGCCAAGATTGCTCAGAACTGATGTAACAATCGCTTCAAAGAAGTCAGGTTTCATATTGGCAGGAAGATTTGATGCCAAGATTGCTTTTGTCTTGTCCAGGCCTTGCTGATTCACACATTCTGTGCAATTTTGCTTTGCAACTTAACTGCCACGATAAGTAAACTCATTAACATTTTTTAGACAAGTTTCATTTAGAGAAAAGATATTTCTATGTTGGTTCAGAAGAATGTGCTCTGTTTTGCGTGTGTTAACCAAAAAAAAAAAATACAATTCGATATTTCTTCGAGACAGTGTAGTAGGGCCTCTGCTTGTTTGGTTGTGTCAGCAAAAATTGCAAGGTCATCAGCATAGCCTGCGTCAGAAATTTCCCCGCAGGATACCTACTGCTCCTTGCAGGTACCAATGTCAAGCCATTTTCTTTCAACTTGTCGATTACCATATCGAAGATATAGTCAAGACAGATTCTAAACAGATAGGGAGCTATAGTGTCGCCCTGAAGAACACCAGCACTCAGCGATCACAAAAAATTTGGTGGCTCTTTCAAGCGAGTATACTTCTTTATTTACCAGATAATACTTGTACAGGGTGGGCAAAAATAAGGGTCCTATTTTTTAAAATTCATAACTTTTTTATTTATTGATTTAAAAAAATTTTTTTTTTTAGAATAAGTAAAGGACCCCTTCCGAAGCAAGCATGAGCTGTATTAGCCCTAAGGAACGTACCCTCATTTAGAAAACATTATTTTTGCTTAAAAAACTCAAAACAGTGTAAAAAACAATACTTTAGTTTTTGTAAGTTTTAAGAAGTGTTTTTCGGCTAAAATTTGTTTTGTTTATTTCAAAAAATCTCGGAAGGGTCAGTCTACACACACATAAAGTTTGGTGAGTTTAACTTTTATTTTGTGGAAGTTATTCAAATTCAAGTTATTCAAATTTAAAGATAGGACCCTTATTTTGGCCCACCCTGTATTATTACAGGTTTCTGCTTATTGTGTACACTTTGTATGCTAGTTGAAATACCTGTCTATGTCGAGCAATAGATTATAATCATCTAAACGATCACGTCCTTTATACTTGCATGCTAAACAGTATTAACCATTGTCTGCTTCTTTCTAACATCAGAGCGTTCTTGCTTTGATCAAGTACAACATCAACTTACCAATCTTGTGCCGGGTAATCTTTGCTTCTCTACAGCCCCTTTCTTATAAAAGAGACGCTGTTCGTCTTTTCCATGGAACGAGCTCAACTGAGCTTCAATCTCTGGTCATTCTTGTGAGACATTCGCACCAAAGACTTGCTGCCGTAACAGCAAAAGACTTTTCTTTTCTTCCTTAGTGCGCCGAACGTCGAACAGAATTTCCATGAACACAGTTTGTTTCCAAGAACTTTTCGTCTGTGGAACAAATTACCACATGACTGCTTCCCTACAGGCTTCAACATGTCTATCTTTAAATACTTGGTCATAAACTGTAAGCAAATTTTGTTCATCCATTAATTATTTTTAATCCTATCATAATATTCATCATTCAACTGACAATATATCCATCCCATTAACCTGTATCCTTGAGTGGCTTTTAGCCTTGATAAGTGTTGTCTCGTTATATATATATATATATATATATATATATAAAGCTTGAACATAGGTAAAGTATTAAAAATCTAATTTAATATTATTAGAAGCTCCTTTAAGTAAAATTAAAGTAGGAGCACCGTTGGAAAGATTAAAAATAGACATTCACCTGAAGTCCCAGTGCAAGACCCCGGCTCTGCCGTTGAATCATATCGAATGTCTTGATATTTATACTCGCCGCTTTCAGTATAAATATGACTTAATTTCTTCGTTATCATGTGACAATCTCTAGTGGCCTATGGGACTAAAGCGAACGCTTACAGATTCAAGGTATCTCTGCGAACCGGGTTCGCACCCTGTAACTGTCTGAGATTGTTATTTCCCTGCGCTGATGAGCCATAAGCTTGAAACAACGTCGTCAGTAGGTAAAATATTAAAAATATAATTTAATATTTGGGTATATGTTACGACGCTCAGCAGAGGCGCGAACGGGGTCCAAAAAAAGAACGAGAAAGAGTTTAAAAACATAAATTTGCAACAAGTAAAGTTGACTTATGTCTAGAATAGACATTTTTCTACTTACCTATGTAATTTGTTTGTATTTTTACGTAGTATAAATGGCTTTTTATTAGATGTTAAAAAAAAATTTCTTGTTTTTTAAAACATCTATTTTCTCAAAGATTAATGGCGGCCAGTCGCTCTATATTATTACGTAGAGCGGCCATTTTGTTTTCTTCACTGACGTCTGTCGAACTTAAATTTCTAATAAATAGCACTTCAAACGGGTTTAAAATACAAACAAATAGCACATGCAAGTTTGAAACTAACTTTTACAGCTTACAGTTACTTTTATTTGTTGTAAATTTGTTTTTTTAGCGTTTTTACTCTGCTGAGTCTCGTAAAAGATGCCCTAATATTTTATATATATATATATATATATATATGATAGAAAAGAATAATAATTAAACACGGGAAGAAATTCAAAAAAAACAGGAGATTTGATAGGTATCGTTTTGATGAAGACGTTTGTTGTTCTGAACGAAACCGGTCAAATTTCCTGTTTTTTTTAAATTTCTTCCTGTGTTCAATTGTTTTCCTTTCTATCGTTCATATTGTGTATTTGATCCTCATATACATATATATTGCTCTATGTAGCCTCTCTATCTCTGTATAGCACTCCATCTCTCTACATGCTATATTTTATTTGAATGCGATCCGCACTATAAACACATTTGTATTTTAGTTATTCACATTCATAGAAATGATATTTTACGGTTTCAATCCACCAATTTAGTTTTAAGTGTAAAAGAAATAAAATTTCTCCATTAATCATTTCCTTCTCGAATTTCAAATTATGACTTTCGGTAATTTAAATGTTCTTTTTAAGCAAGAAGGATCCGTATATTTTAATCGCTTTGAATATCTTCACTTCTTTCATTTTGTTTGAATATTTGGTAATAATATTTCTGAAACTACGGAACAAAAAAATATTATGAACGATGCACATCCATTTAATATTAGTCCTGTGACTCCTAATATCGATACATTCACACGCCTGACTTGACTTCATCACCCTCATTGCTGTTGGTTAAAGTTTTCACTTTGTCTTTTTTGAAAACGTTAATTATTTTTAATTTTCTTTTATGAAAACACATAACAAATGCTAATTATTTTTAATTACTCCTTCATCTGTTTATTTTTTTTTCTGTTTTTTTTTTCTTCTTTTCCTATTGATAAAATCAAAATTGCATCTTTTAAAGTAATGTAGTATTACAACAACAAAATAAACAGACTATTTTGCTGCTTTGGTAATTGCGATCAATATGACCAAATAAGGAAATGTAAAAAAACAAAAAAACATTGTGATTGTTTATTTCAAACTGCTATAGCAGTTGATCATAAATGATTGCTAATGGATGAAAATAACAAAGCGGTTTAAAAATGAATAAACTTATTAATTGCGTTTGTAATCATTATTTTTGTCACAGTGTGACGTATTATGACGTCATTGCATCAGATTCTGGTGGGGCATAGAAAGTTACAAATTCATAAAGGAATGAACAAGCAACTTAAATGAATAAATGTAAAAGTTTTTTTTTCATTTAACTATATTAACATCAAAACAAATCACTGTTATTTAAATGAATAATAAAACATAGTAATTTGAAATACTGTATATATAGTAGAGACGAAAGCCCCAAACACAGCTCTTTTTAAGCCTAATTTGCATTACAATTTTTTAAACAGTTTATATAATGTTTGGTGTTATTCATTTGTAATTTTATTGTCCTACTCAGATATATATATATGACCGGTAGTGAATAGTCATATCTCTATGCTGATGAGTCCCGGTTTAAGGACGAAACATATACGTACATAGATAATAAACAATAACAAATATTTATTATTTGTCGCTCCTCGAAAAAGTAGAGCACTGTAATGGTAGTACTAACACAGCATGATGTCACTTGCTTTATAATGCATCGTTCCTTCCCTTAAAAAAAAAAGAAGTAGAATGCATAGACGTTAAGCCCGCCGATAAAGTGTTAAAATTATCGTTTATTCGCTATTTAAAATTGGCCGAGCGGTTAAAGACGTCGGATTTGAGTTGAAAAATACTTGTAGTCCGGAGTTTCGAATCGCGTGACCGGTAGTGAATAGTCATATCTCTATGCTGATGAGTTCCGGTTTAAGGACAAAACTTTTTTTTTCAAGTATTGAACTTTGCGAAGTGATAGCAGGCTGACAAAGCCAACTAGTAATAAACAAATCGGAATTCTGTTCAGAGAAAATATTTTGGTACTTGTCCAGGATTTGAACCTAATTTCCGTGACTGCCCGGCAGCAGCGAGCTGACAGTTAACGGAAGCGTCCGAGACCTGCCGAGTCGAAAACGAGGCTGGCGTCAAGCAGCCGATAACGATTTGAAGGAGAGACTTTGTTAACCAATTGCAAAAATGAATTTCGAAGTGCTGTGTCGCACGATTGGATCTCCGGAGGAGTGCATTAACTTTTGTTAGCTGTCGGCTCGCTGCTGCCGGGCAGTCACGGAAATTAGGTTCAAATCCTGGACAAGTACCGATATTTTTTATATAACCCTAACATTTTTTATATAACCCTAATATTTTTTATATAACCCTAATATTTTTTTATAACCCTAATATTTTTTATATAACCCTAATATTTTTTATATAACCCTAATATTTTTTTATAACCTAATATTTTTTATATAACCCTAATATTTTTTTATAACCCTAATATTTTTTTTATAACCCTAATATTTTTTATATAACCCTAATATTTTTTATATAACCCTAATATTTTTTTATAACCTAATATTTTTTATATAACCCTAATATTTTTTATATAACCCTAATATTTTTTATATAACCCTAATATTTTTTATATAACCTAATATTTTTTTTATAACCCTAATATTTTTTTATAACCCTAATATTTTTTATATAACCCTAATATTTTTTATATAACCTTAATATTTTTTATATAACCCTAATATTTTTTATATAACCTTAATATTTTTTATATAACCTTAATATTTTTTATATAACCCTAATATTTTTTATATAACCTTAATATTTTTTATATAACCCTAATATTTTTTATATAACCTTAATATTTTTTATATAACCCAATATTTTTTATATAACCCTAATATTTTTTATATAACCCTAATATTTTTTATATAACCCTAATATATTTTATATAACCCAATATTTTTTATATAACCCTAATATTTTTTATATAACCCTAATATTTTTTTTAAAGATTATGCATCCAATATTAGATTAGATTTTGGACTTTTAAGACCAAATATTTTCCTACCTGGGTTCATTGTAAAATTTAAAATAATTTGTTTTTTTAATTTGTTTTTATATTTGTTAGAATTTTAAGTTTTCTAATGAAATGTGCTTGTCAATTTCATTATTGCTTTTGTGGAACTTATTTTAAAAGTGAATGCGGTTAGATTAACTCAATGGAAGTCAGGATCCGATGTAACAAGCATCCATCTAACTTGTAATTTGTCACCTCATCACACCCATCAAAAATCTCTTCCTTTAAGATGAGGTTGGATGAATTCAATGAAAGTGGTAGGAGGGAGAAATTGAGGGAGCACTTTTGGGAGTTATCAAATGAAATATTTAACAGAATTTGATCTGGATATCGATACTGTACTAAGAGTTTAATTTTTTTTTTTTTTTTTTTTTAACAGTTGAATTGAGAAGATAGTTAAAGGGGAGATGCCCAAGGAGGCATAACAAACAAATAATAATAATAATAATAATAATAAACCTTCATTGCAAGATGTAAAGTTGTTTTTCTAAATTTATTTTCTTTCCAAGAACCGCAAGCTTGTGGAACTCTCTTCCTGCTGACTGTTTTCCTCCCACCTATAACGTTGGTCTTTTCAAGACTAAGGTCAATAGGCATCTCCTGTCTTTGCGATAATCATATTTGTTAATGTTAGTACCAAGCTGCTTCATGCCTTGTCTGGAGCGATTTCCATTTTTAAAAAAACTCTCACTTTCTAAAGAAATTGGCATAGAACAAATTAGGTCTAGCACAATCTTTCACTTTTTTCGTTTACCAAAAAAAAAAATGACATTTTCACATATTTCCATCTTATTGTCATTCAAATGTTTGGTTATATTCGAACCATCACAGAAGGAATCTGAATATGGTTTTCTTGCTCATAAGTATTTTAAAGTTAGAAACCTTTCACGTTTGACTTTAAATCACCAAGTTATTAAACTTGTGTGCTTTCGTCACCACACGACGACTTTTAGGGTTAGGTGATCGATGAGATCGAAGAGAGACATCTGTACATCGTTGGATCGTAGTGACAAACGCTTCGACAACACAAGCACCACTCTTTGTACCTCCATGATTATAACCTGATGACATACCAAGGCAAGATAATCAGTAATCACTTTAGCTGCAGGTTTTACATCAGTTTCCTTCTTCTAGATAAGTTGCCATAGATCTGGTTGAGGAACGTTGTCTATCCCGAGACTAATATATATATATATATATATATATATATACACTCCTGATCAAAAATTTAAGACCACTTGAAAATCTTTTAAAAGAAACCTTTTTTTAAGGATAGATTTTAAACTCCTTCCACTTAAGGTTACCAATACTACAATCTAAAAGGTTATGGAAACAAAAAACTACATTCCAAACATTTTATTCAGAATTTACATTTTTATAAAATGAGGCATTTTACACTTGATCAAAATTATAAGGCCAGAGACAAAAATTGTACGAAAACGAAATTTAATAATGAGTTCAACTTCCACTGGTTTTGATGACTTAAAAAATTCTTTGGGGCATGCTAGAAATAAGTGTTTCCATTAAGATGCGGGGGATGTTGCTCCAGCTTCTGAGGATGGCTTCACGAAGTGCATTTTTTGTTGAATATTGTTTGCCATTTCGATAAACATCTCTTGTCATACATCACCAAACATTTTCAATTGGGTTCAAGTCCGGTGAGCATGCAAGATGTCCCAAGAAATGGACCCCATTTTCTTGTAGAAAGGTCAAGGTACGTCGTTCAGCATGGATTGCAGCATTCAAGTGGTCTTAAATTTTTTATCAGGAGTGTCTATGTATGTAATATATATATATATATATATATATATATATAATATGCTAGGAGGTTATACCTGCATCAGCTCATTTTATTATACAGCGGTCACAATGTAATTAATAACTTTATTATAGTATGAATGTTATAGTATTATCAATGTTTTTTGTGCACAGTATTATGTGTTTTTAAATTGGTTCACGCATCTCTATCATGTTGGTCAATCTTAGGTTTGAAATAGCATTTTCTTCTGTGTATCAAGTTTTTTTTTTTTTAGACGTGTCCACATATCTCTAGAAGAAGCTCTGTCGGTCACTCTTAAGTTTGAAATAGCATTTTCATCACAAAACACACAGATTGAATGAAATAATAAGTGAAGAGGAGGAGAAGTGGGGGGGGGTGAAAATAACAAAGTATTTTATTAGATGCGTCTACGCATCTCTCTTAGAGGCTCTGTCTGTCCGCCGTTCTACCTTACCGTTGGTCTGTCATGGTTAACAGAACAATTCAATACATTACATCATGTGGTATTAAAAAAAAAAATAATAATAATAATAAAAAGGGCCATTACACGAATAAAGAATATCCAGTTAGAAAATTGAATGAAAATCTTTGAACAAATGAAAATATTTAATTAAGCCTGATACTTAGTAGTAGTAGTAGTGGTAGTAGTAAATACGTAGTAGTAGTAAATACGTAGTAGTAGTAGTAGTAAATACGTAGTAGTAGTAGTAGTAAATACGTAGTAGTAGTAGTAAATACGTCGTCGTAGTAGTAGTAGTAAATACGTCGTCGTAGTAGTATTTATCTTCATTGAGAAAATTAACGAAGCAGGTGGTTAGCATCTGACTCAACTAATTTTTTTAAGCTGCTTGTGTTTCAAGGTCAAGTTCAAAAGCAAAGTAATGTGTAAGCTTAAGTAAGAGCAACCAACAAGACATGGCCAGTTACAGAGAGGCGATGGCCTCATCTAAAAACCAATCAAAATGGCCTACACACATGTATATACGTTTATTATTTACATATTGCACACGTAAGCATCCATTTTAGATACCTGGTTTTCACACTTTGGTTCTGCCGGAGATTTTATGAAGATTCCTTTGGACACTTAAGTGTCTGTAAATAATGAATGCATATTCTGTTGTTGTGTTTTACGATCAAACACGTTGGTTGTCTTCGATTTTTGTTTTTTTATTGACACGAGATGCACACACACTATATATATATATATATAGAGAGAGAGAGAGAGAGAGAGAGAGGTAGAAGAAAAAAGAGTGATAAACATGCGACGATTGTCCAAATTTATTTCAATTGTTCAATGCAAGGTGTATTCAGTAATAAACTAGTGTTTATTATTCTTTCCTTAAGCCAAGGCTTTTCAAAGATCGAGATCTTATCATCAGAGGAGAAATACAGATAGATAAGTTGGCTTTCGAAAAAGCCAAAGTTCAAATATTTGAAAAATATTATTAAAAAATGTAGTGAAAGAAAAGTTCCGTAAAAGAGATATGTGGTTTGTCCGGGTGGTAGTTGTCCGTTGAAAAGATGTCCAATGAATAGGAGAAATTGTAGAAAACGAATGATAAGATCTCGATCTTTGAAAAGCCTTGGCTTAAGGAAAGAATACTAAACACTAGTTTATTACTGAATACACCTTGCATTGAAATTTGAAATAAATTTGGACAATCGTTGCATGTTTATCACTCTTTTTTTCTTCTATCTCTACGATTGCTCTATCTCGTATATTGAGCTAAACCTCTTCACTATAGGTTCCATCTACTAAAAGTTTTACTTTTAGTTTATATTTGATCCTATATATATATATATATATATATATATGCATACTAAAATTCACCGGTCTGGACAGTATCGAGAGATGTGGTCAGAACAGGAAACTTCAATGGTATAGCCACATTGAAAGAATGGATGAGAGTTTGAGGGACAGTAGTTGTAAAACAGTTGAGGTATCGGGTTCAATTCACGAGGGGGGGGGGTAAGGAAACCATGAAAGAAATAAGAATGGATTTGAGAGAAAGGGGGATAAATAAATACCTGGACAGATATAGGTTAGTTTGGAAGTCAGAATTCTAAAAGCTGTCCACCACATGCCAGCATGTAAAATGGACGTTAAACCGAATTTGATGGTGATGGAAAAGGAAATATAGGATCAAAAATCGTTTTAAGCTAAAAAAAAAAAAAAAAAAAAATTTAAAAATTTAAGTTGGGATTACATAATGATAATAATACCAAAATAAACTAACTTTTTTATGATGATATACTTGCGATAAATATATTTTCATGCTACTACTATATACACATGTGTATAGAAAAATAGATATAAAACATATGCACAACTGATGTAAAGGAAAGTCAAACAGAATCCTGTATGGATTTGAAGACTATTAAAATGATAGATGATGAATTGTATCTACTTTACAGCTTTTCTCTAAATGTATGAAATGTGTATTTAATGACAAAAGAAATCCTACGTTTCTAGAAACATTTACTTTAAAGATTCTACGATGACGTCATGCAAGAAATGTTATGGACAAATAAACTAATAATAATGCGCAGTTGTCTCATTTTTGAGGGAAAGTTTTTAGTGGTAAAAATTATCTTTTTGATCAGTTATTTCAAACTACTGGACACAATTAATATGTTTTTAGTGGTAAAAATTATCTTTTTGATCAGTTATTTCAAACTACTGGGCACAATTAATATAAAAAAGTATATTTTCTGCGAAAGATATGGAAGAGGATTTTATGTCCTTGAACCTGTTGAAATGTCCCTTGCTTATGCACATTCATGTAATATCACTTTCTCTTTCTAATAACAGGGGTTTGATAAAATAATTGGAACACTTGTTACCACCCCAATGACTGGCCCCAACTTGTGCTATAATTTCTAGATGAAAGGGGGCCCTGTTTGTGGGGGAATACAGAAACAAAGGGATTGAGACGAGGAAGACGAAGTTGAGTTTTTAATGAATAAGAATTTAAGTCCCATTAAATTTATTTTAGCGAAGATATAAAAAACGTGAAAAAATGCAGATGTGAATCGTAAAACAAGAGACAACGTGAAATGAAAGCTGAATTTATTTAAAGTTTTAGAAAAGTCATTTAAATGCGAAATAGCAAAGTGATTCCTTACTTGAGGAATTTATATTAAAAAAATGTGAAACAGGGCATTAATCGTGAAATGCATGGAATCCAAAAAGATTCAGTGTCCTATGTGGGTGAAATGGTGTGTATATGCATATATTTTACCAGAAAGGTGAAAATGTATAAGACATTAATTTAGTGAAATGCCCGGAGACAAAAAGTTCAAATGTCCTGTATGTGAAGGGTACAAATGGTATCAGACAACAATACATTTGGATTTAGTCAACATGAAAACAGAAGTATAATTTAGCCTTGAAAAATGTGTCTTAAAAAAGGAGATATCAATTAAAACATTTTTTTAAATGGAACAATCTGTACTTTCACAAAGTGGGAATCTGGGTAGAAATGCTTCTACCTGAATGGCATTTCCCGAACTGATTCTCAAAGAGGGTGATGTGTGTGTGTGTGTGTGTGGGGGGGGGGGTAACGTGACCAGAAATACCAAAAAGTATGTTGCAAGAGAGGGGGGGGTATAAAAAGATAAAAATCGTAAGGGGATAATATTGTTTTAGTAAAATACTTGATCTCTTGTTGCTGAGTGAAAAATGTACTCAATTGACTCATAGGTCAGGCCTTCCAGAATATTCCAAGACTATTCCTTTGTAAAAACCGACTTGGTGGCACCTGACTTCTTTGAGTCTAACCTTGGGAGGGAAGAGACAGGCCATAACACTTGTTAAATTGAAAGAAAGTTGATGGTGTCTCTACCATAATTTTCAGCTAATTTTGGTTGAAACTAAACAATTCAGTTGTTGATTTAACTCAGCAGTTACTTTATTGGCAGTAACCCACAATGTGTTTTAATGTCTGTTGTCTGTATCAGTAGGTTTAGAATGTCCGTCTGGAATTACTCTCCTTGTTGTATGTTTTTCTCTGCTTCTTGAATTATTTCATAGTCGTTGATATGATATCTCTTGAAAAACCAAGCAATTCAACTGTTTTAGTGATGTCATACAAGCTCCAAACGATTTGTCCTTTTTCAAACTTTGTTTAGTCATGCATTTTTACCAAAATTTGACCAAAATTTGGAAAATATATTCAATGAAAATTGTCTATTAACTACTTTTGTTATTAGGCCTAGAGACTTCAAGTGTTATAGGAATTATCGCCTACCCATGCAGATTGTAATAAGAAAGTTATATTTATCTCTTTTCTTTAGAGATCTTTGATGGAAGTATGACCGTCGTCCCCCAGCTTAAAGATGTTTTACCTTTTATTTTAATGAGATTTAAACCATGGCTAGATTACACAAAATTAAAAATAAATTCATAAAATTTGACCGGTTTTAACCACAAAAAATTAAAACATTTCTAAACCCATAACTTTAGTTATGTAAGCTCTATTTTCAGATGTTGAAATATTTTGAACCTAACCGGTTCCAACTTTTTTAAAGGGACCTCCCGCTGACTTTTTTTTTTTTTAATTCTGATTTTTATGAGATTTTAACCATAAGTAACAAACAGAAACTTATTTCTAAGCTTAAACTTGAACCCGAGCTGCTATTTTACCCATAACTGAGGAGGGGGGGGGGGCTTTCTCAACACTTAGTGCATAAATGATTCCAATAGGTACAGTTTGATTTGAATTCTGAATAATCGATTCCATATGCTGCGATGGTATCCATTAAGCTAATCATGCACACGTCTCCCATGTTTTCATCGTAGTACTAAATTATGGCAGAATCGCAGTAAATTATGCGTTCGTATTGTGTCTATAATAATACAAGAGAAGTCTCTTTTATATCACCTGTAAAAATAGAAATTTGTGTTCAATGCTGGAAGCTGAAGACATTGCTGTGCATTATGAAAGGAAATTTCCAATTCTCTGGTTCATAGTTTTTTTTTTCTTAGCAGGTGCTTGACCTTTCTGGATTAAGTGGTTCTTTTGAAATGTTATTGGCGAATTTTTGCTGCGCAGCACTTTGGCGAGCACACTCTGGAGCCTGGGGCACAGAAATCATGACACAGACTTTTGTCAATTTAGTTGCCTTACAAAATAACATGTATCTGTAAGCAATGAATTTTATTTTCAGAACTGAGTGAACTCTTTATATATATATATATATATATTTTTTTTTTAAATCGAGCTTGTATGGATATATATATATATATATCCAGGCAAGCTCGATTTTTAAAAAAATAAAAAAAAAAAAAAAAAATTATTTTTATTATTTTCTCGCTCTTCGAAGGATCTTCTGGGTGGTGGTGGGGAGTCCAAGGTTGTATGGTCCATCTCAAGCATTTTCGATCTTTGCAATTGTCATCAGGAGGTATTTTGTTATTGTTTATTTCGAATAATTAAGTTATTGTTTTAGTCTCTTGTTTTAGCAGGAAAAGGTGTGTTAATCTATCCTTTCATTTATTTATTTATCAAATAAGAACTAAGTCACACCAGTGTCTGACGATTGCCTCTTACAAGTGTATTGTTGGAACCTGCTGGTTGAGTTATAACTTCAAGAATTATATATATATATATATATATATATATATATATATATACTAGCAGGACCCGTGTCCCGGCGTTTCCCAGGGAAAATATAAAATACTGATTGTATGAGAAAAAAAATAGAGTATCAATCCTGAAATTTTATTTTTATTTTACTGTAACCAATTTAGGTGATTTGAATAGGATTTTAATGACGTAGCCAATACAGAATATTCTCGAGCAATTTGTTTTTTATTCCACTTAAGAAAAATTCTTCTAGACTGAGGCAATTTTATTTTGTTTGAAGAACGGGATTTTACACAAATAATAAAAATAGGTCTTAAATACTGTATTTTTGTAAATAGTTGAAAAGTTTTTTTTGTTTTTTTTCATAAATAGGAATGAAATAAAAGAAATCAATGTTTTGTGTTTTTGAAAATACATGTTCAATATTTTACATCAGAAATATTCTAATAACGTATCCAATACAGAATAATTCTGCAGAAACTGGTTTCTGATTCCGCCAAAGAAGAATTCCTTTTAGACTGATGCAAGTTTTATTTTGTTTGGAGAGCAGGATTTTCTACAAATAATATTGAAAAAATACTTTATTTTGGTAAATAATTTAATAGCTTTTCTAAAAAAACGAAATGGCGTAGTAAGAATCAATGTTTTTTTAGTTTCGCCATCGAAAAAATGTTATTTTGCGAACGTCAAGAATGTACTTACATGTGAAAGCAGATGTCGGCATGTGTGAACGCATGCAGTTATCTGTTTGTAAGCGTAAACCAGAATATTTACAGAAAGTATACGCAACAGGCATTCAGAATGACCGAATGATATTCCCTTAATTCGTGAGAGGGGGGCGATCGTTATTTAGATTTAAAAGCTATTGTATTATGTAAACATTATTAAGGACAAAATGAAATAATTTAGGTTATTTAACCAACATTCCCTTTTATTACGAAAGGACCCGGTGTAACTGGTGGTGGTGAGAGTAGATAAATAGTAGTGAATAAAAATGGATGCCACCTTCTATTTGAAGGTTTATTTGGGAGAGTCTGGTAATCTAATAAATAGTGAAAGAAGATGAAATGAATGCATAATTTCTGGAAATGCACATGAGGGCTTGGCCTAATTAGATGGTGGAACAGATTAGCATATGAAGGTTTTGGTTATTATTATCTTATGTTTTAATGCAGACGGGAAAAATCGACTTTACTTTATTATATAGATATGCCAAAATAATCCATATATTTTTATAACAACCATTACTTAGAAATTATAAGCTCGAGTTGCCAAATTCTGAGCAAATTTATTGCATGCACGATAAATTTTTGTGAAATTTTCGTGCCTCAAGCATTTATTTTTTCTTTATTATAGAGGATATTCTCAAAATTTTTATTTTCTTTATTATAGAGGATATTCTCAAAAATTTTATTTTCTTTATTATAGAGGATATTCTCAAAATTTTTATTTTCTTTATTATAGAGGATATTCTCAAAATTTTGTACTGTAAAGAAATTTTTTTTTTAAATTGTGTTTTCAGCTAAAATCTCTTAGCAAATATTTTCTTTTTACCTCAACACAATTCTTTGCTCGGATATTTTTTAGTATAACAGTAAGTTACAAAACTTCATTCCAACATGTTTTTCTATCTTTTTTTCTCATCTGATAACATTTTTTGGGGTTACCTCCTAAGATCTTCAAATTTTAAACTATTTTTCTTAAATGTCTTTTATGTTTTTACAAAGCAGTTGACAGATTGTTATCTTCATTTCACTTATTGTACAAGTGTTGCTATGATATACAAAGTCAGCATAAAGAAGATTTTGCCAGTGAAAGGGAATGATAAAAGTATTTTTTTCGTGTGTGTGTGTATATATATATATATATATATTCCATGATAAATGCCAGTATACTGAAATCATATGCCATTAATAGGATTAAGATGAAAATTCATATACACTAAATGTACAAAAGCAAGGAAATTCCCAAATGTTTATACTTTTATTGTCATTAATTACGGGTATGACTACATATCAACCAAACCATTTCATTATTACATCGCTACAGTATAAATCTCTATGCATGAGTGGATGAAATGTATGAGGTGTGCTGAAGAAAAATTCCTACCAGTAAAATACATAACCCTATTGTGCTCGCATACACTTAATGACAATAAAAGTGTAAAATTTTAGGAATTTCCTTGCTTTTGTACATTTAGTGTATATGAATTTTCATCTTAACCCTATTAAGGGCATATGATTTCAGTATACTGGCATTTATCATGGAATGTCACTGCTTTTGTAAAAGCTATGCCTCAATACAATGGTAATTTTTTAAGGTTTTTTGGAATTTTCTGGAAAACTAAGGTATATGGTAAACTGAAATTAAAATGCCATCAGCTAGACCCTAAAACCTCTATCTCTGCCAAAAATTAGCTGAATTCATCAAATAGTTGATGAAATACAGGGTGGCACATACATACATACATACATATGTACATACGGATAACACAAAATCATGCCTGCCCTTTCTGGATCTCTGGGTTGCCTTGACTAATGATGCTGAAATTCTACACACTTATAGAAACTATCAAATAAAAATTTTGTGCAAAGTTTTAACTAATTTGGTTTATTGGTTTTTGAGTTATGATTGATCAAAGAAATGAGATTTCTAGCATAGGCCGTTTTTGAGTCTATTAAGGGATAGAGCGCTCTCGCGCCTCCCTTGATTGTGTGTATTTAGGCAGCATTTTCTCATTTATGCAAACATTGTTAAAAATAACAACATTATGATCTACTCACAAATGTCAATCTGTCATTTGAGGGTTTTTTTTACATTCAACACTGTCAGAGGCAAGGCTTTCCCAAGATGATGGATCGATGTCAAGGGCCTTCATGTTTCTCTTGCAGACATCCCTGTATCTTAGAAGAAGGCAATCACGGTTTCTCTCTCCTTCTTTTAACCGTCTATGAAGGAGATCTTTGGGAATTCTGCCATCAGCCATCCTGTGAACGTGACTAAGCCATCTATTACAGCACCGTTCGACGAACGCAGCAGATGTGAGCACACCAGACTAATTCCCCGCTTAAATATGATTGAATGAATCAATCGAAAGTACTCGCGACGAATGGAATATAAAACCTACGGATCGTACATACAACAGTTTCACAAAAATACTTGACAGACTATCGATAAATTGGAAACTGAAAAAGAGACAGAAGCATTCTATGTTGTTCAATAACCTTTATCTAAAAAAAAAATTATATATATATATATGAGAGAGAGAGATATTGTTACAAATGGGGGGGGTGAATCAAAATCAGAGAAATAAAATGTATTCCACTTAAGCATTTAATCATACATGGATTTCAGACCAGCTATTTCAAGCACCTCAACATTTGTCTTTTCGTGTTACCAAGGATAAAACGCAGACTTCTACTACTCCTTATAGTAATAATAATAATAATCAAATTAATGATAATCGTAATGATGATGATGCTCAGCATCATCATATCTTATCATGCCAACACTGGATCCATCGTTGGGCGTCAAGGTTACAGTCCATCAAATCTCAGTAAGTACAAGTTGATCCATCACTGCAGTCGCTGAGAATGTGTTCCATTGTTTGTCTGGGATTTCCAAAAGGGCAATTGCTTGTTGTTGCTGGTCCCCACTTATGAAGGTTACTGGCTGTCTTTCCAACATTCGCTCTTATTTGCTTCAGAGTCACCCAGTCCTTCCTTGGGAAATCCGTTCCATGTGGGAAATATTCTGTGGGTTTTTCGATAGCTTCATTCAAATAGTCATTCCAATCATTCAAATAGTCATTCCAATCATTCAAATAGTCATTCTAATCATTCCATGTGTCAATGCAGTAGTTTTGTGACTGTGCAGGGACAAGGCCCTTTTTCATCATGAATTTGCCCCTTGATTTCAATCTGCCTCTTGGTTGCCCATGGCCAGATAGGGGGTGTCTTCTGTCGATTTCTTGTTTGTCTTTTCGAATTCTCACATGGTCATCCCTTTGGATATGGAGAGGGGCCATGCCAGCTAATATGTACACCACTGGTAGTGGGGTTGGTCTTAGTGTCCCAGTAATTCTGCGCCATGCATTATTTAGTTCTGGGTCGATTAATTTGGCATGACACGATCCAACCCAAACTACAGCAAAGTATTATTTACCTCCTCTTCAGGAGGTTAGGCACAAGGCCAGTTTTATCTTACTCCCACACAGTTAGATGTGACCCAAGGTCGGGAAAGTGGGACTTGAAAAGCCAGCACCCGAGAAGGTGAGCACTCTGGCCATTAACAATTGTCTAGGCAGCTCCGTCGGTATTCCCCGGTCGGGGCGCCTCAGGCAGTAAGCAATAAACTTACTCCTCCCCAAAAAGGGGAGGCAAAGCCTGGGAGGGTGGACCTGCTAGAACTGCACAGGACCGTCCCATAGACCGACGTAAATCAAGCCCCGAAGGCCAAAGCGATACCAGTATATGGGGTGTAGTATCCATCGGAACAGATACTACACTTTGATCCCGGCCAAAAGGCCGAGCTGTGGCAGAGTACCAAAGTGCTAATGCTGTTGAGTGCATTGTTGTTATAGTACGCTGTTAGGGTATTGAGAGTATCTTGCAATTGTTTGAAGTCTGTCATCTGTATCAGATAAATCTTTCACCTTTAGATTTCTATGGCAGGAAGCAGTCCGATGCTGATAATAGTTATGATAATGTTATTGCCTATTTTATTTTTTAAAATTGCATTTAGAGAACTCTGTCTGATAAACTCTTATTATTAATAAATTTATGACTTAAACAGAACAAATTCTAAAGTATCTATGCGAGTTACATTTAGATTTTTCATAATAATACTTATATGGGGTTCAGGAGTAGGAGTTTCTTGGGTTCCATAATTTTCTCGCCCAATGCCAAGACATGCCTCCCCGGCTAATTATTAATATTATGATTGCTGTTATTGATAATTATGATTAACGTATAATTTCTTGAGAATGGCTACTGAAATAGCCGAAAACACTTGGACAAATTGAAATAAAGACACTGAAACATCAATTTGAAATTTTCTTTATCTCATCAGGCAGAAAAAAAAATCTTGAGACAGATATGCAACTAGTACTTGATAAATTTCATTAAATGTTAATTTTTATTCAAAAACTTGATTGCTTTTTTTTTGTTTTGTTTTTTAAGAATTATATTGCTTGACCACTTTCAGAAAATAACTTGAATGTCTTTGGGGAGAAAGACATCCAAGATATTTGATGTCAGTGACAAAATGATGAGAAAGTAAAGAAATATTTAATAATATTTCTACATTTAAAAGAAATTACCGCTAAAAAAGTAGCTGTATTTTATTCATTCATTTTCATTTACTTTTTACTCTTTTTATCCAAACTATTTTTTCGCATTGTTTTGATGATTATAATATTCCCTTCAATTTTACTTAATGTCTTCCCTTATTTTCTAAAGCGTTGAATTTTGCCTCAAGTTGTAGCAATAGCTGATTTCTTGGTTAATTATTTATATTTCGTCTATGTGCATAACGATAGGTTTATTTATCTTATTACAGAATTAGTTAGACTCACAGGCTTTTTCTCTCGATATAAGATAGTAATTATCAGTGTTTGAAATGTTAGATTTGTTTTGGAGTCAATACCACGCACACTGACTATCCTGGATGCTGAATTTATATCGCTCGTCTTGTTCTATAAAAATCAGTCTTTGAAAGAGCTTTCTCTGATCTATGCAGTTGTGATTACTACGACTGCTACTGCTACTGATTGCTACTTCAGCTGCTGCCTTGGTACCTTCAACTACTGCTACTGTAGCATGAGCCTATTTTAGTGAGAATCAGTTGAACCTTGGCTGCTATTGTTGTTGTTGTTGTTGTTACTGCTGCTGATAGCTGTGTCTCTCTCTCTCCTCTCCTCTCTCTCTCCTCTCTCTCTCCCTCTCTCTCTCCCTCTCTCTCTCCCTCTCTCTCTCTCTCTCTCCCTCTCCATGCAACATTTCTTGTTCATTCTTCTTACCCTTTTCTCATAGGAATGGGTTGTTGCATAAGATTTCTGTTGTCTATTGATTACTGCTTAAAATGCAATTAAGTAATCCACCGACGCTTACCTGCGGGGACGGAGTAGAGCAAGAAAGATCCAAGCTCAGTGTATATACAGAGGCACATGGGGGAAGACTTCTTGTGAACCATGGCTACGACGAACAACACGCATTTACTACGGAAGTGTCTTTCTAAAGACTGACCTCTACTTTTTCATCCCAGGACAGGGAAATTTTAAACGGCAATGGAATAATAATTTCTAAAAAAAAAAAATAATAATCTTTTTTTATTATTATTATTTTTGTTTGTTTTTTTTTAGTGTTTTTTTTATTATTATTTTAGTTGAATTTTTTGTCAAATTTTAATCTGTAGATTACAAAGTTATAGTAAGGAAATCATCTTCTTTTTTTTCAAGCCTTGATTTCTTTCTTTTATAAAATCTGAGCTGATTCTAGCCAGATCAGAAGTTGTTTTCTTCTCCCTCAATTCTAATTGTTTGTAGATTTAGTTATTCATTCATTTTGTGTTCACTTCTTTGCACTTAACAAGAATATGCCTTATTACACATCTTTCTTATACAATTACATTGTTCTTGAGAATTAAAACTCCCCTACCTAACCTCTTTAATGATGATTTAATCTTAAACATTTTAAGGTATTTATACAGTCTCTATCTATATAAGTATATATATATATATATCATGCTAAATTATTTACAAGCACATGTTGTACTAGATTATTGCACCTTGTAACTATAGCTTTGCCATGACCGGTCAATTTTGATATTGCAAATATACATAAAACACCTCAAATCATAAAATATTGGTCAAACAAGTTTACATTGCAACGTTTACTTGTTTAGATATATTTCATTTTTATTACTTATTTATTGTTATTCTTGTTTTTTTTTGTTTTTTTTTAGCATAATGTGTAACTTTACAGGTGAAATTTCTGTAAGCAAAACTTATGGATTTTGAAACTGGGTTTGATTTTGAGATAAGAAATCAGATAAATCATATAACTGTTCACCCAAATCTTCAAATCTAATTTGTTTTATGTCTACAAAATGCTTACTTATAAGGTGTTCTATTTAAACTACTTCGGATTATCTACAACAAAACAAATGTGTGGCACTTTTTTCTAATATATCGATTACCTCTTTCCGAGCCACCCGACACTGAACTATTATTTCACTCTCTTCCAAACAGTTCGGCAGTGATCGTCTGCGGTTTTCCATCGCTTCTTCACAACTTAGAAATGTTTCTTTTATAAACCTTATTATTTTTATCATAAACATTCTTTTTTTTTTGTTTCTGTTTAAAAAAAAAAAAAAAAAAAAAGGTGAAGTAATTAAAGAACAGTGACATCTCTTACTCCGTCTGTATCTATGTATACAGATAGATTTATATAATTAAATAGATTTGTAAATTTCCTACAGAAAAAAAGACGAAATGGTGTATTTTCCTTTTTTGCACCATCTCACATTTATAAAACAAAAATAGTTGCTATGCATTACAAAAAAAAACAAAAAAACAAATGCACAAACTAAATAGTTTTGAGAAATATTGAACAAATGTTTCTTAATTAAATTTAACTGCAAAAAATACCCCCCCCCCAGTCAAGACTACTCAGATCTGTATCTCTGCTCTTGTACTCACTGTCTGTCTCTATCTTCATCTCTCCATCTTTCTTCCTTCTTCATCCTTTCATTTCATCCTTCGTTTATTTATGAGTTGCTTTTCGTTTGTTTTCTTCCCTTTCCTCCTTATTTCACCCAGCTGATATTCAGGTTTGAAGGTCTCTGGGATATGCATGTAGGAAGTGCGAAATTCTGGGTGGGGACACATCTAAGAAGTGCTATGTCCTGGAGGACACCCGTGAAGGAATTGTGAAACTCATCCAGCAAACCCTTAATGAACTCCTTTACCACATGTCGCAAAAAATGCCCTGTTTCTGCAGGTCTTCTTCATAAAAAGGGGGAGAAAAAAAAGTTCAAGGCTGATATTTTATATCGGCTTACAGATATTTTTATTTTTATTCTAACAAAGGGATGTAAATGTCCAGTTTCGGTTCTCCAAAGAGAAGCACCATGAGGGTCACCTATCGAAGGGTAAGTAAACGGGACAAAAAAGTTTACAAGTAAAAAAAAAAAAAAAAAAAAAAAAAAAAAAAATTGAAAGGCAATTATGATTTTGTATGTATTTATAAATATAAAAGTTAAATGTTTTGTCTTTGGTGTGACAGGGGCGCATGTGAAAATGAATGATTTTTTTTTTTTAGTTGAGGATGACACATGAACCATAATACGTTAAAGATTTCAAGATCATGTTCATATTTCAAAGTGTAACGATAAGTACGTACAAGTAAGCCATTTTTATGTATTATTGTTAAGAAAAAAACTGACATTTGTTTATATCGTAATCCAAAAATAATATTGAAGCATTTCAACTTGCAGATAGAAAGTTATTTTTGGCTTGAATTAAACTTTAAAGGCAAAAGTATTATGGTTCATTTGTGCTACGAAAACGAAGAAAAGCTTAAATTTTCTCGCACGCTCCTGTAAAGAACAGTTTTGTTTTTGTTAGCATCAACACCTATATTCACTATTAAAATCTGTTTAAGTTTTAAAGTTGAATTATGCTTTGAAAATGGCCAATGTTTCGCAATATATTCTTTATTGAACACTTGGTCTATTCATTTTAAAGTCTTACATAGATTTAAAAAAGAAAACTTTTATGAGTTGCAATAAAAAAAATTCTGATTATGGAAATTATTTTCTTGTTTTGAAATCTTTTTTAATTTTTTTTTTATTCCTCGATGATATTTTTAAGATATTAATGTGAAAATTCAGAAGAAAAAAAAACGTTTTACATTATGTTTTTTTTCTTGTAGGTTTTATCAAAAGTATTTTTATGAATTGCATGACTTTGTCTTCCTGTCTATATTATATACAAAATGCATATAAGCAAAAGTGAATATAAAGTGAATCCCAATGAAGTTACATGGGTTTTCGAAAGTGTGAAGTCGAAGTAGCCGATTTGAGAAATGACGACTTAACTTTTGTTTCAATCCTTGAACTTAATTCAAGCCACGTGCATTTGCTGGTATTTTTATCATTTTTTTTTTTTTTTTAAATTTTTTTTTTTTATTTAATGTTTTTTTTTAATTTTTTATTTTTTTTTTTTTATTTTTTTTTTTTTTAATCTATTTTTTTATTGATTTATTTATTTTATTTTTTTAATTTATTTTTAATTTTTATTTATTTTTTTTTTTTTATTTTTTTTTTTTAATCTTTATTTTTATTTATTTTTTAAAATTTATTTTTTTATTGATTTATTTATTTTTATCTATTTTAAAAAAAACAACATTTTTATTTTATTTTATTTTTTGCATTGTAACATACAATTCAGTCTGTGAGACTATTGATAGTTCTTTTAGCTTAACTTATTTTTTGCTAACAATTGATTGGTGGATGATAATCTTCACAATTATATAGCGCTATTACCATTTAATCAAATTGTTTAGTAAGTTATTTTGAAAAGCTCTGTTATGAGCGAAATGGCAATTTTTGTTTGAATAATCATTTCTGCTCGGTATTGTCTTGGCATTAAATAATCCGAAAAGGGTTGATTGATGTGGCATAAAAACAGATCAAAGTGTAGTATCTGTTCCGATGGATACTACACCCCATGGACTGGTATTGTCTTGGCCTTCGGGGCTTGATTTACGCCGGTCTATGGGTCTGTCCTGTGCAGTTCTAGGAGGTCCACCCTCCCAGGCTTCGCCTCCCCTCTTTGGGGAGGAGTAAGTTTATTGCTTACTGCCTGAGGCGCCCCTACCGGGGGATGCCGACGGGGCTGCCCAGGCAATTTTTGATGGTCAGTGCTCACCTCTCGGGCGCTGGCTTTTCAACCCCCACTTTCCGACCCGACCTTGGGTCACATCTTACTTGTGGGAGTAGGATAAAACTCGCCTTGTGCCTAACTCCTGGAGAGGAGTAAATAATACAAACAAACCAAATCAATCTTAAACAGTCTAAAATAAAGATAACACACTTTAGACCATGTTTTTCACTATCATTTGCTTTTGTAACTTTTATAAAAACGAATGCTTTTTATTGTTATAACTGGTACATTCATATGACAATACTTATCAAACGTCTATGATACATTTGTCGATAAAACGGGCTTATTTGGGGCTAAAAAGATCTATCAAAAAGTCAAGAGGGGGGGGGGGTGACCAGTTTACATAAAAACGTACATAGAAAACTGAACCTCATACTAAAAATTGAACCGGTAAATTTTTCATGGAAAATTTCAGATGTAAAACTTGTTAATCAGTAATAATCCTAGAAACATGTTTCCAAACAATTGAATAACAGAAATTCTAGAGGGGAAGACGAATGTCTCATGTATGTATTATTATTTTTTAGTTTTATTTTAATCTCTTTCAACTCAAATACTGAATCTCCTATTTACTTATCTCCCCACGAGGGCAAAATTAGAGTCACGGTCGGATTTTGATGTGAATAGGTAGACGCTTGATTTCCAGTGATGTAAGCATTTTCTTGAAGTTAGCAAATATTTTAAAATTTAGTATTTTGGGATTTAGTTCGAATGTTGCATCAATTTCATATTCGTCTATTTATCATACAATTCTACAATATAAAAATGAGTGATTTAAAATCTCACTAATTATTTTGTATGAATAATAAAAAAAGAAAAAAAAGAAAAGAAAGTACTGCTTTTATATGGAGCCTGTAAAAGTTTTTAAATGTATTTGCTATTTAGTTTTGAATCAATTTTACTGTGAACACCATCTGATTTTATGGACTGCCGCTACCAGATCAGGCTGTCTAAAGTTATTGACTTCCTGACTCAAAATGCACCAAACATTGATGTGTTATTGTTTTTTTGCAAAACTCAATCATGTTCTGCAAAATTCCAAACAGAAAACAACAATTTCCTCCCTCTCCATCCCTCCCCCCCATTTCGCTCAACCAAACATCATGAATAGATATTTGAACATATCAAGAACTTGAAGCATAAAAACTTTCACCAAAATGACCAGATTCGGCATTAAATAACCCAAAAAGGGTTGATATGCCGTAGAACAAAACAACTAAACCAAACACCATGCCTGGTGCTACCAGATCAGGCTGTCTGAAGATACCGGCTTCCTGACCAAAAATGCACCAAACATTGATGTTATTGTTTTTTTGTTTCCTTTCCCTTTGCGAAACTCAATCATGTTCTACAAAGCCAAAAACAAAAATAACAATTTTCCTCTACAAAACAACCAAACGAAACACCATGAATAAATATTTGAAGATATATAAAACTTTTACCAAAATTACTGGATTCGACATTAAATAACCCGAAAAGGGTTGATATGCCGTAAAATGAAACACCATGAACCATGATTTTATGGTATTCATCGCTTCTTCTGCACTCTTTGACTTGAGTTATATTTGATCAAACCTGTCTACCCCAGAGAGTAATATAGTGATGTCTGCGTTTTCTGTTTTTATTATCTTTATAATTTCTATGGGCACATAGCCAACCGCCACCCTTACATCTCGTGTGTGGCAATTGTTTTAATAACTACACCGACTTTGGATGCATACATTAACACTTATAATTATGCTTTTCTATATTCGTCTCGGACACCAAAAAAAAAAATGTTAACTTCATATGATGTTTTTATCTTTTTGTAAAAAAATTTTTTGTCTAACATTGCGGGAAGTAGATCACTTACAAATATCTCATCTTTAAATATAAAATAATGAGCCAGATTTAAAATTTCATACAAATAAGGATTTTTTTTTGGCTACCCCCTGCTTAATTGGTCACAAATTAACATAAATAGAAATTATTATAAGTAATTAAATTAAAACAGCAAAACTATAAAAAATGTTTGTACACTCTAATTGTGATCTAAAATCAATATCCTTAATTTGCATCGATATTGGTGGTTTTATTTATCGTTGTTTATTTTTATATTTATTTTTAAAAGAGAATCATTGCTTTTATTATTATTATTATTATTATTAAAAATATTATTTTTATTATTTTTTATTATTATTAAAAATATTATTTTTATTATTTTTTATTATTATTAAAAATATTATTTTTATTTTTTATTATTAATATTGTTTTTATTATTATTTTTATTTTTATTATTTTTTATTATTAATATTGTTTTTTTTATTAATATTTTATTTTTTATTATTATTATTATTATTATTATTAAAAATATTTTTATTTTTTATTATTTTTTATTATTATTAATACTGTTTTTATTATTTTTATTAATATTTTATTATTTTTATTATTTTAATTACTACTACTACATATTCCGATCTTGAAATGAAGACAAGGGAGTCAGTAGTTTTAATTCTTCCATATTATTTTCCTCCATTTCTCTTCTCTTTTTTACTTTTCATTATTTACCCTGCCACTATTCTTGTGATGATGCTGTTATTATTCAGTCCACAGTCCATCGACACACCCGGGTATATTTGCTGAACTGACCACCGAGCCACACTCTTCTGTATACGTAGTATCTTCTTAGCGAATGACTTTCCACTTATTGATTTTCTTAAGACTTGTATTGTTTTTATTTTGTGTTTTATTATTCCTTTGATATCCCAAGTCATGCATTGACTGATTCTGGTAATTCATTCATTCAGTCATTCTCCTTCTTTTTTTTTTTTTTTTCTGCATTCCATTCATGGCTCTGTTGTATTAAGACTTCACTCTCTGCGGCTCATGTCTCGTGAAATCTTTCCACACACACACACACACAGACACACACAGACACACACACACACACACACAGGGTGTTCGGGTACTCGCACTCACCCCTTTTTTTTGTCCGAATGTCCACTAATCATACAATACTTCAAAGAATCTCATTTTCTTACCTGATGCTGCAGTCTTTGTTTAGACTCGTGTCACCTCATTGAACGGACGGTTCTTTGATACGACGCGAGTTTGTTAGAAACTTAAAGTATAAAAGAATACTTGGTTTATCGTGAAAAACTTTAATTCCGCTCCAAAATGGCTTTTCAATACGTAATTTCAAGCCTTCAAACGCATATTTTTAATTTCGTTCATCCACTAAGTAAACCCTGTGCCAACCATTATTTCATTATTAATAGATAAAAAAATAAAAAAAAATAGCCGGCATTTGTAAGCTTAGCTTTCAAAATACTAAAGTGATTTTGTAGCCTTTAAACTATTGATTAGAAACTAATTTATGATTTTGGAATAAATTTCTCAGCAAAAATCAAGTATTATGGTTTAATTGTGCGCCTAAACAGAAGATGAATATGAATTTTCAATGTGCCCCAGTCCTATCAAAGAAGCGAATGGACTATTTTCAAATGATCAGAATTGTTTATCATTTCTTATATTCATTCATTAATTCACTCATTCATTAATTCACTCATTCATTCATTCATTCATTAATTCATTCATAAATCGTTGAAAGTTTCCTTTACTCCTGTTTCCTCTTCTACTATAAATGTGTCAATGGTGTGTAAACATTCACATTCATAAAAAACCTCCATTCAACTTTTGCTCATGAAATAATGTTGGCTTATCTGGTAAAGATGTTCATTCTTTAGTTACACTTTTATAAATAGACTCACTTTGTGTCCAAGCCTGTGAGCTTCTCTGTAGATTCAAAGAAGCTAAAATAGCAATAGACTTATAAAACCAATGATACCTGATAAGTAAAATGATCTACACAACAGATATTTGAAAATAATAATTTCTTCTTTTCGTGTATCTTTTTCTTTCTTTTTTTTGCATTATTTCATTTCTTCCTTTTGTGAAAATTTGAAGAAAAAAAATACAAAACCAAATAGAGGCTAGACTATATATAACATATAATTTCTCTCTCATCATATATATATATATATATATATATATATATATATATAATATATAGAGAGAAAGAGAATAGTAGTTTGCTTGAAGCATTGCTGGGAATTGTAATAAATGTATTAAGAAGGCTAAAGACAATGTAGAGAGTCGGATTAATGAGAAGCTGGAAGGAACAAAAACTAAACAATCGAATGGGAAGGACTTAAACTATTTATTTTTATTTTCAATCATAGATAAACAGCAATATATATATATATATATATATATATATATAAAGTTAATCCAACAAAAGATATAAGAGGCAACTAATACATTTTAATTAGTGAAACATCCGGATAAAAACTGAAGCTCAATATACTGGATAGAGCATTAATAGCATAATATAAAATGAAATAATAAAATAAGGTGCAAATCAAATTTTATTAGAATTCAAAGTTCAGGCAAAGTATCTTAAAGTCCTTAACTCATGAGTTTTCAAAGATAATTCTTCTCCTCTATTATCTATTTATTTTTATATTTTCAATCATAGATAAACAGTAAGTATGGTGTTAGCTGTGTGTGATGTTCGGATGATTATATATATATATATATATATATATATATATATGAGAGTAGAGTGTAGTGCTGTTCCAACGAGAGAAAAGTGTATATTTTTTTTAAAAGTTGGCCTATCAACATTTATAAATTAAAAAAAAACTTTTTTTAAAATTTATTTATCATTTTATTATTTTATCATTTTATAATGCGGTTCGATCTGGAAAAAATAATTTAAATAGCAGTTTATTAATAATTTGTACGAAAAGAAAAATAATTTTTAAAAGACGAAACCCCAATTCAAAAAAATGATGAGGTAAAAATGACGAAAGTAACATTATTTAGTACAAATGATGACGATGCGATCATTTTTGTTAAAGAATAATTCGTTTTAAGAAGAAACACAAAAACTAATGAACCAACTTGTTGGAATTCTTTTTAATTGAGAAAAAAAAAAAAACTTCCATTTATATACTTGTTTAAAAAGAGTAAACAAAAATTGTTTTGTTTTTTAATTAATAAAAACACTTTAAAATTATAAACTTATTCGAAATGTTGATGCAGACGATATTTGTCTATATTTATGTAACTAGCAAATATATGCTCCCACTGGGCGCATATTTTTGCTAGGCTGGAAGTATTATATAAGTGTGACAACTATACAACAGTACATAGGTAAAGCAAAATAAATAGTTTCGGACTATTAAAATAATTTTCAACGCTATTATTATAGATAAAATAAAAGTAAAGTACCTTATTTATGGATGTCAAGTGCGAATGCAGACCCCACAATATTTTTATAAATAAAATAAAGTAAAACCTATTTCCTTTTTATAGATGTGAAAATAAACACAGACACCACAATTTTTTATAAATACAATTAAGTCACCTATGTCCTTTTTATAGATGTCGAGTGCGAAAGAAAATAATAGGAAATTACAACATGACTGCCAATGTATTAAAGTTCGATTTTCAAGTTTTCAAAAAATAAAATTAGAATTTTATTTTGGGATAAAAAAAAAATACAATTTAAGACTAATTAATAAATTTCATCCAAAATGTGTGCGAAAAT
>OY744533.1:89365714-89383214 GCA_963556195.1 Sepiola atlantica
GCAGCTTAAGAATACCCATTATTTTTCAATTATTTTTGGTTGTAAAGAAAATAAAAGGCTGAAAATTGAAATTATTTTACTAAATTTTTATAAAATGGTCGAAATTTTATATTTCATGTATTCTAGTATAAGTATGAAGGTGAAGAACTCACTGTTGCTCAACTGTGATTCCAAGAAATAATTTCATATTTCTGTCAAATTGAATTTTGTAGTTACTTTCAATGCTTGCAATGTTGTAAAAATCATTTTCCTGCAGACAAGCTCACTAAAATATGTCTGCAAATATTGTTTTTTCATGCCATTTTGGTTTTGTCAGATTTATTTTATATGAGTAATGTGTGTTTACTCTGTAGTTTACAGCTTTCCTATCAATTTAATGGATTGGTCAGTTGTGTTGGCAGTGCTGGCGACCCATGCCCCCCCCCCCCCCCCCAATCTATGAAATGAGACAATGTGTTAATCACCAGAAGCCTCTAATTCTAATTTGTAAAATGTATTCAATAAATTATCTTTTATAAGAAACAAGAAATACCCGTGCCCCGTTGGGTCACAATCATTACCACTATTTATTCTACTTTAGGAGGGAATAAAATGGGTCTAGTACACTCAGTGATTGATGTATTTGCAAAACCCATCAGTCAGTGTGAAGAAATCAAAGTTAAATTATTCTACAGTGAATGATGTATTTGCAAACAGTTCTGCTACAACACTCACGGTCAGAATTTTTTGTCTTTATAATCCATCTGTTCGATGGTAGGAAATCGTATTCGATAAAGGTGCGGTTTGGGGAGCAGCGTAATAAATAATAAATTTTACCCCGCAAAAAATAATGTTGTGCCTACATTACTCACCGTGTTGCCTAGAATATGTATCGCATAATTCATAATAAGTTCATTAGTTGAGGAGTTTACCCTGCGCATACATATTATTGATGCTCACATGCGCGCACCAGTTCGGTTAAAATTTTATTACATAATAGAACTCAAACAAAATTTGATGCAGAGCAATTCTTTTCTCTTATAATTTTTTTTTTTTTGGGGGGGGGAGGGGATTTGGGTAGCAGACCCCTAAAAAGTTAAAAAAAAAATTTTTTAAAATAGTAATGTGCTCACGTTACTCACCATGTTGCCTATAGTATATATTCGATGATTCATAATGATCAGTTGATTAGTTTATGAGTGACACATACCTAACTGTATATATATATATATATATATATATATATATATAATATGAATAAAGATAGGGATAAAATGATCCGATGTAATGAAAAAGGAAAATTAAAAACTATATTATTTATGTATTCATCAACGTTTCGTCTTTATTGTAAGACTTCCTCAGGATGAAGAAAAATGAAAAAAAAATCATACAAGCATCAATTTGGTTTGCCTGAAAGCGGCGAGCGTCAGCTGGTTTGTGAGTAAAAGAAAAATTAAAAAGTGAGAAACAACAAGGCTACACATTAGCAGCAGCAGTCTATAGAGTTTTTTTTTTGGGGGGGTGATATATATATGAGAGAGAGAGAGAGAGTTTTCAAAAAAATGCAAGTTTGACATAATTTAAGTTTGGGCCAGATGAGCAGTGAACATGTACAGTTGGGTTTTTAAATTGGGTTCTTTTCTTTTTCTTTAAGTGACTCTAATTTTTGTGATAACAATTGAAATAAGGAAACGAAAACGAAGGAGGAGAGTGGTGCTGAATCCATCTCTTTCGAATGGTCCTCAGCAGACTCTCTCCTCAGTCAAGATGGAGGGGAGGATCAGAGGTAGTGTAGGATCAGTGTGGTGGATACCTCAGGAGTTCATAATTTTAAGCAGACACATGTTTATTTTTGTTTTTTGGCTAAGATCAAAGTGTAGTATCTGTTCCGATGGATACTGCACACCAATAGACTGGTATTGTCTTGGCCTTCGGGGCTTGATTTACGCCGGTCTATGGGTCTGTCCTGTGCAGTTCTGGGAGGTCCACCCTCCTAGGCTTCGCCTCCCCTCTTTGGAGAGGAGTAAGTTTATTGCTTACTGCCTGAGGCGCCCCTACCGGGGAATGCCGACAGGGCTGCCCAGGCAATTTTTAAACCCCACTTTCCCGACCCAACCTTGGATCACATCTTACTTGTGGGAGTAAGATAAAAACTGGCCTTGTGCCTAACTCCTGGAGAGGAGTAAATCAATACTCATCCCAAAGATACAAAAAGATTAGTGTTTAAATACGCAATAGTGCTGGGATGCCAAAAGGTTAAAATATGCTTCGAAGAAATCTCAAATTTCCCAGACATATTTAATCAATATTTTACAAAAGTGGGTCATGGGTAGAAATAAGCACATACATCTGTACATAATATTTGCTTACTGTACAACAATGAGAAAACTGAGAAACAACCAAAGATACATTTACAAACCTTACATGTTCTGCTTTAGTGTAACCTCAAGTCGGTTTTGGTAATAAAAAATAAAATTAAAAATTAAGGAAATAATTATAATATTCATTCATTTGGTGCAAACCAGGGGCCAAATTGGTAACTATTGAGTCAGAAAAAAAAAGTTCTTTCAATCAAGAAATCAAGGGAAATAACTCTGTACATATTTTAAACTAATTTCCCTTGAAGCAATTAAAATTGAAAATGATAGAAATAAAAATAAAATAAAATTAGTGACAGAGGAGATCAGAGGTGGAAGTAAAAGTACACAGGGGTCCTTATCCATTCCCAAGCAACGCTGGGGGTGCTTGCTAGTTTAGTAGAAAAGAATATAAACCTACTATTGCTTAAACTGGTAAAGTGGATCAGACCACCTGCAAGAGGCAGCCCATTTGTACTCTTTCCAAATTTCTTAAACTAATCAATGCCATTGCATTAAGATAGTTGAGATTCTTTTCACTGGCTTTCATCGAGTTTTTAATGTATCATATTTTTGACTCTTAGTCATCGGTACATTATAAAATAAACAATAAATGAATCGCTGTTTCAAAGTATTATTGCTTGTTAAAAAAAATTTTTTTTTAACATAGTTCACCCCAAACAAGGCAGGCCGCCACTGTAGACGTAAGGGGCTACTGAGAAAAACGGGTGATGGTTTGGGGGGTCAAACTAAATTAGGAGCTGCGCAGCCAGATATCTGTTTACATTAGTTTTAAATTTCTGCATGTCAGTAACGTCAGCAAAGCAGGGAGGGAGTTCCAGAGTCCAGCAGTATGAGGAAAGAAGCTCCACAGTGAATGGATGGGATTTGGCAGATTGTCCGGTTGGTCTAGTGAATTTATGTTGTGGGGGTACCAGAGCAGCAAGCTCATCAGAGCACAATCCATTGAAGTACTTGTAAAAGAGGCACAAGGAAGCAACATTGTAGCGATGGGACAGGGGCTGGAGCTTGGTAAATAGTGAGGGACCTATTAAGTTGGCGACTCTTTTTTTGGACCTTTTCTAAGAGGGAGAGACTAGTGGATGATGCCCCAGCCCAGATGTGGCAACAATACTCCATGCATGGGCGGAGTGTGGCTCTGTAGAGATATAGGATGTCTTATTAAAAATTGTGGGGAAATCGGAGGGAACTAGCGAGACACCCTGGAAATTCCATGGTTATTTATTTCATCTCCCTTTTTAATTTACTGTTAATTATAATATTTCTCTTGGAATTCGAAATGTATGTAATAATATTAAGAAAAAATTGTCTCTTTTCTTCTTCCATAAAAATAATTGTTAAATATCCTTAAAATAAACGAAACAACTGTCTCTTTTATAATTTATTTATTTAAATTTGTTGCAATTAAACGTGTATTAAAAAATAAAAGAATGCAAAAAGTAGGTTTTTTAAACTAGTTAAGTCGTTGGGGTGAATAATTAATTCTAAATTTTTAAGTGACCCCCAGTTATTTTCCAATTATTTCATCTTCATTGATTGGACGATCTAATTCTTTTTAAATGTGTGTGGAAGGTGATAACGTACATACAGACGTGAATAAGCATATTGTGATACAGACTGGCACAAGTGTTTATATTGTTATCCATCATGATGACTAATTTTGTTCCCCAATTTTTTTTAGATGTGTCCACACATTTCCATAAGAGATTCTGTTTATTGGTTTGTCACACTTAAGTTTGAAATATCATTTTCGTCCTGTTTATTGGTCCCCCGATTTATAAAATCAGGAGACCTATGTTTTGAGGTCTGTCCGTCCGTCCGGATTTTTCTCCGCAACCATCCATTGAATTTCTCTGAAATTTTGCATGAAGTTGTAACTTTGGTCAGGTTAGAAAGTGGCATTCTCCGATTTTTTAAAAAATATCTGGTTAGCCCCCCCCCCCCCCCGGGAGTCAAAAGCCCTCTAAAATGGCAAAAAATGACCCTTTCCTCCCATAACGTTTGATCCATCCATTCAATTTTTCTGAAACTTGGCCAAAATGTAAAGGCAATTGTTCTGGATATAAAATGAGCATCCTTGACCTCAGAAAAATTCTGGTTCTCGCCCCCAGGGGGTCAAAGGGGGGTAAAAATTCCCCAAATTTCCCAAATTTATTGCATTTTACACTCGCCACATCGAGTCACATGCAGAGGGGGACCATGCATGCGCGGCTTGTTTTTTATTGTTTTTATTTACTTCTATTTTGCTAAACTTAATTTTAATAACTTTCCAAGTTTTGCCTCTAACAAAAAACAGTTAAATATGTGCGTTAATTTGTATATAAAATAACAACATTGAATAATGGCCACATTTTTTTTTTAGACTCTGCCAAGCATCTATTTAAGAGGCTCTGTCCGTCTGTCGTGCTTAAACTTGAAATAGCATTTTCGTTAGTCTGTCAGTATTATTACGAGCAAAAATATGCAACCGGTGAAAGGTAATGCATGGGAGGATGGTCTAATGACAACAGAACAGATACTACACTACATCCCTCTGAATTGAGCATTGAAAGATAATACATTAGTCTAAAACAGTATAGTAAACTGAATTGACCATTAAAAGATAGTATAATAGTACAATTAATAGAAGTTATAGTATAGTATCGGCTTCAGACGGATACCAAATCTCGATTAGTGATAGATCTGTTATGTCTCTTTGGGCAGATCTCCTTTTTTTAACTATTTTATCAATTCAGCTCTTAAGGAAAACTTTACACTGGCAGTAAACCTCTATTCTGTCTCACGAGACAATGGATGATTCCTGTAAGGATGTCTGCGTGGGGAGTCAATTGTGAAGCCAGGGTTGTGCAATCACAACCACACTTCCTTAACCGACATTGAATCTGATGGAAAAGAGAAGTCTAAGACGACTAGAAACAATTCCAGAATAAATAAGCAGAGATCCGTCTGATATGAAGCATCTGGTATTCCCAAATGGTCACCCATTTAGCACGGTCCAGGATCAACGTCCCTTTACTTCGGTGATCTAACCGGAACTGGTGTGTTGTGTGATTATGCCGTATTTACAGTTACAATATCAATATTCAGATCAAATTTTGTTAAACATTTCATCTGATAGTTCCCAAAAATGCCATCTTAATTTCTTTGTTTGTCATGCTTAAGTTTAAAATAGTGTCCACGCATCTCTATAAGAGACTCGGTCCATCTGTTGATCTGTCACACTTTTAATACAATATCAATAGTCAGATCAAATTTTGTTAAACAGTTGATCTGATCCATCCATTGATCTGTCACACTTAACATTCAAATGACATGTTCATCGCTAAATGCACAAATTGAAAGGCTGCATCTTAAGAATATCGCTAAAAGATTTAAACTTGTATTTGTCTACAGAAAGCTAAAAATAAATTGTTTAGATTCATCAACTTGATATGTTCAAGGTTATCTTAATTCATCAGTGAAGCTAATTGATTGATGACACAATATGTCAGCCATTTCGATTGTATCTTTTTCTGTCTTAACGCCAATGCATCATCGTCTGCTTCAGCATCTTTACTTGTCACAAGCATTGAACGTTTTGGTAGCATTTTTTTAGATCCTCTTTCCACGAATAGGTTTTGGTCCCGGTTCCAGGCTATTCCTGATTACCTCTATCAAGGTCTTATGTGGGTACCCCCCCCTAGTCCATTTACCAGTACATCTTGGTACATCCATCTACCACCACAGAACTTGCTTGATCTTAAAACCGGTTCAAGTACTAGTATCATTAATGTTTTCCACAGATGCCATGAGGACTCTGTGATTTTGACATCACATGTACAGTGAATCATAGCGTTTTTCTCTGGCCATAATTTATCCCCAATCGTGGAAGCCCAACGTTCACTATTATATAAAAGCATAGATCGAACACATAAAACCCTGCTTGTTGTTGGTATAAGTACTCGAAATTATTTCCATGTACATCTGACAACAAAAGCAGAGCACATGACGTTGAATACAAGAAATAGGTGTTTCTATTACATTAGTGAAAGATTCTGATTTTTTTTTTTTACTTATTAGAAAAAAAGACATCATCGATGTTTATCATTTTAATCTGTTTCTGTTAACTTCAATAAAGGAGTCCTAATTTATAACGTTAAAAAGTGAAGCTCATGTTGCAAAATCTGAAGTTTTGTTCAAACTATTGACCTCATCTTATGTACATTGCTTCTGCTGATACGACAAAATCTGGAAATAAATCTGCTCTAAAAAATGAGACAAAATGACGTTTTCAAGCAAAAAAAATGAATGAGTGATGTGTAAAACTTTTCCAACATTGTTACCAAATGAAAATGCAACTGTTAAAGAACTTGTATGAGTTTTTTTTAATGAGTTATTTTTTTCCTATTATCTTGAAAAGTTGCCACAAAAATATTCATTCTCAGCCTTATTGTTTTTGTTTTTTTAACTTGCTTTGTTTACTTTTAATTTAAGTTCTTTATAGTCAATCATGAATTTAAATGTGTTGCTAAAGATTTTCTGTAGAAAAATTGACCTGATTTTCTTTATGGATAATAAAAATATTCAGAGGGTTTTCTTATGTGTGTATTAATATTTCAATGGTTCTTTAGTTGTTCTTTTGTTTTTATGAAACAAAGATAGAACCATAAGTGCAACGAGAAAATAATTATTATAGCCTAATGTAATCTTAGGCACTTGAATAAATTAACTAAACACTTTTCTAGTCCAAATAACCTATCATTTTTCTCCACCTTCCCAAAATACTAATCTAATAATATTTAACCATGACAATGGGAGTAAAAGTGTAGAATATAAAATATAGATTTTGATAAGTAATGCTAAAATAGTCATACGTAAATGTGCTAGATATAAAAACAGTGATAGAAATCAGCAGAAAGAATAGAGAAAAAAAAAACAATGTGAAAAGGACTAAGAGAAGACATTGGGTGCATATGTATATGACATTGTCACTGGTGGTTTAGTATTAGACAGGGCTATTTTTTTTTTTTTTTTAGAAAGCTGGATAAATATACACGATTATTGATTAGAGTCGTTAATAAGCAAGTCTGATTTTTATAAATAAATGCTTGTAGGCTTGGGGTTCTTCTGTTTCACTCCTGACTTTAGTTGTCATTTCTAGACATGGTAAGTTTAACAATTGTCGGACATTGTCAACAATGATGATGATAATAGCCTCAACAACATCAATAAAAACAATGACAACTTGTAAAATTGTCTATGAATCAATATCGTGAAAGCCATGTCTGTTGCTGATGAGGGCATGAATATTATTGATTTACTAAATCTGAGAACTTTCTTCTAATACACACATTAATATCTAATCATGTGTGTAGTTCTACTTGAAGATTGAACGTGCTATTCATGACAAAGGGTTTCATAAACCGCTTCTTATTTTCTATACAATATCTTTTATGAACTCATTTCACTTGTTTTTTGTCTTCTTCCTTTTTTTGGTCAATTCAGTCCTCTAATTAAATATCCTTTCCTTTTTAAATGCCATGCGACTGTCATAATTTTGTTGAGCGATCAAGAAAAATAATTGCTGCTGCAAAGAAGGTGCTAGTAAACTTCTCACACCTGACATTATCCTGTATCTTTACAAATCCACCATCTTAGACAAGATCCAAAAAAGAGTCGCCAACTTGATAGGTCCCTCACTATCTACCAAGCTCAAACCCCTGTCCCATCGCCGCAATGTTGCATCTTTGTGCCTGTTTTACAAATACTTCAATGGATTTTGCTCCGATGAACTTGCTGCTCTAGTGCCCCCCTCGACGTAAATACACTAGACCAAACCGACAATCAGCTACATTCCATCCATTCATTGTGAAGGTCCCCAGATGCCGAATAGCTTTCTAATCCAATAGCTTTTGTCCTCGTGCTGCCGGCCTATGGAACTCCTTTCCTGCTCCCTGTTTCCCCGATTGTACCGACATGCAGAAGTTTAAAACTAATGTTAACAGACATTTCGCTGCACAGTTTCCAACTTAGGATGACCCCCCCCCCCTATGACTGCATGCAACCTGACGGATGTCAACCGTTTAGATCGGACTGCATGGAGAGTGTTGCCCACCCCAGAGTTTCGGACACTCGCAGCACCTAAATACCAAAACCGAACAAAGAAAAAAAAGAGGAACGGTTCAACTAAAACTTTGGTCAGCAATTTGTGTAGAAAGAAAACTTTGAAATTCCACTATCTAACCTTAACCCTAACCCAAAGGTTAGTCTTGCAGAAGGCAACTGCAAAGCACAGAGTAATTTGAAAAGAAAATCATGAATAACCGCCTAAAAAAACCTTCACCGATATAGAGATTTGGAAAACGATGATTGTTGATGTCTGCAACAAGTCTGCCACTTCACTAATCAACTCATTTTTGTTTCATAATATTTAATTTAATGATTCTCTTTTTATGTGATATATGAACCAAAGATGAATGTCAGTCGAGAGCATCAGTGAAGAAAGGATTAATAGCATGGCCTGTGGATTCGGTAGGCGGAGTTCAAGTTATGTTGAGTTACCTTCACTGGCACGAATACGTTTTGGAAAAGTCTGAATACGTCTCTTCCATCCCAGCTCATAAGGCAGACTAAACTTTTTAACCTTGATCGAATAATACGTATAATCCCCAAAAGTATACTGTGGTTAGCAAAGTTACCCCAGCCAGGAATGGATCCAGAAAGTGTGGTTTGAGTTGTCCCCCTTTGCAAATTGGCTGTTTGGAGAATTTGAAAGCTAGATGGCTCTGGTTGACAGTCAATTTGCATAGGTGAGGCAAAAAGTAGTATAAAAACTGTACTCTTTTCATTGAGCTTCTAGAGAGCGGTAGTGAGAGCAGAGTGAGGCTGAAAGAGGAGACTGAAGTACAAAGAATTGTTCTTGAACTATTGCTTACCGATTGGACGTTGAAAAAGATTAACCACTGTGGTTTGCCACCAGATTTTTTTTTATATTTGTCTTCACGGATTGACCACATATACCAATCTTTGAATAGGATTATATATAAAGAGAAATCTTGCTATAGAAACTGCAATGTTCCAGCCAAAAGTGGAGAGTCATTTCATAGAAAATCATTTTCGATAATATAAAAATTCTGCTTTTGAATAAAATGCTTAAAATATTGGCTATAGATAAATTTCTAATCAGATCCAACATATTCACTTAGCTTAAAATACCACTAGAAAAAATATAAACATGATAAATTAGATTTGAGTATAATAACAACTTATGTTCAATGAATTGCTTACAATGAATCATTTCTAAAAGGTTATTTCGGCATTAAATAACCCACAAAGGGTTGATATGACAAAACTATATTTTTAAACATGTTTTTATTCTGTGAAAAGCATTTCAGTACAGGATCCCATGTCCCCCCCCCCCACCTGTTATAATGATTACCCACTTAGGAAATATGCAAATGTTAGTTCTTGAAATTCATCATTATCAAGTAGCTCTTAATAATGTTTTTATAGTTGTTAAGATATCAGCCACTTCAGTGCGTTAATAATGAAATATTACGACTGTGCAAATTGAAAGAAACTAGCAAAAACTCAAGTTCAAATTGTTACATATTTCTTAGCAGTGATATGCTTCTGAAGTTAAGTGGAGATATCATGTGCCAAATGCATACGGTCAATAGGTATGATTGACAGGGTTTGACCGTAGGTTCACCTGTGGCTCCTGTTATGAACCAGCGGTGAAGTGGCTCAAAAGGAGAAGCTAATAACTTTCCGGATTCAAATGGAAAAAATAATTTTTTTTTAAAAAGAGAAAAAAAAGTTTCACAGTCATTATTGAGCAGAATTTGATCTGGATATCGATACTGGGCGATCTTCTAGTTTGACGTCGTAAATTATCGAGGAAATTGTTGAGCTCGTTAGGCCATGCCCACGCCATATTTGGAGTGCCCATATATGGATTGAATGCTTGTTTACGTTTTGATTTTTTGGGGGGGGATTTTTGGACACAATATATTTTAAACATTATTGTTACACCATTATTTAATTATTTTTACAACATTATTTAACAAAATAAATAGATTTTTATACGATATTTTAAACATATTAAAAAAAAATCAAAACGTAAACAAGCATTCAATTGATATATGGGCACTCCAAATATGGCGTGGGCGTGGCCTAACGAGCTCAACAATTTCCTCGATAATTTACGACGTCAAACTAGAAGATCGCCCGATACTGTACTAAGAGTTTTTTTTTTTTTTTTATTTAACAGTTGAATTGAGAAGATAGTTAAAGGGGAGATGCCCAAGGAGGCATAACAAACAAACAAACAAACAAACAAACAACCAAATTCATGAAAGTAAAAACGATGAAACTTGTGAATGGATTATAACATTGCTATAACGTGAAATTTCAAATAAAGAAAAATGTATTTGATTTTTGCAATCATCATTCGTTGTACCTGATATTTTCTGCTGTCGTCTCGCTAGTAAATCATGAACAAAACATTTTGTATTTTGTGGAAACACATGTAAATACATGAAGGATGTACGAATAAAAATATCACAATTTATTCAAAATGATCACCATTTCTTTGGAAATGACAGCCTCGCGCAACATTTCATGGGGAATTTCCTCCCATTTTCTGAGTATTGATTTACTCCTCTCCAGGAGTTAGGCACAAGGCCAGTTTTTATCTTACTCCCACAAGATGTCACCCAAGGTCGGGTCAGGAAAGTGGGGTTTAAAAATTGCCTGGGCAGGCCCATCGGCATTCCCCGGTAGGGGCGCTTCAGGCAGTAAGTAATAAACTTACTCCTCCCCAAAGAGGGGAGGTGAAGCCTGGGAGGGTGCACCTCCTAGAACTGCACAGGACAGATCCATAGACTGGCGTAAATCAAGCCCCGAAGACCAAGACAATACCAGTCTATGGGGTGCAGTGTGAATTTTTTAACAAACTCTTTCTCCAAGTATCGACCACACATAAAAGTCCATTAGATTAAGATCTGGAGAACATGCAATCCACATCTGTTTGAACCAAAACCTCGACAGATAATCTGTGCACCAGTCGTGAATGACATTCGCAGTGTGAACGGTCGTCCAATCTTGCTGAAAGGTCCACTGTTCATCTACAGCAAAATGATTCAAAGTTGAATCAGGCAGAGGAACCAGGATATCGTTGACGTAAAGTTTAGCATTAATTTTGCAATTTTGTTTCACAAAAATTAGAGGAGGCTTCCATGGAGTAGAACTGGCTGGCCAAACCATAATCAAAGCTACTTTCATTGCGCGACAAACTCTGGCAAGAACATCCGAGGTTTTTGTACCAATAACTGATCATTGTGTTGGTGTAATTTAATTGCTGCTTACTGCAGCAAAATGTGGCACATGGCCCAGCGGGTGAGAAGGGACACTCTGGTCAGGTACAAAAATAGCCGAGAGCAGTCCTGTTGGCATTCTCTGGTAGGGGCGCCTCAGCTGATCAGCAATAAGTCAACCAACCCCTTCCGAAGAAGGAGGTAATGCATAGGAGGATGCATCTCTTAGGACCAAACTGAACCATACCTCATTCCGACAAAAGAAAGGTCTGCTCGCCAGTCTCTAGGTTGCCAGAATGATACCAAGGACGTATCCTTGGCTGGTATGAAAGCAACTGACAAACCAGACATTCTGAATGCTAGTAAATCGCCCCAATTCAACAGTGAATAACTTCTCATCAGACCAAACAATTTCACGTGCCATACCCTCTTTTAACCCTAACCCCAACCCTCTTTTTACGTGTCATACCCTCTTTTAACCCCAACCCTCTTTTTACGTGCCATACCCTCTTTTAACCCTAACCCCAACCCTCTTTTTACGTGTCATACCCTCTTTTAACCCCAACCCTCTTTTTACGTGTCATACCCTCTTTTAACCCCAACCCTCTTTTTACGTGTCATACCCTCTTTTAACCCCAACCCTCTTTTTACGTGCCATACCCTCTTTTAACCCTAACCCCAACCCTCTTTTTACGTGTCATACCCTCTTTTAACCCCAACCCTCTTTTTATTTCTCTCAACAACACATTCTTTCGATTCTTTTCTGCATTTGCATCTTTGTGAGAGTTTTCCTTCTATGCAAAATGAAAGAGGGCATCCCTAAATCATTGTGTGCTAATGTATGGCTCCGAAACTTGGGCTGTCTCTGTCGGCTTACTAAAGAAACTCCACCGTAATGGCAAGGCAATGGTCAGATGGATCTGTTTCATGAGACCTGAACACAGCATACCTTTTGGGTCTCTACTCGCACAAGTCAACTTGAAAAGCCTCGCGGACGTCATGCAGAAGAGCAGACTGTGTTGGTTGGGGCAAGTTGAACGCAGCAATGGCTGGATTGCTAAAGCTCGACAGTTGAATGTGCCAGCAGAGAAGACCACCTCTGGCAGACCCAAGTTGTATTGGGAGGATATGATCAAACGTGATAGGAGAGCCTTGGGTATGGATTCCGTCAGGCCTCACCAAATACAAAAATGGAGTGGAAGACTTAGACTGAGACTATACAATCAGGCCCCACTCTCATCAGAGGATTAATTGTGGCCTGATTCAACAAATAAACCGGTTGATGATGATTGTGAATAATTCTTATCATAGATCTGGAACTTGTTTTCCATTCCTTTCCATTTTTCGGATGGACCTCTTTGAATTCTTCCTAACTCTCTCTCTCTCTCTCTCTCTCTTTCTCTTTCTCTCTCTTTTTTTCTCCCTCTCTCACTCTTTTCTCTCTCTCTCTTCCTCCCTTTTCCTCTCTCTTCCTCCCTTTTCCTCTCTCTTCCTCCCTTTTCCTCTCTCTTCCTCCCTCTTCCTCTCTCTTCCTCCCTCTTCCTCTCTCTTCCTCTTCCTCTCTCTTCCTCTTCCTCTCTCTCTCTTCCTCTTCCTCTCTCTCTTCTTCTCTCTCTCTTCCTCTTTCTCTTTCTTCCTCTTCCTCTCTCTCTCTCTTCTTCTCTCTCTCTTCCTCTTTCTCTCTCTTTCTCTCTCTTTCTCTCTCTTCCTCTCTCTCTCTTCCTCTCTCTCTTCCTCTCTCTCTTCCTCTCTCTTCCTCTTCCTCTCTTCCTCTCTCTCTTCCTCTTTCTCTCTCTTTCTCTCTCTTTCTTTCTCTATCTTCTCTTTCTCTCTCTTCTCTTTCTCTCTCTATCCCTCTTTCTCTCTCTCCCCCTCTTTCTCTCTCTCTCCCTCTTTCTCTCTCTCTCTTCCTCTTTCTTTCTCTCTCTTCCTCTTCCTCCCTCTCTTTCTCTTTCTCTCTCTTTCTTTCTTTCTTTTTCTATATCTCTCTTTCTCTTCCTTTCTCTCTTTCTTTCTCTCTTTCTCTTTCTGTGTGTGTGTCTCTCTCTCGGTGACTGTCTTTCTCTCTCTCTCAAAACAAAGGCTTCAGTATGTTGTAATAAACGTATTCCACTTCAAACCCTACCCAACAAATCTCATTCTTTAAAGCATTTCACAGTGTTTCAAACAGTTGATCTCAAAACCGTAAGACTCCTCGCAATATCTGATTTAAGTGTTGCTGATTTGTGCATCTCAATTATGACTTCATATCTATTAATATAAAAAAGTAATTTTGAAAATATAATTGCTTAAGCTTAAAGAATCTTGTCAAGAACAACCATTAAGTGATTAGATCTGAATAAATGATTGTAAATTCATATTAAACATTTTGTTTTCCGATGCCTGCCACGCCCTGCATCTACCAAGTAATCTATTATAAATAGTTCTGTGTTTTACGTATTTGAGCAACTATTTCTATGTAATGCCTATATTAACTGTAAAATGAATGAATAGATTTAAAAACATGTAGTAACTCATCTTTTTAGAATTTGTTTAACTTACTATATACTTACTAGAATACCAATTCCATCCAAAAGGAGGGAGATGTTAAAACTTTCAGACAAATCAATTAAACATTAAAAAAAAAAAAAAAAAAAAAAAAAACTGGCAGTATTTTTATATCGCAATCAAATTTATTTACGTTCAACCATTGAAATTACCACAGGAATTATGCTTCGCCAGTGTTCGTACTCATTATTTATCTAGATATATTATTACTAAAATATTCATATAAAATCATAGAATTACGCCAGTAATTTAATTCTTCATATATAAATTCTGTGTCATTTCTGATGACCTAAAGAAATATATTACTAAAATATTCATATAAGATCATAGATTTACGTCAGTATTTTTCATATATAAATTATCATTGTCATTTCTGATGACCTAAAAAAATATATTACTAAAATATTCATATAAAATAATAGAATTACGTCAGTAATTTAATTCTTCATATATAAATTATCATTGTCATTTCTGATGACCTAAAGAAATATATTACTAAAATATTCATATAAAATCATAGAATTACGTCAGTAATTTAATTTTTCATATATAAATTATCATTGTCATTTCTGATGACCTAAAAAAATATATTACTAAAATATTCATATAAAATCATAGAATTACGTCAATAATTTAATTCTTCATATATAAATTATCATTGTCATTTCTGATGACCTAAAGAAATATATTACTAAAATATTCATATAAAATCATAGAATTACGTCAGTAATTTAATTTTTCATATATAAATTATCATTGTCATTTCTGATGACCTAAAAAAATATATTACTAAAATATTCATATAAAATCATAGAATTACGTCAGTAATTTAATTCTTCATATATAAATTATCATTGTCATTTCTGATGACCTAAAAAAATATATTACTAAAATATTCATATAAAATCATAGAATTACGTCAATAATTTAATTCTTCATATATAAATTATCATTGTCATTTCTGATGACCTTAAAAATATATTACTAAAATATTCATATAAAATCATAGAATTATGTCAATAATTTAATTTTTCATATATAAATTATCATTGTCATTTCTGATGACCTAAAGAAATATATTACTAAAATATTCATATAAAATCATAGAATTACGTCAGTAATTTAATTTTTCATATATAAATTATCATTGTCATTTCTGATGACTTAAAGAAATATATTACTAAAATATTCATATAAAATCATAGAATTACGTCAGTAATTTAATTTTTCATATATAAATTATCATTGTCATTTCTGATGACCTAAAAAGATATATTACTAAAATATTCATATAAAATCATAGAATTACGTCAGTAATTTAATTCTTCATATATAAATTATCATTTCTGATTATCTAAAATAAAAAAAGAAAAGAAAATACCCATCCTTTACTGTTTATTATAGAATGGAGGATTTCTTTCCAAATTTGTTTTGGGTGGACGGATAAGTCTGCGATAGATGTCTTACTTGATATTTATTTATTCCTTTCCCCTCAACACTTGAAATGGTTTCACTAGGAAGCTAAAAAAAGACACGTATTTTACTCACTAATTTTTGTCTGATGGGATGGAAGTATTTAAGAGTATGGTCGTTTGCTTGAAGCATTGCTGGCAAATAACTATATAGATATTTAATAAGGCTGTGTGCCATGCAGAAAAATCAGAACGGTGAAAGAGGAGATGAACAAAAACAAATAATTGAAGACAATGAATGTGATATATTTCTTCAAAAACTTATCTATTTTTTCAGTAAGTCTTTCATTTACTGTTAATAGAATCCTGGATGGTAAAAAATATTTTGATATTTCGGGAAGAAACTCACCCCTTTTCAAAAAAAAAAAAACGTTTTTTGTTTTGTTTTTATTTTGTTTATAGAGAAGAAACGTTCCAAGATGGCTGTGCATCCAGAATTCTCTCTTCCCTTTTATCACAGAAGAGAGGTCGCTAGTCTTTCTCTACTCTATCATTATTTTCAATGGTAGGTGCTCGACTGAGCTCCTATCTTCGGTTCCCTCCTGTAAAACATTTACACCAAGAATTCCTCTTGCTACCACTACTGCAAAAGACTTTCTTTCTTCCTCTGTGCACCTAAAACAAAACGGAACTTACATGAACAGAGTTTCACTCCATGAACTTCCCATTTTCCCTGCTGACTACAACATGGTCGTCTTCAAGTTCAATATCAACAAATACTTGTTGAGCCGTCATCTTAAGTAATGAAATTCTGCCCGTTCCGTCCATCATTTCTAATTTCTCTCATAGTATTGTTGCACATCCAACTGACAATCTCTTTCACCTTTATCCTCGAATGGCTTTTGACCTTAGTAAATGATGACTCATTAGTATATAAAAAAAAATGACTTTCTGTTGTTGGTGCATGAGTTGTGCACTAGGAAATCGGCTATGCACATTTCAAATCCTATCGGATCTATTTTGGTCATTTATGCACCACAAAAGAGGCTTCATTTCAGTCACAAGAGACGATGGATAACTCCAATAAGGGTACTTGTGCAGGGAGTCTATAGTGAAACAATGGTTGCACAATCACCAACTGCATCTCTCCTGAACTGGCATTGCTTGAATCCAGTGACAAGGCGACATCCGGGACGACTGGAAAGAATGCCAAAATAAGCAGAGAAAGACTTGTGTGATTTCAGAGTTTCTCCTTCTGCTAGACTAGTTGCACAACCAAGGCTTGAGAGTCGAGTCTACCCTACTATTTAATCGATAGCTGGAGGAGGATATATGGATCAATACTTTTCTTAAGGATATTAATGAAAGCGATACAGTAGCCTCAACAGAACTCGAAACCGACACTTGTAATCACTCTAACACACCACTTCTACACTAATATCGTTGAGAAAGGTATGAACCTCTGATCTCCCCAACCCCAGCTTTGGGGGAAATAGCAATATGTATTTAATTAATCATATACAATGGATGGTTTGCAATACGTTTTATGCTTCTGAATTAAATAAGTCTAAAAATAAATCGATGCACATGAAAACGGCCAAACCAATCAAACCTTTTTGCTTCATTCGTTTTCATCAGTGGAACATCCCACCCACCCCCACCTAAAAAAAAAAAACATTAGAAAATGATCGTCTTTGAAATTAATAGAATTAAGTAAAACCTGAAGAAAATCTCCATGATAGATGTCAATGAAATATTTTACATTGTATGATCATGTGAGTATTAATCCTCGACTCTATAATAAAGACCAATGTGTATTTAGTTATTTGTGTATGTGTATATATATATATATATAAAATAAAGTAACACAGAATCGCGTAATCACCGG